>JBAMCL010000444.1:9132500-10332500 GCA_037075165.1 Hirtodrosophila histrioides | reverse complement strand
ACATTAGATGGAAAGTTTCTAAAGTCTTGTTAACAGTCTAGATAATGATAGTTTAAGAAAGAGTTACTAACAATAGAGTTCTTAAGGAACATAATTATGTATTATATTCAATAGCAAAACTAAAATATATAATGCTTCAAATCGATTTCGAAGTAAACTAATTAATATATCCCATGTCAGTTTGATTAATCATTGATCATTGATTAATCATATCCGAATATGAATTCAACTGTTTTACCTTACTTCTTCAAGCCAACGCTATACATTCTGTCAGGTTGTGTTTTGAGTACACTTTCTTAATGCCTTTTAAATCGAATACTCAGCTTCAACGTTCTGACAAAGTAGGAAGTATAAGTTTTATAAAGTAATACTTAACATTTGGTAACAAATCCTTAATTTCCTAAAATTATACATTCCATAAAGTACTACAGAGGTATAAGACACTTGGCCTGTCTTAATCCTGGATTCTATCTTAGGGCAAGCCTCTTGTCTTAATACATGTAGAAATATCTTAGATTGCAACCAAAGATCGATTACATTTTGTAGACTTGGGGCCAATTTACCACAGAGCAGATCTTGAATCATAAAATGCAACAGGTACAACATCAACATAAACATGAAGAATATCTGAGGATCTGAAGATACTTAAAGCAAACGAAGAGTCAAACGTGTCAAACATAAAACGCAGCTTGGTTAGAGTCCAGTAACAGAGTAAGTACTATAAGAACCAGTACCAGGCCCACTATGAATCTTCAAGCAAGGCGTGGGCGAGAGAGCATCATTTGATCCTCCTGAAGACGCGATGCGAGCCATTTCCTTTGGGGGACTTTGCTCTTGGCATACTAATTGGGGGATAGGCCACAGCACTGGCTATGAGTCTGAATCTGAGTCTGAATCTGTGTCTGAGTCTGTGCCATTAAATTGGTACTTGATGTGAGGCAAGAGAGTACGTATGTAGTATGATCGTGATCATCAGCATGAAGATGATGATCATTGCCGCACAAATTTAATGGCCTCTGAGGCATTTGCCTGAGCTGCATACTAATTGAATTGCCTGTGATTGTCTGTGGATGATCATGTGGATGATCTGTGCATCCGATTCCGAACCGAACCGATGCGTTAGGTTAGGCAAGCCCAGAGGCCGGGCTACATATGTATGTATTATAAGCCCACAGGCTACAGGCCCCAACTGAAGATGATGTTGTACACCGACCGCCTACGCTCTCGGTAGCTGTGACATCGTCTCGTGGGAATCACTTAAAGAGGCAAAACAGCTACCAAAAAAACCAAATTTCGGTCGAAAATGTATTTTATGTGGAAAACGTGAGGATGCCTCGGTCTTTCTTTCGCCGGGCAGAGTTTTTTTTTGTTTTTTTGTTGTTTTTTTGGGCTTATTTATATGCCAGCCGGATCATCAATGGCCCTCATAATACGCACGCCAACTGACATTCACCGTCGGATAGTGATTCCGATTCCGATTCGGATTTGGATTTGGATTCAGATTCGGATACGGTTTCGGAGTTTCGGCATTGGAAAGGTGACATAATCATGCTCGTAATAAAAACAAGTAAGAGTGCTCTAGTTGATAGCACTCGACCTGCAGATACTCTCTGCACGGCAATAGTTATATTCTCAATCCATCTACAATGATTGTGTAATATTAGGATAGAGCTGTAGTTCAAAAATCTACACATGTGCCAAATACCAAGGCTTTATCTTACCATTCATATTTGGTGTCTTATAGAAGCTTTTTAGATCGACGGAGTTACAACAAGAATATGAATTCATTAAATGCTCGCAGTTGCTTTAATTTCCACTGTAATCTATCAGAAATGCACTTGAAAGTACAAGCAAGTAATTCGCGTGTTAATATGTAAAGGAAGTTGCAACTTGCTTGCCTGACCAAGCCAAGTGATTCAAGCTTTTCGCCTGCACTTGAATGCTTGAAGATTCTGTTGCTTGAAGCAAGCCAACAAATGCGCGTGCTAAAAGAAACAAGTGAATAGAGCTTCAAAGCGGGTAAGCGAGTGCAATAGACTTGAATATTTTAAATCAACAGCAGCTTGATTGCTTTTTCTTCCTTTTGTGTCAATCTTTATTGACTTGCATTTGCAAGTCAAATGAGTTGCAAGCTCATTCAGTTGATTTGTTTGTTTGCAATTGGACTTGTCATACCATATCATATTATTATACCCACTTGTAGCTAGTAGAATGTGTAGAGGGTATTTAAATAATAGCAATGACAGCGCTCAGAGACGCACTTGAACCTCAGGCAGAAATGCGAGTGCGAGTACCGTTGCTGCTGTAACAACAACAACAACATCCTGAAAGAGGTCAAGTGATTGCCCAATGCTGGCTATGACCACCTCTGCCTTGGTATCTCTCTTGGCCACTCTTCGTGCGAGTATCTCATTGTGTTTTCTCATCAGGTGCGTTGCCGTCGCCGTTGAAATATGATACACATTGTGTATGCATGATCGTATGATGGTCCGACCAATGTCCAATGTCCGTTGTCCATTGTCATCATCAGTATGTTCATGAAACCGACACAAACACCGATCGGGATCGCCACTGATCAACAGCAATGAATCCAAACATCCCCCCTTCGAAAGTCATATACCCCCAGCTTGAACTCCATCTCCATTCCCATCCGAAATCCCAAACCCAATCCCGGCTGAACCTCAGATGAGACGTGCTCAGTTTCAGGCCCCGTCCATTGGGCATCCTGAGGAAGTCAGGTGCCTAATTGTTTCCGTTTATTCTCGACAGTTCACAGTTTTTTCTTCTTTATATACATACTTCTTATTGATTTCTGTGCTGCATTGTGTGGTTAGTTAGCGACACCTGATCTCAATTGATAAGCGTCCCAGTGTGGCAGGATTCTTCTTCCCCAGCTCCTGCCGCTCACCCTTTTTAATTCACTTTTTTCTTCTTAAGAGCTGTAACCTTTTGACTCAGTCTGCCTGAGAATCTGCAACCATAGGGTTTCTTCTTCAAGGTGTGGACTTAGCGGTTCCTAAATAAGAAATAACATGTATACATCGAACAGGATGAAAAGTACTAGAAAGACGAAAAATTCTTGATAAATTGAGTTATATTTGTCAATAGAATGCATTCAGTGTAGTGCTGAAAAACAATCAATGGTTCTACCGATAGGTTTGATGACCTTTTTTCTAACCACTCTCAAGTGGTAAAGTCGAGAAATCAATGGGTCTCTGAAGATTATCCATACTCATTAATAGTTTTTCTTTATAAAGGTGTCACGATCGATAGCTTGACATCGTAACTAACAAGGATCTATCGATAATATCGATATTTCTTAAGGGATATACAATGAATGCATTATTTTGCTAATTAGGTTAGGTTAGGTAAAATCGGTTGACCACCACATGGCGGTCACACATAGACCGTGTAGGTCCTTAGTGTCGCCGGATACTGAAGGTCATTAGGAGGTTTGTTTATCCTGTAGGGATAAACGCATTGGGAGTGTGTCCGGCCGCTTCTTCTAGTGATGCGAGCCAGTGTTTGTTGAAGTATCGATGTCTTAGTGTTGCGAGTGCTGGGCAGCTGCATATAAGATGTTCCAAGGTTTCCACAACTCCTGGTTCCTTAATAATATCCCCAGCTTTTTAGCATGAGCTGCTGCTAGGCAATGTCCAGTTAATACTCCTATCATTAGTCTGCAATCTTTCCTTGGAAGATGTAGCAGGAAGTTAGTGAGTTTCTGATTTCGCTTCTTGCACATAATTTTAGCGATTCTGCAGCTGGTAGTGTTTGCTAATTAAGTTAAACTTGATTATTAATGATATTGGAAACTCTTCATGATTGAAACTATTGAGTGGCAACAATATATATCTTTCTACTCCCAGTTCAAATGGATTTGCGCTTGATAGTTATCTGTTGAACTGTTTTGCACTTAATATGCCACAAGCGAGTAGAATTATTCAAATTAATACGCTAAGTGCTATGAAAATATATTTAAGCAATTGGAGCAAAACCGAGTGACAAGCACAGAGCAGCGATAAGACACAGACACAGTCCCAAAACCCAGTCCCATTCCCAAACCCAGTCCCAAACCTAAACCCAGTTGACTATTTACCTATGTACAATTGGCCGATAGACTGGCAAGTACTAGACCATAAGACAATTGACACGATGCATGCTAATTGGAAAATGGAGGCGCGTTTCCATTTAATGAGCCCAACTTTAATCAAACCAACGCAACTGAACTCAGCTCAGGTGAATTGAATTGAATTGAAGTGTGGTATACGTTGGGCGCTTTGTCTAATTTGCATAAAATTAACCTTATAATCATTGTGCCAATTGTCGCCGAAACTCGAAACTTGAAACTCCGAGCTAAAAGCGCCAAGGTCCAAGCCTCACAAAACAAAAACTGGAGCAAATGGGCTGTGAGACCGTGGGAAACGGCGAGATTAATTTTATTTTAATTATTTTATCAAAACGTTTGTGGCTGTGACTTTGACAGCGTCTGCGGCTTTCTATACTCTAATATATATATGGAGTCTCATAACATTTATCAGGCACATGTCACAGGAAATTTCACTTCAATTTCTACTACATTTTTGCATTTATTGAATGTTTTAGTTATTATACTATTAAGGGCTTATTGAATACTTTAGTTTATTATACTATAACACTGAAGGATTATAAGCTTCTATTGAGATTAAGGTTTAATAATTTTAAATGATTAATAAGTAATCTTTAATCCTACACTCAGAAAAATAAATGCCCTTAAATGTAGAAAGTCACCATACTTTTGTAGCCAAAGGCAGCAAATCTTATTTTTTTTCGGAATATAAGAAATAAGTATATTTCTCAAATTTAGAAAATATTTCTATTAAACAGAAATTATTTGCGGCTTTTTATTTTAGGGCGATATTCAGAATTCTTTGGCATTTAGTTCTCTGGTTGTAGTCCTGAGCTCAATTCTCAATTCTCAACATTTCTTTATTGATTCAAGCAATATGTTTCTTGAACTTATTTCCAGATGCTTAACTTTTTGATTTGACTGTTAATTCTAGATTCTTGCGTTCTAAATATACAGATTTATGATTTAAGCGTTATAGAACTGTTTTCATATGAAATTGATATACTCAGCTTAAGAAATGTTGGTTTCCTTCATTTGTACTTCATTTCCCCACAAAATACATCATTTTTTCATTGAGTGTAGTTAAAGGTTAACATAGAAATGTTTTTTTTAGTGTATTAAATGCTTCGATGTGTTTCATTTGCCATTGACTTTCATGTTTCTTGGCATTTTATTACATGAGTTATTTGCCTGGCGGCGTATTATCAACCAACTGTGCTTGGGATGGTGGTGTACGACGGGGTAAGGCGGGTCTGGGGGAGGGGGTCGCTGAGTGTGGCTGCTCTGCTTTTTGTCACATAATGTGGCCCAGCAATTAAACGAAACGGCTTCAAATTAAGCCAAGTAGCTGTGACGGACCGCGCACTTTGCATACCAATTTGCTGCGATTTGCCAGAGAGAGAGAGAGGGAGAGAGACGCCTCAGCGAAATGGGGGCGAAATCGAAAACGAGAGTGGTTAAAAGAGCCAGACGACAGTTAGACCTGGAAAATCGGGTCAAGCGGGCTGAGAGATACTATACACTGGACACTGGACACTGGACCACCAAAGTCACACAGAGGCCAATAAAAACCTAAAGTGTTACTGAAAGTCGCCGCTGTAACAAGTTCCCAATAACATTAAAGTGCAACATGGCGATCAAAAAGGATGACCGGTAGCTGGTGTCTCTGATGGTCTCCGCCGCCGTCATAACTTTTAATGATCCGCGGACTTATGAAGATGATTAGCCCATAAAAAACAAAAAAGAACTGAACTGCAGTTCAAGACTGTTGTGGACCGACCGTACCGTACCCTACCGAGCCGTACCGGACCCTACCGAGCCGTACCGGGCCTAAACGGGTGGCCCAAAATCCGATGGTATAGATATCAAACGAAGATCACAAGATCGCTGACGTCGCGACGTCGGCTGCTTTGGTCTCTGATCGTTTGCTGGGAACTGAAGTAACAGGGTAGGGGTAAGGGGAAGAACTGTTGCTCTGGTTATCACATCTTGTGCGCAAATATTAAACATCTCTTGTGGCAGCTTTGACGCCGTTTAATGTACTCGTTTGTCTCTCTTTCTGTTTGTCTTTGGCGGCATTTAGATCTTTGTTGTGCTTTATCTGTCTGTGTGTATGCATTGTGATGCTCCATATTCATAATAATGATCGTAAAGATGTTGAGCTTGATGTTGATCATCATTATGGCCGGAACTTGTCACATGCCAAGCTGATTGCGTGGCCGACGTCTTTTATGGCCTGTTGGTTCCTGTTTAGCAACCTCAAATACGAAAGCTCATATAGAACTGGTAATACGAAGATCGGTTTTGGACTGACAATCTGAAGATAGGATGAGACTGGCAATAAGATCAGCTCAGAACGGGTACTACGAAGAACCGTTGATACTGGCGACAGCGAGTATCGGTTAAGGATCAAGATAAGTTGAGACTGGTTATAGAAAGATCAGTTTGAAACTGACAATATAAGGATCGGTGGAGACTTGCCCTAAGTCGAACAGTAAGGCCTGGTAATAAGAAGATCAGTAGAGATTGAAACTTGCAATATAAAGATCGGCCAGTATAAAGATCAGTTTGAAACTGACAATACAAGGATCGGTGGAGACTTGCAATAAGACGAACAGTAGGGCCTGGTAATAAAAAGATCAGTAGAGATTGAAACTTGCAATATAAAGATCGGTTCGAAACTGGCCAGTACAAAGATCAGTTTGGAACTTACAATACGAAGATCAGTTGAGCTTGGCTTGGAACTGGTAATACCAAGATCTGTTGAGACTTGCCATAAGAAGATCAGTTTCGAACTGGAAATAAGATCAGTTTTGGGGCAGGTAATACATATTTGGGTTTGAGACGGTCAGCGATGATCAGTTGAGACTGGCAAAGAAAATTAGATTGCTTGAGACAGGCTATGGAGATCAGTTGAGAGTGTTTAGCTTAGGACTGGTTAAACGAAGATCAGTTGAGACTGACTATATAAAGATGGGACTGAAGTTGAAAATTTGAAGATCGCTTGGGGGGATTTCCTATAAACAACTCAAGATATTGACACTGATAGATGGGCGATCGCAAGTCGCGTGTCTTTGGCGATCAGTATAAACAAAAGCAACAACTATGTAAAATAACAACATTAAGTACTTAAGCTGACGCATTACGCTGCGTATTAATGGGGTTGGCGACTTGCTGGGTTCAATTGGGTCAAAATCACCATAAAAATCCGTATGTGATGGGCTCGTGATTTCAACGGATTGGATCGGATCGGATTGGATCGGATTGGTATGGAATGGTATTCGGATTGGAACTGGCAGGCGAATGTGGTAACTTATTGCAATTGTAATGCGTTGAATATTGATGAGTGACAGATAGGCAGATAGACAACAAGGTTGAGAGGTAGGTAAGGTGGAGAGTAAAACAGAGAGCAAGTATCAATATCTGTTTGTGTTATCGTTACGACTAAAGTGCGATTGCCCTCTCGACAATATTAAATCTGCATACATTTCGGATTTTGGACCCACAATTACCTTGTGTGCTATACTAAATTGATTGCAATTAACATAAAAATCAAAACAGTTCAGCTAAATTGAAACATCTTAAGCTAATTCCAATGGCATCAATATTATTCATATTATATCTTTTAAGTACGTGCAAAGTACATCCTATTTATATGGTAGGCTCTATTTATTTTAAGTAATTACACATTTGTATCATAATTTTGTCTCGAAGTGTGTAACTCATTAAGGGAGACGTTTCCGTCCCCACAAAGTATATATATGTTCTTGATCAGCATCAATAGCCGAGTCTATATAGCGATCTCCGTCTGTTTCTATGCGAACTAGTCTCTCAGTTTTAAAGCTATCGTAATGAAACTTCGCACAGAGCCTCCTTTTTGCTGCAGTACATACATATGTCGAAACCGGAAGGATCGGACCACGATAACATATAGGTGTCATAGGAATGATCGGTCGACAACTATGTTTTTGTATGAGAAACTTTTTTGTTTATAAAGGTATCCTTATCAAACTCACCTAAGCCGAGTTTCTAAAGAGTGTATACATTCTGGTCAAATTTAGTAAAAATCGGACCATTATATCATATAGCTGCCATAGGAACAATCGGGTAAAAAATGAGATTTTGTATGAAAAACTTTTTTTAGCTCCCGTATCACATTATTATATTGCTTGTATAGGAACAATCGAACGAAAATTGAGTTTTTGTATAAAGAATATATACTTGGACATGACACGCCGAAGATAGCTCTTATTTTTACTCCCTGTACCCATAAAATGGGTAAAAAGGGGATATTGGATTTGTGCAAAAGTATGTATCAGGCAGAAGGAGACATGCCCGATCTGCAAATATATATAACTATATTGTTCTTAAGGATAATTGAACATATATACTCAATTTATAAAGTGTCAAGATTATATAGGACTGGGAACATACGGAACAACGTTCTTACTTGTCCCTGTCCCTCTCCCCTTCCTTTCCTGCCCTGACCCTTATATTAACTCCTTTTTTTTTCCTAATTCTAAGGGGTTTTGTAATTTTTCCCCATCTGATAATGTTGTTCAATATAAATATACATATAGCATTAATTTACACCATTATTAAAGTAGAAAAGGCCAGGTTGCCTGAACTCTTAGTTAAGAATTTCAATACTCAAAAAAAACCTGTATATTAAAATAGAGAAATAAATGAAATGAAATTTCATTAGATGTACTCAAACTAAAAGTTCTTAACTCTAATTAATTTTCAAAGAATCGCAGAACTTACTACTTGGGACTTGCGACTCATGCAAATCTTAGGGTTCGTACCCCGTACCCCGTATCCCGTAGCCCAAGCCCAGCACCCCGCACCACGCAACCCGCACCCCGCACCCCGCACTGTCGGGCCATTGACTGCCCCTTCGCGCTGGCCGCTCGAACGCTTCGCGTGTTGCTTGCTGCTGATCTATGCAAATGAGCCAAATCGATGTCGTCGACGAAGGCGACACTTTGCCCTATGGAGATACGCAGAGGGTTTGCCGTTGCCCTCCCCACCCTGACGGCTGATCTATCCTCCTCATCGAGGCTTAAAATATGCAGACGTACAATACAAACAACAACAACCACAACAAGAAACCCAAAACAAAATAACAATTCCGGAAAATATTACTCGTATATTACGTATATTGTAGAATTGGCAATTGTCTGAAGCTAATCGAATTTCCGTTCGTTCTGTTTATCAGTTCTTGTTTATGGTTATGTTCATGTCGGTCCTAAGTGCTTGCAATCCTAGTTACTACAGGCCATCCCATCTGATTCAATCCAAAACAATCCAGCGAGAGGGAAGTGCTTCCTGTTGTCCCGTGCATAATTGTCAAATGTTGGAATGGAAATGCCCGGCCCCGAGCTGACCTTCGATAAAGATGTCAACCACAAGACCACGGCAACAGGATCAGCCAGATTGGGTCTGGGACATGAGCACTACCTGAACCGAGGTATTCAGCTCATTAGGCAATTTGTTGGGTTGAACTACTTCCGTTTGCTATTCGCAGTTGAGATAGTTCGTATCTATGAGCATGTTTCCTACACTCCAGCTCAGAATGGCTTTCCTAAAAGCACTCGTATTTCATAGTACAAATGTCAAGTTGGCAATAGAAATAAGAATACAGCAGACCAGGAATGCTGCTAAAATCTACATACATATATAATGACTGATGAGCTCAATCTAAGAACCTTTGGTCAAATGATCTCAATTGTGTAGTTTAACTCGATTCCATAAAGAATAATTATCTCTTGATGACAATAGCTTCACTTAGGATCATGATCTAAGAACGTTTTGTATTGCTTCTCGACTCGAATAAAGAACTTATTTTCAAATAACTTATACGATCTTATAACCTATCGATAGGCAGCTTCAAATATCTATCAAAAAATGTTCCTAAAATTGTCAGTACCAAACTCTAAAAGCTCTGGGAGCACTCTGGGAGGTCCTGGAGGCTCCGGATTGAAGCTATGGCTTCCCCGTTGGTTCCTGTAGCTTCCCAGGTGCAAAATATGGCTCTGAGAGTACTCTGGGAGGTCCCACAACGTTTTTCCCCTTTTTGGTTGGCCCCTTCCACTTCCCCTTCCCGGCTTGCGTGGGTCTGTCCCCCGGCTTAGTTCTCCCCCGTGGTATTATTGCTGATTTTTACGATCTGTTTCCAAGAATGTTTGCCGTTGACTGGTCCTCATCCTAATACATATTTTTGGGAAGTAGTTATTGCATGATTCTCATCTGCTAAATTTATGCTTGCACCTAGCTCTGATTGACATTAAAATCATATACTCTTGAACACGATGATGAATGTGAGTGAATATAACCATTTTAGTCAAATAAACCTTTGCAAATTAAACGCTCCTCTTTTGATACAATCAGTACATAGTACATATTTTGAAACCTACTGGAAAGGGTCACTTCATCATGTAGCAATAAGTCAATGAATGAATCTTGATTAGGTACACCTGCCGTATCAGATTCATAGCCTTCCCAAATACGGCTTAAAAATCTCATACCTCCTCAGTTTGTACCCTCTCGACTGTACAACATTCAGCATTACATATTCAGTGCGGTCAATTAGACAATGCGCAATGGAAGATCTCCAAGATTTCCAAGACTAAAACAAAAACAACGACAACATCAACATCAACATCAACATCAACAACAACAACAATGTTGTTTGCGAGGCTGTCGCTGACTGAGGCATGGCACAGCATTTTAATATAGAAATTTTCTTATAACGAGTATTTTAGGCCAACGGCCTACAACGGCCCCGAGGCCTCTTACAGTGCGATACGAGTGCCAGCGACAACTTCAACATCAACATCCAATTCCAATTTCAATTTGAAGCCAAAGCCAAAGCCAATCAGAGCTCTGCAGAGCTTCGCAGCCATTGAACAGGCATCGACCATCAGACATCAGACATCGACAGTGCCTCCTCCTCCGTTCCACCCCCAGACCGCCGGCCACAGTCTCAGACCCCAGACCCCAGACCCCAGTACCAGACCCGGTCCCATTCCAAAGAAGGCCTGCCTCCTTGGTTGAATATTGTTGAATCTTGACAGCGACGACACTTTGGTCAAAAAGAAAGTCGTTGCCATTGGTTTTATATACCCTGCAACCAAAATACATAAACATAGAGGGTATTAGAGAGCAGACATGAATTAAGTCTGTCGATCTCACAGACTATAAAAACTAGAGCCACTGACTTTGGTATTTAGGTTCTTATAGGCCCTATACAGGTTAAGTTGATTTCAATTGATGTCGTTTACATCCCGATCATTTGAATGTAGAAAGTAGGCTCTACAAATGAGATGAAGCTAGACAACTTTCTAAGACATCCTACTCAGCTCTAGGTCTGTACTTGAAACTTGCAACATCTTTAAAAAAGACTCCATAGACTATCTTAATAGTTTCAAAAATAAACCATTAATGAGGTTTTATAGTTTCCAGATATTAAAGGTAAAACAAAATCGAAGTTTCTTAATAATATATATAACATGTAGTTCCTATCACACTATAATTTGTATAAAAAGTGCATGTCGAACTCAAAAGCTTCTCCAAAAGAAGTTCAGTACTTACGACTGTACCAACATTAAGGGCTTAGAAGAAAACTTTCTAGGAGTATTGATAGTATTCAAAACAATAGACCATCGCTGCTAACGATAGTGCCATCGATAAATATGCATAATTATTATCAGTTAACGCTTCAATAGTAAGGATACTGTCATCGATATATCGAAATCACTAACTGATAGTTCTTCGATAGCAATGGCATTGTCATCGATATATCGACATCTCTTATTGACAGTTGTTTGATATTATCGAGAAAGCTTCGACATCATTATTTCCTTATAACTAAGTACGGGGTAACTTGCAGTTGCATCTTGTTGTCGATAGCAATGATATTGTCATCGATATATCGACATCTCTTACTGACAGTAACTAATAGTTCTTCGATAGCAATGGCATTGTTATCGATATATCGACATCTCTTATTGACAGTTGTTTGATAGTTCTTCGATAGCAATGACATTGTCATCGATATATCGACATCTCTTACTGACAGTAACTGATAGTTCTTCGATAGCAATGGCATTGTCATCGATATATCGACATCTCTTACTGACAGTGACTGATAGTTCTTCGATAGCAATGGTATTGTTATCGATATATCGACATCTCTTACTGACAGTTGTTTGATATTATCGAAAAAGCTTCGACATCATTATTTCCTTATAACTAAGTAAGGGGTAACTTGCAGTTGCATCTTGTTGTGAGAGACCTATTATGTTTGGGCTTGTGGCTTTGAATTTGGTTAGCTTTGGTTGCCACTGCCGGGCCATCACTCATTGAAGATTGGCGGCGCAGCAGCAACAGCAGCCAACGAATCGCCACCGACATAGACATCGACATATACATCGAAATCGGAGTCGACATCGACATCGACATCGCCATCGGAGACATCGTCAGGTGTACTCGTATGCAGTTGGAGGTGGTTAATGGATTCGCCATCGTTTGGGCCAACGGTTGTCATGGCGTACGTTTGGTTCGGTTGAAAGAAAACACACATCATGAATCTTTAATGAAGAATCACCATTTTTGGGGAGGGACGGGGTAGGTAGGTGGCCGGGGCCGGGGCCGGGGCACGACCATAAACGTTGCCGCACATTTTCTTTTATTGAGCCGTAAGATTCGAATTGTTGTTGCTCTGCACGAGCTGTACTTGTATATTGTTTTTGTATTTTTGATGTGATTTCGTATTTGGCGCGGCGTTTGAAGACCGGAGACCGGACCAGCAGCCATTGTCGATCGTGAATTGCGGATCGGTGGAGGCTCAGACCCTCAGGCCCAGAGACGCACAGACCCCATGACCATCGTGCACCCATCGCAATGTTAATGGATTTGGAAATCGTGTCCGACGCTTCTCCGAGCAGCGAGCATTGAGAAAACCAGAATGGAAAGCTAATGTCCAACATAACGAAGCTTGTATGCTCTATCCGGTTATCGATAGTCAAAATTAAAGCTATCGATGACGATAAGGAGACTTAGGAGCTCAATTCAAGAACTCTTTACAACGCAGGAATAATCCAGCCGATGATCTATCAATATCTGACCTAAGTGTCCGATCCAAGATAGTTTTCCCAAATCTCATCGAGTAGTAGTTTATAGATAGTTCAATCTAGATACGGGTGAGCTCTATTCGGTCTATATTATCGATACAACGATAGCTTTATCTCGACTATATCTATCTGTAATATCTATAATACCCATATATAATCGCCTGACTCTTATATGGATCGGAAAAACTCAAGCTGTGAACTTATTTTGACCAATTGATTTTGATAATGTTGCAGATGCCCCACAAACTTGGCGACAAAGTCAACTTACTTCTTGAAAAAGCCCCATCATCATAAAAGAAATTTATTGACAAACTATGCATTATTAAAAAATTATATGTACATGTGGTGTGTGGCGCGATTTGAGATTTGTTTAATAATAAATTCATTATGCGAGACGCAGGCGGAGAAATTAAACATGCATAGATATGTATGGATTTGGGTATAGGTATGAGTATGAGTATGAGCATGAGTATGAGCATGAGTATGGGTATGGGTATAACTATGGGTATGAGTATGGGGCCATGGATATTGATATTGGCTGGCTATATGGGCTATAGTGGCTATGGTCAACGAACTGGTGGACCGTGAAAGTTGTGTGACGAGCACACGATTCTGACCCACAAATAATGAAAGAAATGAGCGATTCGATGTGGTTTCATTATCATAATTGTAGAAATTAGCCAATGATTGAGGGCCATCATCAAATCACTCAAAGAATTCATCTGAAACTTGCACTTTAACTTGTTAACTAGCTAACTGCTCTATTTACTTGTATGTCAACAAGTTTCAACTTGTAGGGAAATGAACCACAGAGATAAACCATCCACAAGTCTAAGAAAATGAAAGCTATAGAATCCATGGGGGCGCTAAAAACTGGGATTACTTCCCTGACAAAAAGCTTCGACATGAAAAGGAAGCTGGAAACGAAAAACCAAAAGTGGATTATATCAATTGAATACTAAGAAGAACTATCAGTAATATAAATTGTCAAATTCATCCAAAGAGTTCATACATCAACTATGGGAAAGTAATCCTTAATGGTGAAATGAAATCCTAGTTGGCTCAGCGATATCCTCCGTAGGATGGCTGAAATCTAAAGGATGCTAGAAATGACAGGCTAGATTTGAATTATATCTGAAGTAAGTCAAAGTTTCTAAGGGTTCAGCTGCTGATGACAAGTTGAAAAATTGAAGTCCAGACAGTAGGAGCAGCTTCAGCTGGTGTGACATGGGATACGCGCCTTGTAAAGCTTCCTTGTCAGCCAAAAGAGGAAGCAGCCAGAGAACCAGAGAACCAGCCAACCAGGCATCCAAGTGCAAAGTCCAATCAAGCATTACAACGCCACGTTTCCGACTTCCGATGCGAGTTTCATATTACGACAGATATTGCTGAAATGTGAGCAATGCCGAGTGTACTCGCTTGAGGGGGGGAGAGAGGAACCTGCCCCTGCTGCACTTATCCTTATGCTTCCACTTGTCTCTGTTCGATCGCAGCCGAAGTTTAACTGCCGCCTTCCACTTGATTAAACACTTTTATCCGACCCTCCGCAGTCCCCATACCGTGTTCCCCATTCTCCACTCTCCACACTCCATTCCTGAGTCCTGGCGATTCTGTGAAATGTGTCAGGGGCTACCAGGACATAACTCGCCTCGCCCTGTTCGGGTAATTTGATGCCAGACAATGATCCGTTGACGCTTGATCTTCGTTGCAGGAGTCAACAGCCGTTGGAAAAACGGTTACCGCAATGACAGGTGCAGCTCCTAATGATGATGCCCCGCATCATGATGATCATCATCATGATAATGATGCAAAGATGCACCTTTCTGCAACTGCAACGGCTACTTGCCACTTGCCACTTGTCACTGCTCTCTGCCTCTCTCGCTAGGGGTTGCTACACTTCGAAAAAAAGGAGTACTTTTTATAGAAGATGAGAGGGTTTCAAGTATATTTTTGAGACAAATTAACAAAATTACATTAATTTTATAAGATTCTTCTACTTTTGTCCACAAATTGTATGGATTTTGTGCTCATTTTGGTCAGGTTTCAGTGGATTTCTCTCAGTGTATCGACTGCTGACCACCGACAGGACTCCTGACTCCTGACTCTCGACCTTCTGTGCGCTCGAGTGTAATGCAAAACGTGTGTCGGGCGTTAAGAAAACCGATGCGAAGGCAAAAAACCGAAACAGAACAGGTACCAAAGCAATGGGGAGAGGGAGAGGGAGTGGAGGAGCGAAGGACAAAGTATAAGGAAGAGGCTGCTGCTGTTGCCAGCTCATCCCTCATTGTTTCAGTTGCAGCGTTCATTCAACTGCTCGCAGGACGAGCACAGGACACAGGACATGCCGGCCGGCCAGTCAGTCAGTCTGTCGTCTGTCGCATGTCCTTTAGCTAGGCCAGGATCAATGCTCGCTGCTGCTGCCAAGTTTATTGAACTATAAAATGCCGTTCCATTCCAATTCTCGCAATTATTTGTAGTCCTTCAGGACGCTCAGCTGGCTGAGCCAAGATCACTTAAAAAAATATTTCTACTTATAAGGATGTAGCTTATAAGCCAAGTTAATACTATGTAGAGGGGATGTAAATAATACGGAAATAGTGTCATGGAACCATTGTCGATTTTTCAGTAAACTTATCGATAATTTTTCAATTAATCGGGATTCTTATTGAATTGTTTCAAGCATTTGAAAAAGATCAATACATCATTTCATGTATATCATGATCTTAAATAAATCTTAGATATATTATATTGATATTGCATCCAAAACCGATCCTAATTTGAGAGTCTTATATATTATTGTTTCAAAGTTATAACTCAACTCAATTGTTGAAGATAATCGTTATTGTTAACCAAAATATGGTAGAGTTTATTGTCTTACAATGCGATAGCAATACGAGAATACGAGTATATAGATGTTCAGCACCCTACCAAAAAGATGATAACTCATCTGAGTGTAAACAGAGGTGCGGTACGGCAACTGACGAGTATATCTAAGTATTGATTACCTGGTCACCCAAAAAGCAATAACAAACCCGAAAACCCATAAATATTGGCAAATTTATAGACTAAAAGATACCCTGTATATATAACTAAAATGATTCTTAAACAGATAGATCTGGAGACTGTAGCTTCAAAGCCTAAGGTTCTTCAGAAGATACTCGATAAACAACATACTAAATTTGATATCGATAATGTCGTCACTTGATTGAGTTATCGATACTAACGAAAGGATCAATAATGAGCAAATCTCGATAACATCAATAGTATCGATTGGCACTTAAGTTTCAGCTGAGACATCGACTTAGAAGTTGAGCCTCCTGCGCTGTCTTAAATACAACTATTATACCCACTATTTTTGAGTGGATACAGGGTATAACAAGGTGTGCTGGGCTGATCCAATGACACGTCAACGGCGTCGTCAACTGTCGTCAATGAGCGATGTGTCAACAGTTTAATCAGTTCAAATACAAGATACAAGACACAACTCATACTCCTTACTATGAATTGCGAGTCTCGGTTACATTTGAATATGCAGCCGGCGCCATCAGGCCAGAGGCAGAGACAAAGCCAGGCTACAACCACCAGCAGCGGCACAGCCACAGCCACATCCACATCTACAACCACATCCACAACCATACTGGGTATGGCTCAGATAACTCTGGATCCTCGTGCCAGCCGGCTGCGTCTCCCTTTCCCACTTCCTCTCGGACTGGGATTGGGAACTGGCCTGGCAATTGTTATAGGAAACGGACTTGGCTTGGGTTAGGGTTTGGGTTCGGGTCTATGGTTTTTGCGCAGCATTGAGTAAATATTTTCGTTCTGATAAAAAATAAAAAAAAAACAACGGAAAAGAGCTGTGGAAAACCATCAAAACAAGAGGAACGCGGGAGAGGAGTGTGTGGTGAGGTGAGCTGAGCTGAGGACGGGGTAAAAAGCGCACGCAGATGCATTTATTGAGCTCGTGTTTGTTGTGCCTGATGTTGTCCCTATGGTGGGTGGGGTAGGGGTGGGGAGGATACATGCGAGTACTCGTAGATACAGATACAAATGCAGAGAAACAGAGAGAGAGAGAGAGATACATAAAAAGATAGTTGCCATGACTATTGTACATACAAAAACCCACATGAATATTCAATCAGTTGCAATGTTGCGAGGGTGGCTCACAGTGGTTCGAACCGACCGTTAAAATGGGCACGGGACACAGGAGTGCAACGGGTCGGTAGGGTGGGGGAGGGGAGGGGGTCTGAAACGGGGTAGGGAAGGGAGCTGGGTCACACGATTGCCATGGGGCGCAAAATTGAGCGCAAAGTAAACGAGACTAAGTAAACTTGGTGATGGGAATACAGGGGGAGGAACGACTACTAAGATATTCGTGTATATAGGGGAGAAGTCTGAAGAAGAAGAAGAAGGAAACGCATGAAAATGCAACGAAAAGAGTTCAGATAAGCCTTAAAATCGGAAAAGATTTAAGAACCACAGGTCAGGATGAGAATTGTGTAGTGGGAAGAGAAAAGAACTTCCAAGGATGAAAATCTAGAAGAAAGGTAAACCGAATACATAAGCTGGTAAACCGGAGAGAAAGATACAAAGCTTTTGACTTTGCAGAATGGGAATACAGGGGGAGGAACGACTACTAAGATATTCGTGTATATAGGGGAGAAGTCTGAAGAAGAAGAAGAAGAAGAAGAAGGAAACGCATGAAAATGCAACGAAAAGAATTCAGATAAGCCTTAAAATCGGAAAAGATTTAAGAACCACAGGACAGGATGAGAATTGTGTAGTGGGAAGAGAAAAGAACTTCCAAGGATGAAAATCTAGAAGAAAGGTAAACCGAATACATAAGCTGGTAAACCGGAGAGAAAGATACAAAGCTTTTGACTTTGCAGAATGGGAATACAGGGGGAGGAACGACTACTAAGATATTCGTGTATATAGGGGAGAAGTCTGAAGAAAAAGAAGAAGAAGGAAACGCATGAAAATGCAACGAAAAGAGTTCAGATAAGCCTTAAAATCGGAAAAGATTTAAGAATCACAGGACAGGATGAGAATTGTGTAGTGGGAAGAGAAAAGAACTTCCAAGGATGAAAATCTAGAAGAAAGGTAAACCGAATACATAAGCTGGTAAACCGGAGAGAAAGAGAGAGATAGATTTGAGAAGGGAAAGAGAGAGAAAGAGAGAGAAAGAGAGAGAAAGATACAAAGCTTTTGACTTTGCAGAATGGCAGCTGAGAAAACGATAAACAGTAAAGTTAAAAAAATGATTCACAAAGGTGATAATTATTATGGAAAGGAATCAAAAGATGGCAACCAAGAGTGGTTAAAATAGGTATAATTTGTTGAGCTAATTGCACCATGCAAATGCAATTAGAAAGGATAATTATCTTTCAGCCAACAAAACATTACAAGAATAACAATCTTCTATACTTTGAAGTGAATTGAATTTTATAGGTTCGTCTAACGTAGCATCGACCGTTTAATTGCTCTGATGGAATTCAATTTACGATCCAATATCATTCTGCAGCCGAATTTTGGGACTTCTAAGCGTATAGAAGACCAACTCAAATCGTATCGGACATCAACCAATAAGCCAAAGTCGAAACGGAACACATACTTCCATATACTACAAACATATGTAGACTGTGTATGTATTTAAGTAGGTAACATTATCAAGAAAATAGATAACGGGTGAGCAAACGTCTCTCTAGTTAGCTGCGTCGATTCCGTTTGACTCTTTAAGAAAACCCATACATAAAATAATTATACTACTCATAGTATAAACAGAACAAAACCAAAAAAACCCATCGACAACGACAACTAAATCACCTGGCCTTCGATATCAGGGCTCGCACAGTGGGCCTCTCTGTAGTTTTTTGCTGCGAAATTCAGCAAGTCTTTATAACGTTTACATATTTCTCTACTAAAACTTTGTAAGATATATATAAATATCATACGAGTATACAATTGTAAATATTAGAATTAGTATTGAATTAAAGATATATGTACATTAAGTGTAAGCCAACAGAGGACTACCCATAATACAACGGGCAAGCTAACAGCCTGGCAACGCCAAAGGGAGAAGAAGAAGAGCAAGCGTCACTACGAGACCGATTGAAGAGAAGAACAGATCACGAAATTACAAATAATACAAAATTGATAAAAATAATCTATATATATAAAAGAGTTCGTGCTGACTGATTGGCAATCATCGCACAGCCCAAACCATAAGAGCTAGGAGGCTGAAATTTTCACAGTAGGTTCCATCTATAATGAAAGTGCACACTAAGACGGGATTATGGAAAATTCCCCCACAAGCGTGGAAAATCGCGGAAAACTGTTGTATGAAACTTTTTTGTTAACCATCCAATCGGCTTCAAACTCATTTTCAGAGATCTACACAAAAATTAATTTGACACATATTTCATAGATTTTGGAAAATCCACCCCCATGGGTGGAAAATGGGGGTCTCAAGCTTGTAAAGTATAAAAACTTATTTGGACTAAATAAATGATCATTGTGCTTGTGTTTTATGCTTACAACTTCAATGTTACCTTAAGTTAAGTAAGTAACATTTAATACAGATACTTGTTTATAATATGTAAGAACAAAATATTGTGCATCAAAATTGTAATTTATAAGTAGTTTATATCTGTTTACAATACATTCCTTTGTAATTGAATGTTTCACTATAATAAGAAACTATACAAGTATAATCGTTTTCTAAAATCTTTTTGTGAACACACTTATTGAAAAGATAGGATTGGTGAATCTGGAAAATTGAATTCTTCTAGAAATTGAATTCTTTCCTTTACATGTTGGGTTAAGTTCAGAAACTGAACGTTTCCAGCGATATTAAATAATACATTTTGAGTTTGTTTCAAAAATCAATTGAATTTTCTTGAATTTTTATTGTCCTGTATTTCTCACACAATGATCCCATTGATAGTTCTTTAAGCAAAACCCATATATCATTTGTATATTTTTGAATTTCATCAATACTTTATAGACTGGCATTCCACAGTGCTTCACACACACACACAAAACCCTCTCGCGCCCCCGCAGATACTGCCCCAAAAGCCATCAAAAGCTGCACAGTGCTGCTGTCTAGTTGGTGAGTTGGTAGGTTGGTGGGTTGGTGGGTTGGTGGGTTGCTTTGGGTGATTCGTTTATCGCTTGGCAAAATCATCGATCATCTCAAATTCACGATCCATCATCATTAGCGATAAGACTTGGGGCCTGTTGTTGGAAATACGCTTGAAGTTCGACATTTCGCCGCAATCTGAGGTCAATGGAGAAGAGTGCAGATCTTGACAAAACAATTTGAACCACAGCTAATAATACTATAGTCGAGAATGATGACTTGCTGATACCCTGGTTTCCGTTTCTAGGATTACTAATCATTATTATCTCTTGCTGCTTGTTGCACAACAGATTTATACCCCATTGAAAGCACTTGATGGAGTACAAGGTATATTGATCTATTGATTCCCGATCGCATTGTCTGATTCTCAGCGCACTTTAGACTCTTGAGACTCTGGCTATTATTGGTTTTACCCCCATTGAAGTTATCTCGAACTGCATTGGACGTACATACGTTCCATAATGCTTCGATTCCGTAATGTCTTTGATGACAACCTCAAACCAACCTCAGCCATAACCGGATTCGAATCGCCTTGGGATTGTTTATCTTTATTGTCGCCCCAATTGCTACATTGCTACAGTTTTTAAGAAGCGTAGCGTTGAGCCCAATTGATTGCCCTGCAAAATCATGTCACGTGCCCGATTATATAGCGGAGATATATGAACGTTATAGTATAAATAATTTCTAATGCATTAATGCGTCTTGCTGCTCTCTGCCTTGCCAATTTTATGGCACCTGGACTATTTTCTATCACGCAGCTAACTTGTTTATACACTTTTATGGAAGCTACACTAAGAAAAACAATTTATATATATTTTTACACAAATTAAAACAAGTATTCCAATTGTAAGCCCATTTTGTGCACTGTAAGAAAAACTACACAGAAATACTTCGGTAAAAACTTTCAAATTAGTCAACCCTTATTAGGTTCAACTTTACTTAGATCTTTGAAGAAATTAAATAAATTCTTAAATTTTGAGTATTCTATAGTCAAGTGTAAGAAAAACTACACAGAAATTCTTCGGTAAAAACTTTCAAGTTAGTTAGTTCAAATTAGGTTCAACTTTACTTAGATCTTTGAAGAAATTAAATAAATTCTTAAATTTTGAGTATTCTATAGTCAAAGTGTAAGAAAATACTTTACAGAAATTCTTCGGTAAAAACTTTCAAATTAGTTAGTTCAAACTAGGTTCAACTTTACTTAGATTTTTGAAGAAATTAAAAAAATTCTTAAATTTCGATTATTCTATAGTCAAGTGTAAGAAAAACTACACAGAAATTCTTTGGTAAAAACTTTCAAATTAGTTAGTTCAAATTAGGTTCAACTTTACTTAGATCTTTGAAGAAATTAAATAAATTCTTAAATTTTGAGTACTCTATAGTAAATTTCGCGCAGTGTACATACATACATACGTACATACTCCAACGATTATCTGCATTGTGCAGCTGTGTGTTGTAAGAGGGAGCCACCATAAAGTGAACGCGATCTATCGATCTATTGGCCCCATAGATAACAGATACTCGTAGTATTATGGCCAAGTGACAAAGATAGGCATTACTTACACTACTACAAATATATATATTTACACCTTAGACACCTTAGAAATACACATTATATATATATATATATTCTTATATAGTAGATAGTATTATAATTTCATATATGATATAAGTAACGCATTAACAAAAACCATTTCTGATCTCATGTATATAGTTTAGAGATGGACCAAATATAGAAAACTCAGATAACCCGAGAATCTCTTTCTTTTCCGATCAGTTTTAAGTATCTCGAACCCAGATAACCCAAGAATCTCTTTCTCTTTCGATCTCGACAGCTTAACAGTCTTTTAACTTTGATAACTTTGCAATTTTAGGAATTTTCGACGAACTTAATTTTTAAAAGATAACGAATCTAATATGCTTAAACTATATGGGATCAACTCGATCGTCTATCCATATGTCTGCCTGTTCTTTGAGGCTATATAGATAAAACTTGGGAAAGATACTTAGCTTAACAGCAGCTTGTACATATGTTAAAGTCGGACAGATCGGACAGATCGAACATGAAGTGACATATATAAAGCAACAAACTAATTTTAAACTCATAGGTTTAACAAGATTTTTGCTTAAGAACAGTAAACTATATGTAATATCTGCAAGGGTATAAAATCTTCGGCAGTCTGAAGATCACATTTATTTCTTGGTTGTTGTGTCACCGTTTCTTGAGCCTTTCAAAGCCTACAAAAAGTATCTCTGTCTGCATGTTCATGTTCTGTTTGCGTCTATAGTCTCGGGGGCCTTAGTGTTAAAGACGCTGTAAACGATTTTTAAGCCCACTCCTCAGGCAAGTGGCGCGTGATAAAGTTGAGTCTCGGGTGGCTCTACGAGTTCTTGTCTTTGTTTCAGCTTTTGTCAATAGATTGCATCAGTGATCGCATTTGGGGATCACAGTTCCTGTCGCAACTCTGACTCAGCCGGTGATTCATTCCCGGGCCCTCGGACCTCAAAGCGGCGCTGTGTACTCAGCATTATCAGTGCCAAAAATACTTCCTCTATCGCTCCTAATCGCCCTTGCAGCATTTGACTTTAGTTTGTCTCGTCAATTGGCCAGTGACGTTATTGATAAGATACAATTTAACTGCCTCTCTAAAATTGTGTGAGGTGTGAAGTTTTGGGCCGTTTCCACCAAGATTAACTCTTGGGTAATTGTTACCTTCCCTCCTCCTTCATTTAGTGTTATATTTCTATTTATAGACCTATACCTATACCTATACCTATACCTATACCTATACCTATACCTATACCTATACCTATACCTATACCTATACCTATACCTATACCTATACCTATACCTATACCTATACCTATACCTATACCTATACCTATACCTATACCTATACCTATACCTATACCTATACCTATACCTATACCTATACCTATACCTATACCTATACCTATACCTATACCTATACCTATACCTATACCTATACCTATACCTATACCTATACCTATACCTATACCTATACCTATACCTATACCTATACCTATACCTATACCTATACCTATACCTATACCTATACCTATACCTATACCTATACCTATACCTATACCTATACCTATACCTATACCTATACCTATACCTATACCTATACCTATACCTATACCTATACCTATACCTATACCTATACCTATACCTATACCTATACCTATACCTATACCTATACCTATACCTATACCTATACCTATACCTATACCTATACCTATACCTATACCTATACCTATACCTATACCTATACCTATACCTATACCTATACCTATACCTATACCTATACCTATACCTATACCTATACCTATACCTATACCTATACCTATACCTATACCTATACCTATACCTATACCTATACCTATACCTATACCTATACCTATACCTATACCTATACCTATACCTATACCTATACCTATACCTATACCTATACCTATACCTATACCTATACCTATACCTATACCTATACCTATACCTATACCTATACCTATACCTATACCTATACCTATACCTATGCCTATACCTATACCTATGCCTGTCCTGTCCTATCCTGTCCTATCCTATGCCTATACCTATACCTATACCTATACCTATACCTATGCCTATACCTCCTATACCTATACCTATACCTATACCTATACCTATACCTATACCTATACCTATACCTATACCTATACCTATACCTATACCTATACCTATACCTATACCTATACCTATACCTATACCTATACCTATACCTATACCTATACCTATACCTATACCTATACCTATACCTATACCTATACCTATACCTATACCTATACCTATACCTATACCTATACCTATACCTATACCTATACCTATACCTATACCTATACCTATACCTATACCTATACCTATACCTATACCTATACCTATACCTATACCTATACCTATACCTATACCTATACCTATACCTATACCTATACCTATACCTATACCTATACCTATACCTATACCTATACCTATACCTATACCTATACCTATACCTATACCTATACCTATACCTATACCTATACCTATACCTATACCTATACCTATACCTATACCTATACCTATACCTATACCTATACCTATACCTATACCTATACCTACATACACATTTTCCACATCCATATATCTATATGCGTACATACCTTTAACTATCCTAGATGTCTCAAATCGATAAAAGCTAACGCATAATTCATAGACTCAACCTCGCGAGACTGAGACCTCCATCCTTTCCTTTCTAGCCTTTTCTCACTTATGTATTGTCAGTCTATTGATTGTACACTTAGCGAAAAGATCCACGTAATAGAAGTTTCATATAAGAGAATTTCATAACTTAAATTTCATGCACATTTGTGGAAAGATATAGCGTATATATCGATGGGACTTTGGTTTGTCATCACCGATTAATTTCGCCACTATCGATAGTTCCTAATTTTTGTGTATATTTGTTATAGATCAAGCTGGAAATGTTCACTCATAATTGGTATGAAATATGACTACGATATATTTTTTATGGAGTATATAATTTCCAAACCTATCGATACTATCGATGGTGCCAATTATTGTCTATCGAAATCATAGACCACGAAGAGTGTTGCAATTGAAGCAACAATTTTGTTCAGTGCACGGCTTACGTGGCAGCCCCCTGCCTTGACGCTGCTCCCTCCGTCCCCCTGCGCCGAACCACCCACCCAGCTGGGGCACACGGCCTGACCAACTGAAGAAGAGGCACATAAATGGGGATAACATCGCTTTGTCTGGGGGTTGGTTAGCAGTGCTCTGTGTGTGTGTATCTTGCAGATACAGATACACAAGTGTTGCCAGGTAACCAAAACCATGAGAATTGTACATAACAAACCAAAACAGTTGCTGGCTGGAGTGGGTTGAGTGGGTCGCTCGCTGCTGCTGTTGCTGCTGCTGCTGCTGCTGGCCAACGTAGTATAGGGGTGGCTCTCCCACCATCCCCCCAAAAACCAACCCCCAACCCACCAAAACCATCTTTACCTTGGCTGCGGGTGCTGCTGCTGCTGCTGCTGCTGCTGCGGCTGATGTTGTCATTGGCCAGTCGTGGCCCGCATGATTTCATCTGGCAACAACAACACCAGTCTTGTATACCTGCTGCTGGATGCAACAACAACCAAATCGATAAAATGTATCTGCTATTGTAATACTCTGTTCCCAAAAGAGCAAGAAGTATATTAAGTATGTATAAATTGGTATGCCAGCTTGCTTGCGTCAGAGCAGCCCCCTAAATCAATAAAGTCCCCTTGTTTCCACAACTTTAAAGCTAAAAACAGCAAATTTGATATGTGGAATAGTGATGATCTTATTGAAAGATTGAATATAATATATTTTAAACACATCTCTTCTAATCTACGAAATCAGGCAAAAACTGGCAATTTTAAAGCTAGAAACACAAAAGTTAAATACAATACTATACTATATACTATAACTTGAAGTCGGTCTGGAGGATCCAACAACGCAAAGGTCAAGCCGTAAGAGCTGAAAAGTGAGTAATGGGGCGAGATTTTGGAAAGCTCCCCCCGCAAGTATGGAATATTGTTGAAAAACCTTTCGGATTATCAGCCGATCGGCCTCGAACTCATTTTCAAAGATCTATGGCAAATTCAAAAGACCTTAGCTGAAAAAAGGGGGGAAAGTCGAGTTTGGGCCTCAATTTCAAGCTCGTTCAAACTAAAAATCTTGTGTCTCGCTCACTCTTATAGATAGAGTTACTAAATTTGATATGAGTACTGCTGATGATCTCCTTGAAAGTTGAGATCGTATATATATGTTCTGCACTCACTCCCGCCCCCGAAAATGAGACAAATCTACGAGCAAACACTTTTAAAGCTAAAATCACCAAATTTGATATGACAACTGTAAACTTCAGATATTTAGTCTAAATATTAAGGAAGTGATTAAAAATTGATTGATTTCTAAAATGGAAAATCTTAAAAATAGAAAAATGAAAGTTTGAATCTAATAGATCATCTTTTTTTTGCTAAACTCACTTTCAGCCCCGCAAAAAAGCAAAACAGTCTCCACAAGGATTAGCAAACAGAGTATTTGGTGGTCGGGATGTGGCGAGTGCAGCGTTCCGACTGTTTGTTGTTGTTGCTGCTGGCAATGGCAACAAATGTATCTGCAGCTGCGTCTGCGACTGTTTTGTGGTTCGTTGACTAAATGCGGGCGTGTGCGTTTGCATGTAGATACATACATATACATATCTCAAATACATATAATACATACATACATATACATATGTATGCATGTATGTATGTATGTACATCAGGCACTCGTACATTATTATGCTGTGTATCTGCGTGGCCAGAAAAATCAATGCGCAGAGCTGAACAGAGCAGAGCAGAGCCAGAGCAGAGCTAGAGCAGAGCAGAGGTGAGCAGAGCAAAGAGCAAACGAATCACAAAAACGCAAGTCACGCGGCGCATGCAGAGATGTATGTAACTCACACACACACACACACACACACTAAGCAGCATATGTATATGTATGTATGTATGTACAATAAATGGTCGGTCCTGCGCAGCAGCAGCAGCTGAGACAGAGATAGCAGCAGCCGAGAGGCTGCTGTGGTTGGTTCACACACACACACTTAGATATATATACAAATACATGCACACGCTGCCGCTGTCGCTCCTCCTGCGCGCCACGAGAACAAATCTCAACGGCAAAAGGAAGCAAAAGCGAAATGAAACGAGAAGGAAACAGCAGCAACAGCAGCAGCAGCAAAAGCTGTGCAGCTTAACCAACGCGCTGCGCTGTCGTCAACGTCGTGCGACGTCGCTGCGCTGCTCTGCTCTGCTCTGCTCTGCTGCGCGTTTTGCCCAATTGCCAGGCAGCAATTTATCAGCGTGCGCCTGCCAACAGATGCGACGTCGACGTCGCTGTCGCTGTTGCTCTCTTGCATTTAAACGCGCTCGCGCGCTCTCGCGCCGTATCTATGTGCCCATTATCTGTGTGAGGCCTGCGCTTGCATGTGTGTGTGTGTATTTCGCTCTCTCACTCTGCTGCTGCTGCTGGCGTTGCTGCTGCCATTGCGCTCTCTGCTGCTGTGGCGGCTGGTTATGCGCTTTGATTACACCTGAGTTGTTATTGTTGCTGCTCTTTTGGCTGTTGTTGTTGTTGCTGCTGCTGCTGCTGCTGTTTGGTTTTCTTCTTCGGCAATGTCGTTGAACGCGCCCGCGCTTCGTGTTTTGTCTACGTCGGCGTCGCCGTCAACGTCGCTGTTGCTGTCGCCTGTCACTGTCGCTACTTCAATTGAATTGTAATGAGCGTGTGGCGACTTGTTGTTGTTGTTGTTGCTGCTGCTGCTACCTTTTTTTTTTGAGTTCACTTTATTTTTGTTAACTTTTTTTCTTTTTATGAAAATTTGTTAAATTTTCGTCGCCAGCTTTACGGTTTTTTGCGTTTTGCCCTTTGTTGTTGCTGTTGCTGTTTGTTGCTGCTAATGCGTTTTGCGTTTTATATTCGTAGCTGTCTTGTCATCTTTTGTACTCGCTCACTCCCCCTCCTCCCCACCAACCCCTTTTCACTCTCTCTCTCTCTTCCTCTATCTTCCTCTATTTTCAACTCTAATTTGTTCAAATTGTTTTTTAATTAACTATCAGTGACATTTTCTTTTCATTGTTTTCGCCTGATTTTCTTTCTTTTCCTTATTCCCCTTCTTCTCCTCCACTTCTTTTTTTTTTGGCAAGTTAGTTCTTAAAAATCAAGAGTTTGTTGTTGAAGCTGCGGGGGAAAGTTGATTATAAGGTGGAATACACTTAGAAAACCTCCCGGAGATAGATTTTATTGTGAAAAGCACTTACAATTCATCCGAAGATACTACTTAGATATATAATAGAGTCAGCTATGTATAGCAAATATATGAAACTCTGGGTTCAACCAGGTTATCCGTGTTTCGGGAGAAAAAACACGACTGAATCCTTTCTTTCTTAGGTTAGGTTAGGTTGGGTCGCAAGTATGTATAGGTACTTGAAGAAGCTCAAGTTTTAGAACTAGAATAATCTTTAAACCTCCAATATTTCGAACTATTTTTGTGAACTTTCATATCCTGTACCCACAAAATGGCTAAGGGGGCACTCAAACTGTGCAACAGGCAGAAGAAAGCATCCCTAACCCTATAAAGTATGTATATTCTTGATCTGTACCAAAAGCCAAGTATATCTAGTCCTGTTCCTCAAAGAACATCAATTATCAATGTAGATATATCCACACGTCTTCTTATTAAGGATATGAAACGATATAATATAATACGAGCCACTCTTGATCTAATATGAATATTTCAAGTTGATCGGATAATAAATACAGAAGTTAGTCATAAAGCTATTTTCAGTACTGCCGAGTGTAGGGAAATTGCAGCGCAGCCGCTACTTGAAATGCTCTGCTTGCTTGCACTGCCGCTGAAACTGCTTGCTGATCTTAACTTCCTAGCAAAACTTCTTCCTAAACTTACAGCTTACATAACTTTGTCACAGCACAACCGATTTTCATCGGCAATATCTTATTGGTTATGGTGTGTCTTCTTGATTGATTTGGCATTTCTTCAGCCAGTTCCTTGAAGCCGTCCGGATCAGATCACTATAGGAAAGATGGGAAAACATTTCTATAAAGGATAACTCTATTATCTCTTTCTTGAATCAATTCTTTTGGAAACAGAGTATAATAAAGTCAAGATATTTAGTTTTTCTATAGATATGTATTTCTTTGAGTTTAGTTATCAACTAAGAGCTTGATTTGATTTGAATTAATGCGTCACAGATGCAGGAATACCATGCATAATTCATAGTGCGGAAACTCCCCTCTATTGGCTGGGACTCCCCTGCTGCTGACTTTTCAAATTGATTGCCGTGTCTCGTCCTTGACCCTGGAATTTGACTAATTGCAGCTGTTGTCGCCGCCACCAATTTTCAATTATCAATTTTCCAATTTTCCAATTTCCACGGCTCTGGCTGGTTACGTAGACGTCACTGAAGTCGACGTCTCTGTCGCCAACGCCGTCACCGTCGCCGTCGCCGTCGCTGTTGACGTCGCGCCGCAGTGTTGTAGTCCATTTTATAAATAAAACACGCTAACGACGCGTAATAACCATAAATAGTTAAAAATATTTCAGCGTGTGTTGCGCGCTCGACCAAATGTATCTGTATCTGCAAGTACTTGTAGCCGCAGTACCTGCAGATACTTTCAGGCAACGCAACGGCAACAACATTGCCCCTCCCCCTACAGCTACTAACTGGCCCCAATTGTGTTTCCGTTTCAGTTAAAGCTTTCTCATTGCCAAAATGCACCCCCACAAGCAGCGCCCACCTGTGTCACCCTTTGATAGGGATGAGAAATAAACGATAGCGTCGCCAATCGATATCATCGATAGTATTTTGTATGCGAAATAAAGGCTTTCAAATCTGAAAGTTTCAATAGATGCGATAGTATCTTACCAAAAATAAAATAAATATTTATATATATATAAACAGGTCTGTTTCTATTTCCGAGTACTTTTCATTCCAAATCTTCCTTGATCTCGTGCTCTCAAACGTTTGGAAAGGATTTTCCTTTAATGAGGTATCTTCGAATAGTTTTACTTTCAGTCCTTTCAGTCATTTCCTTTCAATCCTTTCCATTCAATCCTTTCAATCAGTTTTAATGCGGTAATTTCGAAAAGTTTTCCTTTCACTCCTTTCCATTCAATCCTTTCCTTTCAATCCTTTCTTCTCAATTCTTTCCTTTCAATCAGTTTTAATGAGATATTTTCGAATAGTTTTCCTTTCAATTCTTTCCTTTCAATCTTTACTGTCAATCTTTCAAGCAGTTTTTCTTTCAATCCTTTCCATTCAATCCTTTCCTTTCAATCCTTTCAATCAGTTTTAATGAGATATTTTCGAATAGTTTTCCTTTCAATCCTTTCAATCAGTTTTAATGCGGTAATTTCGAAAAGTTTTCGTTTCAGTCTTTTCCTTTCAATCCTTTCCTTTCAATTCTTTCCATTCAATCCTTTCAATCAGTTTTAATGAGATATTTTCGAATAGTTTTCCTTTCAATCCTTTCAATCAGTTTTAATGAGATATCTTCGAATAGTTTTCCTTTCAATCCATTCCTTTCAATCCTTTCAATCAGTTTTAATGCGGTAATTTCGAAAAGTTTTCCTTTCAATCCTTTCCATTCAATCCTTTCCTTTCAATCTTTTCAATCAGTTTTAATGAGATATTTTCGAATAGTTTTCCTTTCAATCCTTTCAATCAGTTTTAATGTGGTAATTTCGAAAGTTTTCCTTTCAGTCTTTTCCTTTCAATCCTTTCCTTTCAATTCTTTCCATTCAATCCTTTCAATCAGTTTTAATGAGATATTTTCGAATAGTTTTCCTTTCAATCCTTTCCTTTCAATCCTTTCAATCAGTTTTAATGAGATATTTTCGAATAGTTTTCCTTTCTATCCTTTCCTTTCAATCCTTTCAATCAGTTTTAATGCGGTAATTTCGAAAGTTTTCCTTTCAGTCTTTTCCTTTCAATCCTTTCCTTTCAATTCTTTCCTTTCAATGCTTTCAATCAGTTTTTATGAGATATTTTCGAATAGTTTTCCTTTCAATCCTTTCCTATCAGTTTTAACTGTCATATCATTCGAAGTAGTTTTCCTTTCAATCCTTTCCTTTCAATCCTTTCAATCAGTTTTAATTCTAATCGAATACGCTTTCTTGCAATCCTTTCATTTACAATGCGTTGCCTTGCAATCGCAAATTGCAAACAGTCAATAAAAAGATATATAATTACAACATACATTATCCTTTCAATTGTTTTATTTAGAATCAGTTTCAATGCGGTAATTTCGACAATTTTCACTTAACAGTAATTATATAAAATATTCCTTTCAATCAGTTCATAAAATGGCATTTTAATGATACAGGTAGATAGTATTGATAGTGATAGTTAAAAATATCGATAATTTTGTTATTTTTCATCCTACATCCGAGTCGTTTGAAATATCCATTGTATGGTATAAATCTTCATGCTTTATCCGTATTTTGACCAGGTCGATATTAGTGCAGGTCGATATTAATCGATATTATCGATAGTGCCAACAATTGTTTTCCAGCTCTAGGTCTGTGATTCGATTGGGCTCGGTCAGCTTTTGGCCTCCTTTGTCGCTTATCATCCGCAAATGATTGAACGGCTGCTGTTGCTGTTGCTGATGTTGTTGCTGTTGCTCCATCGTTTGGTGCCTTTGATGTGTGGCGCTTATCTAATCGACTGCCGACAGTCGCCGTCGCCGTCGCCGTCGCAGTTCCAGTTACCGAAACTCCCACCCCCCTGCCCGCGCCAAGTCACAAGATTAGCGAAGCTGCGGGGGCAAATGTTGTCGCTGTTACCATTGGGGCAAGGCAGCTTGTTGGCGGGCGGGCGGTGCGGGCGGTGCGGGGGCCGTATACACTATATATTTCTGTGCGCCCCAATGTGTGATTTCTCATGATGTCAGGCAGCTGCGTGCGTGTTGCTTGTTCCATTGGCTTCTGGTATTTGATATTTTGTGTTTTATGGCACCTTGTGATAGGCACAATTATAAGAACATACGATTTTTTATCATACGTGTTCGACTATATAATAATGAGAAGAAAAAAAACAAGGCAACTTGGGAAATTCATATATACTACAGTTCTACAGTGCCTATTTCGGATGCCGTTCAAATCAATTGGTATTCAAATTGTTGACTGTTTTGAAAGCTAATGAAACATTTAAGAAGTTTCGCCTTTGTAAAGTATTGAATTGAACTTCGTTAGGGCAAAAACGCTGGCTGTTTGATTCGAAAATGAGAATTTTAGATCGAAAACTTACTTTAAACAAGTAAGAACGTTCGCCGTCGGACCAGAATACTATGTTCCCAGTCCTATATAATATGGTTATTTGTGAGTTCGGAAAGAAACGCGATTTTGCTCCTTTGAGGGCGTGGGGGTGGGGGTGTCCAAAAATTTTTGATGCAGTTTTATCCAGGGGGTCAACATTAGTCTGTATGCCAAATTTGGTGACTCTAGCTATGAAACTGTAGGAGATCTACCGCTGTGAAAAACGTGTACCGATTTGTGGGGATAGCATGGTGCCGAGGTGTGGGGAAAGGTTTGTGATGCAGATCTGTCAGGAATCTCAACTTTAGTGTGTATGCCAAATTTGGTGACTCTAGCTTTAAAAATGTGGAAGATACAGGTTTTCCCCAAATTTGGTTGCTCTAGCTCAAAGATAAAGGCAAAAATATTGCGTTCATACGGACAGACGGACATTTCGTAAACCCAATATACTATTTTTCCCTTGGGGAACATAGTATAAAAACTACTCGGCTATAGGAGCCCAACAATTAAAGACAGACGAGATAACCTCTTAAACCAATCTCAAATATAGCTCTTAGAATGTCGAGAGTCTTTCCTATCGTTACTTTAGATTGTTTTTGGAAGTAGATCTTAAATAAAAGTCATATTACAATTTTTGAGAAATTCAAATATCTTATTACAAATAAAAATTGTGATCGATTTTCACAATTGGTGATAAAATAACAAGTAAGAATGCTATAGTCGAGTATACCCGACTACAAAACTCCCTGTACCCAGGTCGAAGATTTCCGATCGCATCTTCGTACATTTACGCATAGACACACACATACACAAAGACGCACACACAAGCGACAGCAAAGCGACTTTATTTTTCACTTCCAATCAATATTTACATCCAATCCCAAAGCTATATCTTTAAAAGTGTGGCTGTAAAACGTTTTGATGGAATTGCGAGGGAAACGGGGGGAGATATTTGAAATCGGAAACAAACTTGATCTGCGTATGGTATACAGGAACCTACATTCCAAATTTGGTGTGTCTAGCTCTTCTAGTTGCTGAGATCGACGCGTTCATCCGAACAGACGGACAGACAGACGGACAGACGGACATTTGCACAAATCCAATACCCCCTCTTATCCATTTTATGGGTACAGGGAGTAAAAATGCCCGCTCTGAGTTAATCGAACTGAAATTGCATATTCGTATTGCATTCAGATGTTTCAGCTTCAGTTCTAGTTCCAGTTTCCAGCTGCCACAGGCATAGGGGATAGGGGGGAAGACACAAGGCAGTGTGACACATCGTAGGCAACTGTACTTTTTCAGCTGGACGCACATCTTGCACAAGATTCGACCATAAAGCACACAAGTGAGTGTGAGTGTGTGTGTGTGTGTGTGTGTGTGTTTGGATATGTGTATGTGCGTGTGTATGTGTGTAATCAATAAAACTGTTTGCTGATAGCGTTACCGTTAACTCTATCAAGGTGCTACGCGTATATTAGCATAACGCTCTAATCTTGCAGACTGCCGTCTCCTCCCTATGCATGTTCCACTTTATGTGCTCCATGTGTGTGTAAATACTATACATATGTATATATATATATATGTGTATAGCATGTAGAATATGTGGAGAGCAAAGGTAATTGGTTATCTGCCTGAAAAGAGCTGACGTCTTTGCAACGGATTTCGATTTCTAATTACTCCCTCTACCCATAAAATGGGTAAAAAGGGGATTGGATTTGTGCAATGTCCGTCTGTCCGGATGAACGCGTGGATCTCAGCAACTATTAGAGCTAGAGACACCAAATTTGGAATGTAGGTACCTGTATACCATACGCAGATTTCAAATATCTCCACCCCCGTTTCCCCGAAATTCGATTAAAACGTTTTACAGCCACACTTTTAAAGATATAGCTTTGGGTTTTGGCATGTATAATACTTTAGTCACTCTTAACCTGCTGTCAAAATTTCAAGTCGATCGGATTATATACACAGAAGTTATTCAACGAACAAGATTCAGTACTAGAGCGAGGGGGGGGAAGAAGAAGCACATCCACGAATTAAACAAGTAAGAATGCTCTAGTCGATTATATATTATAAGAAATTTTTACAAGTTACATGCACGGAAAATAATATACTACATATATAGATGGCAGAGTTAGCATCGCCATTGAAATTGTTTCAACCCAAACCATCCCAATTTTTCAAATCCAACCCTTTGCCGATCTAACAAAGTTTTGAGCTCCCAATAAATTGAACAAATTAGTTTATAAGACATTTTTACAAGTTACATACACAGAAAATAATATAGTATAGATGGTAGAGTTAGGATCGTTATTGAAATTTTGATATCCATCTCAAGCCTTCGCAATTTTCCAAATACAACATCTTACCGATCTAACAAAGTTTTGAGCTCCCAATAAATTGAATAAATTAGCTTATAAGACATTTTTACAAGTTACATACACATTCAAAATAATATAGTACATACATAGATGACAGAGTTAGGATCGCCATTGAAATTGTTCCATCCCAAACCATCCAAATTTTTCAAATCCAACCCTTTACCGATCTTACAAAGTTTTGAGCTCCCAATAAATTAGATTATAAGACATTTTTACAAGTTACATACACAGAAAATAATATAGTATAGATGGTAGAGTTAAGATCGTTATTAAAATTTTGATATTCATCCCAAGCCCTCCTCCCTCAATTGTGTAAATCCAACCCTTTAGCGATCTTCCAAAGTTGAAGGCTTCCAATAAATTGAATGTATTATTATTTTAAGACATTTTACAAATAATATATAGACATTTTCGCTACTAAATTTTGATATTCATCCCAAGCCCTCCTCCCTCAATTGTGTAAATCCATCCCTTTAGCGATCTTCCAAAGTTGAAGGTTTCCAATAAATTGAATAAATTAATATTTTAAGACATTTTCGCTACTAAATCCTTTTTTCTCGCTGTGCATGTTTTCTTTTATTTTCATTTTTATTTTCATTTTCATTTTCTTTTTGTTGTATCTGAAAGTCTCAGCTGCCGCCTGGCACGTCAAGTTTTGAGCTTAGTGCCGTTACGTAAGAAGTGGTCAAAACAGGAAGACGTGTTCAAATTCAATTTTGAATGCAATGCAAGTAAACAATTCGTGCGGCGTTGCTCTCCACCAACCGCCTTCTAGCCCGTACCCCCCTCGCAAATGGCATGCTGCACTCTGCTTATCACAGAGCACACACACATACATATGTGTGTATATATGTATATACAGGTGTGTATACAGGTATTCGAAGCTAGTAATCCCTGTTACGTACTGTTCTGTTCAGTTGAGTTCCATTCAGTTGTTGATAAGCAATCGATTGCTTATAGAGTATATAGACTGTATTGACTGTATTGTATATACATACTATATGTATATATATTGCAGTCTGTGTGCAGAGAAACCTCAAGTCCATAAAGTCATAGAATGTAATCAGGCCATTAAATGTATCTCATGACATGAGCGGCAGCTCGTTTTGGCTTACGACTACGAAACGTGCGCTACAAAATTGTTGAGCTAATGAATTGAGAGTGCCAACTGCCTGCCAGCCAGCCCCCATGCCCCATACCCATGCCTCCCCCCTTTTGCACCTGCCAGCAGTTACCCCTACGGCTACGTCTGCGTCTTTGTCTCCGATTCCGATTGCAGCCTCATGGCGCCAGTCAGACACGTAATTAGAACACCCCACAGTCAAACATTGAACAACAAAATATGCTCGGGTAGAGCAAGCTCGACGGGCAGATACTCCTCAGCGTGCCTTGGGATAACTTCTAATAGACTATTCACACTGGGCCACCATCTACCATCCACCATCATCTGGCATGATGGTCCCATGGTTTTACTCGTGCCAAAATTTGACCATCAGTTCCGCCATCTCATTTGGATGTTCCTATCCCACACGTGCCTTTTTGATTTTATGCCGATTGTTTTCGTATGCAACACTGAATATTTGATATTCACTACGAAAATGTAAACAATGTCAAGAAAAATGAATGGCTACAACAAGAAGAGCAAGAGTAAAAAACTAATGAGAAGTGAGAAGTTTATATATATAAATGGCCGTAATGTGGACTTCAAGAAACTAATAATTATGAAATGCCTAGTCCATCTAGGGGATATGACCAAAACTGTATTTATTATAATAAGCATTCGGATATGACAAAGTTATGGTAGATTGAAGTCTAAGTAGAACATATACATATATCGCTCCAAGAATTACAAAATGACCGTAATGAGGACTTCAAGAACTGTCGTCGTCTGCCTGCTGCTCTAAAAACTATTTTTCGTCTGTTTTGTCGAGTTCCGTCATTAGTTTATTAATTAAATCCTTGTTATGCTACGATATAGCAACAACAACAGCCAATTTCTTAATCAAATTCATTTTAATTAATATTTTAAAAATATTCTTGTCTGCTGACGCCAAAGGTTGAATTGATGGTAGATGGTGGCAGTGTGAATCGGTGTTCCACCATCCACCATCTTCCCATGCGTTCCCCGATGATGTGCTCAGTGTGAATAGTCTATGAATCGGTGTTCCACCATCTTCCCATGCGTTCCCCGATGATGTGCACAGTGTAAATAGCCTATGAATCGGTGTTCCACTGTCCACCATCTTCCCATGCGTTCCCCGATGATGTGCACAGTGTGAATAGCCTATAAGAGAAGTAGTCTCAATAATAGAATACTTTTTATGTTAAGCCCGAAACGAAAAGTACACACAGAAAAATAAATGTCATAGAATTCAAAAAATCACCCTTAAAGCCAGAAATAATTTCTGTTTAATAGAAATGTTTTATAAATTTGAGCGGTATACTTTTTATATTCAGAAAAATATAAGTTTAGTTACCTTTGGCTACAAAAGTATGGCGACTTTCCACATTTAAGGGCATTTTATTTTTGTAGACTCTATTTATAGTTCCTTTTATGGGTAGTATCGAGATTTCTTTTGCTATCGAATAAAATGCTAGGCATAATATCAGCTGCACATTAGTTTCCACTTTGCTGGACTGATTAGCTTTTCAACAAAACAAACTGGTTTGTATACCAAAAGTTAGCCATACTTGCCGTTGTACATTATAATAATTAAATTTCAAAATCTTAAAATTCACTCGTTAAGTAAACACTATATAAACCAGAGACTCGAGCCAACTTGGTAAGACCCACGAGAATCTATATACCAAATTTTCTGACTCTAGCTCTTAAGGTCTATGAGATCCAGACAGATACTTGGCTATACTCATATATTTTATAAGGTCACTCACACTTTTTATTGATATTATAATATACATATTTGTTACTTATAAGTTCAGCTATTTCTAACTGCTACAATTTGATGATACCCTTTTTTGAACATTTGATTTTTACAGGGCATAAACAGTCGAAATTTCAGCTGCATTGCTCACCGGTCACTTTATTCCATTCTCTCCATTCTCAGACACCTTGAATATCCGTTGTTACACAATTTCAGGCACATTTGTGCTCTATCTGGGATTACGTGCCTCCAAAAAGTGCCTCCGTTGACCCGAGAACATTTTAAGAGAAGCCCACAAATATTCATAAGATATATATAACATTATTATGAAATGTTTTGTTCGAACTGCAGGTACATAATAGTTACAGTTACCTAAATGCATAACCACCAAGTGCATCTTACATAATATCACACAATTTAAAGAAGAAGATTTCAATGAAATTGAAGACTTCATTAAAACATGCCTTAGGATATATTACCTATTTCGTGGTTAGGGATCGTAGCCATATTACGAAATCACGTTTTTGCTCTTCTTTTTAATATCCTCCCCCCATGTAGTCAAGCGTAAACATTTGGCTAACCTCCCTCCACCTATGATTACGTAATCATTTAAAATAAATATCTTCGAAAATTTGTAAACCAAAATTGATGAAAGTAGGCTCTTAGATTGATTACGTAATCATATGCCAAGGACCTCCCCCCCCCCCCATTGTTATCAAAAGTAATCTGTTGATTGACCCCACCCCCTTGGTGATTACGTAATATATGGACGAACCCGTAGTACTTATCGATAAAAGCAATATAGTTCAATATCAAACTTTTACTATCAAACTAATATTATTCAAGATATAATATATATTTTGAAAAAAGGTCTCAATTTGACTAGCTCATATGAACTAGATAATACTATAATATCGAATATATATTCTTGTCAGTATACCCAGGAAAGATCCAGGTCGAAAGTGCCCTGTAAGCAAGCCTGACATACCCTATATACTTTTGACTCTATGTTTACTTCAATAGAATTCAATACTTAAAATAAATCGTTGACAATAAGGAAAGTTCTTATGCAAAAACAAATCTTCTTTTGCTTGATGCCGAAAATATTAATCCAAAATGTTCAGAAATGTTTTGCTGGCTTTTCCAGTTCCATAACTTTGTCAAAACTGAAGCGATTTACATGCGGAATACCTTTATGATCTTGTTTGGTATTTTGTATTAAAAGTTTTATTTCTTAATATACAACAATTCAGATATTTGTTTGGATTCAATAACAGAAACGATGTATTGTAATATGGAAGTCAAAGAAACACTTAACACTAAATAAGATTAAGTTGTTGATAGAATTTGTTACAATCTTTAACATTGCTAATAAGGATTTCTAAGCATATCAAAAGTATCAGATCTTTAGGAAAAATATCGATTCCAAAATGTAGTTCTATGGGGTAAGCCTAACCTCAACCTTCCTACAATATATATGTATAACCGTAGTAATTACAATCGTAATACATATTTCATTCACATATTATCTATGTATGTGTCTATAGGTTAGAGACGATCTTCTGACACAGTGGACTGACTTGTAGTTCACTTTCAGTTTTTGAAAACATAAATTCTTTGTCTTTTTTTTGATTGCTGCTGTTTATTTCTTAGTTTATCGTTGCATTTTCTATACATTTTCATTTTCGTTTTCATTTACCTCTGCCCAATTTCCATTAAGAAGTAATTACGTAGCTGCTCATTAATTTCTGGATCGCATGCCGTATAAAATGCAAGGGGAGGGGTGGGGAAGACGAAGACGGCGAGCCAGAGGTGGAAGAGGGAGACGAGTAGTATAAAGTATAAAGTATAACAAATATGAGCACGAGTCCAAAAGGGGACGCTTGCCGCACAACTTGGCAATCAGACGTTGCAACACTTGCAACACCTGCCACAACAGCAACACTAGCAACTGCACCGTGGCACAGGGTGGCTTGCAACGGCGGCAGCTGCAGCTGGCTTAGACCCAGTTTATTGCCATCATTGCGCATACGCAACGTTGTCCACGCACCACCCACTCTGGCCGATGAAGCCGCCCAGCTGACCGCTAATCGATCCATGGATCATAACCACAGCTTGAAATTGGAGCCAAAGCTAAAGCTGACCGTTTAACAGTTTGGCACGGTTCAGCAAGTGGCACTTTCCAATGCCAATGAAAGAAAGAAGATAGAAAGTTGCGTACAGCAGAACCAGGTTAGCTAACTGAGAAGCGCATAGAGAGGCGATCCCCCGGAGACGAGTTTAATAATGTTCAAAGCCAAATACCAGACCATCTCTAGAAGTACATACATGCTATTCTTATAAGTATATTGTATGTCTATATCAACTTACTCGTGCATTTAAGAAGAGGGTTCTCAGCTAAATAATGTAAACTGGACAGCAGATTCCAACAAAACAATCAAGAGTCTGTCAAGTAGAAGCTAAGACAACAAGGTAGAACAGCTCTTTTCGCGATTGTCGACGATTTCATACCCTTGCTTATGTACTTATATACTTCTATATACATATGTATCTGATTGTAACCAAAATATTTCAATCCAATCCGACTGGTTCCGACATTATGTACCATGCCTGCAAAGCAAGAACACTTTGTTAGCGTTTCGGTTCACGGTTCGATCTAATGTCTGAATCTCTGAGTTCGGTTCGTGAACCAGGCTTTAAATATCCCTGAACCCAGACTTTGGTTCGCGCTTTGGTACGTCAGATTCACCCAATTGATAATATTAACAATTGGGAAGTAGGATGGACCCACAGGTTCAAAAGTCAGACATAAATGTATAACTATCTCTATAAGGAGCTGAAGGGCTAGCGCTTATAATTATTAAGAATATTCTGTTTTTTAATGGATTATAGTTAATTTTAATAAATAATTAATAACTATTAATATGTTCAAGGAAAATTTTAATTTGGATTAAATTTAAAAAAGAAAAGTAATCCCAACAAATTTTTCCTTGAACCGAAACTTATTGATATTACGGGTTTACGGGATCAGTTGTTATTTGAACAACTGGTTCGGTTCACGGGCTGTTTCGGATGGGAAAAAAGTTGGATTCCCGGGCTGAAGCTGGTACACCTGTAAAGAGGGTTCATCAATATAGCGTAAAAGTTCGAATTGTTTGAATGGAACAGGGCGAAGTTTCTGAAATTGCAACTGCTTTCAGGCGTTACACATGCCATGACAAATGAGAACTACCCTCTTCTGGTAGGGTATTAAAATACAAAAAAAGAACACACCGGAGCAGACCTTGAAACAGTTCAAAAACGTAAACGGTTCAGTGATCATTGATGTAAAACAGAAAACGGAGCCAGACTCTGAAACAGAAATGGGAGAAAAGCAACGAAAAGAGCAGACAGCAAGCAAGCAGAAAGAAGAAGAAGAGTCCGAAGCAGCAGCAGAAGCAGAAACAGAAACAGACGCTGAAAACAGAGACAAAGTAGAAGCTGCAGATAATGAGTGGCAGGGAGAGGAAAGAATTGCCGCACAACATCCGTCATCTTGGCAGCGGAGGCAGTGCCAGAGGATGAGCATGGCATGCCATGATATAGGGGCCTGTGCGGGGTCTGTGCGGGGTCTACACATAAGTCTGGGTCTGGCGTGCGCGCTGATCTGCCTGACTGCGTCGCAGCCGCCCGCCAAGAGGTCGACGTTGACGCTGACGCTGACGTCGCCGTCGACGCTGTTGCTGTGCTCTCTTGGTCAAAAATCGTTGAGCCGTTGAGAGGCAGTCAACAGCAGCCCATTTTACATTTCACATTACCCCTTTTGGGCCAAACTGCAGCCAGTGTTGGTTAACGCCAGTCAGCTGTGCAGCTTTGCTCAGCTGCAGTTTTGATGGTGCTCGCCTCACCCTCTTCTCTGCTCTTCTCTTCTCTGCCGCTTGGCTAAGTTGGCTTTTGGGATGCAAGCCGCCAGATTAACACCGCCATTAAAATATGAAACCAAGTTGAATTGCTCAACTAGCGTATACCCTGTAGCGTGTAGTGTTGCAAAGCTCGTTCATTTCGATAGACGATAGTCAGCACTATTGATACTATCGATAGCTATGAACATTCTCAGTTACATTTAAGGTCCGTTCTTGAAAAACTTTTACTGCTTGCGCATAACTAACAACAGGATGATGATTGAAGCCTATCGATATTGGTAAAAACAATCGATGTTGACACCATCGATACTATCGATAGTAACAACAAGATGGCATAAATAGCCAGATGACATATGAGAGTTATATCTTCAACATTGTGTGGGAGCGAAAAACTACATCCTATATTTGTAATATAGAGGATTTAGGAATATATTAAATTCTCAGACTTTAGCTCTTTTAGTCTTTTTAATCGAGACATATATTTTGATATATATAAAGCTGTACTTCAAATCACATCATACTCAAAATTAGGTTCGAGTGATTTCTTCAATTGTAGATTGGAGTAGATGGATATAAATGGATATAGATGGATATAGATGGATATAGATGGATATAGATGGATATAGATGGATATAGATGGATATTGATGGATATAGATGGATATAGATGGATATGGATAGATATAGATGGATATAGATGGATAAAAGTCATCAAATTTGATATGAAGACTACTCATGACCTCCTTGAAAGATTTGACTACAAATATTTTTGGCAGGCCAAATAAGTCAAAGAAAAAAGACTTGAAACGGAGTATAGTGTAGATGGAAATGGGAATTTATAATACTATATACAGCTTATATAGTCACAGATGATGTTTTCTGTATGTTTTTATGATTACAGGGTATAGGAAACTTTGGTGGCAGTCATCGTCTGGGCCTGTCTCTATCTCCGGCTCTGACACTGTCTCTGACTCTGCCTCTGACTCTGGGTCTCGGTCCGAGTCTGGGTCTTGGTCTGGGTCTGGGTCTTTTGAGTGCCCCTGGCAATGCTGGCTGACGACGCCCCGTTGTCGTTGTTGTCGTTGTCGTCTTCATTGTTGATGTTGTTGCTGCCGGTAATGATCTTTAACCAAGCGTAACGTTTGCTTTCAGTGCGTCTACATCTGCGTCGTCATCACCATCACCATCAGCACCACCACTACCACCACCACCATCTCCACCACCATCATCATCATCATGATGATGATGATCATCATCTTGCAGTCATTTCATCGCGCCAGGCATTAACTTGACTGCTCCTCCCGTTCCCTCACATGCAAGCATGTTTAACTGGAGTCCAACTCAGCCAACTCCAAGCTTCCCTGACATGCGGCCAGATAAAAGATACAGATACAGATACAGATACAAATACAGATACTTGTGCATTTAAAGATACGAGTAAATATACATATACATATATATGTATAAATATTCGCTCGTATGCAACATTAATGATCAGCCAGGCAGTGAATCTGCTTAGACCTTGATTTTCATGATGTTGCCTCCTCGCAACTCAGCCGGATAGGCAGGGATGGGGGAGACTGCCCCCGAGTCGCAATAAAATGCAAAATGGGGCATCCAAGTGAGGAAATCATAAAGTTGCTGGGCACTCGCTCTTTGGCTGCCTCAGTACAACACTCTGGGAAATGATGTCAATAGGGTTTACCCGACCACTTTCAACATTGATGTTTCATTATTTTGGCAGATTCCATCCGCAAATGTGGAAGCTAATTAGGAAATACTTATAATGCAACAACCTTCAGCTAAGTTTAAAGATTAAAGTTCAAATACTCAGAAAAAATGGTATGCAAAATGCTTAACATAAACTACACTGAGAAAAAAGATTACGAAAACTGTTTGAAATAATGATATATTTTCAGATATGATAGATAGATAGATGATATAGTCTCAGATTTGAGAATGAGAAGGATTCAAACCTCGAACATATCTCTATACTATAGTACTATTAAGCCCGGCTTGTTCTTCATCTAAGACATTTTTCCATATCGATATCTATACCTCTGTATATATGTATGTCTAACTTGAATGTATGTAATATAGTTCTTATTCTCCATTGAACTTTGCTTAATGATGACAAAATAACAATCTGATCAAATGTTGTTCACCGTGTAGTGGGTAAATCAGATGGATGGCTAAAAGATTGTGGCTTGAATCGCTGTCTGGAGTTCAACAGAATTTCGCAGCCAGACACAATGGCAAATTAAGAGCTACACAAATATTAACTCAGATACAGATACATAGAGCCAGGGATACAGATGCGGATACGTGCGAGTACAGAAAATGCAAATGCAAAAGATGACCATAAGCTTGAGGGCCGGACAGTCATGAATGGACATCGGGGGTAGGAGGAGGGGTTGCGGTAGTTGGAGCGTGTGAAAACTACTAAGAGATTTGCTTTGTAAGCAGATTGATTCTGTAGATACTCCAGAGTAGCTAGAAGTTCACAGCAGATTTAGCAGCTCATCTGCATAGCTGAAAGATACTTGATGTATCTGGGCGTCTGTCAGCTCCTCCTACGAACGCCATCGCACACGCTGAATCATTGAGAGGGGTGGAGGGGGCAATAGGGAGCGAGAGGGAAGCAGAGAGTGAGAGAAAAGACGCTGCTGCTGCTATAAATAGCTATGTGACTTGCCTTGATCTTTGCTTTGCTTTCAGCTGCGTGTATCTTCAGCCATTCCAGATACAAATACCAATACAGTTACAGATACAAATGCAGATACAATGCTTATGTAGGCGTCGAAATCTCAGCAACAGAAGCAGAAGCAGCAGCAGCAGCAGCAGCGAATAAACAACTGCTGCTGATGATGATGATCATGGGCAGCACCCCAACACACAGCCGCCAGATACAGATACAATTTGGCTGTCTACAGATACAATGCTCTGCCATTGTGTGTGTGTGTGCGAGTCTCGTTCACCCATAAGTGCTTCATTAATCTCTGTCAGCGTTGCTCCCCCCCATGCCCCCACTATCTGAATGGTTTTTCGTTTCGTTTCTTTTGCTTTGTATCTCGTACTCGTATCTGTATCTGTGAATGTGTAGATGAATGTATCTCTGTATTCGTAGCTGTGGCAGTGGCTATGGCCTCTGCCTCTGCCTCTGACTGTGGTTAGCTTTGATTTTATGCCCCCACAGCCATGGGCCCAGGCATTGCCACTTCAACTTCATCTTGTTGCCGGCAACTCGCGACTGGCGACTGTTTTATTGGGTCCCATTGAATCTTCGATGTGATTGGCTGCCTCATTGGATTTACACACACGATCTCGTCATCTTCGTGATCTGCGTGATTGAGAAAACGCAAAGATCCAAAAATCATTCATTTTCAAGCATGATTTTGCACACTTTGGTTTAATTATTGTTTTGAAAATCAATATTGAAGCAATTGTTTGATCACTATGATCTTTTGTATACTTCTCTTTCTTGTTTTATTATTTTTGTAAATTTGAAATCTTATAATCAATGTTATTAGTAAGTGTAAGACTTTGTCTAAGCTTGACTATAAACTGTTTAGATATATGGTTATAATATACCAAAAACTCTGTTGTAGGCTGTGTTTAGCCGCGTTCTGGTTCACAAACCGGCTCCTAAGTATCCGAATACTCAAATTAGACGACAAGATAAGCCAAAAACGAAACACTTCAAGCCCGGAGCGGTTCGAAGGCAAACCGGTTTGCATGCTGGCTGCAAGAGAAGGCTTTAGCTCTGAATGCAGGCTTCATCACTCACCAAACTCACCAGTTGACTTCGTTGGTTGTTTTTGAAAAGCTCTTCGAAGAGCACATCTTGAAAGCAAGCAACTTGATGAATTCTCGTAGTGCCTCCCCCCACCCTGCCCTGGCGGAGGAACGTTACGTTTGAGTGCGCAGCGGGCCAAGTCCAAGACGGCGATGACGATGACGACAACAAACATCCACACGTGCAGGAAGAGGTAAGGAGGGGGAGGCGGTGTAGTGTGTGGTGTGGAGGGGGGCTATGGTGGGAGTGTGGGGAGTGGGGGAGTGGGGGAGTGAGGCATGCGTGCGTTACTTTGATCGCGTGCGTTGAAGGCAACGAAAATCAATAGTCAAAAATAAAATGAAACTTTGGCTAACCAGATGCTGGCACTGGGGGGGTTGCATGCCACACCCATCATCCGTTGTCCGTTCCACGTCCTCCCATCAACGTCCCTCCCCCGTTCCCGCTCCCGTCCCCAGTCCAGAGCCCGTGTCAATGACACACCTTTGGCAAACACACAACGACGCCCCGTTGGCAAGGAAGCAACTTCCCGACTTTCCAACTTCCCTGAACTTGCAACGCGAAACCGGAGACCATGAATAATCCTCATAAAATTGTTGTTGCATACATGACTACAATATACCCTGCCTCTGAGCATTATAATCGTTTTTTATTTGTATCGATGGAAAGATATTCGAAATTTGAAATTAATTTGATCTGCGTATTGTTTACGAGACTTTGCGTACCAAATTTGTTAGCTCTAGCTCCTATAGTCACTGAGATTGAGGAAGCTATACATTAGTAGAGATAGTAGTGCCATATATTTCCATATTTCCCAACTTTATCATATTCATTTCATATATGTATATCCTATCTGGGAATTCTGACAACAAGAACGAAACCATCGACATAGCCTAAAGATACGATTTACGATGGAATAAGTTGGATCCAAAAGTATCTAAATTGCCCATCTATAAGAACTATATTTAAAGTAAAAAAGGGACGATTATTGAAGCTGACTTGACTTTCTATAATCTAACAGCTTCTTAGTATTATACGTTCACACATATTCGAATCTTTCAGAAAACAATTTACAGGTTTGTGGAAAACTTAGTTAACTTTTGAATCTACTCAAGGATACATAAGCTCAAAGCAAGCAACAACATTGAGTTTCACATTATTCATAAACTGAAACACATTTAATTCTCTCGAACTTTGTAAATCGTAAACAATCGTAAACATCATAATGGATTTGCCATTCTTTTATGTACTACACAAAATGCTTAAGGCACTTAAATCAGTCGATGAACCCAAATCCCTTTTGGAACTGAAAGATATGTGCGAGATTGACTTTGTGAAGTATCCCAAACTTGTGGAGAAGATTCAGCCAGCTATGAACTTAGCCGTGAGACGTGGCTATGCCGAGGCGTCTGCTGGGAAGTATAAGCAATACATCCCCCCAGAGGCCCCGGAGGCCTCGGAGGCCCCGCCGGAGGACTGACCAGCAGGCCGACCAGGAGGCCGACCAGGAGGCCGACCAGGAGGATGATGATAATCAGGCCTATGAAACTGAATCTGAGGGCAGTGTAATATCTGAGGTTGAATCGACCAGCCCAACCTTTTCGGCTGTGAGCCTGCAAACGGAGGAAGAAGAGGACGATTACAACGAGCGTTGGCTTGTGGAGGAGTCCTTATACGCTTTAAGGACTTTATCCATGGAAGGCATCTCAGTGTTGCCGGACATCGAGGCCATGGAAAGAGGTTTTGATGATAATGATGATGCAGACACTATCTGAATCGCAAGTCGCAGTTCTTTTTCTTAAATTACAAAATATGAGGTGATAATAAGCTTAAATAAGTCTTTAATCAACTCGCAACACCATTTTTGATTAAATATTCCGTATATTAGACCTCACAAGCTGACTTTTCTTGCGTTTCGTTTAAAAATTGAAGAAAGTGTTGAAGACAACTGTTCTAGTGTGGAAATTGTTAGCAAAAGTTTTGCGTTTTCCTTAGCAGCCCAAATCCGAATCGCAAGATGTTCTAAAAATCGCAAAAACATAGATAAAAGATGAAAACAGAGTTGGGAGCCTTTGAAAATTATAGTTTTGACACTGTTCTAGTGAGGAAAAGTAAGCTAAGAAATCAAAATGGTAACAAAAGATGTGCGATTTCCTTGGCCATGGATAAAGATTCTACAGAAGATTCTGCCTGAATCACAAATCCCAATTTATATGAAAGTTCAAGATGTTAAGTCATAATAAAAACGTGCCTTAATTAAATATTTGCATACGTTCTGTCATTTCCGACTCCGTTATACTTTATATTCTACTATATATTATTGATGAATACTAGGATTTGAATTGACACTCTATGCAAAGCTTCTGTAGGTCCACACATATGAGAACTATACAGAACGGGCAAATGGTTTACAATCTACAGATATATATATATAAGCCGATCTAGTTAGCTTTTTAGGTATAGATAGAACATAAGGCTGGCAACAAAATTGAGTTCCAGTTTTACATTATTCATCAACAGACACACATCAAATTTGAAAAAATTTTGTAAAATTTTTTGCGTTTTCAAGAAATCGACCTTAAAAACAAACAACATAATGGAAAGTCTAGTAGTCCTTTTCAAAATTATTAAAACCCTTAAATCAGCCAGTGAGCCCAAATCTATTCAGGAACTCATTGAACTTTCCGAGATACCCTATGAGATGCTTGATAACATTGTGGTTAAAGTTCAATACACAATAGACTTTTTGGTGGAACATGGCATTGCCGAGGAAATAAATGGGAACTATTATCTAGCTAGCATCCTGGAGCACGATGACTCGCTTCTGGATATTCGGGAGAGTGAATCTGGCATCTTTGCATCTGAAGTGGACTCGAGCTACTCCGGTTACTTAGGAGGAAGCGAGATGTCCATAAGTTCAGAGTTTAGCGGCTTGGACCAGGAGACAATAGACATTTTAAAAATTTTATCTATGGCAGGCAAATCAATATCTAACAACATTGACATCATAGATGACGATTCAACGTAAATCCTGAATATATAACAAAAGCGCATTTTTGAAACGAACAAATTTTTAAGTGATATTATTCACATGCTCAAATCATAACATTTTTGTACTACTTTTCGGTTAAATATACCGCACACTCGAGCTTACCTAACTACATACGTTTTCGGAGTTTCATTTTCTCATCCTCATTTGCGAGTTCTGTGACAATGTGGCAACGCCACGTCAAAAGATCGTTAGGGTGACCCCGACTGTAACTTCTCTTCACTAAACACAGGCGCTTTTTAAAAGGTGATAAGTGATATTATTCACATGCTCAAATCATAACATTTTTGTACTACTTTTCGGTTAAATATACCGCACACTCGAGCTTACTAACTACATACGTTTTCGGAGTTTCATTTTCTCATCCTCATTTGCGAGTTCTGTGACAATGTGGCAACGCCAAGTCAAAAGATCGTTAGGGTGACCCCGACTGTACATATCTTCTCTTCACTAGACACAGGAAGTTTTTTAAAGGCTTTTGAATTCTTATAACCTAAAACAGGCAGCTTGTTATACTCTATTCCCGTAAGGAAAAAGGGTATATTGGGTTTGCGAAATGTCTCTGTCTGTATGAACGCATTTTTCTTCGACAACCGATTGGTGTATACCCTAAATTGATAGTGTCAAGGTCACCCTACCACCTCCCCCGCAATTTGGTGAAAACCCATATCTTCCATATGCTTAAAGCTATAGTTATCAAATTTGGTATACAGACTATTGTTGAGCTTCCCGACAAATCTGCATCAAAAAATGTATGCCAGCCGCACTCCCTCCCCCGCAAATAAGCAAAATCCTTAATCTTAAGAACAAAATATCATATCGCACCAAGCTATTAAAAATATATTTATTCATAGTCTGACCCGTCTCGTTCGTTCCTGTAGGCTGAGAATGGTATTTCAAAGAAATTGTACAGCGATCCTTAGACTTTAAGTTAGACATTACAGAAAACATTGATGGTAAAAACAAGATCAAGTTGGCTTGGGAGACTTTGTTATTTTTTTGATTTTTTTATGCACCCCAAAAGATTGAATAATTGAAATAAGTGTTTCTTGTTGGAGTGTGCATCCAAGCGTTGGCGACAGATACAGATACACACACAAAAGCGTTATAAACTCACGCACATTACTTGGGCTCAGCGTTAATGCTAATGGAAGCTCAGGGCCTGGTTGTGTATCTATAAGCATTGTGTATATATGTACATATGTATATTCAGGTGTATATAAGGGCTTTTAGCACAGGTCGACTTGGCCAACTAATGAGTCCCTACTCCAGCAGCTTCGCTCGTCCAGACAAAAGCAGTCACTGGAGAGCGTTGAAGCCGCTGAAGCCGCTGATTATCTGGCTGTACATGGGCAAAGACATGAACAAGGACATGGGCACGCTCATTAAACGAATCCTTGGAGAGTGCTAGACACACACAAATACCCACACACACACCCACACACCGTATACACACGCAGAGACAATGACGTACTGCCTGGCTTATGATGGCGCTTTTGGGCCATATGAGTAATGATGATTGTCGCTGTCCTTTGTCAGCTGTGGGCGGCAGGGGGATACGGGGAGGGGGGGAGGGGAGGGGCGGTTCGCCCTCGTAAGCTGACATGCAATTCAAGGACCTGGCACTGGCCAGCTTACTTACTTCATATATAACCCGTATCTAGCAGAAAAACCTCAAGCATGACATGATTTACACCTTTTGGCCAGCTGCATTCTGCGGATGTCAACTAAACATGACCCCAAAATGTCCCCCCCAGTGGCCACCCCACAGTTTGCTGGCCAATCGCCACATAAATCCAGTCCAGTTACTCGATGTGAGCTTATTTGTGGTTGCACTTGCAACACTTGCAACAACAGCACCAAATTTGCATAGCAATGCGGTTGGCAGGTCCTGCGACCAGATCTTACTCAGATTGCTTATACCCTGTAATCACACAATGTATAACTAATGGCTACTAAAAGGTCCTGCAAATAAGGAGTATGTATAAAGCAGGCATCTGCAATACTAACAGAAAAACTAACTGAACCGGTTCGAAACGGGAATTCCATCTCTTCGCTCATCTCAACCGATCGAGAAGTTCAAACCTATAACCAAATCTTTAACCAAATTCTACCCTGAGTTAACGGATATCTAAAACTAACTTCATGATCTTTGCCTTATCTCTGGTTATTGGTACGAACCGTAAACGGAACCGCTCACAATTTATAATAATTTGTATTGATATAATAAATAATTATCAAAATACTCAGCCCCTAAATAGTACTTTTTGGTATTTTTCGTTTATTGAATCAAAAAAATAAATAAAAAATACTAATGTAAGATATATGTAAATATCATACGAGTATACAATTGTAAATATTAGAATTAGTATTGAATTAAAGATATATGTACATTAAGTGTAAGCCAACAGAGGACTACCCATAATACAACGGGCAAGCTAACAGCCTGGCAACGCCAAAGGGAGAAGAAGAAGAGCAAGCGTCACTACGAGACCGATTGAAGAGAAGAACAGATCACGAAATTACAAATAATACAAAATTGACAAAAATAATAAAGTATAAAAACTTATTTGTACAAACAAATGATCATTGTGCTTGTGTTTTATCCTTACACTAATAAGATACTACATAAAAATCTTCCGCAGTATTTTGCCCAATTTCTGATATTTGTTGGACTGCATCAAACCTTTTAAACAATACAAAATAATAAAGCAGTATTAATATATTAAGGACTTAAGTTTTCTTAAATAAAAAAATATATAAATCTCAAGAAATAAGTTTTATTTTTAAGCATAATATAAAATTGAATACATAAACGTTAGTTTTTGTGGAATTGTGAAACTCAAGAAATAAGTTTTATTTCTGAATTCAAAAATGATGTTCACAAACTTTTAAGGAAAATAAAAAAAGCTCAGAAATAATGTTCTAAAATTTATAAATTATTAATCACGGTCTTACAACTTTGATCATAATTTATAACCGAGTGAATCTACGTGATCATTTCTATCTCTTTGTAGTGAATTCAGAAACGATATAGTCCTCAGTTCTTTAATTTCCAGATTAAGAATATCTCCTTCACTTTCAGTGCAGAAATATGCAAAAGATGATTGAAAATGAGTGAAAAGATGATTGAAGCATTAACCAGATGATCTAGATGTAGGGTATCTTCTTCTTAAAGGTAGTTTTAAAGTATCTCCTCAGCTCTTTAATTTCCAGATTAAGAATATCTCCTTCACTTTCAGTGCAGAAATATACAAGAGATGATTGAAAATATGATTTAAGCATTAATCAGCCGATCTAGATGTAGGGTATCTTCTTCTTAAAGGTAGTTTTAAAGTATCTCCTCAGTTCTTTAATTTCCAGATTAAGAATATCTCCTTCACTTTCAGTGCAGAAATATACAAGAGATGATTGAAAATTAGTGAAAATATGATTGAAGCATTAACCAGATGTTCTAGATGTAGGGTATCTTCTTCCTAAAGGTAGTTTTAAAGTATCTCCTCAGTTCTTTAATTTCCAAATTAAGAATATCTCCCACACTTTCAGTGCAGAAATATACAAGAGATGATTGAAAATTAGTGAAAATATGATTGAAGCATTAACCAGCTGATCTAGATGTAGGGTATCTTCTTCTTAAAGGTAGTTTTAAAGTATCTCCTCAGTTCTTTAATTTCCAAATTAAGAACATCTCCTTCACTTTCAGTGCAGAAATATACAAGAGATGATTGAAAATTAGTGAAAAGATGATTGAAGCATTAACCAGCTGATCTAGATGTGGAATACCTGCTCCTTAAAGGTAGTTTTAAAGTATCTCCCCAGTTATCGTTAGGCTTACTTACTCGTATGTATTCAATAGAATCAACTAGGACAACAGCCTATCAGAGTAGTCTGTGGAATCCTTTGTGGCTTATGGCTACCATTTTGGATCATCAGGGATGTTAAGAGAGGCGGCTTAACTGAGTGGGTGGTGTGTGCCTCTCGAGGGTGGCACTGTGCAGGAGCAGGGAAGGGGGCCACACATCGTATGTGGTGTCGGGTGGTGTCTCAATGCGACAATTTCCTGCTTTCAAAGTTATCCACACACACATAGAGTGAATGAAATTGAGGCCTAAGTTACAGCAGCGATAAATTCGAGCAAAATGTATCTGACGATTGCCGTTGCCCATACAGAAAATTCCACCCAAGCCACCCAGAAACCCCATCAGGCGCCCCAACCCTTCAACTGTCCCTGCGGTTGCCGTGCGGCAAAAAAAAGTTTCAATTTTGTTGTTATTGTTATTCCTGGCAGCTTTTTGCATACGAAATGCGAGCTGTAAATTGTATCTGTGCGCTACTTAGATACACCAATGCGAGCACGGGGGTGGCTCGTCACCTCTCCAACCCTCTCTCGATTTCTCTCCGTGTCTCCGTGTGTGTGTGTGTGTGTGTGTGTGTGTGCGCTTTTTCGGTGGTTTTCGTTCGTTTGCCCGCAATTGGTTGCCGCAGCAACGTTGATTTAATAGATTTTTCCGTTTCAGCCTCGAAATGTATTTTGCAGATACGAGTATGTACGTCGAGCCAAAACAACAGACGACAGACGACAACGTTGACGATGACGATGACGAGGACAATGACGAGGACGTAGACGTGGACGTGGACGTGGACGCAGACGAGGACTTGGATGAGGACACGTGTATGTGACGTTGCACAGTGGTACAGTGCTGCAAACCTATCGACTATATAAAAGTGTGGTCAAGTTATCGATCGTGATCCTATCGATTGTTTGATCGACAACTATCAAGGAGTAGTGTACAATGCAGCAAACCTATCGACTCTATAAAAGTGCAGTCAAATTATTGATCGTAATTCTATCGATTGTTTTGATCGTCTTAGGGACAACTATCAAGGAGTAGTGTACAGTGCTGCAAACCTATCGACTCTATAAAAGTGTGGTCAAGTTATCGATCGTGATCCTATCGATTGTTTGATCGACAACTATCAAGGAGTAGTGTACAATGCAGCAAACCTATCGACTCTATAAAAGTGTGATCAAATTATCGATCGTGATCCTATCGATTGTTTGATCGACTTAGGGACAACTATCAAGGAGTAGTGTACAGTGCAGCAAACCTATCGACTCTATAAAAGTGTGGTCAAATTATCGATCGTGATCCTATCGATTGTTTGATCGACTTAGGGACAACTATCAAGGAGTAGTGTTAGTTTCCGCTAAAATAAACCATTGACAGTGTCAACGATATTTCGATATCAGTCACAGATAGTCTAACTAACGATACTAACGATAGTCTTAAAGATTTTTATACTGGTATGTAGATCTTAGCCTTCCATTTAGAGTGTATATCAAAGAAGAGTATTCTTTAAAGCTATTGACAAATACATATAAGTAATCGATGCACAAATGATAACAGTTAGTGAGTAAAGTGTTCAATTAGGAATTGTGCGTAAGATGAGGTAGAATTATCCTTAAATAGTTGATGTATTATGATTTTGCAACGAAAAACAATCAGAAGTACCCACTGTACGTTGGCGTGGTCTCTGGTCTCTGGTCCCTGGTCCCTGGTCTGTAGTCTCTGGTCTCTTTGCGCATTCAATGGGGTTGCTCCCCCTGACTATACCCACTCCCCTGCCATCCTCCGCTCATTTGTGTCGTGTTGTCTGCATCCAAGCGAACCCCAGCGATGACTTTGCCCTTTTTGCGTGTCGCATAGCTCGAAAAACCCCCTAAAGCCCGCTCTATAGACCTCAAGGGTTGCCTCCGCCCCACCCACCAGCTGTCATTTCAGTTTTTACTATGTGTGTGTGTGTGTGCGTGTGTGTGTGTATGTGTGTGTGTGTACCAGTATGTGTATGTGTGTGTAATTAATGCTTATTGCTTTCAGTTTCTTGCGAATTGTTGTTGGATTCGCTTTTGGTTGGCCAAATCTGAATCTGATTCCATTTGCAACCACCCAACGCACTCGCTCTGTGATTTGGTGGTTGGGTGGCTAGGTGGCTGGGTGGGTGGTGGCACTACAATGTGGTTGCAAATTCGAATAGTACGCGTATCTCATCAGCTTTCTAAAATGGCGTTTTCTGAAGCTTTATCAATCTCTGCCAGGGATGATTGCAATCATCAGCCAATTGGAATCAATGGTCCGACATCTTTCCAAGCTCTTATGCTTAAATGCTGGTATTCGTTGATTTATTATTATTATCAAGCATACTGCGGCCTATAGGATCTATTGTACCCCACTTCCAGAGCCTTTACTTACTTAGATTTACTTTACCTAAAGATCAGCCCAAGATCCTGCACGAAAGCAAGGTTTTTCGTCGGGTTGAGGGTTCCTATTGCCCCTGTTGTTTAAAGGATATACCTACCCAGGAACCTATTTCTGCTTCTAGCTAGAGCAGCATCTTCTGTTAGCATGTGCAATCAGGATTCCTTCTCAAGTTCGCTGAACCTGCAGGTACCGCTTCTCACAATTCCTAATTTGCTGATTTTAGATGATCTACCACACAATAGGGTGCTAAAAAAAATTATTTGAATTTTCCTCTGTCTATCATAATTAATTAACATGAGCTAAGTAATTGTGTTGATTCCATGCTTATACGTTTCTTATGATGACTGAGTGCATGGTAGATCGAGATTTCATCGGATCACTATATTATATAGCGGCTATATAAACAATCGGTTGAAAATTAAGTATTAATTTATTTCAGCACACCGCATTAAGCTGTTCTTTATACTTATTGGTGGTATTGCCCTTTCTTTGATGACTAACCACATCGTAGGGTGTCGGTACTTCAAGACGCCCAAGCTGATTTCAACTCGAGTTCCTTGATCTGCAATGAGGCTTCTACACTGATTATATTTACTTAATCATCATATCCCAAGTTCTTATTAATAGTATTCTTCTTTATATGATGATTATCCACATCGATGGAGTATGATTCCAGCTTAAGCTCAATTGAAGTTTCTCTAGTTGGTTCCTTTTTTTCAATTTATGATGATAGTAGAAACTGATTCCAATTTATATTGATTACTTGAGCCATTTTAAAATATTTCTTGACGGTAGTCCCATTTCTTATGCTGACTTATCATATTAAAGGGTGTCAGGAAATATCAGCAGACATCTTTCTTTCAGTAATGCTCGCAGAAATAAGTTTCAGCACCATTTATCTTAACTAATCTATATCTTGAGTCTATATTAATGGTATTCCCCCCTTTTCCGATGACTAACCGTATTTTCAACCACCTGGCGCACGCAATGCAGCAAATCAATGCGCAATAACCCAAAAAAGGTAACAATGTCCTTTCATTTTGGAATAGCCAGGCCAACCCCATACCAGCCACCCCATGCTGATGCCCCTCAGCCGTTGAAAGGCCCCCAGGTAAACAAGGTAGGGGGGGAGGGATGGGGGAAGGGCAGCTGTGGGGAGCAGTTAGGAGGAGTCCACTTCATCAGGCCGAATGTCAGCCGCATGTCATTTGAGTTTGAGGCAAAAAGCAGCCAAGAATTTCAGATTCATGGCTTTGGTTTTTGTGTATTTCTGTTTGCTCATTTCCGTTGCACACACACACTGTTACACACACCTTCACACACACATACACACACACACACACATACTGACAAAAGTCTCGAAAATGCGACGCGCCATCATTTAACGTCTGGCAGCGTGGCGTCGACGTTGACTGCGACGCCTCCCCACTACCCCCTTTGCTCAGCGCCTGGGCAGCCACCCTCGCTTGTCATTAATTTACCTGCCAACAGTAAATCCCCCTACCCCCTACCCCCTACCAAACGTCTCTCCCCTACACCCCCTCATCCCACCATAAGCCTCATCCTCCGCACGCAGCGGAGCCTTCAGCTCAGTCCGTCAGTCAGTTTAGTTGCCTTGTCAGCTTGTCAGTTTCAGTTCCATCCACCCCCCTTTGGTCGCTCTTTCTCTCTTACTCTTCTGATATGCATACACACTCTATCTATCTTTTTCACTCTATCTCACTCTCCCTCTCTTTCTCAGACTCTCACACTCTCTCGCTTGCTCCCTGTGTGGCCTGACAGGTGAATTATTTCCCTCTGTGCGCATTTCTAATTGGATTTTCCCTAGTTCTAAGAAAAAATCTATGAAATTTTTTTTCCTGTGCTGTGCGACCTTCTCTCCGCTTCGCTTCACTACGCTCGGCTCTCGGTTCTCAGTTCTCGTTTCTCTACTCTCGACTGGCGGCTCTGTGTGTCTCGAGAGCAACTACCCCCACAAGAAACCACCCCCAGCAGCACCTGGCTGGCTGGCTGGCTGCTGCCTAGCAGGTCGCAGCAGCTCAGCCACTACCCTCTATGTGACCTCTGCTTACCCACCTTTCTTTCACCTGCACACGGGCCATACCGCATACACCTCCCTACACCCCCTCGGGGCCAACACTCGCACATCTCCGCGGCACCCTTCGGCCCATGTTCACATCATGAACGATGATGACGTCGTCAGTCTACACTAACAAAAATCTTCTGTACCTCTGTATATTAAGCCAGTTTCTCCTTAGTTCGAAATTTGAGTGGAAAACTCTGGCATTCAACTTTTTTGTTCTTTCATGCTTATAGATTTATGAAAATATGATCCCGCGAGCACAAAAAGGTAGGCAATGTTAAGAAAATCGTACTAAGTCGGGCAAATCCGGGCAATACCAGCTACATAGTTGGTCGTCAAGTTTATTTCATGCTTCTAGCTAAAAATGTTATTAATTATTTATGATTATTATTATTATTAGTGATGGGGGCGTTGCACTGCGACCTATGAGATCTATTGTGCCCCCTTCTAAGCCTAAAGCTCACTCATCAACCCTATCTCCTGCACGAATGCAAGGATCTTGGCCGGATCTAGAGTACCTATATCGTTTGTCTGAAGGAAAAACCCACCCAGGTACCTGTTTCTTCTCCTGGCAAGGGCAGTGCAGTCTGTTAGTATGTGTGATGAGGTTTCAGCCTCCATTTTACAGAATCTGCATGTCCCGCTTCTTACAATTCCTAGCTTGCTTAGGTGGTTTCTTAGTCTACAGTGCCCCGTCAGAAGGCCGGTGACTATTCTAAGTGAATTCTTCCCCAATGGTATTATTTGCTTGAATCTTTTACGATCATAGTTTCCTAAGAGTGACTTTATGATATTTATGATATTTGATTGTAATATAAATTGGTTTAATATACTATTTTTCCAAGCTAAATCTATAAGTTATATTCATCTAAAATTATTATATATATTAAATTATATTCATCTAATATTATTTCTTACTGTTTACTAATTTATATTATTAATATTTTTGTAGATATTTAATTTAAGACAAAGTTTTTTATATTTAATTTATTTTTTCTATATATTTATTTTTATTATTATGCTACACTTTATTTCTATCAGTGTATTCGTTTCTTTTTTTCCACATTGAGTTGTTTTCAACGTTTATTGTTGTTGTTGCTATACAGTTGCCTTGGCCGATTCTCTGTGCATGTATACGTATATCCATCCACTCTATATAGCTGTAGTATATAGTATATACACATCATGGCCATGTACAGAGCAGAGCAGAGCAGAGCAGAGGAGAGCAGAGCAGAGCAGAGCAGGCCTGGGGAAGGGCCACCTCACCGCAAGTTCTTCTGAGTTTCTGATGTTATTCTGATAATTCTTTACTGCGAAGTGTGCTGTGTATGTGTGTGTTTGTGTGTGTGTGTGTGTGTGTGTGTGTGTGTGTCAGTGTATCCTCTGCAGAGGGAATTTTCGTTAGCAACTTCCGAATCCAATGCGAAAAGCATTTACAGCTTACAGCTTTGCAGCATTTTTCTGATGTGGCAGCAAAAATCAATATGGATGGGCAGAGACTAATATATATACATATACATATATACCTACGATATATACTATGTAGTAGCGCATTAATGTGCATTAAGATGCAGGTGCTAACAAAAAACCAAGTGACCAAAGTGAGGTTAGGTTGAGGCGACTTATAGACTAATATACATATATTTACCTATATATTATGTAGTTTATACATGAAGAAGGGAATTAATGTGCAATAAGATACAGGTGCTAACAAAAAAAACAAGTGACCAAAGTGAGGTTAGATTGAGGCGACTTATTGACTTATTAGTCATAGCTCATATATGTACCTACATACTATGTAGTTTGTACATGAAGAAGCAAATTAATGTGCATTAAGATGCAGGTGCTAATAAACAAAAAACCAAGTGAGCAAAGTGAGGTTAGATTGAAGCGACTTTATGATTAGCATAAGCTAAGGTTAGCCAAACAATACGGGCATGTAGAAAGTAACCTAGGGATAACGAATTTTAATAACTCTGTAGACATACTATTCTAATACTAATTTAAGCTGATTTAGAAGGAATATTGATATATGATATGGTGAAACGATCTGTTGGGTCTTAATATATGTATATATAGACTGCTTGCATCAAAAGTTATATCAATAAAGTATCACATAACGACTAGCTCGCATAGAACTAGACTAGACTCCCTCAAGAAAACACTATAAAGTCTAAATATAGAGTTTAATCTTGAAACACTTATTGGTATATAATATTTATATGAAATTAGCTTGAATATCTCCGATAGTGTTACTGAGTTGCCTAATCTGAGAGCAAGTTCTACGAATATGGGGCCTTAAGAAGAACCGATGATTCATAATCATTACCTATAAGTTGCAGATTGGTTTTATTGTTGTCGTCGGTTGAAGTGTAACCAATAAAAGTAACAACAAGCACATACATTGAAAAATGCTGTCGTATCAGCTTCGACAGTTCCGATAAGCGCAACATCTGTTAAGCAAGACCCGCAGCAAGCAACTAGGCAGTTGCCTCCCCCAAGCCAACCCCCCGACCCCGGCGGGTACCCAGGCGCAATTGATCTATCTATAGAACTACATAGGTAACATCATGTACTAGTTTTAGGTAAAAATATCTAGAGAGCGTTGAATAATTTGAGCTGAAACTTCCAAGTTCATCCGACTGATTGGTGTCAGCTTCGACGGATGAGGACGGTGACATAGTGGGCTGGGGACGTGGGACGAGGAATGCCGATAACTGCCATTTTCAGCTCATTAAATTGCGACGCCAACCTTAGCTGTAAAATATTTGAACAAAGATTTAGTGCACCTGAGCAGCAATAAAAAAACAAACACCCTGTAAACAATACTATGAGATATATCGATATTCAAACTACTCAGCCTTAAAGTCGATCTGTCGTGATAATCTCTTTCGATAATCGATAATGTCTCAACTCGCTTGTTGTTTACTATCGAAAAAAAAAAACACCCTGTAAATAATACTATAAGACATATAGATAATCAAACTACTATTCAGCTTTAAAGTCGATCTGTCGTGATAATGTCTCTCGATAATCGATAATGTCTCCACTCGCTTGTTGTTTAAAAAACACCCTCTAAACAATACTTTAAGATATATCGATAATCAAACTATTCAGCTTTAAAGTCGATATGTCTTAATAATCTCTTTCGATAATCGATAATGTCTCCACTCGCTTGTTGTTTACTATCGAAAAAAAAACACCCTCTAAACAATACTTTAAGATATATCGATTACCAAACTATTCAGCTTTAAAGTCGATCTGTCTTGATAATGTCTCTCGATAATCGATAATGTCTCCACTCGCTTGTTGTTTACTATCGAAAAAAAAACACACTCTAAACAATACTATAAGATATATCGATAATCAAACTATTCAGCTTTAAAGTCGATCTGTCTTGATAATGTCTCTCGATAATCGATAATGTCTCCACTCGCAAGTTGTGGACTATCGATAGCAGCAAAATGTATCGTTTATAGAGCTGATATGCAACAATATCAGCTGTACAGGTAAAAAAAATACTCTAAAAAATATAAAGTATATCGAAAATCGATACTTGATTCATTTGAGGAGCAAAGTTCAAATCAAGTATAAACATTAGTATTGAGAGTTAATGGAGTATACAATCGTATCTAAAAAAGAACTCATCGAAACTCTCGAAAGTTTCATCGATAATAGTTACCCTCTAAATAAATGTTAAAAATCGACCAATTATCGATATTAATCAAAATTATGAAACAAATAAAGGCCATAAAATCGCGCAATACCAAAAAAACATACACATTTTGTAGAAGAAAATATAAATATATAAAAAACTTTCCTATTTTTATGTTTTTATATATTGAAATTTTGTATTGATAACTTTTAAGAAACCATGCGGACACCTTATGATTTCTGGTATACCCTTTTGCTTTAAGATTGTAGAGCATGCAAAATGCAATGGGAAGGGGAACGCGTCGTGCAATTGAAGGTGCTGTTGGTAGTACCCAAAGTCAAAGTATTTGCTATTGTATATTTGTTGGCTGCAATCGGTTCAATTGAGTGTGGAGATTATGGCCGCTATAAGGAAGCACCTTGTCCGAGTTTATGTAAACATTGCAATTTAAATCGGGTCTGAGAGTGCGACTGCCGATGCACCGAAGGTCGAACATAGGTTGTATCTGTATCTGAAACTCTATCTGTAACTCTATCTCAATGGGCTGATAGTATGTGTGCTTCTCTTAACCCCCACTTCTCTCTCTTCTTTGGTAGCTGTCAAGTCTGCGCCATCTGTCTGAGGCAACTTACCATACAGAGGCTGTGAGAACTTCTTGTAATAAGACAATATTACCCAATCAATCGCACTCATTCAAGTGCCCTGAGCTTAACTCAAATTGAATTCAAACCACAACGAACCATCCACAACCCTAATGAAACACTTAGGCAGCGAAACTTGCGGTCAAAACCTATCCAGAGTCTGTTGATAGTGGCCGGAACACATGGCGCTCTCTCTCAGTGATAAATAAAAGTCTCCGTTGTGGATAACAATTTGAAGCCCCTACAAATTAGTAGAAGAACGTCGATCTTTATAAAAACCACATACCAAATTTCATGGAAATAGCTCAACTGAGTAAGTAGTTCGTTAAGAACAGTCTGCTTAAAACATGTGTAAATACTATATACTACAGAATGCATATATGTAGAGGTGTCAAACTATCGCTGACAACATCGATAATTATATTATTGAAAGACTATCCATGAAATAATATCAAAATTTTCGATACTTGAATAGTCCAAATAAGTATTAAAATAACAAACTTGATCATAATTAGAAAAATTATAAGGTATTTCACAATTTTACTTGATGAGAAAGATGAAATTTGATGCTACTCGGCTTATATTTATATAAGTTTAAGTTTATATCAAAGAATCGTTAACTATTTAAGCCAGTCCAAAGCGAATGTGAATCCAGTTTGGTACACTTGGTAGGGTATCAATAAAGTTGAGTAGAATCGAAAGAAAAAAAAACATATATATTATCACATTGTTTAAGTCTTTTGCGGTTGACCAAACGATTTGCATGGAATGTCCCAGAACATGAGAGAGAAACAAACAATAACAATATGATTACGAGTAGTATTTCTACTTTTTTTTGGTTACACTAAATCGTCCAGAAACCAAAAATTTGCGGTCATCTTGTTAGCATTGGGTGGACATTGCGATAATAATTGTGATTGCAATTTTGATGACAACAACAGCAGCAGCAGTAGCAGCAGAGTTTGTAAACAGCTTGAGGCATTCATTTCTCAGAATTTCGAGTATGTTGCATTAAAATGATGAAAAATTAAAAACAAAGGAGAGAAGTATGTACATACATTACAGAAAACGAAGAAAAATGCCAGCGCAGTTAAATGTTGGCAAAAATAAAAAAAAATAAATGAAAATCAAATCGTATACATATACGGATTGTATGGCCGACCGACCGAACAGGCAGCGACCATTGATCTATATAAGAAATGCGAAACATCAGCGAAATCAAAATACATAAGATATCGCAACAAAAATATAATACGCAGTATCACAATTTACACAACCTGGTCAGCTGGCATTGTAACTGGAGAGGAAGCTCATCAAAACTCAAACCAATTAGATACTTGAGAGCATGTTAGGATACAATCTTATAGAGAGTAGGGCAGCCCTTTATGCAAAATGATGCCTAAATGATGAGCTTTTGGCATGCATTCATAGTCAGATCTACAAATGTCATTCACCTTAATCATAGGTAAGCCCTAAACAAGTAAGAGTGATCTAGTCGACTGTGCTCGGCTTCGAGATATCCTGTAACCTGGTGTGAAACATCATAACATACAAACGTACTCTAAAAGTGCATTGGTGTAGGACTGTTATGGTATTCATACCAGCACTGTTATCTAACAGAATTATGTAAATTTCGATAGCTGCCAACAATGCTTAACAGAGTTTTTAACCTTGTGGGTTCTTTATTAAAGAATTAAAGGTTTTATCATTTCAAATGTAATTGGAGTGTGATTTGATTCGATTTGGGTATGATAAACGTACACTGTACCCATAAAATGGGCAAAAAGGGGGTACTAAGTATGTAACAGGCAGAAGGAGACAACTCCAACCCTATGAAGTGCTGCGCGCGGCGTATGTCTAAGTGTACGAAGATATGTTACGAAGTTGTAGACCTGGGTACAGGGAGTTTCGTAGTCGGGTATACTCGACTAGAGCATTCTTACTTGTTTCATACTCATACTGTTCGAAATTGTTGCGCTTAGCCATAAGTATAGGGATTGTACATACTTAACACATACGTAATTTATGATACTACTCTTTTACAGTACGGTACAGAGTATTATGCACTCGCATATATCATCAGACTGCCAGAGAGTTAGTCACTCTTTGTCTGTCTAGTACACTTATATGTATCTGTATCTGTGTCTCCCACTGGGTTCTGTAACTCTAAGACAGTGCATCAGCACGTGCTTCATATGTGGAACGAGGTATCAGATTTCTAAACACTTTCTTTCTCGTTCTCTCCCTCCGTTACGGCATCCGTCTCCCAGCTAGACTCTGATCATGCGGTTCTTTTGGGAGTAATCGCATATTAATCATGCGCTCACGAGCACCGACAATGGCCGGCACATGCAATTATGTATGTGTATGCAACTGTAGCTGCCCTATAAGCTTGCTCACCTATACTCGACCGTGCGTACACTGAGAGAAATCGTTTACCACATGGTTGTAGGGCCAGGTTCATATGATATATGTTGATTTTTGCTGAGTGTATTTGTCATGCTCGGTAGCAAGCTCAATTTTCAGACATGGTATTTATATATAAGGTTTATAATAAATATAATATTGATAGTAATAATATCTACTTAAATCGTAATATAGCTTTAAAATCAGAAAGAATATTCTCTAAAAACGACCCTTTAACTTTTGAAGAATCAGAATTACGCAACTGTTTTCGTTATGTTAATTTCACAACGTTTTTTTCTTTAAGTGTAGTTGATCAATATGCTCCGATTTCACGTATATATGCAATATTCTTATGCTTTTGTGCATGTTGCAATATAATGATTCTGATGTCATTGAACACAGACCCAGAACACAGAACATACAGAGATGTCGCGCATTTAAATATTCATATATCATTTTCATTTTATTATAATAAATGATTCTCTTTTTTATTCTCTTCACTTCACTTCACTTTTTTTGCTTTTCCGTTCGTTTTTGGCCTGAATTTTATCTTGCGAGTGCAATTTTTTGCCGCCTTGCGTTGCGCAGAAGATATATTACGGATTTCAGTGGCAGAAAATACCCCATATCGCATGTGTATATCATATTACAGAAATCGCTGGATGGTTGCTGGTGAGCTGTCAGTCTTTTGTCTTATAAGAACCCAATGAAAATTCGCTGAATCTGTGCAAATCGAGTCAATCGAGACAACGTTTTTTATTATACATATGTATGTACTATATAGAAATTAGGTGCACGCCATATGCTATAAAGTATCTGGAGATCTTTAGTCATATTTCTGGCTAATTTCAATAATTGACTGAAACAACAGAGTTGACAATAGTTAAAGTGAATTCTTTTATTCATATGTTACAGATACCCATAGATGAAATCGATCTAATGACACTGAGAGTGAGAGAGAGAGAGAGAGAGAGTTGTTATTCACTTTAATATATGATAAATGCTTAAAAATATATATATATTTAAAAGAAATGATTATAAAATCATTATTGAAATCGAAAATCAATCATATTTCTCAGTAAAAATACCGCAGTTGTTCCAATTATACTTGGGTACATATAATAATTATATCAAAAGTGCGAAAGAGCTAAGTTATAGAGTTATGTAAAAAGTTGATATCAATAAATATCGTTGAAGAAACAAATGGAATTCCCAAATAATATTGGCTATCAGATGCTCCAAAAACTTTATATATATGTTTATTTGTTTACTAAATAATAGGTAATGTTTAGACTATAATTTCTCACTACAACTATAATACTATATATGTAAGGATAAAACACAAGCACAACGATCATTTGTTTAGTCCAAATAAGTTTTTATACTTTATTATTTTGATCAATTTTGTATTATTTGTAATTTCGTGATCTGTTCTTCTCTTCAATCGGTCTCGTAGTGACGCTTGCTCTTCTTCTTCTCCCTTTGGCGTTGCCAGGCTGTTAGCTTGCCCGTTGTATTATGGGTAGTCCTCTGTTGGCTTACACTTAATGTACATATATCTTTAATTCAATACTAATTCTAATATTTACAATTGTATACTCGTATGATATTTATATATATCTTACATATACTATATCACATCCTTATGGGCACAGGAACTAAATTGGATACTGAAAAGAATAAAGTTTTCATATTGTTCGGGGCGTTAGAACTGTAGTAAGAATTGTAAATACTTTTGGCAGTCTGCTTAAAACTAAGCTCCAATCGAATAGATTCTTAGTCATATTAAGCTTGGAATACTTTTCGCAATTATCACATGGGGCCAAAAGTCGAAAACGAAGGAGATAAAACTTTGCCAATTCAATTTATCGACATATTTTGGTTGCTCTCTTCCCGAATTATTCATGTGGCTGCCAAACGACGCCTAGCAACTTAGCAGTAAGCCCCGCACCACCGCACCACCAAATCACCAAATCACCAAACCACCGCACCACCTGAGCCACTTGGGCTTACTGGGAACACAGAAAGCAGAAGGCAGGCGCCAGAAAAGAGAAGACAGGAGGCAGAAGATAGTCGATCGACAACGACTCAATGGCAGCTATTGTTCAACTCACACATACTACATTCACACACACACACACACACATACACATACAAACATTATATACACACACACAGTGAAAATAAACACGGCCAACACTGCTGGCCATTTTCTTATTTATTTTATCAAAGGCGACGCCAGATTTTCTATATTTGATAAATGGGGGCGCAGTCAATGGATTTTGTTGGAAGTACTCATAAACATAAGAACATAAGCCCTAGAAACGGAGACAGACCAGTATAGAGATGAGCGCGGAATAAAAAAATCCATTATGATCCCCAACATTATAGCTCATCCAAACTCTCCCAAAGTTTCCGAACATTACAGTTGGCTTAAAGTTTATTTCTCTTAAATATACTCTGTTCCCCCAAATTAGGTAAATAAAGTATACTGGGTTTTGTAAATGACACTATCAAAGCTGGAGCATACAAATTTGGAGTACATGTTGGTCTAAAGTCTATATATTCTACATTTTTATAGCTCGAGTCACCAAATTTGATATGAAGAATACTGAGGACTGATTTTGGTTTCTTCCACATCCGTCCGGCAAATGAACCTAAGAAAACATACTGGAAACAGGTATACTGTAGTCGGGAAATGCCGACCGCAACATTATTGTTTGTTTGCAGATTCTGATTGATCAGTTGTTAGTTTGCTCAGTTTCGGTCTTAAGGACAACTTATGTAGGGAAATTTAAGTACAAGTAATTCAAATGAAGATCCACTCATGAGGACATCCCAAAATGTTACAAATTTATACCTCGCTAAGTCCAATAATTACTCATTATTGATTACCTCTTTCCAGCATATGTCAAATTTCGAAAAATGTCACTTAAATCCATCCAACCTTGAGAGGAACCATTATACCATACAGCTGCCATAGGAAATATCGGATGTAAAATGAGTTGTATGATAAACTTCTTTGCTTATAGAGATATTTTGACCAAACTCATCAAATCAATAGTTCTCATAGCCCGCCTAGTCTAGTCTGCTCTTCATACGTATTCACATCCGATTTAAAGTTAGAAACTTATTTTCAAGTCGACTCAGTTAACCAATTCTGTTTCGGTAATGGGAACAAGTTTTCAATATCAATATATTAATAATATTACTCAATAATAATGATGATTATAGTCCGATTTCGGAGGTCAATTGGCAACTTCAAGTATGCAGAGTTTACGTACTTAATATAAGGTAATATCAGTAGGCCTAAAGTTTAACTGAAACTACGTAACCTAAGCGGAAAAAACAAGAGAGTTTTTGCCAAAAGATCTTACAACGGTACCTCAAAAATTGCCTCCGAACTTTTCTCATTGACGTCAAATTACCTCCACATATACATATAGTTTCCGTACTTAATATAAGGTAATATCAGTAGGCCTAAAGTTTATCATATTCAGTCTGAAACTACGTAACCTAAGCGGGAAAAACTAGAGAGTTTTTCCCAAAAGATCTTACAACGGTACCTCAAAAATTGCCTCCGAACTTTTCTCATTGACGTCAAATTACCTCCACATATACATATATATAAACACCATTTAAACCCAATCTTTTCTTCAATTCCTCCACATATATATATACATATATATATATATATATATATATATGTATTTCTCGACTATTGATGACAGCTCACAGTTTCAATAACTTGATTTTGTTTTATTTTTATTTGGTTTGTTTTCCTTCTTCTTCTTTTTTTTGGAAACGGAGGCTATGTCGCTAACCAAGTTACGCGACGCGACAGCAAAACGGGGAGATATTATCTAACGCCGCGACAAATCCCCCCATGCTTATGGGGTACAATGCTCACGTATGTGGGTATGGGTATGGGTATGGGATGGTATATGTGGTAGCGGTAAGGAGGGGGCGGTGTAGGGTAACTGTAGGCATATGACAACAGCACATCATCATTCAAAATATCTTATCAGGCATGGAGGAGGTAGAGACAGAGAGAGAGAGAGAGAGAGAGGGGGGGCTGTTGGGGGACAGGGTTGAGAAAGAGGCCTCAGAATCGAAATGTATTGAACAAAGTGCATATAAAAAATCATGGCGAAAATCGTGTCTAAAGGCGTGTAGCTTAACGCTCAGATAGAACAACGTAACTGTGTGAGTGCGTGTATGTGTGTGTGTGTGTGTGTGTGGTTAGGTGTGTGTATCTATCTCTAGGCACGTCTGTCCATGTTACTGTTTCAAGGGGACTTTACGCCAGGGGCCACTCACTCATACTATACAACGATTCGGTTACGGATCGGTGTGGTTCATTCGGTATTTGCCAATAACTTACCGTAGGTACATACATAGGTATTTCGAGCAACCGAACTGAGTTTGTAACTTGCACCGATAATTTGTAATGCGTTTTGCTCTATATTTCAATTTACTGGTTGCTTCCCTAGAGTATTTTCTATTTGATTTTTTGTTTTTTCTGCCTTGGGTGCCATAAACCGTAAGCGTCGTCTTTCCGTCGGCTTCGCTGTTAGAAGTTGACAATTTGTTTGAAGAAGTACTACAACAATAACAAGCGATGAGCAAAACTTTGAACAACAAGTCACAAGTCAAGTCGCACTTACGGGGAAATATCGCCCGACTATACGTAGTACATACATACATATACAGACTTGTGTATAAGGTAGGGGAAGATTTCGTTTCAACGCTATCGAGAGGTCAAAGTCGATGGCGTTTCTGTTGAAGTTACGAGCTACGAGGCGCCCGTCGACTGATAATTCATATCGAGTCATCATCTTCAGCTAAAAAACATATAACAAGGAAAACAGCAACGTCTTCGGGGTGCCGAATATATCTATATATATAAAAGAGTTCGTGATGACTGACTGACTGACTGACTGATTGGCAATCATCGCACAGCCCAAATCATCATAATTTTCACAGTAGGTTCCATCTATGATGAAAGTGCACACTAAGACGGGATTTTGGAAAATTCCACCCACAAGCGTGGAAAATCGCGGAAAACTGTTGTATGAAACTTTTTTGTTTACCATCCAATCAGGTTCAAACTCATTTGCAGAGATCTACACAAAAATTCATTTGACACATATTTCACCGATTTTGGAAAATCCACCCCCATGGGTGGAAAATGGGGGTCTCAAGGTTGTATGGGCGAAAGTCTAATTTTATTCCGATCACCTTCAAATTCATTTTCAAAGTTCTTCACGTAAAATAATTCGACACGTGTATCAGCGATTTTGGGAAATTCGACCACATGGTCGGAAAATCGGTGGAAAACTCTGGCATTCGAAATTTGTAGTTTTCATGCAATTAGCTTCAAGCTCATTTCCAAGGTTCTATGGATAACCAGTAAGAATGCTCTAGTATACACATATATATATATATACTCTTAAAGAAATGCTTTTCATACAAGAAGGGGATACCATTGTCAGATTTTGATAAAATTATAATATTGTATATGAATCAATTTGAAATGGCAACTCAATTTAGAGTACAAAACATAAACGAAAAGACATTCCGCATGGAAATCGGTGAAGTTTTAACAAAGTTATGGTAGTTGGTAAGCTATTAGGTGGAGTTATTATGGTCTTTAGAGCTTTACAAGTCGAAACTTTTGGAATTCTTATCATGAAATTTAGCCAGAAAATGAACTTGCCCAGAACAAGCTTTGAAATAATATTTCATACTAAAATTTATGATTGAAAATTTTTGGAAAATTGACAAGAATTACAATTTTGAAATTCTTTATATTTGGAAATTTCACTTTCAAATGATCCGCAATCATTTATAAAGAATTTCAAAATTGTAATTCTTGAAAATGTGTAAGGGGGGACCCTTGTCAATTTTCACAAAATTTTCAATCATATCATATCAATCAAATTGAAGAGTCATGCGATTTGGCGAGTTTTGTTAAAAGTTAAAAGTACAAGAACTTAAATGTCGACCGATCGTTCCTATGGCAGCTATATGGCTTAGTGGTCGGATCTAGCTGACTCCTGAATGCAGCAAAAAGAAGGATCTATACCAAATTTCACCACGATAGCTATAAAACTGACAGACTTAACAGAGGGGCTTTATCGCTTTATCGACACGTCTATTGATGCTGATCAAAAATATATATACTTAATGGGTTCTGAAACGTCTCCTTCCTTAAAATATCCTCTGTATGTTTAATAATATTTAATGAACCCGTAAAGTTAGACAAATATTTGACTAAGGCACGATTTTATTGTCACTTAATATTTAGTACTTTGAAATCAATTGCGATTTTACTGTCACTTTGTAATCAATTGGTATATGTGATTCAGGCAGAATCTTCAGAATCTTTATCCAAGGCCTTGATGTCCGACAATACTGAGATTCTTTTCATGGTTAAAGTCCTTAAAGCGTCTGATTTCCTTGGCAAAATTGTCAATCTCTGAGTTCATCGAAAGCTAGCTTGCAGCCAATAAGTTCGAGTAGGTCGAGCCAACCTCCGATACACAGAACCCAGTTTCAGAGTCCTGAAAGGACCTCCCATCAAGAAGATATGTATATACTCAATGTCCATTGTCAGAAAAGCTTTTATTAACACTTAAAATTTGGCACTTTCAAACAAAACGCAATTTTCCTATGAAGAATCTTCATCCGAGGATTCGGAGTCGGAATCAGAGTCGGAGTCAGAGTCAGAACCAGAGTCGGAGTCGGAATCGCTGTCCGAATCCGTATCCATTGAGAATCCACTGTCAGACATAATTTGTAGGAACGTGTCCAATGTATCCACTGAATCTGCGCTCGAGACTGAGCCTATCGAAATATTGCTCTCATCCGACGATGACAGCAGGTGCCCACTGCTGACCGGTGAGGCGAGAAAGATCTCGCTTCCTCCCAAATAGCCCGAGTGGGATGAGCTTGGCGCAGATTCAATGATCTCAGATGAGCTGCTCAGAATGCTCAAGGATGTCTGCTGCTCCGCTAGCATATACTGTCCATTTGACTCCTTGGCAATTCCATGTGCCACAGCAAAATCCAGTGCGTACTGTACTTTTGCCAAAAGGTTCACATGCTTCTCAGTGCATATATCGGAGAGTTCGATCATTTCATGAATAGTCCTCGGCTTGGGCACACATTGTCGAAGAGTCTGAATAATTTTGTATACAACATAGTTAACTTCTAAAAAATCCATTATATATTGTCAATTTGTTGAAACTAAAACAATTTTTTTTTCAAAAAAATTTTACAAAATTCAAATGATGTCTAACTTGTAATGTGGTAAAAGTGTAAATAACAATTTTGTAGCTTGGTTTCAACTATGTGTAGTTGCAAAAGATAACTAGATTAACTTTTTATAGTAAATGTGTAACTTGGATTTGAAAAGATATTTTTTGTATGGAGTTATGATATTAGGAATTGGCTTAGCCACGAAATTCATCTTGAATTCCGACAAAATTTCAATATTACTTTTTATTAAAGCAACTAGAATTTTGCATTTGAAAGATGATTATACTTTGAATACCCAATATAGGAAAAGAATTTCTTTGCATTTGTGGTTGAATGTGGTTCATCTAATAAGGATTTCGGAAGGGGGAAGGATGAGGATTTGAAAACACTCCCAAGACGGCGGGAATTAAGTATATGTAGAAAATTTGAAAGATGATTATACTTTGAATACCAAATATAGGAAAAGAATTTCTTTGCATTTGCGGTCAAATGTGGTTCATCTAATAAGGATTTCGGAAGGGGGAAGGATGAGGATTTGAAAACACTCCCAAGACGGCGGGAATTAGTATATGTAGAAAATTTGAAAGATGATTATACTCTGAATACCAAATATAGGAAAAGAATTTCTTTGCATTTGTGGTTAAATGTGGTTCATCTAATAAGGATTTCGGAAGGGGGAAGGATGATGGTTTGAAAACACTCCCAAGACGGCGGGAATCAGTATATGTAGAAACATTTGTGGGAGTAGGAAGGATGATGGTTTGAAAACACTCCCAAGACGGCGGGAATCAGTATATGTAGAAACATTTGTGGGAGAAGGAAGGATGATGGTTTGAAAACACTCCCAAGACGGCGGGAATTAGTATATGTAGAAAATTTGAAAGATGATTATACTCTGAATACCAAATATAGGAAAAGAATTTCTTTGCATTTGTGGTTAAATGTGGTTCATCTAATAAGGATTTGGGAATGGGAAGGATGATGGTTTGAAAACACTCCCAAGACGGCGGGAATTAGTATATGTAGAAACATTTGTGGGAGAAGGAAGGATGATGGTTTGAAAACATTTCCAAGACGACAAGAATCAGTATATGTAGAAACATTTGTGGGAGAAGGAAGGATGATGGTTTGAAAACACTTCCAAGACGGCAAGAATTAGAATATGTAGAAATATTTGTGGGAGAAGGAAGGATGATGGTTTGAAAACATTTCCAAGACGACAAGAATCAGTATAATTACATTTGTTCGGAATAAGCGTGAGAGGGATCCAACTTCCAACATCCATCCCAAATCTAAAGAGACTAGACCATATAGAAACAGGAAAACAGATAGACAGAGTACACTCATAGCTATAGTACGCTTTCCGTACACTGTTTGGCCTGCAATTTAGTTAATTTACAATATTTAACTTTAGAGTATACCCATTATAGGTTAACTGAATACACCTGTTGCCGAGAACCGGACAATAGCACGGCGGATTTTGGATGTCGCTTATCAGCCAGCTGCCGAAGAGCAGGTTCCATGTCGATGTCGATATCGATATCGATGTCAATTATCGGCTGGCATTTGTCGCTGCCCGGTCTCGCCACTTGATAATTATTTTCTACGCATTCCGATCCGACGGTTCTATTTTTACGAATCTTTTGTATTATATGCCCTGTAGCCGTAAGTCGAGCATAATGGGGTATTATGGCATACAAAGGCAACAGTCGAGTCGTTCTACCAACTAAACTGTTCATACTTCTGTATGATCTCGGGGAATATATAAGTATTTAAGGATGATTTTGTATACCATACGTTAATCAAGCTTAATTCAAATTTAGGATATGTTCCCCACTTCCTCGCAAACTGCCAGCTGTTTATTAATGATATTAAACATATAACACTATGTATCCTTACCTATATATCCTATAATATATATGTAAAATATTTGATCAGCCTAAAAGATATAGCTAACAAAATCAAGTAAGTACTAAATTTTGTTTGTTGAATAACTTCCGTGTTTATTATCCGATCGACTTGAAATTTGGAATGTAGATTAAGAGTGACTAAAGTAATATACATACCAAATCCCAACGGTATATCTTGTAAATTGTTTCTGAAAAACGGTTTTTATCAAATAGCGGGGGTATGGGGGGAATATCTCGGATCCAAAATAAACTTGACCTGCGCCGGTTATACGCGAACCTACATTCCAAATTTGGTGTCTCTAGTTCATACATACGAACGGACAGACGGACATGTCCAAATCGAAATCTCTTTTGATACTGATCAAGAATATATATACTTTATAGGGTCGGAGATGTCTCCTTCTGCCTGTTACATACATTTGCACAGATTTAGTACTCCCTTTTTACCCATTTTATGGATACAGGGAGTAAAAAGCAAACCTATCGAGATTTCTCTTCCTTTCTATATCAATGCCGGCAGGAATAAGTCAACAAACTAAAACAATGACTTCATTTGATATTGCAATGATACCGATTCAAACATAATTCCCAATATTACCATCCCTACTATCGAGTGTCGCAACTATCTATAGTTTTACAGGGTATTTCGCAGTAGAGCACTCTGAATTGGAGCATTCGTACCATTGACTTTAGCGCTTTCAAAATCTGTGGCAGCTACGCTGCGGACGGTGTGTGACTCTATCTCGATGGGTGCCATCCGCCTCCCTCTTTCTAAATATAGCGGAGTATGCATATGTGTGAGTAAAGTCCATCATTGGTCAGTTTGATTGATATAGCCCAGGCACATACATACATATATATAAAAATAAAGAAGCCTGTTGTTGCCATTGTCATTTCTCAATCGAAAAATGCCAAACTTAATGTTACGATAAAACGAAATCAGAAACCAAAACGTAGGAGAGAGAGAGAGAGAGAGTGAAGAGGCTCTTTGGGGTCCCATAACATTCATTGCAACTAGTATGGGGAGTTATCTTTATCTGCTAATGAGTTGTGCGCACGGTGACACACGATCTGTGGCCAACACCCACCAAAGTTGTGAAAAGATACCGTGTATGGCAAGCAAATACTTTGGGTACTTACCCCACATCCATCTACATCCATTATCAGCCGCCATTTGAAGCGGCTCCTTTGATGGAACTCAAACTGAAACAGATACTTCAACTGAGAATGAGTATGAAACAACGTCAGTTTGCGTAATCCCAACAGATACGTCAATTGGCCAAATCTCAACTATTTTTGCTTAGATATATTCTTAAATTTTCACATTTGACATACCATATACTTGATCTTCCAGAAAATGCTCCTTCATTTGATAATTCCAAGCATTCCGGGTGTTATAAAGCTTTCAACTTTGAGATTGTCCAAGTAACTAAAGTTTTTAGTCTAAGATTGAGTAAACTTTTCCTACGAAACGATCCTAACAGTTAGGTCAACTGATTTCTTAGCTTTCTATTAAAATTTCCAAATAATACATTAAGTAATCCCTAATTTTTGAATATATGGTTTATCACTGGATAGTTTCAGGTCTTTGTACTTTGAGAAACACTAAGGAGAGTTTTTGAATTTATCTAGTAAACTAAACTACAAAATATGTAAAACAATTCTTAAGAAACAAGTTATGTAGTAGGGGTTTCCAATAGATAAACCTAATTTTTACTATTGTTTTATCTAGCTAACATTGACAAACTTCCAAGTTCTCTGAAAATGATGACGCTTTGAACTTAGGAAAGATTCGTTTAAGTGATATCATGTTTTCTTCTTTGAAACTATACGATCTAAATGAAATTGAATATAGATGAGCTTAGGATAGATACTAGGTTAGTTGGTTGAATTAGAAACTAATCGATGGGCATAGGAACTTTAATCTTTCTTGATAATGATGTTGCGCATGTTTCTACTATGTTTGTGTGCGATGTTGTGTGTGTGTGCGTAATTGTGTGTGCGATGTTGTGTATGATGAGCAGATGAGTGGGTAAACACTGAGCACAGACACCGCACGGACCAACTGAGACCAATATTGTTTGCCATGCTTATTAGCAAATATTCTTATCAGTCCTGCAGTCCGTCAGTCTGTCAGTTTGTCTTTAACTCTGTGTTGGCGTTGGGAAAACAAATGTGAAACAAGAAGAAAAACCAATTATTTTCACCATGCATGCCGAAGATTTAATGCCCTTGCCAATATAGTACACAAAATACACTAGAATAATCTGATCATAACCTAAATCATGTCTTGAATCAAGTGAAGAATCACGAAACCTTTCATCGCTTTTACCATACATGATCTGTTTGGTTGTAAAATCTGAAATGATATAGTTATCCGATATGGCCGTTTCTGATATATACACTGTTTTTTTACAAAAAGAGAGATCGGTACCAAGTTTCAGGGACATAGCTTAACTGAGAGTTCAGTTCGCATAGGCTAGATACGGATAGGTTGTCAAGGCTTCAAGGACTTGTTTCGGTATTTTGAGCAAGAGTAGAATATCTTAGGGAACTGTTACAGATTTTGTGACAAAATTAGAATACCTTAAGCAAGGGTATAAATATGAAGTGAAATTAAAAGAAAAAATCAAGGAAAAAACAATATTTTTGTACAACAAAGTTGTTGTTGTTAGTGTGGCAAAAGATGCAATAATCGATAATAAGAAAGGGAACACTGCCGCACAGAAATGAAAACAAAAATAAAACAAAGAGAAATTCAACGCGTCCAAAGAAAACAATATCCAAAAGATACGGATACAGATACAGATACAGATGCAGATACAGACGCACAACATGTGAAGCTAAACACACGATTATTTGCTTAAGTGTAGCTCAGTGCGGCTGAAATTGAAAACTTCACGTATCCAGAGCCCAGTCAAATATATAGATTGACTGTCTGACTAACTGAGCGACGGAACGACGGAACGACGGAACGATTGACTGATTGAGTGATTGACCGTTTGAGTAAGTGTGTGATGTACGGTGGAACGCAGGAACAGACTATGTTTGGCTGGCGGTAAATACCGATCAGTTGACAATCAACGTTCAAACAATAACGACGAAAAACTTTGCCCGTTTATTTTCTCAGATAAAAAGATACAAGCAGCACAGCGCCAGAGATACAGACAGCTAAAGATACAGATACGGGGCTACATGTTGCCTTGCCTTGCCTTGGAGTTGTTGTTGTTCAAAGAGTTGCAGATCGAGCCAAAGATCCCCGTCCGGTAAGCGCCAATCAAGTGAAAACTCAAAGCTGAGCTCATCGACAGGTTCAGACAGCTTAAGATACAGATACATAGATACTAATAGCTTAAGATACAGATACAAAGTTTTCTTGCAAAAGGCTGCAATTGTTGCAGATCGTGCGACTTGAGTTTGAAAACAGGTGATCTCACTATCGATTGTATCGATTGCTTCACTATCGTTGCTATCGATACTATCGAAAGGGCATTTTGAAGCGATTTGAAACCTACTATCTCAAAACATCACTTTTGACACCTCATAATTGAACTGTTTTCTATGCAAATTCAAGCAAATATATCGATAGTGTTATCTATTACTATCGATACTATCGATTGCTTCACTATCGTTGCTGTCGATACTATCGAAAGGTCATTTAGAATCGATTTGAAACCTACTATCTCAAAACATCACTTTTGACACCTCATAATTGAACTGTTTATCGATAGTGTTATCTATTACTATCGATACTATCGATTGGCGACAAAATCGATTATTTTTCTGCCACTTTTCCTTCGATGTGTAAGTGAAAACTCTGAACTTTGCTAACCAGATCGTAACCGGGACTATTGAATTCCATCACATTAAAGCACACATCAAATAATACCAGAAACGGCTCACGTAGCGCTCGTTTTTTGCTTTTGTTTTTTGGGTATATGAAGCTGCCAGATCGCTGTTGTTGTTGTTGTTGTTGTTGTTGTTGATCATCATCAAGTCTCACGCTCTGAGAGCTTGAACAGCCATCATCAGCGGGGCACAATCATTACGAGCATCTGTGTTGTCGCATTTACAATTTGCAATTACACTTGAGTAAATATCAACAACAAACCGACAACCCACAACAACAACAAAAGCAACAAATGAGCCTGAACTAGCAGAGACTGCTCGACTGCAAGATAGCCTGTAAACAGCTAACATTTTAGTCATCGATATAACAAGCTATAATCAACTCAATCTAGGTCTTATGCTTAGTATTTTCGCAGGACTTGGATAAGATATTCAATTGATATATACAAGCTTAGATAGTTTAGGTATAGGAGTATCTATATACCAAATTTGCTGACTCTAGCTGTTAAATACAGGGTATAACAATGACAACAACCACACTGACAATGACTGCGAAGATGGCGTGAAGATGGAGACTGGCAAAACTGACACTGAAACTGAAACTGAGTCGCTGACAACCCAAAACCTAATGAGCAATGTTCCTATATTTTGTTCACTTTTTTTGTATTTTTGGCACAGCCTCGCTAGCTTTCAGGTGAGGGGGTGGGCTGGTACTGTAGCACCAGCATTCCCAGACAGCTACAGTCTCTGTCTCCGTCTCTGTCTCCGTCTCCGTCTCCGACTCTGACAACGTCTCCGATTCGGATGCCATGCGATCGCCCGGGCTCATCGTATTGCCAGTGATAAATCTTGCCATTGACATAGAGACGACGCATACAGAGTTTTATGACTGATAGTAAGATATGATGATACACTTGTTTATAGCGGTAGCTTCATTTGAAGCTGTGGGAAAGGCAAATGTTAAGCGAACCCCACTATCTCCGAAGCTAAACGACAAACTGGTAGACCCGATAAACTAATTTCTCCGTGATTTTGGTATACAATCGTATGACCTTAAAGATCTTAATTAAAACTCAAACGTGTTTTTCGATGATAATCAATAACTGTTAATCAGTAATTTGTACAGTCAGTTATACTATATTCTTAACAATATTATCATCTATGCATTTCCAATTCTACGGATAAAGACGAGACTAAAAGAAGCCCTTTATATAAGGCAATTCCATTCTTCGAACAGTCGAACAGTTCTGGCTCTTTTTTATGGACTCTGCGGCCTATTTAAACTTAGCCAACCATATATATAGATATTGACCATAGTGATTACTTTGATAACACCTCCACGCACCCTACACCTTTGTTTGCGTTAGATGTCTGAGTAACTTGCAGAGTTATTGGATGCCTTTGGTCGATCCATAGCCCATATCTACAGAGAGCGAGAGAAGGAGAGGTGGAGTGGAAAAGCGGCTCGATATATACAAGTATTTCACAAAATTCGAAAAAGATCCAAGATAATGCAAAAGCACAATCGAGTTAACAGAACCGGGTTGTAAAATGAGCACGACGATGATTTCTAGCGAAGCCAAAGCCACAAAACCACTCCATGGTCCTATCTGCCCCACACACACACACACACGCACACTCGCACACACACACGCACACTCGCACACTCGCACAGTGGTATATAGCCAGCTGCTTATCGTTTATGAGCTGGGCGCGGTGGGGCGCTCGATATTCAATGAACGTTACTAATGATGATGGACGTTGGGAGGGAATCGGGTAGGGGGGGCAAAGGACCCCAACACCAATACACACACAAGTGTGTGTGTACTTGCCGTCTGATTCATTCCCAGATACAGCTACAGATACAGTAACCAAAACTCAATGACCATGATGATGATGCATAATATCAGATCGCCAAGGCGACAACTGGCACTGGAATATGATGTATTGATCAGTTGACGAAATTACTTGGTTCCACGCACGTACCTTATTTCCGACTGGGAAAACCCCCACCCCGAAATAGTGCACACATACAGATACGAAGGTTAGAGCTTAAGTTATGGTTTTATATAGACATCGCTTATCGGCATACCAGTGAAAAATGTACGAATCATGGGGCTTAACTGGAAATAGCAATCATCTAAGTATTATCAGTTCTTTTTTTACCAGGGAGTCAGTCCGAGGCATAACCTCAAAAATTGCATCAGCAGACAATGCCATAAAATGATCAGTTTGAGACAGACCAAAAGCATTTAATACGAGTACTCTACCTGCCAAGCGCCGCGACTCGTGTCCTAATCGCCACAGGACAATGCCTAAATGATGGCCAGACTTGAGGTCCAGACCCAATACCTAACCTCAAACGGTCGGACAGTCTGACGTTCGGACGTTCGGACGTTCGGACAGTCTGGTGTCGTTTATCCTGCAAAGTCAATTGGTTTCTAATGGTCTTAGCTACCGTATTGACATTGACGGAGTAGTGAATGGTTCAACTCGGTTGTAACTCATTATTTTATGATAAGAACGTTGAAGAAAGAGATCCATATAGAAACATGTCTTTGCATAAGATATAGAATATGAATGATTATATGACATAACATACATTTATTAGTTGCTTAACTGATAAAACACTCTCACTTAGTCATTGCCTGTCCTCATATATCTCTTAGTTTAAAGGTTCTTACTTACTTACCAATCGACATCTGTAGCTCTGACTGTATCATCGTATGACGCAACTTTATTGTTCATTCGAAACTGTCCTGAACACGATCGATTGTATGAGAGAGATGTCGTATCTAAAATATATATAGAACAAAGAATATATAAGCTTAATAATAAACCTTTTTCCTTTTATTATTAATGATAGCATCAGGACTATATTATGTTACATTTTTGATATCCCGATAAACGCTTCAAATGATCGTGTGAAAATTGTTTGTTGTTTAATGTTTCTCTGATTTCATAACGTTTCTATGGCGATTGCTTTCGAGTAGAGGTACTATCGCTCTACTTCAAGGTCTTTCATCATCAAGGGGGTATATGACATAGTGGCAAAGTAACTCACTTGTATACAGTTTACTAGAGTAACTCTAGACGCTTGTTTGAGAGCTTCTTGATCAACGATTCTTAACCGGATCTTATAGGCACAACAGTTTCCTGTTCCTAGTTATCCTAGGACATGTAAATGTCTTTTCAGATTATACCCAATCCAGCTCCAATTCATTCTACGGATAATCGTATAAGCTCACTGTTTGTCCAAATTATGCAATAAGAACATTAAATATCAACATATCATATCTATAAGTTCTGTAGGTCTTTTTACTCCCTGTATCCATAAAATGGATAAAAAGGGGCTTTTAAATCTGTGTCAGAAGGAGACATTTCCGACCCTATAAAGTATATATATTCTTGATCAGTATCAAAAGAGATTTCGATTTGGACATGTCCGACTCTCTGTCCGTATGTATGAACTAGAGACACGATATTTGGAAGTAGGTTCGTGTATAGCGGGCGCAGGTCAAGTTTAATTTGGATCCGAGATATTCCTCCCCATACCCCCGCTATTTGATAAAAACCGTTTTACAGTAACAATTTTCAAGATATAGTTTTGGAATTTGGTATGTATAATACTTAAGTTACTCTTAATTTACATGTCTAAATTTCAAGTTGATCGGATAATAAACACGGAAGTTATTCAACAAACAAGATTCAGTATTGCAGAGCGGGGGGAAGAAGCAGCACAGCCACCACTTAAAATGCCACGCTTGTGCTGTCGCTTGTGTGTCTATTCACCTTTGTGTATGTGTAAGTGGACGAAGATGTGTTTGGAAGTTTAAGACCTGAGTACAGGGAGTTTCGTAGTCGGGTATACTCGGCTAGAGCATTCTTACTTGTTTTGAAGACACCAGACTTCTACAAAGTATGTATAGGACTATATGAACTATATAGACTTTCCTTGCTTAAGGACTTGGCATCGATATTCGAGAAGAGCTTCGCCCATCAATGATCAATCGGAACACGCTATTTTGAAGAGCTTGTGTAAGCAATATGGTTTCTAATGTAATATCTATGCTATAATCTGGGGGCCCGACTGTTGCTCCACTTGTTGTTTACCAAGTAACATATTTGCTCGTTATTGTGCACTCCCCCTCCCCCGTCTAGCCGGGTAGTGCCAGAGGTTCCTTCAAGGTAGTATTTCACCAAAAACACTGTAAAATGAATCATACTATTAGCCGCATTTGTTTGGAGGTGTTAAACATTACGTTTGTTGTTGCGGGTGGTGCAAAGTTTAAGCAAAACAATAACACAAATAGCAAAAATATATAAACAAAAAAAAAACAAAAAAAACAACAACAACAAAAAGAGGCGCGCGCGCACATTTTTCAATTGTTTTACGATACTACACACAATAATTGTTGTTTATCAGCAACAATGACGAACAAATGTTATGCTGTGACTTGTGAGTATGTGAATTTCGAGTGTCTGAGTGGTTCGGGTATTCGAGTATTCGACTATTTATGTATGTGTTTGTGTGTGTGACGGCGTCTACTCACCTTGACATGTCAACGAAGCGAGCTTATTAAATCTATTAGCACAGCAACAGCAACAACAACAATGGCTGCAACACCCGAAAGGCACGCAAATTATAACAATTATTTGTATTTGTTATTATTAAAAAGCAAAACGAATGCTCGTTTGTTGTATATGTTAAATATTCAAATCGAAAGTGCATTTTATGCATCGTTCAATACACGCACATGCGAGTGCAAGTGAGATAGATATGTTAATATTTATGTTAATGCTAATGCGACTGTTATTAAGCAGCAGCAGCCAGCCCTCCCCCCTCCCCACACCATACGCTGTTAAGAGCAAGTGCCTGTCAAAGTTGAAATGAGCGTGCGATAGAAAGAGCGCGAGAGGAAGAGAGAGCGCGCGTTCATTGTTGTTGTTGCTGCTGGCTGCCATTTGTTTTATGCAAAGTTAAATGCTGACTAAATGCTTGCAATTAAATGTTAATGTCGCGCGCTCTTGTTACTAGTATTGTTGTTATTGTTACTGCTGCTGCTGCAGCGTTAATTATGTATGTATGTATGTTGTTGCTGGTTGGTTGTTTGTTGTTTGTTCACTGTTCACTGTTCACTGTTATTGTTACCTGCTCATTATCACTTTCGGTCTCATTGAATGCCAAGCCAATTGAAAAGCGAAAACGTAAACTGTTTCTCAGCTGTTCGCAAAAAAAAAAAATAAATACAAATAAAAAGGAAGGAAAAAACACAAAATAAAATGCAATGTGCTGTTTCTGTTGCTGCTGCCATTAATGTTTATTTAACACGCATTGCCACACGCGCTGCTACCGTTACTATTGTTATTGTTATTGTTGTTGCTGTTAGAGCTGTACAGTGTCGTTCAGTTGTAGAAGGTACGTACAGTTTGACTCTCTTCTTTTTTGAGCTGAACGAACGAGAATTTGCTACAACAAATCGATCAAATGAACTAAACTCAGGACACCGTTACTATTGTTATTGTTGTTGCTGTTAGAGCTGTACAATGTCGTTCAGTTGTAGAAGGTACGTTCAGTTTGACTCTCTTCTCTTTTGAACTGAATGAACGAGAATTCGCAACAACAATTCGATCAAATGAACTAACCTCAGGACATACCCAGTGGTGATGTCAAAATATCGATGCCTTTATCGATAGTCTCGATGCCTCTATCGATAGTATCGATGCCTCTATCAATGGTATATATAGTATCGATGGATTATTGTTTTTGGCGACTAACAAAACTCACTTTTATTAAAAACTATTACTCTCACTAAACATTTACGAGTAGATACCATTTAAACGATCGTTTAAAAAACTTTTTATTAAACTTTTTTTAAAGTTTCTTATGTTTTTAACGTATTTTCAGTTTTTACACCTGTGGTTGATAAGTTTGTGATCGAAATGATCATTATAGCATATACTAGTTGCCATAGGAATGATCGTCCAAAAATTAAATTGTTTGGAAAACTTTATTATATTTAGATGAATTTGAGTTTGATCAATAGTGGTTCACTACATATCAAGGTACTATAACTGCCCCAATAAAGTCTAGGACACACTGTGAAGCGTTTATATACCGTATAGGTATAGAAATTTCCATTTCGATTGGTAAAGTTGTTTACTTCTCAGTATAGCAGGAAATTACCATATACTATTTACTGCTATACAGTATTCAAAACATACATATCAATATACGACGGTATAGGAAGCGTTCACACTATTCGCATGCAACTATACAATGAAGCGTACCAAAATAGTGCACAGTGTGTTCGGGCCTGTCGAAAACAGGGTTATTGTGCTTTAGATCACTAGCACCTGTTCTTCTTCCCATTGTTCCTTCGTTCAGTTGAGTGGATCGTTCAAACGAACTTATTCAGAACGCTTTGATGCAACTCTAGTTGTTGTTGCTGCTGTTTAGCGCCAGTGCCGCTGCCGCCCACGCGGGCTGTGCACAGTGTTGCATGCGTAGTTGAAAAAGCGTTTGGCCCCAGCGCACTGCCGCTGAACTGTGGGCGCTTGCGGTGTTAAACCACAGTGCAAATGCTTATTTCAAGTTCATTATAAATAAAACGTAAATATTATTAAATTTATACAAACACCTATAGCTTGATGTATGTACATATGTATGTGCTGTTGTTGTTGCACGTGTATGCATGCTTGCATGTATGTATGTGTGCGTTGAAGCGCGCGTGTCCCGTGCGTGTGGGTGCGTGTAAATGTGTGCGTGTGAGTGTATTGAACTCTTGCTGAATTTTTTTTTTTTTTTGCACAATATCGTTTTTTTCCCATTTATATGTATTTTATTTCTTACACTTGCATATACTTACATACATACATACATATGCTCGAGTTTTCTGCTGCCTTTTGTTATTGCAATTGTTTATTTTTTCTTTTTTGCCGCCTTTTGTGCTCATTGGTAATAATTTGCGCTCTTGTTGTTGTTGTTGTTGCTGCTGTTGCAGTTTATCGGTCATCGTGCAATCGATTGATGGAACAAGCGATGCTGTTGGCGCGTGTTATCGTTGATCAATGTACGTACATATGTATGTGTGCATGCATAAGAATAAATGTAAATACACATATGTATGTATGTATGTATGTTTGTATGTATTTATATGTAATGGGGCAGCAGCCTCGCATTCATTTGCATTTTTCGGCAGCTGGCACAGATCTCCCCTCTCTGTATGTTTGTATGTATGTGTGTGTATCTTGCACACCTTTTTGAGGCGGTCAACTGTGACGACCAGCAACAACAACAACAACAACAACAGAAAGAGCGACAAAGTCAGCCAAAAGGCGGGCAGCGTCTGAGCGTCTTTTACTTCCGTTTTTGATGAGTTTTCAAGTTTGAGGTGAGCCGAGGTGAAGGTTGAGGAGGAAGCGCATTGTGCGCAACGGCAGCGGGGGTTAAAAGTGCACATTTTATGATCGATCGTAGCAGGCACACACACACACACGCACACATACATACATATATGGACAAACATAAGTGAGTATATGCTGGTAATGTCAAACTATCGATAGCAACACTATCGATTATTTTGATAGTCTCAAAAAAAAACATTAACGAGTACTTTTCGATAAGCAATAAAATCTTGTTTATCATACATAACACATTTAAAAGGAATAACGAACTATCCTGTAGGAAGTTCCCGACTGCGGTATGCTCTGTTTCCAGTTTGTTTTCTCCTGCTAATTTGTAGGGGCGATAGGAGACGGAAAAACTTATAAAAAATTGTATTTAAAACGTATTAAATCAATAGTCTTCAGTAGTCTATCGAAGTAAACTATCAGTGTCGATAGTGTTGATAGTCTCGACAACGATAAACCATCTAATTCTAATCCTTATTGGTATTTCATGCATTTTTATGTTTTATCAAACACTTAATAAGTTATTTAAAAAATTATTCGAAATTTTTATCAATTCTATAATAAAAGACAAATTTGTTTGTTGATTATTATTAACAAAAAAATTTGAAAAATTTACATGAAATAAAAACTCGTTACTTTCAGTTTTGTTGCCTTGTTAACTTTAATGAAACGAATGTTGGTTAATTGTAGATAAAAAACAAATAAGAACGTTGTAGTCGTATCCGACAGCAGAATACTCTGTTTCCAGTCCGGTCTAAGTAGCTTAATTGACGGTTCGAAAAGAGACGCGAAAAATAACAGTAGTCTGTATGTGAAATTTGATGACTCTACCTGTACAGGTGTGGGGTTAGGAGATATAGATTTTGCTCATTTGCGGGGGAGGAGGTGGGGGTGGCAAACACTTTTTGATGCAGATTTGTCAAGGGGGTCAACATTAGTCTGTATACCAAATTTTGTGACTCTAGCTATGAAACTGTAGGAGATATATGTACTCCTATAAAAAAAGAAACCTGTTCGGGGATAGCATATGCCGTTATGCAGAGGAGGGGGTGGGGGTGTCTAACAAATTTTTGATGCAGATTTATCCAGGGAGTGAACATTAGTCTGTATACCAAATTTGGTGATCTTGACACTTCCTAAATTGAGGATATACACCAACATGTGTACCAAGTTTGGTTGCTCTAGCTTCAAGGATGTGGAGAAAAATTGTGTTCATACGAACAGATGGTCAGACGGACATTTTGCAAACCCAATATACTCTTTTCGTTAAGGGAACAGAGTATAACAATATGTGCATAATACAAAAGTTGTAATTTGTAATATGTTTGATTTCGCCAATTCAAAATTATTTTCCTTAAAAATTGAAAATTTTTGCGAGACTATAATATAAGTTTTGATTGAAATCGAAATTTGAAATGGGTTTGATATTAATGTGTGTGTGTGTGTGTGTGTGTGTGTGTGTGTGTGTGTGTGTGTGTGTGTGTGCGTGTGTGTGTATTTGAGTCTGCTGCTGTTGTTATTTTGTCTGTTGAATGCATTTTGGAGTCTCTGAAATCTCGTTGCCATTGGCTACTTGGGGTTGTTATGTGTATGTGTAATGTATATGTATCTATGTATTTATATATATATAGATGTGTGTGTGTATGTATGGGAGACACACATGCATAGATGAAGACACAAATACATACATACATACATACATTCCTGCTACGCCCCGATAATTTGATTTCATGTCATATTTTGATGAATAAGCTAGTCACATCATTCATCAGCCTAATTCGATAGTTTTGATAGTCAGCACACCAGATACTCTAATTAGTTTTTAATTTTAAGCTGAGTGTAATTGAAAATTAAAGTAATTTTTAATTAGTAATTGCATTTTTGAGAAAGTTGTCTTGTTTTATTTGAAACAGTTTTAAATTCCTTTACGAAATGTTAAAATCATGAAATTTTGCCCAATATGTGAAAAACTAATAAAAAACCAAAACTTTTGATTTGAATTTGTCTTAGCTTTTTAAGAACTTGAGGATTTCAAAACAGGCCCAAAATATTAGCTTAAAACTACACGATATTTCTAAAATCTTGTTCGAATTCTAAGTTTTCAGTGATATATATTTATTTATGTATTATATAAGGCAAACTTTTTTTGAATATTTTTCTTTCATTTTCGAAATTCGGACTTAATCTTAGATAAGATTGTCTTAGTATTTATTCCATTAATTTTAATTTAAGTTATTTATATAATATAATAACAGTACAATTAAATATCAAATATAAATAAGTTGTTTATACAATAATAACAGTAAAATTATATATCAAATATAAACAAAAAATAAAAATTTAATTTCGAAAATTAGGAAAACATTTTGTTTTAAGTAAAATTTTATTGTTTATCGTGTTTCTATCGCCTGATTATCTTCCTTGGGGAAGAGAGTGCGACATTTCCAATAAGAAAGTTTATATTGATATTAACGCTTATCGTCTTTCTATATCCTGAATATCTTCCTTCGCTTATCGTCTTTCTATATCCTGAATATCTTCCTTCGCCTATCGTCTTTCTATATCCTGAATATCTTCCTTCGCCTATCGTCTTTCTATATCCTTATTATCTTCCTTCGCTTATCGTCTTTCTATATCCTTAATATCTTCCTTCGCTTATCGTCTTTCTATATCCTTATTATCTTCCTTCGCTCATCGTCTTTCTATATCCTTATTATCTTCCTTCGCTTATCGTCTTTCTATATCCTTAATATCTTCCTTCGCGTATCGTTTTTCTATATCCTGAATATCTTCCTTCGTGGCGAAATTACACACTTTTGCGACATTTCCAATAGGAAATATTCTTTCAATATAATCGCTTATCGTCTTTTTATCGCCTTATTATCTTCCTTTCGTATCACCAGAAATTAAAGGACTCTGAGTGCCTTTTGCAATTGCCAAATTCTCATTTTCAATGCGATTTTAATATATTTTTGTAAAATGTCTTCCAACTTTCTGAAAATGTATCCCAACTTTGTCTTCCTGACGATTGGAGATAAAGAACACTTGAAAACATTTGCAGTGTATGTAAATATGTATGTACATAAGCATGTATGTATGTGCATACATGTACATACATACATACATACATTCATACAATACATAGTATATAAATAAAGAGGCATGTGTAAGCACATGAATAAAGCAGAGCACTTCTCAGGTGAGCTGAGAGGAGGCTTTAACTCCTGGTGGCTGGGCAATACATGCATATAAGTACATATGTATGTATATGTATGTATGCATACATATGTGTGATACATAGCGCGCTCTCGCTCTAACACACACGCACCCACAACGCACGCCAGCGACATGCGTGCAAACACACACACATACACATGCAGCAGTAATCCTATTTGCGTCCAAAAATAAAATGAAACGAAAGAAAAATCCAACAAAGAAGCAGCAAAGCTGCTGCTGCTGCTGTTGCTGCTGCTGCTGCTGCTGCTGCTGCTGCTGCGGCGTCTGTTTCCTTTGCGCCAAAGATTTAACGAGCAGCGTTAACGTCGCTGCCAACGTCAGCGTCGACGTCTGCAGTTTTTATCTAACCAATACCAGCGCAAGCAACGGACAACCACCAACACCAGCAGCAGCAGCCACAGCCACAGCCGCAGCGGCAGCGGCAGCTCTCACACACACACACACACACACACAAACGCACATGCTGCGGAGAGGCAGCCATTGCGTTCTCTCTCACTGCCTAGTTCGCTCAGATGTTGTCGCGCGTCAGCTGCTGCTGCGTCGCTGCCAGTGTCTCTGCCACTGCCACTGCCTCTGGCTCTGGCTCTGGCTCTGACTGCGACTGCGGCTTTTATAAATACAACTTCATAGATGCGTTCAAATACAATTCAGAAGTCGAACCGAAAAGACGTCTTGAATTTGTTATTTTTTTTTTTTAATTTTTTTCTTCAATACGAATTCGAAGCTTGTCTGCATTCTTCTCAGCAGAGCGCCGACCAGAGCAGAGCAGAGCAGAGCAAAGCAGAGCGCCAATTAGATAAAGTTCCCGTTCGAGCCTCTGCCGAACGCTTGCGCCGCGGCTGCGCTCAGAACTCGTGTGCGCGTCAACGTGTAAGCATCTGCGACGCGCTGCGATACACTCTAAAAAATCAAGAACGACAAACACTAAAACATACAAAATATTTCCAAAATAAATAAAAACTGTTAACGGTGCGAAATTTTGTGTATTGAAATATTTCAATATCAATATTTATTACAATTTTTTTTATTATTTTATTAAACCAAAGAAACGTGTTACAACATAATTATTTAATAATAATAATTGAGTGCTAAATACTAAATACAAAATCACAAACAAACATATACCAACGTTTGTATCTATGTGTACCCAAGTGACTGAAGTGACCAAGTGAAAACAAAAACCAAAAAACACAAAAACAAATTAAAGCAGGCTACCAAAAATACGAATGCCGCCGCCAAATTGTTCAAATAAACAAAACAAAAAAAAGGTAAAAAAAAAATACACAACAAAAAAATACATCAAAAATATTTATACTTTTTTTTCCTGTGCCTGTTAAGAGTGTTGTTCAAGTGTCATGGATATATATATATATAGTATATATATTTCACTGCAGACCTTTATGGATTATCCTTCAGCTTTTCCTTTGCCTTGGAGTATGTTTTTCTTAGCTCAAACAAGTTTTGCCACAACTGCATGCAGTTTTGCCTTCCATATTCAGGGGTTCTAATTTAATTGACCCTGAAAGAGTCATGGATCAAAGAGCCTGACAAATTGTGCAATTTGTTATCCCCTTGTGAACTCTGAACCCCCTCTCAAATTAAGGGTGGCCGCAAATTAACACATCAATTAACCAAATATCAAATCTGACAGAATTAGCTCGTTATTCACCAAATATCAAATCTGCAGAATTAGCTCATCTTTTTTTGTTAGAGCTACAAATATTGTTTATACTGAGTTATTTACATGAATTGCGAGACGTTATTTTGCCAATATTCGCATACACTGTGCGAAAAAGTCTGTATCGAAACAATACACATATAAATAAATCAAAAATTTACTTACTGTTCTATCAGGAATTCATGTTTTTCTTAAGTTCATCTGAATTTATGATATTTCATCACGTTGAAATGAACAAACATCATTTTCATAGCATAGGAATAATAGGAAAATAAAATACACTCGCAAAAATGGATTTACTTTCAGGGTAAACTACCTACAACTATCTTGAAGAATGATAGTTTCTAGAACAGCTATATAATCTAGTTATTTAAATTTCATCAAACTTAAACAAACCAAACAATATAATGTGAAATTAAAAATCAAAAAGGTTGTCATTTTCGGTAGATCATTCCCAAAGGCAGCTATATATATGTATATAGTGACCCGATCCGACTGGTTTCTGGTTTCATCAAGAGAGCTCTAAAATTGACAGATTATAGAATATATTTACTTGATTAGACTGTGCTGACAAAATTACAAATGAAATATTCCAAAACTAGCTTATTCCAAAAAAATATTAAAAAATTAAATAAAAATCAAACAAACAAAAATCGAAATTTCCTAATTGATCTGAAAGTGGTGAAAATTTGCGAATTATCTGTTAACCTTTATGAAATTGCACTGTTTTTCTCTGCGTGTAGCCAATAGCATCGATTGAGCTGGGCAGCGAGGGGGAGGGCGGAGCAGCTGTGGTCAGGGCCGTCGCTGTGGGTGGGGGATGGGGGGGCACTGGGGTGGTAGGCGTGTCTTTATCTCAATGATTTTCCATGTGGATGAGTCATGGACGAAGTTGAAATCAGCCAACCAAAATGTAAGGCCAGTCAAAGCCAAATCAAATGAGAATGTATATATATATATATTTATGTATAGTATTGTATATATATATGTTATCACTGAAAAGATTTATATTTAAAATTTGCGCCAATTGGAAATCCTAGGCGCCAACAACAAATGCCAATTGATAACGTTAAATGTTAATGAGAACAGCAATTGGAAATGCAACAACTACAAACAGAAAACGATAACAAATCGATAAGTGCAAGAAAAACAAACACACACACACACACACGCAACCCGATAACAAATCGATTGAGTAAGAGAGGAAGCGGGAGCAGCAGCGGGAGAGCGCGCGCAGGTAGCACTTAGCAGGTGTCGCACTCGCACTCGCACTCGCACTAGCACCCTCTCCCGCTCTCGCTCTCCACTCTTATTGGAATTTCAAACCCAATGCATCCACTTGCATATTCCAGTTAAAGATTGAAAACAGCAGCAGAAATAACTGCGCATGTTTTGCCAGCGTCTCATTTAACGGTTTCTGCGGTAGATCAGCTGTTTAGATCCTCAAAGCATTTTTCAACAGAAACGGAGATACGATCTTAACGGCAAATGAAACGATCAGCGCTGAAAAAAACCAAAAGATATTTCATATTAAATGCGTATGAGCAACCAGAGCTGAAGATTTTCCTATTGGAATTCGAAGATAACCGGTTGCGTGTTCCCATTTCCGAATACTTTTCATTTCATTTTATTGCTTTCCCGAATTGCTTTAAAAATACGTTCGAATAGTTTTCATTCCACAGCATTAAGGATAGACAACTTTTCATCGCTTTACGGAATTCAGAACAGCTTACAATTACGATTTCAAATGAAATAGAAACGGAAATGAAAATGAAATTAGCTTATTTCGTGTTAAATTGTTATATCTAGTACCCAGAATTGTAGCTTGTTCAATTCTTATTGCTAAATAGTTAAGATTAGTAGTATACTCAGCCCTTAAATGTAGAAAGTCGCCATACTTTTGTAGCCAAAGGCAGCTAGCCTTATTTTTATCTGAATATAAGTAATATAATTCTTGAGAAATTAAGAAAATATTTCTATTAAACAGAAATTATTTCCGGCTTTAGGGGTGATTTTTATTTTAGGGCGATTTTTCTGGGTCTATGCACCTCAAAGTTGTTGTAATATATAGCCTACAGATCTCTGTGCTAAAGAAATAAACATATATTTTTAATTGTTTAGCTTTGCACAAGATCAAAAGTTGAAGTTTTTGGTGTTTAGAAACGAATTTGCAATAAATTTGTTCCACTATAACAATCTGGCAACGCTATTGGTTTCAATTTTAGTGAGTTTTGTTCAAAGAGCTCTAAATACTTTGAATGCATTATTTTTAAATAAGCCCGATGAGTTGCCCGGTTCGAATTCCAGTCTTGTCTAATTAAGTTTGATTGCTTGCAACTTGTTATAAATACGCTGAACAAGATTATCATATAATATTTATCATAAATAAATATCGGGGCTAGTGCTTAGCTCCTGACATACAAAGCTGCAGGTTCGAAACCCCAGACATTTAATACTTAGTTGTATCCAAATGTCATTGCTTAATCAATACTTGAACTTTACTCTTAAAGCTTGCGGAGGTACTCATAGGGTGTCTTACCTTGTTGTACTTTGTTGAATGTAGAATGTAGCATATAGAATGTCGAATGTCAAATGATAATGAATTCTGCTCTTCTTCTCCTTTGTTTCGGAAGACTTTTCTAGTCTAGTCTATCGAGTGTCATATCGTACTCACTTCAAATTCTTTCACTTTCTACAGAAGTAAAAGTCTGAGTTATAATTTGGAATATAGAATTTCGAAATGTAGAATGCAGAATGCAGATAAATAAAGTCATATATAGAAAGGTATTTTTCTCTCCATGACATAAGTTAGGTGAATTTTGAAATAATCCAAATAAGTCCTATAAAATCCTATCACTTTCTAAAGGATCACAACTCTAAAGATAAAGATAAAGAAATCATGTATAAAATTATCCTTTGCTTTAAGTAAGAACACATCTCTCCTTTAGAACACATTTCTGGCTTTCCCTGTAGAATGTGGAATGTAGAATGTCAAATATCGAATATTGAATGTCAAATATAGATAATGAATACATAAAATTATCCTTTGCCTAACATAAGACCATATCTTTGGTCTTTTTTGATTTCCAATGTCAAATGTCTTTAGGCATACAACTCAAGCTCTCCATGTAGAATGTGGAGCGTAGAATGTTGAACATTCAATGTCGAATGTAGAATCTCAAATGTAGATAATGAAGTTATATATACATATATATTAGATCCTCATCCTCATCCTAAAAGAGCAAATCTCCAGTTTTTCATTGATTTACCATGTAGAATGTGGCATGTAGAATGTCGTATGTCAAATGTATATAATGATCGAATGTATAACATCATATTTATCCTACAATGGTACATTTTTCAACATTCTCCCACTTTCCTATAGGAAGCACACCTCCGGCATGTAGAATGTCGAATGTGGCATGTAAAATGGCAAATGTAGATAATGATCGAATATATAACATCATATTTATCCTACAACATTCAACATTCTCCCACTTTCCTATAGGAAGCATGTACAATGTAGAATGTGTCGAATGTCAAATGTAGATAATGATCGAATGTTTACTTGTACATACATCATACATCATATTTATCCTTCCATGGTGAATTTTTCAACATTCTCCCACTTTCTATAGGAAGCACATCTCCGGCATGTAGAATGTCGAATGTGGCATGTAGAATGTCGAATGTGGCATGTAGAATGTCGAATGTGGCATGTGGAATGTGGCATGTAGAATGTCAAATGTAGATAATGATCGAATGTATGTATAATTCATACATCATACATCTTTATACTTTTCCCCTTTTTTATTCTTTCCCCCCCCTCCCCTTCTCCTCTTTCCCTCCATTCATCCTCCTTTCCTCCTTTTTCCTCTTCCCTTTCTCCCCTCCCATAGAATTCAATGTCATGTAAATGTGGCATGTAGAATGTCAAATGTAGATAATGATCGAATGTATAATTATACATACATCATACATCATATTTATACCTCCATGGTACATTTTTCAACATTCTCCCACTTTCTATAGGAAGCACACCTCCAGCATGTTGAATGTCGAATGTGGCATGTAGAATGTCGAATGTAAAGACTAATGTACATTTGTTTTGCTCTTTCGCACTTTTGCAGCCAACAACTGATACACAGCAGTCGTTAACGATCTCAATAAGCCAACAACAACAACAAAGATGCTGGCAGCACAGCAGCAACACACAACGGCAACAGTAGCAGCTGCTGCGGCAGCAGCAACAACAGCAGCAGCAGCAGCAACAGCAGCAGCAGCAACAACAACAGCAACAGTTGCACATGGCATGGATCGCCAGCGTCGGGATTCAAGCACCTCAGAGTCCTCGCTGGAGCACCTGGACCTGGGCCGGACACCAAAGAAGCTGAGCAGCAGCAGCGGCGCTCCGCAGCCGACGTCAACGCCACACGAGGCGACGGCGACGGCAACGACAGCGACGTCGCGCAAGCGTAAGCTGCGCCAGCAGCAGCAGCAGCATTTGCTCTCCGACGAAGATGAGGAGGAACTGCAGCAGCAGCAGCAGCAGCAACAACAACAACAGCAGCAGCAGCTGGAGCAGTCCATGCTGTCAGCACAGCGGACGCGTCACAAGCAGCGACGCAGCGCCGCTGCCAGCGCCAGCATCGTAGTCGACTACAGTGCGAGCGGCGACGCCAGCTCGTTGCGTAAAAAGTTTCGACTGAATCGCAGCAGCGCCAGCGCCAACGGTGAACTCTCCGAGTCTGGCTTTGTGGATGGCAGCGCTCACAGCGGCTACTTGCTTAGCAGCAGCGCTGCCAACGCAGCTCAGTCAACGACAGCAGCGGCAGCGGCAGCAGCAGCAGCGGTGGCAGCTGCGCAGCACGCATCAAGCAGCAGCTCGGGCGGCTCCTCGCCCCAGGGCCTGTGCCTCTCCAGCGCCGAGTCCGGCATTGGCGCCGGCGAAGACCACATGAAGTATCTCTGCCCCATCTGCGAGGTCGTCTCGGCCACGCCCCACGAGTTCACCAATCACATCCGTTGCCACAACTACGCCAATGGCGACACCGAGAACTTCACCTGCCGTATCTGCTCCAAGGTAAGTCGCGGAGGGCCCCTCCCTCAGTACACGTGCACGCTAGTGTTGCAAAACTATTCAAATTCGACCACATCGATTAAATTGAAAGGCTCTAGTTACTGTTATCGATAACTTTTTAAAACTATTTGAATGAACGTTTAATTTTAGAGTCGAAAGTTTGCCGTCATCGATGTTATCGATAAATTTAAATATATTTTTGGGGTTTTAAATTTGTTGCAAACCTATCGAAATTGAATCAAATCGATTCATTTTAGAGTCAAAATTTGCCGTCATCGATATTATCGATAATTTTATATCTTTTTTTGGGGTTTTAAATTTGTTGCAAACCAATCGAAATTGAATCAAATCGATTAATTTTAGAGTCGACATTTTCCTTCATCGATTTTTATCGATAATTTCAAATATATTTTGGGGTTTTAAATTTGTTGCAAACCAATCGAAATTGAATCAAATCGATTAATTTTAGAGTCAAAATTTGCCGTCATCGATGTTATCGATAAATTTAAATATATTTTTAGGGTTTTAAATTTGTTGCAAACCAATCGAAATTGAATCAAATCGATTAATTTTAGAGTCGAAATTTTCCTTCATCGATTTTTATCGATAATTTCAAATATATTTTGGGGTTTTAAATTTGTTGCGAAACTATCAAAATTGGACCGAATCGATTAATTTTAGAGTCGAAATATTTGCCATCGATTTGTTGTTTTTGTTATCGATACTATCGATAGTCATGCAGCACAATCTCATTGATCGATGGGGTTTTGTTTTCTTATCCCCTATCAATATCTATATTTGATAACTTCAAACAAGTTGAGATGCTCTAAATGAGAGTGCTGGACTAGCAGATACCCTGTAACTTATTGTCAAGCACGCAGTATAGACCGAAAGTAAGATTGCAGCTGGGGAGATATTGTTATTGTGCTTCATTATGATAAAAGGATTTCACACAAAGTAACAATTACAGGGTATACGAGGCACTCATAAACGTAGTTAAAAGTTAATAATCTTTGATGACTTCCTTTGATATTGAGTCTTAATGTGAATAGACTTAACAGGGTATTGAATAGTCGACTACGTGCTGCGCTAATCAGCTTATAGCCAGTCTGTGCTAACACCTGCCTTCCCCCATCTTTCATTTCGCCCCTCTCCTTAGGTGCTGTCGTCGGCCTCCTCGCTGGACAGGCACGTGCTGGTGCACACCGGAGAGCGTCCCTTCAACTGTCGCTACTGCCACCTGACCTTTACCACAAACGGCAACATGCACCGCCATATGCGCACCCACAAGCAGCACCAGACGGCACAGTCGGCGTCGGGTGCGGTCCAGCAGCAGCAGCAGCAGCAGCAGCAACATCAGCGACGCCAGCAGCATGCGGCAGGTGCAACTGCCGCTGGAGCCGGCGGAGCGGCAACACAGGCGGCAAGCTATGAGAGCGATGCCAGCTGCTCCACGGATGTGTCCAGTGCGCAGAGTCACAGCAGCAGCAACCAGTCAAACAACAACAACAACAACAACAACAGCCACAAAACGAACAACAACAACATTGAGGAGGAGGATGAGGAGGAAGAGGTGCCAGCAGCAGCAGCAGCAGCAGCAGCAGCGACTGGCAAGCGGCGACGCCTCAAGACGACCATCAACAACAACAACATCATCAACGATGAGCACGACGAGGCGCAGCCGGAACAGGCCCAGGAGCTGGAGGAGGACCTGGAGGATGATGATGATGATGATGATGATGACGATGTGAACAGCGTGGATGTTGCACAGGTTATAACCAGCACACCGGATGTGGCCACATTGCTCGCATCTGGCGGCACCTCGCCGACGCACTCGCACTCGCTTTCCCGCTCCCAATCGCCGGGACTGCTGCTCAATTGCCCCGCCTGCAATGCGGAGGACTTTGAATCCCTGCCAGCGCTGTGCGCCCACATGGATGCACTGCACGCGGACATACCAGCCAAGTGCCGCGAATGCGAGGTGATCTTTGCCAGCCATCGCCAGCTGCAGGTGCACAGCTGCCGTGCGGCCGGCAATGGGCTGCAGTTGCCGTTGCTGGGCGCCAGCTCATCGCCGCTGCACAAGCGGGAGGCTTGAGGATGAGGACGATGAGGATGAGGAGGAGCAGCTGCAGCTGAAGCTGGAGCAGCCGCGGGAGCAAGAGCAAGCGGAGAGCGAGCGCGATGACTTCTTTCATCAGCTGTATCTGAAGGGCAAATCCTCAGCGGCTGCCAACCATCAGCTACCCTCGCCCATCAAGCACGAGCCAGCGGATCGGCTGGACAATCGTCAGGATCTGGCAGATATACAGAGCATACTGAACATGACCAGCTCCAGCTGCACATCCAGCTTTCTGCGCAACTTTGAGCAATCGGTGAACACGCCATGCTCCAGCCAGTATAGCCTGGATGGGCGCGACGGCGAGGAGGAGGCCCAGGATGCCTTCACCAGCGAATTTCGGCGCATGAAGCTGCGCGGCGAGTTCCCCTGCAAATTGTGCAGCGCCGTCTTTCCCAATCTGCGCGCCCTCAAAGGACACAATCGTGTCCATCTCGCTGCCGTTGGCCCCGCCGGTCCATTCCGTTGCAACATGTGCCCCTATGCCGTCTGCGACAAGGCAGCCCTGGTGCGGCACATGCGCACCCACAATGGAGACCGTCCCTATGAGTGCGCCGTCTGCAACTACGCCTTCACCACGAAGGCCAACTGTGAGCGGCATCTGCGCAATCGCCATGGCAAGACCAGCCGGGAGGAGGTGAAGCGTGCCATTGTCTATCATCCGGCGGAGGATGCCAGCTGCGAGGAGAGCAAGTCATCCCGTTTGCCTGACCAGGAGATGGCCGATCTGAGCTATCGCTCCCTGACACCGCCACCCGCGGAGGCTGCCTCGTCGCAGCTGAAGCACATGTTGCTCGCAGAGCCAACAGTCAAGGCACAGCAGCAACAGCCGCTGAAAATTCAAGTCAAGAGCCTGGATCAGCTGGTGGACAAACCTCTGGCAGCGCCGGCCACGCCAGCAATGGATCTGAGCATGGATGTGCTGGATCTGAGCAAGAAGCCAGCAACAGCAGCTGCCCAGGAGCTGCTCGAGCGGGAGCTACAGCGCGAGCGTGAGCAAGAATTGCTGCTGCAACATCAGCAACAACAGCAGCAGCAACAGCAACAACAGCAGCAGCAGCTCTTTGGTGCTGGGGAGGCGGCCACGCAGTACATGCAGCAGCTGTTCCGCAATCTCATGTTCCAGCAGACGCCAGGATTTCCGTTCTTTGGCTTTATGGCGCCACCAACAGCCGCCGAAAAGCCGCCACATGCGAGCACAGCAAGCACTGCGGCAGCAACAGCAGCAGCAGCGCCGCCGATGAGCTTGCCAATGCCGCTGCAGATGCCTGGTGTGGGCGTGCCCGTGCCCGCGGCTGGGCCCGTCAAGATGGTCATCAAGAATGGCGTCCTTATGCCCAAGCAGAAGCAGCGTCGCTATCGCACCGAGCGACCCTTTGCCTGCGAGCATTGCTCGGCACGCTTCACGCTCCGCTCCAACATGGAGCGTCATGTGAAGCAACAGCATCCGCAGTTCTATGCCCAGAGGCAGCGCAGTGGTCACCATGTGATGCGCGGACGTGCTGCCTCCTCCAGTGCGGCAGTAGCTGCTGCAGCAGCAACGGCAGCAGCGGCTGCCGCAGCGGCAGCAGCCATGAGCAATCATCATGTGCATCATGCGCCCATCTCGGAGCAGGTGAAGTATGCGATACTGGCACAGCAGCTGAAGGCACGCAAGGATTCAGATTTGCTGCAGCAGGCTCTGGCACATGGCTCCAGCAGCGTGGTGGCCAATCCGTTGCTCCACTTTGGGGGCTACAGCAGCGGCAAGAGCCACACTGGCCACACCAATACCACCAGCAACAACAGCAATGGTCATGCCATACCCATGGATGATGATGAGCCAAAGCTCATCATAGACGAGGACGATGAGGATGAGTTTGATGATGTCGATGAGGAGGACGAGCTGGATGAGGAGGAAGAGCAGCAGGCAGAGTTGGAGCTGGAGCAGCAGCTGGAACAGGTGCACGTGCAAGAGAAGGATCTGCCCAAGCCGCTGCATCAGTTGCCAAGAACATCGACGCCCACGCCACCCATTGAGGTGGCCAAAAAGGTGGCCGAGACCATACTAGAGCAGGCCATCAAGGCGGGCAAGCCAAATGAGCGTGAGTGCGAGGTGGCGCCCGAGCAGGGACTGGCGGCCGAGCCAAGGCTGGCGCCCGAGCAGGGACTTGTAACAAAAACGCCCGCACCGCCACATACAATGAAAACGATGATAGCCCAAGCCGAATCAGTGGCCAAATCGCTTAAAGAGGTGGCCAGCTCGCCATTTAAGGACGAATCTCAGGATCTGGTGCCGGTGGCTAAGCTCGTTGACAATGCCACCAGCAATCAGGTGTCCTTCAACAGCTACTTTCGTCCCAGCGATGTCGCCAATCATATGGAGCAGAGCGACGAGGAGGGACTCGTCGCCTCCGGCTCAGCCAGCGAGAGCAACAACTCCGGCACCGAGGATGTGACCAGCAGCAGCTGCAATGAACCAAAAAAGAAATCCGCCTACAGTCTGGCACCAAATCGCGTCAGCTGCCCTTACTGCCAGCGCATGTTCCCCTGGAGCAGCTCCCTGAGACGTCACATCCTGACACACACGGGCCAGAAGCCGTTCAAGTGCTCCCATTGCCCGCTGCTCTTCACCACGAAGAGCAACTGCGATCGCCATTTGCTGCGGAAGCATGGCAACGTGGAGTCCGCCATGTCCGTCTATGTGCCCACCGAGGATGTCAACGAGCCCATACCAGTGCCCAAGTCTGTCGAAGAGATTGAGCTGGAGGAGCAGCGACGCCGCAAAGCTGCCGAGGCGGAGAAGGAGCGCGAGAGGGAGCGCGAACGCGAGGAGCGGGAAAGGGAGCGCGAAAGGGAGCGCGAGTTGGTAAAGGAGCGTGAGCGTCGCCTGCTCGAGCAGGAGCGTGAGCACCAGCAGCAGCTCATCGAACGGCTGGCAACCGCACAGCTTCATCAGCAAATGGCCGCAGCAGCTGCTGCTGCCGCCGCCGCCGCCAATGCCAACGCCTCCGCCTCCACCACCACCACCACCGCCTCGGCCAGCTCCCCCAACAGCAGCAGCGAGGCTAACGGCAGCGATTTGCCCTACAAGTGTCATCTGTGCGAATTCAGCTTCGCCGAGCGGCTGCAGTGCCTCGAGCACATCAAGCAGACGCATGCCCATGAGTTTGCCCTGCTGCTGGCCAAAGGCGCCATCGAAACGGATGCGCTGGTCGAGCAGCAGCAACAGTTGCCGTCAGCAGCTGGCGCTGGCGCTGGCTCCGATGATGAGTCAACGGGCGGTGGCGCCTCCCGTGCCGGCAAATATCCCGATTACAGCAATCGCAAGGTCATCTGCGCGTTCTGTGTGCGCCGCTTCTGGTCCACCGAGGATCTGCGCCGCCACATGCGCACCCACTCTGGGGAGCGGCCCTTTCAGTGCGAGATCTGCCTGCGCAAGTTCACCCTGAAGCACAGCATGCTGCGCCACATGAAGAAGCACAGCGGACGCAGTCACAATGGCGAGCATGGGCAGTCCGACTGCTCCGACGACGAGCAGATGGCCACGCCGCCCAGCACGCCAACGCCCATGCCACAGGCCAACAACAACAACAACAACAACACTTGCCACAATAACAACAACAACAGCAACAATAACAACAACAGCAGCAAACAGAGCCTCCGTCTGCTGCTGGACAAGGCGAACGAGTGGCGCGTCAGCCGCCTGGGTGAGCACAAGGAGAACCTCGGCGAGGCGACCCCATCCTCCGCGGCGGCGGTGGCCAGCGGTGATCTAATTGGCAATCTGCTGGGCATCAGCGATCAGGGCATACTCAACAAGCTGCTCTCCTCTGCCGACGAGGCGGCCAAGCTCCTGGGCGTGGACAAGTAGAGAGAAAGAGAGATTGAACATAAGTTTGTAAAAGAGAGCGAGAGAGAGAGAGAGAGTAAAAGAGAGAGCTAGGACTAGGGAAGTAAGAAATAAATCGATGCATCGATATATATCGATATTCATAAGAGAAACGGTAATATCGATTACAATATATCGATAACGAGCCAATCATCAATATTCTTTCAAAATTACAAGACTATACATTATCATTTCATACATGATATATCATGACACATAGTTATCGACTAACGAGTACATCGATATATTTATTACATCTCTAGCAAGGACATCCGCTAGTCAAATACCACAACCAGATGCCAGTTTACGGAATTAACCGGTACAAACCGGCCTAACTCAGTAGCCAGCTCAGTAGTCGTAGTCGTAGTTTAGAACAAAACAATAACACTAAAAAGTACAGTCATCAACTTCGGGCTAAGTCCATAGTTGAAATAGCCTTGCAGACATATTTACTGAATATTACTCCTTTAGATATAGTTAACTGATCATTAGCAAAGTCCTGTCGAATAGTTTATCTTTCCTAAGGCAGCTATATGATATAGTAATCCGATCCGGCCGATGCTTCAAATATGGCTATAACCATGATCTGTACCAAATTTCATTCGCATAGTTTACAGACGAATATGACTATATCGACTTGAATTGTAGTAGCCTCTGCAAGGATATCAATTAAACAAAGTGCACGGGTAACTCGTCCAACTACCACACCAGAGAATTAAGTAACCCCCAACAAATGTCAATGAAATTCAATATCAGAGTCTGTTCCACATATCTTTATTCAATTCCCATTTCCTATTTGACAACTCATAGAAAGGATTCTCGTATAAGGATATCTGGAACAGCTTTCTGCATATTCGAATTTTGAACTGTATGCGAGAGTACGTAAGAATTTTCGCCTTACATATACCAAAGCTTAAATAGTTTTTCAAATAACTGTTATTCTATTATTATTTCATATATATTTTTTTTTTGCTAGCAGAATTAAGAGAGATTTTTGTGTGTAATTTGAGTAGCGGTACAACCGAAAATGAAACATGTTCCGAGTTCCGTTTTCGCAAAGTTTTCTATAGCATACTTTTGAGCATTGCGGAAACGGAATCGCGCATAAAACATGAAATTTTTTAATTCTAAATGGAAATGTCAACAATATAATCAAAATTAGCAAACAAAAAGCAAAAACTATAAACATATAAGTCGACAATTTTTTTCTTTTTTTTTCCCAAACGTAATTTTAGTGTTTAGAATTATAATAGAACTAAGTTGCATGACTACAACAACGAACACAACATATATGCTTAAAAACAACAAATGATGCATGACAAAAAAGACTTAAGTTAACTAAATGCAAAAAATACAAAAAAAAGGACAACAAGAAATGAGAAAAAAAAACTGTACAAGAAATTGCCTTCTCGTAGTGCTCTTCGTATATGAAATACTTAACTATATTATATTATACCATATATATATATATATATTATATATCATATTATATTCAATGTTTATCTGAAAATGTACATTTAATGAGGCCTTGAACCGCAGCGTGGCTTAAATCTAATTCATAATTAAATGCATTAAGCATTCCATATTAATTATAGTCGCATAGTTGTAAGTGCTTTTTTTTATATATATACATATATGTTTATATATATATATATATATATATCTATCAATATGCATCCATGTACTTATTACTTATATACATAATAATTTTTAATTATTGTAACAATTGAAAACTCACTGGAAAAGCGAAATTCATTGCTGTAGCTTAAACACAAGAACTAAATTAAAACACTTTAACGCATAATACATATTTTAAATACATAATTATTATACATACATATGCATATATATACACACACACACACACATATATACATATATATATATATATATGGAGGGCAAATCCTATAAAGTAGTCGGACATTTTACAGCAATAACCAAAGCATTTCACAAATTACGAGTTTTATCAATTTTACTTGAAAAGCGAAAGAGAAACAAACAAAATTATTGAACAAACTAAATTATGTACTTAGCGTTTATGTACTTAATAAAATTAATTAATTATTACAAATAAATGATATGACAATGGAAATAAATATAACAGTTGCGATCAAATATATCAATGCTCATACGAAATACATATATTTTTGGGCTAGTTTTTCAGATCCTTGTCAATGCTCCGGAAGGTTTCAGATCGGACTTGACTGTAGAAAAAAAATAGAAGATATCCTTACATAACGTAGAGGAAATTTGAAATGAATCTGGGAAGACCATTTGCTATAAGACTCAAAAGCTTTACAAGTTATAAAATAGCAATATTTTCAAAATTTCACTTTGAATCGATTGCGGACTTAATATTAACTATATATAAGAGAATTCGTGCTGACTGACTGATTGATTGATTGGCAATCATCGCACAGCCCAAGCCATAAGAGCTAGGATGCTGAAATTTTCACAGTAGATTCCATGATAAAAGTGCACACTAAGACGGGATTTTGGAAAATTCCACCCACAAGCGTGGAAAATCGCGGAAAACTGTTGTATGAAACTTTTTTGTTTACCATCCAATCAGCTTCAAACTCATTTTCAGAGCTCTACACAAAAATTAATTTGACACATATTTCATCGATTTTGGAAAATCCACCCCCATGGGTGGCTTTATACTAATTTCCAAATATAAATACAAAACCTCGGTACTTTGCGGGCACTACAACGGGCGGAAAACAGTTGGAAAGAGTTAATTTGGATTCTTAGTATTATTGTTGAAATTGGCTTCAAATGCCAAATGATTTTGGAAAGTCTACTCCGTGTCGCCATGGGCGGGAAATGGAAGTCAAGGACAAATGAGTGTGACATTTTTTTGTTGTTTTTTTTTTTTTTCAAAGACATTTTCATAGCCCTACACTGAAAACTTTAGTCACGATAGCTCAACTATTTAGTTGTATTTCTTACAGTTGACGAAAGTAGTCAAATTCAAGAAAAAAAAATGCATTTTCATCTAAATATTTCCCCGGGCAAGTCCGGGATATTACCTGCAAGTATTAACTATAAACAAGAAAGAACGCAGCAATATTTTTTTATACAGAAACTCAAATTTCGTGCAATTGTTTAGGAACAACTTCATTTGGTTTCTCATAATTTGATCAAAATTGAAAAATTTCTCCTATAGAAACTATATAATACTGTGGTCCAATTTTGATCAAATTATGATAAACCATATGAAGTATAATCAGACTCGCAATTGTTGACTTGGGAGTTAATATTTACATAGAGAAACAAGTTTTTCATACAAAAACTCATTTTTCACCCGATTCCTATGACAGCTATATGATATAGTGGTCTGATCTTTATTAAATTTGGTCAGATTGTATAAACTCACCAGAAACCCGGCTTGGGTAAGGATATCTTCTCTCATAAACAAAACAGTTTTTCACACAGAAACCTAGCTTTCGAGCGATCATTCCTATGGCAGCCTATATATGCTATAGTAGTCCGACATATGTACTGCCTGCAGCAAAAAGAAGTATCTGTGTCAAGTTCCATCACGATATCTTTAAAACTGAGGGACTAGTTTATATAGCAAGTAGACGAACATACGGATATCGCTATATCGACTGATCAAGAATATATATATATTGTGGGGTCGGAAACGTCTCCTTCAAGTCTCCCTCTGCAAGGGTATAAGACCTATCTCAAAACTTGTGCTGAGGAAGTACATTTTCTGGCTAAAAATGCAAAAGATATCGACTTGTAAAGTTTTCAAGAGCACCTCCTTGATTGCCAACTCCTATAACTTTGTCAAAACTCAACCGATTTTCATACGGAATGTATACATATGTGTATATTCTTCAGGCTGGCATGACTAGGTGTGAAAGGTGTGGACAACAATAAGCTGGCAACGTTTCAATCGACCGAAAAAGGTCGATAAGATGGCGCCAGGGCTATTTATGTTGATCAAGAATACCTATATACGAGGTCTGTTCAAAAAAAAAAAGGTTATTTATTTCTTTATTTAAATTTGTTTATATTGTATTGAACTAGCATACTGCTACCACACGGCAGCTTAAACTAATTTTAAATCAAAAAGAATAACAAAGTGACCAAAAAATAGTGAAACATTCATTATAAAAATCAAAATTATATAAATATGTAGACGAAATGTTAACAAAATAGCACGATTTATTTACATAATAACATTAACTTTTTAGGACAGGTTTCTGGAAGGGAGGTCCTGTGGGACTATTTTTTGCGATTACAGTGGCGTTTTACAGTTAATAGGGAATATTACCTTGATACTTGGATATGTTTTTTAGGCTTGCGGATTAAATAATATTGCTTCCCAAGAGATGCCATAAATTTTAGTTCCCCTTCAAGTTGGCATCAAATTAAATATTTATAAATTTACGTGGCGCCCAAAAGTATGCTAGGATATTTTTAATTGAGTTTTCATTGCATAAATACAATTTAATATTTACGAGCTAAAAAATATGTATATATTTATAACGATGCTTATGTAAATATAATAATTTATGTCTGATACCAAATGTTTTCTATAATTTTGAGATTACATATACATACATGTATGTATGCACATACATATTTATTTGATGCATATATTCATACATTCATCATTCATAGCAATGTACATACATACATAAAAACATATGATTTTAATTTGAAGTTTACACGTGCCAGCAATTGTACACATGTATGTATGTATATTTAGAAAGATAAATAATTGCGCGTGTGTGTGTAAATCTATAAATTTAGATAGATCATATATGTATGTACATACATACAGCTGGGCATGGTGTAAAATTACAAGGTGGTGCTACAAAGCCTGTTTTCAGTGAAGCATCCAGAATATCGATAGTGCCTCCACTCGATAGTTTTCGCCAACGCAATCGATAGTAACGACAGTAAAACTTTCAAAAGTTAAATAAAATGTAAGTTGAAATGTCCGATACTAGTAACGTATTGTAACCATAAAATACTTTAAGCTCATTTTTAATCGTTTTTACAACCGATAATTGGTAACTTATCAATTGGAGCGCTGTCCCGCTGGACGCCACCTTACATAATTCGACCATGCACATGTATATACATACATATGTATGTATGTACATCTGTGCCTGTTTATACGTACACGCTTTCATAGCAGCGAGAAGCGAACGTCGCAAAAACAAACACACACATACACACAAACGAGCCCCCAACGAATTAGTGCAAAAACAACAACAGCAACAGCTGCTGCTTCAAGTTCTTGGCTGCGCTGCTACACGTACCCATGCTCATACATATATACATATATATGAATATGTATGTACGCATATATGTATGTATCTATTAACGTCGTGGGACCGCACATTCGCCGGTCCACATACATACACTCATGCAAAGATATGTACAATTGTACATAAATTTATACAAACATACATACATACATATCAACAATCAGACCACATACACGCGTGGGGCCCCCAAGTTGGCACAGCCTCAGGTTTTGCTTTCAGTTCTAGTGAAACCACCGGTTTGACCAGCCGCAGCAGCAGCAGCAGCAGCGTTTCCAGCTCGAGCGTCCGTTATCCATATACCCTGACCTTACACTTGAAATCCTTTGCGAGATGGCCAGTCTTCGTCTAATTGGTGCTCAGGTGAGCTAAGGCAGCATGCGGCGGTCACAGTTATCGATAACATGCGATAACATTCAAATAGCAGAGCATACATATGCTTGTGTGTGTGTGTATATGTATGTATGTGTGCTCAGCTGCAGCATGCAAATTACATTGATTAAATGCAGTTGTAGCTGCATGTGTGTGTGTGTGTGTGTGTATGCGTGTGTGTGGGCGTCACTATTTGCAATTTACCGCAATTACCGCAAAAGAAACAACAAATAATTGGCAATTGATGGAGAAACACATGTTACGTAATTTTGGTTTGCAGCAAATCAGATAATACGACGATCACAACAGAATGATTTAGGGGGCGCACACACACACATACATACATACATATGTATGTACATTTGATAAGTATTTTATGTAGTTGTATTTTAATTAGGCGCCAAGCCATACAAACCCGTATCTGACAGGCGGCTGCTGCCACTGATAAGCGTGGGCGTGGCACACAGCTGTGCCTATCTACACACACACATACATATGTACTTACATCGGTACATACATACATACATACGTATGTATTATCATGTTGCCAGGCAATTCTCACCTGTTGCCATAGAATCGCAAGGCAGCGTAGTAAACTACTTGACATGTAAGATAAAAGTACAGTCAAACCTGCCTAAAGTAGATGCTATCGTTAAAACTAACCAAGAAAGTTTAGCTATAGTCGGTGTGCAAAGATTTTAACCAAAAAAAAATATATGACAAATTGTTACCATAGCAGATATCCTATGATAAATAATATAAATATGAAAAAAAATAATAATCTAAATATATATTTATTCAAAGGATAGCTATATCAGGAGCTTTTAGTATTAAAGGGATTAATCAGTTTCCAAATGATCAAATGAGAATAGAATCAAATGAGAGTAGAAAAAATACAACTTGTTACCATAGCAGATATCTGCCTATGATAAATAATATATATATATAAGAAAATAATAATATAAATATATATTTATTCGAAGGATAGCTATATTAGGAGCTTCTTATCGCTCAAATGTAAAGTTGCGGTCATACGATATGGCATTTTGCTACGTATATGGCAGTCATCAGTTACCATAGCGTGTGAGTACGGTATGACAGGCTGCCATATAAATTGTGTGATTGATATACCTGCTCACACGATAATGCAAATCAAAGATTTCTATGGCAGAAACGTTTTTATGTTGATATATTTAACATATATTCTTACTTTTGCCATATACAATATTTGACGGTTGATTTCGATAATGATATTACATATATGTGGCCAAATGCCATATAGTGTGACCGCACCTTAATAATGATTAACAATTACTTAATTTCTAAGTAATAAGTTTGATTTTTATCGCTCAAATAGAATGATTATCGTCCGATTTTTATAAAATTGCTCAAAATTAAACATTTTTATTGAAGAAAATCCTTAAATATCAACAAAATTTAAATAATGCAGATTGTTTTTTTGAAAGGATCATTATAATGATAATTATATATATGTGCATATATAATAGCATTATATTTGTTTGAAAGGATCATTATAATGATATATATACATATATAGTAGCATATATGCTATAATTATTTGTCTTGCATAATACACATAATTGATTAAAAAAATAATCATTATCTGCAGTCTCTGATTAAGTTGCAATACGGAATAGAGTATAGGGAACTTAGCTGTACTTGTTAGCGAGCACTCACTGTATCCTTATGCTGTTCCCTTGCAGGCACGCCTGATGGCCCAGCGCAGCTATTCATCCGCTGCGCCCACGACCAAGCTCTTCATCGACGGCAAGTTTGTGGAGTCGAAGACCAGCGAATGGATCGATGTGCACGATCCGGCCACCAACAAGGTGGTGACCCGCGTGCCGAAGGCCACGCAGGAGGAGATGAAGGCCGCACTGGAGTCGAACAAGAAGGCGTTCAAGTCGTGGAGCAATCAGTCTGTGCTGTCCCGCCAGCAGATCATGTTCAAGCTGCAGGCGCTCATCAAGGATAACATGGGCGAGCTGGCCGCAAACATAACCAAGGAGCAGGGCAAGACCCTGGCCGATGCCGAGGGTGATGTGCTGCGTGGCCTGCAAGTGGTGGAGCACTGCTGCAGCATACCATCGCTGCAGATGGGCGAAACGGTGGCCAATGTGGCACGTGACATGGACACCTACTCGCTGGTGATGCCTCTGGGCGTTACTGCCGGCGTTGCCCCATTCAATTTCCCAGCGATGATACCGCTCTGGATGTTCCCCGTGGCCATTACCACTGGCAACACAATGCTGCTGAAGCCATCGGAGCGTGTGCCCGGCGCCACCATGCTGCTCATGGAGCTGCTCAACGAGGCCGGCTGCCCACCGGGCGTTGTCAATGTCATCCACGGCCAACACGATGCCGTCAACTTCATCTGCGATGCACCCGAGATCAAGGCTGTGTCCTTTGTCGGCTCCGATACGGCTGGCAAGTACATCTATGAGCGTGCCGGCAAGAATGGCAAGCGTGTCCAGAGCAACATGGGCGCCAAGAATCACGGCATTGTCCTGGGCGATGCCAACAAGGAGAATACCCTGAATCAGCTGGCTGGAGCGGCCTTTGGCGCTGCAGGACAACGCTGCATGGCCTTGTCGACGGCTGTGTTTGTGGGCGATGCCCAGAAATGGATACCCGATCTGGTGGATCGCGCACAGAAGCTGAAGGTGAATGCCGGCCATGTGCCCGGCACCGATGTGGGCCCAGTTATTAGTGCCGCATCCCGCCAGCGCATCAACGAGCTGATCGAGTCCGGTGTGAAGGAGGGCGCCAAGCTCATCCTCGATGGCCGCAAGATCAATGTGCCCGGCTATGAAGATGGCTACTTTGTTGGCCCCACCATCCTGAGCGATGTCAAGCCCCACATGAAGTGCTACACCGAGGAGATCTTTGGCCCTGTCCTGATTATCCTGAATGCCGATACCTTGGACGATGCCATCTCCATTGTGAATGCCAATCCCTATGGCAATGGCACCGCTGTCTTCACCACCAACGGCGCCGCTGCCCGCAAGTTCGTCAATGAGATCGACGCTGGCCAAGTGGGCGTCAATGTCCCCATTCCCGTGCCCCTGCCCATGTTCTCATTCACCGGCACCCGCGGCTCCTTCCGTGGCGATCATCACTTCTATGGCAAGCAGGGCATCAAGTTCTACACACAGACCAAGACCGTCACCCAGCTCTGGCGCGAGACCGATGTCAACCACACCCAGGCGGCTGTGGCCATGCCCACCATGAAGTAAACACATACACACACATGCATTTGTCCGTACAGTGTGCACTGTGTATGAGGGAAAGAAATTATTGCATTTATTTTCTGTGCCTGTTATTAGAATTAAGCTAAACCTAAACCAATAAAGTTACTAAAAGTGTATAAACAATATAATAACAATAAATTGTTACATTTTTGAAAACACACAACTTATCGATAGTCCATGTGCGTCTATCAGTCATCGATAGTTAATGGTTCTCCCTCACTTTTCGGACGCTCAAATTACATTCGCTATAAACATGCAGAAATGTCAAATAAACGATGAGACTATCGATAGAATCGATAGTTTCTATCGGTGCTTTTCAGGCCTGCTTCGATACTCACTTTAAGCAACATTTTGAAGAAGTGAATTTTTTCAAGTATAGGCTAGAAATGTCAAATAATCGATGACACTATCGATAGTATCGATAATTTCTATCGGTGCTTATCAGGCCTGCTTAGATACTCACTTTAAGAGAAATTTTGCGGAAGTGAATTTCTTTCAAATTTTCTTTAGAATTTCATTTGCAAACTGTTTATAGAACATATCGAACGTTTCGATAGATAAACTTTGATTCTCTAATTAAATAAGGTTGAGCGAACTTTTATATATATATACATATACATATTATATATTATATATTAAAACTCAAAGAATCAGATCATAACTTTTCTTTTGTTCAGGGGAAATCAAAAATTTTACTCCATTTTACTTTGAACCACGGACTGTAATCATTATAAATTTAATTTTTTTAAATTACAAAATAATGATTATTTTTAGTTTTCTTAAATGTTTCTTACCGTATAATGATTAATTTTGAGTATTATTTTACTTCTCAACCGACAATCATTATTTTTGAGCAAAAAAAATAAAACTTAAACTTAATATAATGATTATTCCTTGAGTTTTATTTGATGCTCAAAATTCAGGTCATAATTTATGTACATATATTGAGCCAAGACGAACCTCTATATATTTTTAAACTTAAATTTATTGATACATATATTGAGTATATATGTACATATATAGTATACTACTTCTCGGTCCCTCAGAGTTAATGTAATTGAATAATTTTATCGAATATAAAAACGAAGTAATCATTATTTACGATCCCTATAATTTAAGTCTTCGTTTTGTAGCTTGAATATCTAGAACACTTTACAGCAGTCTTTATTTCAATTAATTGCTAAGGATTATGTTTGTTTTCTAAGATTTTTATGATCCAAAATGGTTTATTCCGAACCCTTTAAGTTCTATAATATCCTTGGTGTATTCTATAGTTTCGACGTCTTGTAATTATGTAGAAAAATCGTGTAGAATATAATAAAAATGCCAATTTGCTAAAAAATACGTATATTTGAAACTTTTGACATTTCTGCTACAATTTAATTATACACATTTTGCTTACACAATGAAAGTGAAAGTATGCTGAAATTTATGATTAACTGACGCCAGATTACCCTTATTATATTATTGATCGATAGTGTCTGCCTCAAAGCCCAAGAGAGACAACCCATATTGACAGCTATAAAAGCAATCTGACTATCGATCCTTTTTCTAGCCAATATAGCTGTTAATATTGGAAAGTCTTGAATATGTTTGTTCTCCACAATGTTGTCAATCTCACTCTGTGCCAAAGAGTTTTGAATAGATATATATATATATATATGTATATATGAACACACGCCACTTAAACTATTCTAGGGATTGAAACTAGAGAGCGCCACCAAATGCCTGCATCGATACCAGCTCCCTGAAGGCCCCATCTGGATTGCGCATCAGCTCATCGTAGGTGCCCTCTTCCACAATCTGTCCATTATCAAGCACGGCTATCTTGGCCGCATTGTGTATCGTACTCAACCGATGGGCAATGGTCAGCACCGTCCGTCCCTTGATGAGCTTGTCCAGCGCTGTCTGCACCAGCTGCTCCGATACCGAATCCAAGGCACTTGTCGCTTCATCCAGCACGAGTATGGTTGGATTCTGTAAGCATTTCGATATTTGTTAAGCACCATATTTATATGTAGAGAGTTTTATTGGATTTATCAGATCAAGTTCGAGTGGTACACAAAACTAAGTGAATAAGCTATAAAGTTCATTCTACTAGAATATTGCATTTTTCACTAAGCTTAGGGAACAATCTATATTTCTTATTATATTTCATCTATTGGATTTATCAGATCAAATTCGAGTGGTACACAAATCTTTAAACTATAATAATAATAAGCTATAAAGTTCATTCTAGTAGAATATTGAATTTTTCACTAAGCTAAGGGAATAATCTATATTTCTTATTATATTTCATCTATTTATCAGTTCAAGTTCAAGTGGTACACAAATCTTTAAACTAAGTGAATAAGCTATATAGTTCATTTTCGTTGAATATACAATTTTTCAGCTTAAGTTCGATGGATCCACTAAGCTAAGGAATAATCTATATTTCTTATTATATTTAATCTATTGCGCTTCTTCTTTTTTGACCCTTTGAGTCCCATTTTCGGTATTTTGGTTCGTTTTTGAGGTGGAAGCGGAACTAAACAGAGACAGTGATAGCTTTTACAAATTTCGACTCCGTTCCCGAAATTCTTCATTTCTAAAACTAGCTGGAAAAGCTTATTTATCCGGCCTTCGAGCTAAGATCTTAATGTTAAATGTTTGCTGCTAATTTTGTTAGTTCTTAAATTAATAAAGAAATATCAAATAAGACGACCGGAAATGTGATTCGAAACGAAAAGAAAAGGGGACTCAAACGAACAAAACACTCGAAACGAATGAACCAAATAAACGAGTGAACAAAACGATTATTCCGTTCACCAAAAACATAACTATGATAGTCTACAATTCGACATACATGTATGTAGATGAGTTAAGACTATAAAATACATGATATATCTATCAACTATCCTACAGGAGATGATAGAGATGATAGACGATAGATATATCTATCATCTATCCTATAGGAGATGGTAGATATATCTATCTTCTATCCTATAGGAGATGAGAGATATATCTATTATCTATCCTATATCATCTATCCAATAGGAGATGATAGATATATCATTGTCATTGTTGACCAATTTTGGAAAATCATAGTAAAATATTATAAAAATATCCGCTTTAAACTCATCAAAGAAAAAGTCGCGACTGAATGAGAGGTGTATGCCACATAACAAGAAGTAATTGTTAGGAGACATGAGCCGGGCAACTCCGGGCATTATTATAGTATATGTATTATATAACTTACCTTAATAAGGGCCCTTGCAATGGCCACGCGCTGCTTCTGGCCGCCGCTAAGTAATATTCCGCGTTGGCCAACAATCGTTTCTAGGCCCTCTGGCAGAGTTTTGGTAAATTCCGAAACGTTCGAGTCAAGTACCACCTGCTGCAGTAATTCCTCGCTGGATTCTTGGTCAGGATTGACACCATATAGAATATTGGAACGAATCGAGCCAGAAAAGAGCACTGGATCCTGACTGACAGCACCAATATTGTGGCGGAGCCACTGTGGATTAAGCGTACGCAAATCGACACCGTCCAGGAAGACACCACCCTGCTGTGGATCATATAGACGCATCAGGAGCAGTGCTATTGTCGACTTGCCCGAACCAGAGCGACCCACCACGGCCGTTGTCTGGTTTGGATATAGCGTCAGTGAGAAATCCGACAGGACTTTGCTCTCACGCGACGGATAATAGAAGTCAACATTTTGAAAAACGATCTCGCCGACGGGCTTATTCGTCGGCACAATACCCTGATCAATGGGTATTAAGTACTCCCGATCCAATATCTCCCATATTCTCTCCGATGCCCCAATGCCTTTGTTCAGCTGGCTATAGAAATTAGACAGGCCGTTCATCGAGACGGCCACGTAGCCGGCGTACAGCATAAAGGCCGTCATAGCGCCAATTGTCAGCTCATCGCTCAGCACCAGAGTTCCTCCGTAATACAGCACCGAAATAATAATAAAGTTGCCCGAGAATCCCGTCTGTGTAAGAGATGTATAAAGCGATGAATAAACCAATATGTGACCAACAATATGTAATATTACAGAAATATATAATGTTATTCTCCGGCTTGCCGGAGATATATAAACTTGCAGCAATGTTACTCCCTGTACCCATTAAATTGGTTAAAAAGGGGGTACTAAATCTGTGCAAATGTATGTAACAGCCAGAAGGAGACATCTCCGACCCTATAAAGTATATATATTCTTAATCAGTATCAAAAGAGATTTCCCTCTGTCTGTCCGTTTGTATGAACGCATCGATCTCAGCAACTATAAGAGCTAGAGACACCAAATTTGGAATGTAGGTTCCTGTATACCATACACAGATCAAGTCTGTTTCCAATTACAGATATCTCCTCCCGTTGCCTCGAAACTCGATAAAAACGTTTAATACCAAAAATTTTTAAGATATAACTTTGGAATTTGGCATGTATAATACTTTGTTCACTCTTAATAAACTGTCCAAATTTTAAGTTGATCGGATAATAAACAAGGAAGTTATTCACGATAGAAGATTCAGTGCTACATAGCGGGCGGAAGAAGTACAGCCGCCACTTAAATTGCCTCGCTTACTCTGTGGCTCGTGTGTGTGCGGCTTTATATATGTGTGTGTGTATGTGTAAGTAGGCGAAGATGTGATTGGAAGCTTTAGACCTGGGTACAGTGAGTTTAGTAGTCGGGTATACTCGACTATAGCATTCTTACTTGTTCATTTATACAAAAACTAAATTTTCAACCGATTCTTCCTATGTCAGCTTATAATAAAGGGTTCCGATTAAGATCAAATTGAAGTAAACTATATAAAATATAATTAAAGCTGGCAATTACTGAGTTTGGTTGAGATATATGTATAGGGAAAAGTTTCTCATACAAAAGTTATATCTTATCCGATATTTTTAAGGCGTTATAATATATATTGGTTTGATTATAATCCAATTTGGTCAGCCTGTACAAAACAGAATAAAATTTCGATTTGGTGAGTTTGGTCAAAATATTTTCGTTAAGAAAACAGTTTTTCATACAACTTAATATTTGACCGATTGTTCCTATGGCAGCTATAGTGGTCCGATTTTGTTGAAATTTGGTCAGCTTATACAAACTGTACCATTACTTGGATTTCATAAGTCTAGTCGGGATATCTTGAAAATTAGAGGGTCGAAAACGTCTTCTGAATACTTCATTTTGTAATAAAATATATAATTCCCTCCCTCTGCAAGGATATTTAATTTATTCTTTCCAACTGTCTTTGTTTTAAATGGCTTTTTATTTATATTAAGAAAATCAATAATACCAGGAAGGTAATGAGATTGAATAGGCTTGGAAACATGTTTATTAATAATATTGCTTCTATGGCAAATTTGCGATAGAGAAATCTAATCTCAACTCTAATCTGGTTAAACATTACAGGCACAAATATTGGAATTTGGTGTAGTTAAGTTAAAAATGTTGAGTTATAAGAAAGGAAAGGTTTTTCAATTAACAAAAATAGTCAAAGAGGCATAGAAAACAATATATAAAACGAATATAACTCACCAGGCCAAAGAATATGGATCTGGCGCGGGTCTCCTTGTAGCCAATTTCAATTGCCTCATTTAACTTGGCATCAAAGTCTTCGCACTCCTTCTGCTCGCGACAGAAGAGCTTCACGGTTCTGACATTGCCAAAACGCTCCTCGGCGTATTTCATAATCTCCGCAAACTTGTCCAGTTCCGCTCGGGTTATGCGACGCACATAGCGTCCATATACAATGGCCATGCCAGCCAGGGCGGGCACCACCAAGGCACTGAGCAATGCCAACTTGGGCGATGTGTAGATCTGCGCGAGTTCTTAATGTAATCATGGAGCATATAACGGTGGCATAATGAGAATGCTAAATGCGACTCACCATCATGCCGGAGCCAACCAAGATCATGGCCAGCGAACGCAGCCCATCGGAGACATTCTGACTGAGCGAGACGCCCACAAAGTATGTGTCGTTGCTCAGTCGATTGACCAGCTCGCCGGTGCCCTTGGAGTCGAACCAGCCAACCTCCTGCATCAGCATCGAGCGATATAGATCTGAGCGCAGTTTACGTACAATGCGCAGTGCTATATAATGTAAAAGAATGTAAAACATATTGAATATTGAATTGATATTATAATTGGATCTTACATGCTGCTCCAAATAGATAGACGCGGGCAAAGTTAGCAAATCCACCTAGGACAAATATCCAGAATAACATCATGGAGTATTCACGCAATTTCATCATTGCCACCGAGTCCAGGCCATTCTTATTGAATACCACATCGACAACCTTGCCCAGAAAGAACGGTATGCTCATTGTAATCGCCGATGAGACAACCAAGCAAGCCAGGCCCACTGCAATTTGACAATATGATAAGGGGACATTTGTATATAAGGAATTGATATGGGTTGACTGCATCATCTCATACCTAAAAGCACCCATTTTTCAGTCTTGACCAAAGAAAGTAGACGTTTATACTCGGACTTTGCCATTTTTAAGGCAGAATGAGGGCTTTTTAATTTAGGAGCATGGCGGGTAAATGCCCTATTCTTGCTCACGGTGGCCAGGCAGCGTCGTATGCTGAGCAAACGAGCCGCCCACTTCGAATTGGTGGTGCTGAGGAGGCTGTGCGGCTGAGCGGGTGCCTTGGCTGGCGGCCGAATGTTGCAAAGATGATGGTGGGGTCGTCTCAGTAGCAGCAGCGGTTGCCGTATTAGATTGTGATTATGTGTGCTAAATAAACTGATTGAAATTTTCGTGCCCGGGCGAGGTATTTGAGATACCCGTAAAGTTGTGCACACGTGTTTCAGGCGTGTGCAATTCAACAACATTGTGATCTAAGCTTAATATGCTTTTTACTTTATACAAAAAATTAATATAAAAACCAAAACAACTTTGATGTAACTCGTTAAAAAAAAAAACAACACTCAACCCACAGAAACCGTCTAATCAGATGGTATTGTCCAGGCATAAAATAGAAAGAAGATTGCACCCTTTGCAGTTGACAATTTTCCTAGTAGCTTGTGACGTCAAGGCTAACTCATTTAGCTCAGTGCTCCAAGTCAACAATACGGAAATTGCTGCTTATACTGCACAAGTGATAAACGACAGCCGTTGGAGCTATAATTGATAGCTTGCAATTATATTAAGACTTGTATATATGAATAACCACAACCAATAACCACAAGCTATGACGTATGGTCAAATAATAAGAGCCGTTAGTTGCGGTACCTTTCAATATTCATTATTCATGACACTTGCCGGCTGTTCGCAACACTGTATACAACACTGACTGTGTATATCGATAACAGCAGCTGTCTGCAACACGTGCGCCACGAAACCGCTTTAAATTGACTTCAGTTGCCTTCTAATTCATTCAATCTACAACGTGAAGCAGAATTCTAATAAATTGTCACGTTTCAGTGGCTGGAACAAAAAGAAGTAGAAATATCTCCTTTTTTTTAAGTTATTAATTGTTACTAGATTGAAACATGGAAACAGGCGAGGGTAAGTGCCCGTCAAATACAAACAATACACATGTCATAAACAAAACATTTCAGAATTAAAGTCCTGGCTGCAGCAGAAATACACGACCTACACTGCCCGCGTCGACTTTATCATTAAAGTCTGGCAGTCTTCGGACGTTACGGCCGTCAGTAAATACGAAGCCATCTGCGAGTGGCTGACCGAAAGGTTCGCCGAGGATGATGATGAGCCGCTGCCCGGGGCACAGCTGGTGGAATTGTTCAGCCTGCGTGCACAGCCTGGACTGGTTAGCGTGGCTACCAAAACCAACTTAATTGAAACGCTGCTAAAGCGTATTCAGAAGGATGCGGATAAGCCGGTCGAGGCGCCAACGAAAGTTGCGGACATTGTCCCAGTGGCCTGTCCTGTCAACAGTCCTTCAAAGGTACTGCAGACCTTGCTTAGCTTTGAGCTGGTGCAGGATGTCTTGCGTGCCGACTACAAACTGCTCATGTTCAGCTACGGCACACTCTTTAAAAGCTATCAGCGACAGCTTCTAGACACGCCGGAAGGCGAGTCGGCGTCACGTCCAGCGGACTTTGTGCTGCCCATGCTTCAGCAGCTGCTTGACTATGTGCAGCGCGCCCACAACCGTAAGCGCCTGATGAAGGCATACACATTCACCGCACTGCAGCCGCTCTGTGAATTGCTGCTGCAGTTGCGTGAACGCGACTTGTGCTGCTTTGTGCAGCTGGCGGCACTGGAAAAGCAGCTCACCGAGGATCTGAATGTGGAGGCTGTCCTTAAGCGCATATCCAAGCTGCCGCTGCACGTACAGCTGCTCACTTACGAGTGTGCGTTGGTTAATCTGCACATTGTTCCAGATAATCAGCATAAACTGCTGCAATATGTCTTCCCAGTGCTGGAGTCCGAGCAAGATGAGAGTGAGAGCCCTACAGCTGTGGAATCTACTCTTGCACTGGCCACACATGCGCTGGAGTCGCTGCGCAAGCACAACATCTCACTGAAGTTTCCGGAAAAGAAAGGTAGCCCGGTGACCTTCATTGGCAATCAGTTGCGTCAGTTTGTTAACGTGTTCAGGCAGAACCATCTAAGCGAGGTGCTGTTGCTGCTTTGCGCAGCTCTGCGTCTAAATCCAATGCTGCTGGAGCCAAATGTATATCAGATCACCGTCTGGATGATGTGCGCGCCCAAGCGCACTGATGACGAGCTAATCCTCTACTCGGAATATCTGGTACAGCTGCTGGACATGTTTAGGCGTCTCAGTCGTGCCGAACGCTTCGTCATGGAGCTGTTTAAGTCATTGCGCGAATGGCTTTCCAAGTTCGATCTGGAGCTGCCCGCCAGTGACTCCAAGCGCCGTCGCCTAGCCGCAGTAACAGAGCCAACGGTAGCGGACAAGCCGTTCGACAACTATGTGCAGCTAATCCTCAATGTAAAGAAGAGCAGCGGCTCATACGACGTCACACTGCACGGGGATAATCTATCGCAGACCTGGCCGAGCCACTCGGCAGGCGCCGCCTTTACGCGCCTGGTGAGCCATCTAATGTCCAATCCTTCCATAGTCATATGGAAAATGCTGCTGCACACATTTAGCGAGCTGCTGGAGCCTAATTCGCAGGCAGTGCGGCCCGCCAACTTGAACTTTGCCATTGAGCTGCAGGCGGCGCTGCTTGGGCAGTATTTGGTGGGCACACGCCTGGCGGAGCAGGCGCAGCAGCAACAGCTTAAGCTCGAACAGCAGCGCAGACATACCGCCCAGGTGCTGCAACAGTTTGGACGCCATCTGCTGGCACTGGAGCACAATCGACGCACTATGAGCGCGTACCTGGAGTGCATGGAGCGTGCCAGCAGCTTTGAGCTGCAGCTCGCCTACTACTGGCCGGATGGACTGGAGCCGCCACAGCTGGAGACACAAAATCTGCACAAGTTTCTACCCAGCGCTGAGTGGGAATTGATACGGCAACGTGTGCACAACTTTGGCAAGAGCAGCTGCCGTTCCCGCCTGCAGCGACTGGAGTTGCAGCTGGGCGAGAGCGGCTGGCTATTGTTGCCCAATCAGCGCAAAGAGCCCTGCCCAGATGCCTTGGTAGAGCTGGTGCCGCCCCAGCTGATTGGCCATTTGACACGCACACAGAAATTGACGCGCCTACGGCGGGAAGTTAAGCCAGTTAACTTCTTTGAGGACTCGGAGTGCGTTGAGCTGTTAACCATAGAGCTTCTGGATAACTATGCCAACTATGTCAATGTCCACACAGCGCTGCGCACGCAGTTGGACCAGCTGCCGTCATTGAAGGATGAAGCAACTATGATTGCTAATCTACGCCAGCAAGGCGACTGCAAAGATACGCCAGCGGTGCCCGCAGAGATGACGGAGCAGCTAATTGAGAAACTGCAGCGTATGCCGATCGCCCAGTTGGTCAACAGCATCAAGTCGAAACTCTGGTTGCTCATCTTTACGCTCTACCAGGATGCGCGCCGTTCCCAGCTGACGCAGCTGGCGGACCAGGTGCTCGAGCTGCTTGTTGGTGAGTGGCTTTGATTATGCCTGTTAAAATGTATCCATTCATACATAACGTGCACCTTTCTCAGACATGTTACACTTTGGACAGCCGCTGCCCATTTGCCAGTACTTTCCGGATCCAAAAGTGATGCTGAAATTGGTGCCCCTTGATGCCAGCGATGGCTCGCCCGCCTGGCAATTCTATGAGACGCTCTTTAAGCGCTGCATACGCCGCACGGGACCCGGAACTGAACAGTTTCTGAGTGGACTCTATAATCATTTTAAGGAACTGCTGGATGTAAAGCCATCGCTCCAGTCGGAGCAGTGGCGTTTGCTTATGCTCGCCATTGAGACGCTCTCCGACCAGCCTAGACAGGCACGTGGCAATCTTAGGCAGCTGATACATATTTATGGAAAATGTGTAGCTCATAAATTTCGCTCGCTTAATAAGCCGCCCACTTACTACAAGGACTTTGTGCAGACCACACTCAGCGGATATGCCGTTTACTTGAGATCCTGCATAAGCCCGCCCAAGAAAGGGAAGTCCCCAGAGGAATCAGCGCTTGAGACTGTGCCCATTGATGAGAACTTCAGACGCATATGCAAAATATATATAGGACACTCGGTATGCACAGAGGAATAGCTTAGAAATACCAATTTATAACATTCTTATACATTACTTATTGTTTCGGCAGATGAATTATCGCAATAGCCACGCGATTCGCTTGCTGAATGAGGCGCTAACCCATCGCAAACTGCTGCATTTGGACCCGGACGAGATTGAGCTTGTGCTCAACAACTATTGGCAACAGCTAAACGCGCACATTGCGTCCGAATCAACGCTGGACATTCGAACAATTGAGCCGGCCATTAAGCTAATAATAGGCTATAAGACCAACGAGGACTTCTTGCTGATGCTGCACCATCTGACAACACAATTGAATGCCATCAAACGCCCGGAGTCGGCTGCTGAGCATACCTGCCTGCAGAATGTCCTGATCCTGATCACCTCGTTCGCCAAGTGCTCACTGAGCAGCATAGAGGGAGCGGTAAGTATTACTGAACCAAGGCAGAGAACTTTGTTTTAGTGTTTGCCATATAGGTCTGGGCATGAATTTAGAATTTCATTGTAAGTTATTGTAATTTTTGCAATGTTCTATCAATCTAGTGTTGGTGTGTTAGTTTAGAGTGGTCTAATTTCTATGGTCTATTTTTATTTGGTCGAGTCTTTGGATTTGTTGTTGGGTAGTTCGATATGTGGGTATTGTTTGTGTTGATCTTTTATACCATCTATTGCAGTGTGTGGATTTATATAATTTAACTATATTGTAAAAGACTGTTATGCATTCTCAAATCTTTGGCAGATGCTCAATGAGCACTTCGAGCTGATCAACGGCAGCGTGGGACTGCGTCTGCCTGTGGTAAGCGATGCAGCGTATGGAAACCATGCGATACGTCTGCTGGAGGCACATCGGGCTCTGGTGTGCAATAGGACGGTGCCGCTGACTGTTGATACGATCGGCTCGATACTCGGCAGCATGCTGGACTTGAACATAAAGCGTCATATGATCGATGGTGGCAGTTGGAAGGACTTTTTGAAGCTGCATGCAACAATCTCAGAGAATTGTTTGCTGCTGGTGCGCCAACATGATTCACTAATGTCAGATCGGGCTGCACAGCTGACGCTACTGTGCCAGGACCTCATCCAGGCGATTGTCTGCTATCGCTGCGAGCGTGGCCAGGCCCAAAGTCTCAGCGATGACGAGCTGGATGGTCTGGCCGAGGTGGGGCTCAAATTGGTTATGCTCTTTACCGGTATTACATCAGGTTCACAAGCGATAGCCACGAAGCGTGTGGCACCCTTCCTGATCGTCTTTGCCATCAAACAAATGGTTTCCACTGATCGTCCCACCACACTCTACGAAAAGGTAAGCTATACCATCCTAAACAGGAATCGAAAACAATAGTTATTTCCTTTATTTCCAAGTAAAACCAAAACCAAACAACTTGATTCAGTTTTAGCTATAAATACTATTGATTAGATCTCATATTATAACATATTTATTTATGAAATTGGTACTTTAATGTAGAATTTTAGAAGGAAGGGAAAACGTTACATTATTCGCTGTTTCGTATTCAGTCTATATATACACTATACAGTTTGCCCTGACTGACTGATTGACAATCATCATACAGCCCAAACCATAAGACTAAGACGGAATTTTGAATCGAATTCCACCCACAAGCGTGGAAAATCGCTGAAAACTGTTGTATGAAACTTTTTATGTTTACCAATCAATCGGCTTTAAACTTATTTTCCAAAAATTCTATAGGAAAAATCATTTGACACATATTTTTCTCCAATTTTTGAATATCCACTCCATGGACGGAAAGTTGTGGTCTCAGAGCTGTATGGGAGAAAGTCAAATTTTGCTCCAATCGGGCTCAAAATCATTTCCATTAAATAATTCGAAACGTGTCTCAACGATTTTGAAAAATTTACCTCCACGGTTGTTAAATTGGTGTAAAACTTGTTTTCAAGCGATTGAGTTCTAACTTATTTTCAAGGCTCTACAGAAAAACATAATATATGCTCAAAGATTTTGGTAAATCCACCCCCTCGGGTGGGAAAACATGGTGCGCATGGTGGTCTTTGTGTATTTCATAAGACTAAAGAATGAAATTAAATTAAACATAATGCATTTTCATTGAAATATTTCGCCGGGTTTTACCAGCTAGTGTATTCATAAAGTTTTTATTGTTTATTCAGGCCATAAGCTATGTACATTTGTGACTAAGCTATAGATTATATACAGAACTTAGCTTTTCACTAAAACAATGACACTTATTTTACTTTTCACAATAATTTAATTTGGCTTTAACAAGAAAATTTCGATTCTTAAGGAATATAAGGAGAATAAACCTAGCTTATAAATTATTTAAATTACATTTATATCATATTTCTCATAATTCTCTTATGCTATGCAATTAAAGCGTTAACAATTCATTCAATTCAATGTTATATCTATGTAAATTAACATGAAACAGCTGTAAATGCACATTCGAACAGATCTGAGCTGTTATGCACAAAATGGTCTGTTATGTTACAGACTCAACTGTAGTTCTGCATAAATAGCTAGAATAGATATCACATTAGTTATAGTAGACACTGATTGATCACACTTTCTGTTTGATTGCAGGTTAAGGTGCATCTGAATCGCATCTGCCACGAGCTGATTGGCCTCTGCGATCATCGGGCTGGAAACTTTATATTGCGAGCCAGCTGTGAGGCTGGAGCCCAATTGTACGAGAGTCTGATGAAGGAGCACGACAAATATCACAAGTTCCGCGGCAAAGTATAAGAAAGTACATGTTATTATTATTATTTTCATTTATAAAGCTCGTTTTTAATTAATAAATGATTAATTTACATCGAATGATTTGAAAATGATGTGTTTTTTGTTTGATATGTGTGAGAGTGTGTGTGAAGTGTGTGTAAAGCTTGCACAAACTGTGCCCAGGATTTAAGCTTGATAGCAGGAACACAGTACCATAACAAATAATGTTTTTTTGGTTTTTTGTTTTGTTTTTGTTTTTTTTTTTTGTTTGCGAACAAATATTCTTGATGGTTGATGTGCCTGGAAATATATGTACAGCTCGCTTAGCCTATGGAGCGACTAAAACTGATTATCATGAATGCTATTTTGTACTTCTGGTATGTTTATCCGTTCTTGATATTCAATAAACTTGTATCAGGTTGCATTTGTGTGTGTGTGTGTACGTGTGTGTGCTGTGTGCGTGTGTGTGTATGTGTGTATATAGCTGGATATTTGGTCCATTGCGTTTGGGAGCCTTTGGCTCTTAGGGAACAATCATCTGGCAAACCTCGCAGAGCGGACGCTCAGCCTCTTCCGGACGACTGCCACTGTGGAAAGAAGAATCATAAGTATTTATGCGTAAACCAGAATACGATCTTTGGCGTGCCAAAGATACTACTATATAATACACCTGTAGCAAAGTTTTGTAAACAAAAACTGAAATATCGACTGATTTATCCAAAGCATCTATCAAATAATATGGGCCGTTTTCTATAGAACTAAAGAAAACTATATAGAGTATATTAAAACTCGCAGTTGCTAAGTTTGTATAAACTCTCTAGAGACACTGTTTGATAAAGTTTGGTAAGGATACCATTATAAACAAAAAAGCTTTTTCATACAAAAACACATTTTTCATCCGAATGTTACTATGCCAGCTATAAGATTTACTATATCTGATATAGTAATTCGATTTGTATCAAATTTGATCAGCCTGCAGAAAACATAATGAAACTTCGATTTGGTCAGTTTGCTTACAATATCTGCTTTAACAAGGAAGTTTTTTATACAAATCAAATAATAAACTGCCGAATCTATATACCCTAGCAGCAATGGGACCTATGGGGTCCGATTTTGATAAGATTATAGGAAACTTTATAAAGTATAAGAAAACTCTCACTTTGTGTGGATGTATTATTTGTATAAAACAAAAAGTTGTTCATATAAAAACTTATTTTCACCCGATCCTATGGCAACTACATATGTGATATATAGTGGTCCGATTTTGAGCAAGTTTAGACAGATTATATAAACTCTCTAGATACTCGGCTTGGGTGAGTTTGGTGAGGATATCTATATGTTTATATAAAGAAGTTTTTCACACAAAAACATAGTCATCGATCGATCATTCCTATGGCAGCTATATGTTATAGTAGTTCGATCCGACCGGCTTCCGACATATGCACTGCCTGCAGCAAATAGAAGGGTCTGTGCCAAGTTTCATCACGATAGCTTTAAAACTGAGAGACTAGTTTACATATAAACAGACGGACAGGCGGACATCGCTATATCGAATCGGCTATTGCTGCTGATCAAGAATATATATAGTTTGTTGAGTCGGAAGCGTCTTCTTCAATCTATTTACACCTTTCGAGACAAAATTATAATAATATTGAAATAATTATAATATTAATCATATGAACGATTGTTCCTATGGCAGCTATATAATATATAATATAGTGATACATTTTGAACAGAGTTGGATAACCTATACCGATACTACTATTTGACAAGTGTGGTCAGATTATCTTGAAAAACATAAGTATCCAAACAAAAATATAACTGTCGACCGATGGTTCCTATGACAGCTATATGTTATAGTGTTCCGATCCGTCCAGTACGGACCTGCAGTAAAAATGAGCATATGTGCCAAGCTTTATCGCGTTAGCTCTAAAGCTGAGAGAGTAGTTTGCATATAAACAGACGGACATCGCTATATCGAATCGGCTATTGCTGCTGATCAAGAATATATATAGTTTGTAACAAAATTACAGTACCCTCTGCAGGGCTATACAAAATGGCGAAGCTATAACATGACGTATACATTTAATCTGCTGCGTCATCGTTCTCAAATGACAGCAACTGTCAAAAAGAAAAAAATTCTAAAAAATTTTGTGCAGAAATACTTACAACAGGGTGACACAGGTGCGGCAAATGAACTGATTGCACTCGACGCACGAATAACCGCACTCCTCGCACAACTCAAAGGTGCAGTTGACACAAGTGCCGCGGATGAGCGTGCGACGCTGGCAGCAGTTGGATATGCGGCGCTCGAGCTCTGGATTGTACATGTCGGGATTCATGTCACGCAATATGATATTGCCATCGCCAATCAATTGGTATTGCTCATAGAGATTGCTTTGGTCCATCTCGATTGGGACGGCTGGGGCCGTCTCTGGTGGAACAGTTGGAGCCGTAATAATTGGTGCCGTATTGATTGGAGCCGTATTGGTTGGAGCCATATATGTTGATACGGCTGCGACTGTATTTGTTGTTGGATCGGTTGGATTTGGCTCTTGGCTGTCCTTATTGGCATCAATATTAGCGGCAGCTGCAAATAGCATTTTGATTGTTTTTTCTACATTTTTGAAAAAAAAAAAAAAAATTTATGAATCGTTTCAACAAACATTTACAACAATATTTTATAGTACTACGCACCATGCACCGCTTTCATCTTCTCCGGATCCTGCAGATCGTGCATCTTTTCATTTACCCAGACTTTGGTTTGTGTGACGTTATTGTTACTCTCGTCGTCCACGGAGCGCATACGTTTTAAGGTTTTGTCTTCCATTAGGTCGAGCAGAAATTTGACACACTTCTTTCAATTAGTTCTTTCTTTTTTTGTCGCCTTGCTCTTTAGCAGTGAGTTGCTGCAATTGAAATGACCGATTGAGTGGTGGACAGTGCTGTGTTTCAACTACAGTGTTGGTTAATGGGCACAGAATCGATCAAATTGTTCAATCTGTATATCGAAGCGCGAAAAGCAAACACAATTTGAATCGCGAAAAATTACTTACTATTTGCACGCAATAACCTACGATGAAGCATACATATAGTAATGTGGCTTTTATCGCTTGCGTGTGTGTGTGTGTTTGTGTTTAAAAATACAAGAGAATTTTGCGCTTAAGTTTTTATTTGTTTTAATCGTGGGAGTAACTCAAAATTTACAAATCGAAATGAACTTGTGGAAATGAAATCGAAATGACTACAGGCTGAGCTTTATGTTACAACAAATGTTTGCCAGCCTGCTGTGTTACAAAAAAAAAAACATAATAATAATCTCTTGATTGCATTTCGATTCGTTGAGCCCCACAACAGATTTCGTGTTTAAATTAGCATTCCATTGGCGTTGGCATTGCCGTTGGCGTTATTATTAACGCTGCCAACGCTATTCTTCAGAAAATTGTTAAGGCCCAGTTGAGCGGATTTGAATTTCTGGTTCTTCTTCTTCAAAGATATGTCCGACTTGGATGACAAGGGTGTACCCACAGGCGACGGATTCATGTCCTTCTTGGCAGCCAAACGCAGCTCGGCAGCAGCTTCCCGCTTCTTGCGAACAATGGCCAGACGGGCCAGATCAGCGTTGGCCTCGCTCGGCGACTTCTGATTGAGATTCATACGTATCTTGTCCTTGGGACGTTCTCCCACTGGCATGTCCAGCGGTTCTTCAGTGAATAGTGCATATTTCGGCGATTTCTTAGCTGTACGATTCGGATTGGATATCTCAATTAGCCCAGCAACGGCGCCGCCCATCTTCTTGCCCTTGGTAACGGAATTGGTCTTATCATTGTTGATTTTGCTCCTCAAAAACGGTGTCCTTTGGACCGCACTTGAACCCCTTGGGTGTTAGATTGAGGTTCTCCTCCAGCTCCCGTTGCAACTCCTCCACCGGGGTGAATTCGCGGCAACGTCCCTTGTGGTTCATGAACTTACCACGCGGCATTGCTGTTTCAATTTTATTCAATTTCGTACTCGCGCTTTACAACTTAATAGTGAAAATCGCTAATAGTTTGGTTTTTTCCGGTTTTTTTTAAGTTAATGAACTCGTTTAACAAAATTGAAAAAATATTACAAGAGAACCTATCTACGAGACAGTCGAAGCAATGCTTAACAATTGAAATCTCTGTATGCCCAACGGCCGTTTACCTAGATTCACTGACATAAAATCCATTACAAACATTTCATTCAAATTCGATACACCTTGCGGTAATATACTAAGATATTTTCGTATATCGATAACTTTGTATACTTTGACGTTAACAGAAATTATACCCTTGCAAAGGGTATTATAATTTTGTAACCTAACGAGTTATGCACTGAAATATTCGCTTTCGACCCCGTAGATATATATATATATATTTTTTTGAATAGGATCAATAGAATAGGTTGGTCTTACAATGTCTGACTGTCTATGCAAAATAGCCCGTCAGTTTAAAACTATCCAAATATAGCATGGCGCATATCCCGTATTTAGTACATAGGTAAGTATATTGGAATTGTCTGGAATCGAATCATTATATCATATAGTATTTGTCAAGGCAATGAAACTTTTTTGTTTATTCCGACCAAACTGATGAAATTTAAAGGTTAGTATGTTTTATAAAAGTTGACTAAACTCAATTGAAATCTGTTCGCGACCATTTATAGCTTATATATGGAAAAGCTTCATTGTTCTTACAGATATCTCAACATATCTCAGGAATTGGCTATTTTATTTCCTATTCAATAGAAGCATATATTTACATATAATATTACATATTCACATATTTGATATATAAGCATAAAGGATCAGATGCGAAAATATTTACATTACTGTCCACTATATAATACAAAAGCAGAACACAACGCTCAAAAATGTAGAAGAAGCTAAAAAATTACCCTTGCAAAGCGTACATTACTTTAAAGCTCAAAAAAGTTAGATATCCAGAAAAACGCTAAATGGGCAGCACTGAATATTTGGACAGATCGATATTTTAATATCGAACGCACGTGACCTTAGCAGCAACAGCTGTCGATACGTGATGAAGTGCAAATGTAGTGAAGAAACAAGCAAGTCAGCAAGGCAAGATAAGCATTCGTCCAAAACAATAGTAGCATAGATATAAAACCAACTGACAACGTAGCCAAAAATAGAACACGCCCACTTTAAATAAAAATATCGGAAAGTAATGATTATCGATGACAACGACGATAACGTTGATTAAAACCCGCTTAACAGGAGTGACTGTCGATTTAACAGCACATGTAAAAAAAATCGTAAATCTACTGTGCCGTGCAACTGAAAATTTTGAGATTTACATAAATCCACAGCATTAAATTAGGCCCGGCGACCGTTTAAATTCCACGTACACGCACACAGACGCAGCGAAGCATACAAAAGGTAGGCGCAACGATAACACAACCGATTGCACAGCTGTGTAAAATCGATAAATGAGCAACAGCATTAGCAGCAGTAACAACAGCAACTCGCATTTTGAGCTTGTCAGCAGTGCACAGCGAGCATTCCCTAGCCATAGCAACAGCTAAAATAAAAACAATAGCTAGACCAATAATTAAGTTATAGCGTTTTTCGAAGGTATTCAGAAGCATGTCCATGGATGAGAATACGCCCGTTTTGCGTGGCTGCATCAAGCTGCCGCTGGAGAAGGAGGAGCTGCTCGAAGTGACGGCCAAGGCAAAGGACTATGCCATAATGCATGGCGCCGCTATGCGTTCCAAGACAAGCTTCAGCCCAGACTCCCTAAACGTGAGTAAGCGTCGTCGTTCTTCTATGTTCGTGTTGTACCCACAAATCTCTCTATTCTGCCACACAGTTTGCTCCATTTGTCCTGGTGCCTTCGTCGTTTCCGCGCAAAGAGTTCGAGAAGGCCATCGCGCTGCAACCGATCATAAATCGCCTGATGCACAATGTGGCCCATGATGAGGAGTTCATAACCACAACTCTTGCGGAGACCATCAAAGTGGACGAGTTTACGGCCAATCTATTTAAAATCTATCGCAAGGTGTTGGCTCATGGCTTTACCCAGGTGAGGACGGCTGTGTGTCTGTTGCAAACGCCCACAACTCTACCACCCACCACAACCACAACCACACCCACACCCTCCACCAACACCCATCCAACCAACCATCCGCAGTCATTGCTCATTGCCATCTTCAATCCCAATTCATCTGCATCCACATCCGGTATCCATGTCAATCCCAGCTGAAGGGCCCCAGGCTGATAGTGCAGGTGATTGGTAGTCGTTTCTCTTGCTTTCACTCTACTTCTTACTGTCTACCCCTCTACCCATTTGGATTGTTGTCGTTTACTACGAGTATATCTCAAATTCTCATGGATCATAATCGACACTCGGTCGTTATCTTATCGCCATTCATAAATCCACTCAGCGAATACCAGCTAATCTCAAGCTGTGCCACATTGATTTATAATACGCATCCTGGTCTCGGGCACAGCTCTAACAATGCTGATGCGAATCCTATATCCTTTATTTGCATGCAACAGTTCTACACAGAGAAATAGATCAACATTATTAACAATCAATATCACATATTCCTTTATCAAAACATTCAATTTAGACGTTCTCCCAGGAAAAACAAAAAGTTAATGAGGAAGTTTTGTATAATTAAGTACGCTTCATAAATTTTCTTCGTTAATTTTGCCTGCTGCACTTGAACTTCAAGTGGAGCCCATTCACGACGACCATAATGTCAATCATTGCGTCCACACAGCCAACGCACACAAGCTTATTTTTTTCTCACATTATGACGCTCACAATAATGCTTGAGCGTGATTTTGATTTTGATTTTGGTGTGTCGTGAATGGGCCGCCACGTCAGCCGTGCTGAACAAAGCATCAACTAAAAAATGAAAATTACATTGATATAAAACAACTTTACATTATCAATGTATGTGGCCATGTGATATACGTAACAAATTTTGATTTATAAATATCGATAAGACACTGCGCTCATTCAGCATAACTAATCGCTGACTGATTTCCGCTAAGCGGCTATTTCCGCATTTAGGCGATGATTTAAAGTCGTGATTTTTACTAAAGAGTTTTTTTTGCTTGTGTGGAAGAGGGGTAGCGGCGTAAGTTCGCATTTAGATGATGATTTAAACTCGCGAGTTTAACTTGTTGGGAAGAGGGATGGCGGTATAGGAGTAAGCGATTCGTACAAAAACTCGTGATTTTTTCCTCATTTTTGCTCTGTTTTGCGCATTTTGCACTGTGTTTTGAAATTGGTTAGCGATAACTTAAATCAGAGTTGCAAACCAACATAAAATCAATTGCATAGTGTGATTTAAAACTCACCGTCTGAATGCAAGTGATATTTTTTCAGTAGTTTTCAAGAAAAAAAAACTCACGAGTTTAAATCATCGTCTAAATTTTGTCATTTTACTTTGCAAAACTCATATTTTCTAAACGAAACAAGATATTGTGAAAATGTAAAAAACGTTTAACAGGATATTCCCGTAGCTTTGAAATGAGTGTAAGATCTTTAAAATCGGACGGAAGAATTATTCTGAAAATTTGGTCAAAGTGGAAGTTTCTTTTCATAGGAATTTACACCATAGAAATGCATTGAAAACATGATATTTTTCATAAATAATTACTGTTCCGATTTTAAAGATCCTTAACTTATTTAAAACCGTCGGAAATTCACAATAAAACGCTTTTAAATTTTGGCAATATTTTGTTTCGTTCAAAAAATATGATTTTGCAAAGTAAAATGAGAAAAGGCGACGTTTGGTTTAATTTTGATGAGCGAACAATTTGATTAGTTCACAGATATATATATGATATAACTCGGCTTACTTTAAAGTAGAAGAGTGTTCTTAAGGTGCGGTCACACGATATGACATATTGCCACATATGTGACTGTCAACAGTTACCATAGCGTGTGAGTACGGTATGACAGGTTGCCACATAAGTTTTGTGATTGAGATAGCTGCTCACACGATATGGCAAATCAAAGATTTCTATGGCAGAAATGTGCCATATAAGTCTTATATATTAAAATATTTAGCATATTTTCTTACTTTTGCCATCGATCACGATCTTACATATATGTGGCAAAATGCCATATCGTGTGATCGCACCTTAACACTCTGTATAGATCAGATGAGTGAAGGGGGTTATTAAGACTGTACAAATCTATGTCAGAGACAGAAGAAGACATCTCCGAGATATGTATCTATGTACTATGTATCTACTATAAATGCTAGAGTCACCAAATTTGAGATGTGAGTTTGTGTATTCCATTCGATACAGTTCGCAGTCACAATAGACAGTAAAGCAGCTGAATTTAGGTCACAATTAGTTCAGCTGAACGAGCTCAATATCATATTGATAATGATCTTTTTTCTCTGTGTTGTTGTTTTTTTTTTTTTTTTTATAATTTTGTTTTTTGATTTGAGTTATTTCTGCGCTCTACTCCTAATATTCGCTTAATTGTTCTTGTTGCTATTCCTCGCTTAATGTTTACAAAAAGAAAAACGAAAACGAAATTACTCACACATTGATTTGACATTTTCTGCTTTCCTCGTTTCAACAACCAATCCGAAAACCTAACCAAATCAAATGAAATCTAACCAAATAACGCAATTGAATTGATCAACTGATAAACGAAATTCAAAATTAATTTGAAATCGAAATTGAAATCTAAATCTAAAACTGAAACAAAATCAAATCACAATTTGTGTTGCTCGTATTTATCGTAAACGCTATCGAAAACGTAATCCGAATCCGAATCAAAATCAAAATCAAAAATCGAATTTGAATCTGAATCATACACTTGAAACCAAAGCGCATTTCATTGGGCATGCTGCGCAGCGATCTGATGCTGGAGTCCGCTTGCCCGGAGCTGATGACCATGTTGCATCGCGTGGATGAGCCTGTTGCTGCCGCCGGCGGAGGCGGCGATGACGACGATGCGGAGGAGGATGCGGACACAAAGGCGAAAGCAGCGGCAGCGGCGACGGCGATGGGGAAGGCGGCCAAAAAGGCCAGCGATAAAAAGTGGATACAGCGCAGCTTTAGCACTTCATCGGCCTATTGCTGCTGGAAACAAGTCGAGATCAATACGATAGCATCGGGTTTTGGCCATTTGGGACCAGCAAGTAAAACCATTCAAAGGTGCTGTCTCTCTAACTCTATCTCTCTCTCTCTCTCTCTCTCCTCTCTCTCTCTCTCTCTCTCTCTCATGCCCACGCCCACGCTCTAACTCACTCCCTGTGTATCTCTCCCCTCGCTCATACATACAACATACGTTCGCATTGCCTGTACATGCCCTTGCCTAACCAAAAGTCATGCACACACACACACACACATTTGAATACACACACACACAAATACACACACGCGCGCATGACAAAGTAACCAAAGGATCAGCCATTGAGTTGAGCAAAGTTAAGGAGCCAAGAAATACAGAGATCCTAGCTCACCCCTAACCTACAATATCAAGGAATATTCTTATTTTTAAGATATTTCCAGATGGCTTGAAGCACAGAGTATAAAATTACCAAAAGTTCAGCGAAGTTACAAAGGCAAGAAACTTATAGATCCTACCGTAGGTACTGCACACAAAACCAATAACTAATCGGGGGGGTTTCTATCATTTTTCATCATTGTTTGTCTCAAAAAAAAGGAACCTGAAGATGAATTTCTTGATATGTCTGCATAATTTAAGATACATATTACCAGCACTCTAAAGAGAACAAATCTAACCGAAAGATCAGCTGTAGAAATGAGCTTAAGTTTTAGGAACTAGAAATACATTAAAGGAATACATACTGGGAACATAACCTCACTCTAGAATACCACAAAAGCTGCCCAAGGGAGTACATAACTAATCAAATTTCAAGGAAATTAAACGTATTATAACGTTTTATATAGAACAAGCTTGAGACCCCCATTTTCCGCGCATGGGGGTGGTTTTTTAATATATTAATTTTTGTGCTGTACTTTGAAAATGAGTTTGAAGCCGATTGGATTGGTAAAAAAAAGTTTCATACGACAGTTTACCGCGATTTTCCACACTTGTGGGTGGAATTTTCCAAAATCCCGTATTAGTGTGCACTTTTATCATAGATGAAATCTACTGTGAAAATTTCAGCATCCTAGGCTCTTATTTAATTTTCGTCCGATCGTTGCTATGTCAGCTATATGTTATACTGATTACAACATATGTACGGCCTGTGGGATCGGGAAAGTCTACACATTTCGTGACAGAATTGTAATACCCTATGCTAGGGTATAAGAATCTAATCCATTTGGAATTTGTTGATGATAAATTAGTAAAAATTAGTTACCAAAATCTGTTAAAGACAGATAAGAAAAGTATGAATAACTCGCAAATGAAAATGAGTCTTACAATGATGAATTCATAATATGATGAAATTATGAATAACTCAACAGAATCGAATCGGCGCCAAAGAATGTGCTCGATTAGGAAATGCCCCGAGTCAGCGTGACGAATCAGAATCTAAACTGTGGGTGACTTTCTTCCCCCCTATATATACATATGTGTGTGTGTGTGTGTGTGTGCGTGTGCGTGTGTGTGTACCCACAACAATTATGCCCGCAATGTTTGTATATACTATATATTTATTTTATCCAAATGGCCAGCTCAATATAATACTAATTCCTATAATAATATTTGATTTATTTACATATATACTATATCTATGTACATATGTCTGCTAAATTTAAATCTTATATGTTTGTTAAGTCTTTGAAATGTTCTTGTAGTAATTTTTTATTATTTGCTTGATACGCTGAATAAACAACCAACCGCCTACCCCGCCCAACGCCTGCCGAACGCCCGCCCAACGCCCGTCCGCCTGCCCGCCTGCCCGCCTGTCCGCCTGCTCGCCTGCTAAGTTAACCTGCAATGCTTTTCTCATATGCTATCCCTAACATATATCTAATATTTATACTGTTATTTCCAAACTTAAACAACTTTATATACTTCCAATATTCATCTGCGCAGATCTTAAGTTCCCAAATTCTTGGGGATTCTTCAACTCTGCTTCTTTCCTTAATTCGCATGAAATGTTACGAGCTGTCCTCCTAGCCCCACCCCGCCGTCACCGTTTTTGTCAATTATCTCCAACTATATACATACTATGTACACCTCTGTCTCGTATAGCTCAGTTACAGTTCTTTATTACAGCAAACAATCCGAGTAGTATGAATTGCAAAATTCGCTTTCTCATGCAATCTTATCGCCATATGTCTGCTGTTTAAAATGACCGCAAAACTGGCGAGAAACCGAATAAGATATGCCTACTTCCACAAAATCCTATAATATATATAATACTAATACATTATGAATGCTTGTACACAGAAATGCGGGCTATTTGTAATTAGAATGAGTCGCAGAACTCGATCATCTGTTTCTACAATTATAATCTACGTTTCGAGCTAAACAGAACTCATTTTGAAATTCCACGTATTATTTATAACTCGATTTTGTAATAGTGCCAACAACTGCAACATCAAACCAGACAGAAGACTAAGAAGTATTTATAATTCAATTCGAAATGAAGTTCTCTTGATAAAGAACGAACATAAGATACATAATATACCTTTCCCAGAAATCTTTGTCATACTCAAACTTAAGCAATCTATAAACAATATAATATAATAAGTTTGGTTGAGATGATCTGTTACAAACAAAAAGGTTCTCAATACAATAACGTATTTTTCAATCGATTATACCAATGCCATTTAATATAGTTCGATTTTGAACAACATTTTTCAAGATCTAAAGATTATGAAGATGGATCTTAAGTGACACGATATTGCCACATATGTGGCTGTCAGCAGCTACCATAGCGTGTGAGTACGGTAAGGCAGGCTGCCACATAAGTTTTGTGATTGAGATAGCTGCTCACACGATATGGCAAATCAAAGATTTCTATGGTAGAAACGTGCCATATAAGTTTATATGTTAAAATATTTAGCATATATTCTTACTTTTGCCATATACAATTTTTGACGGTTGATTTCGATAACGATATTACATATAAGTGGCAAAATGCCATATCGTGTGACCGCACCTTTAGTTTAGTACAGTTTTGTTGCCACATCTTAAGAAAACAAAAAAGTTATTTATACAATTTTCTATTTTCTATCGATTACTCGTATGACAGTCAAAAGTTATACTCCAATTTAATCAGTTTTCGAGACACAATTCTAATATCCTCTGCATGAGTGTAGAAAGAGATATTTACAGCTCGAATCGACATCTTAATTGTCTTATAAAGCGTTCGATTTTGTTTCGAATCTTTTATTGTTATATATAATAATCCAAAAGAACTTCATTTTGTCTTGAATCAAACATTTCTTGATCTCTACTTTCTTCTTTTTTAGGAAAGAGTTCAAAACCGCCTTAAAAAAGTATTTAAATATTTAGCTTAAACTCTATCGAAAGTACTGTGAAAAAAATTATCAAGACTCTCGATACAATCGATCGCATTCGTAGGACGATAATAGAACTTTGTGCATACATATATTAAAAGGCAACTTCTTTGAACCCATTTGGTATAAATATATGTGGATAGTAGCTTCAAAATAGACCATCGATACTATCGATAGCGACAGATAGTTTGTTCTCCAGCCCTGCTAGGCCGGTGTTCGGTTCTTTCTGCCCTTGGATGACCTCTAGAACCCTTTTCTTTGAATGTGTGTGTGATAAGATGCTGTGGAAAGATCACTGTGGTGCCAACATAATGTTCGGCCATAGGTTGAGTAGTGAATATACTATGCTACGTTCCTACTATAGCCAGCCTGGGAAGATGAACGAGTGTCATGCACCTTGCCCAGCCAGCCATCCATACATCAATCCATCAACCCACCAATCAAACAATCAAACAATCAACCAATCGAAGCAGTTAATCAATCGCTTTCGCACACATTTCGACGCCTGCGGATAGCGTACCACTCCGTATTATTTATATAAATTGTCAATAATTTGTGATTATGGTTTTTGTTGTTGTTAAATAGCTTAACATTAAATACCAAAATACCATATAGAAATATAATTAGTTTAGGCTAAGGGCTGCTAACAAGCAGATACTGAACATACCAATATATATATATATAATGTATAACGATCATAATTGCAGGCTTTTAGCGTCGGCCTATTACGTTCTGACTATTTGGCTCACGTGTACGAGGGCTGTGAAATAAAGCAGGTTGAAATCAACACGATTGCCTCCAGTTTCGGTGGCATTGCTACACACTTGGTGCCTCTGCAAAAGTATTAAGCGCTCTTCTCTCTCTCTCTCTCTCTCTCTCACACACACACATACACACACACACTCTCTCTCTCACACACTCTCTCTCTCATCACTCTCACTTTCTTAGGCCCGTTTTCTCATGTTCCTGTTCAAGTTTGCGCTAGTTAACATGCAGTTTTATTGTGTTTCGTTCTCTTTTAATATTGTAAACATGTGGCAACGCCATGTCGTTAAGTTGGCAACACCTTATCGACGAGTTGGCAGTTCGATTACAATTTTTGAAGGGCGGTTAAATTGCCTGGAAAACATAAAAACGAAATCGTGTGATTAACATGTTAAATTGGTTGTAAACTTTTGACATGAGCCTGAGAAAAGGGGACCTTACACTGTTATAAATGCACTCCTTTAGTAAATATATAGTGTACACACACACACACACACACCCAAATGCACACACTCCATAGCAGCACGCACTTCAGTACTTACCTGTAACTACCACCTGTTAATACACGTTACCCGCATTTGCCCACATTGAAGGTTGCCGATGAGCGGCCTCTCATCAAATTATAAATGGCATGCACTATCTCTCTTTTATGTACTCTCTCTCACTCTCTCTCTCTCTGTCTGTCTACCGCTCTCTTTAACTCTCTCACACAAACACACACTCTCTTGTCACTTGTCACTCACAATTTGTTGTTGGCTTGCGGTTATGGCTTTGACTTGAGCTTTGTGATGCTACCCAATCCGTTTACCCATCTTTCAACTGTTCTAGCCCAAATATTCGTAATTCCCGCTCAAATTGTAATTGCCTGCTAACTTACTTGTAATGTACATAACTCTACCCCACTTTGTTGTTTTTTTGTTGCTGTTGAATCGTCTGGACTGTTCGAGTTACTAATCTTCTCTTTATCTTTATCTTTGCCGCCCCCAATCTATTTCAACCTGCCCACAGCTTCGTGCTAAGAGAACTGGGCCATGCCGAAAAACTGAAGCGTGTAAGTACAATATAGCTTTAATACCCCCTCCCCACAACAAAACAAACAACACACACCCCACAACAAACAACACTTTTTTTATTCCAAAAAACACAAAAAAAAAAAAAAAAAAATTTCGCCAACAAAAAAAAAAAAAAAAAAAAACATTATAATAAAAAATAATTAAAAAAAATAAAAAAATTTATTTTTATTTTTTTTTAATATATTTTCAATAATAAAAAAAAAAAAAAAAAAAAAAAAAAAAAAAAAAAAACAACCACCGGCCGGCGCACAACAAAGGAAAACTTCCCCTTTTTCCCACAACAAAAAAACCAACCACAAAAAACAACCCGATAACCCCGAAAAAAACAACCAAAAAAAATTTTTTTTGATTGCCCGCCACCAAATTACCGAAAACGAAAAAGAAAAAATGTTTGTTTAAATTCTCCATGTGCCCCCGAACTTACCTATCTGTAAGCACACACACTTCCATTTCTATGTGCAATACAAAAACAAATTGCGTCGTTGCATAGGCGCTCGCACCCCTGCTTTAATATATACTCGTAGTATATCAAAGCTATCGATAGTTTTCAATAGTATCCTTACTAGCCTTTCCAATAACTCATCTTTTAATCACATTTTAGATGCCCAAGAACGAAGCGTTGGCTGGTTTGTGTGATGGTATGGTCAAGGCCTGGGATATTTATGCCAAACCTCAGGCGGTGATCCTATTTATCATTGAGAATGTCTCCTACAACATTTGTGACCAGCGTTTCCATGAGTTCTACATCAGGGAGACCTATCCGCATATCAAAGTTCTGCGACGCACTCTCACCGATGTTCATCGCGAGGGCAAGCTGGGCCAAAACAAGGAGCTGTTGCTGTGCGTATATATCTTTATATATAAAAGAGTTCGTGCTGACTGACTGACGGACTGACTGACTGATTGACAATCATCGCACAGCCCACACCATGAGAGCTAGGATGCTGAAATTTGGACAGTATGTTTCATCTATGATGAAAGTGCACACAAAGACGGGACTATATATATATATATGATTTCCATTTAAGCCATCCGGTTATTTATACTCCTGAGAACTAGAGTTATTCCTTGCAGAGTAGGCTCAGCCATACAGTTTGCGCTAAACGTAGAAATAACGTTCGTTCGTTTGTTCAGTTCTTTTTATTTCATTTTGGAACATATTTTGTGTGCATATTCAATTTTTAGTATATAATATTATCTATCATTGAATTGAGTTAAAAACAATCGTTTATTGAACGACAATCAGCTCTCAATCAGTCAGAACGAACGAATGAATTAACTTGTTTAGTTTATTGAGTCATTTAGACCATACTCACTGAGATTCGATTGAAACGCTTTTAGAAACCCTTTGAACGACTCTCAAACCAATTAATTCATATTCCACACTTCAATTCAATTCAATTTCCACACCTTTCTGTCGCAATCTCGTAGGGGGACCACTGAGGTAGCGGTTATCTATTTCCGTGCCGGCTACGAGCCAGATCATTATCCCACGCAGGGAGAATGGGATGCTCGCTATTTGATGGAGACATCGTTGGCGATCAAGTGCCCCTCGATCCAGTACCATTTGGCTGGCACAAAGAAGGTACAACAAGCTCTGGCCCAGCCGGCAGTGCTAGAGCGTTTCATCAACGATCCAGAGGAGATAAAGGCGGTGGGCAAAATCTTCACCGGGCTCTATTCACTAGATGACAACGATGCGGGCAATGCCAACTATGAGATGGCCTTGCGCACACCTGAAAGGTTTGTGCTGAAGCCGCAGCGCGAAGGCGGCGGCAACAATGTATATGGCATCGATATACCCGATGCCCTCAAGGTGAGTACTCCAACATGGAATTGCATGGAATTTGTTGTGTGACATTTACATTTATTTGCAGCGCATGTCGCGTGTGGAGCGTTCCGCTTGGATACTTATGGATTTGATACATCCACCGCTGACGCAGGGCTACATGGTGCGTCCCAGTGGCAATATGCCGCCCCAAATCGTGGACATGGTCTCGGAGCTGGGCATCTTTGGCGTCGTTATTGGCGATGCGGATCACATTCTGCACAACTATCAGGCGGGCCACATGCTGCGCACTAAGCTCTCCACTGCCAACGAAGGCGGCGTTGCCGCCGGCCTGGGCGCCCTCGATAGTCCGTACTTGATTGACAGCGACGATGAGGATGATAGTCGCTAATTCTATAATATAATATACTACATTCGAATGCCGCATTCCCCAAGCCCTTTGCCTTCAACTACTTAGCGTTTGTATAAAGGATATATATATATATATAATATCAATTATTTTTGTAATGCATGTTGTAATCAAAGCTGTATCTGGTGCAATAAATTCAAATGTAAATACGAACCCAATTCGAAATGCAACGCATCTAAAGCTTTTATTCATATTTTCCACATAATATATTATAGTAAAGTCTGTTTTTTGTATTCGAATACTTATCAAAATGTAGTGATATAAAAATATAAAATTGATTACAATTCAGATCCGAAACCCTTGCCGAGTGTTTTAATATTGTCCTGAAAAATGTAACGCATTGGGAGAGATGTTTCCGACACTAAAAAGTATATCTATATAGAAATTGACCAGGAAGGTATATATCCTCAGCATTGCAGAGACAGTTGTTCTCTCTTCGAGGCTTGATACAAATTGTTTTCATTTTGAACGGATAACATTTGCTTTTCGGAGATTATTTTAAATTTTCTTAAAGCATTTGTGCTTAAATATATATTTTGTGTAATCTTATAATATTATATTGCTTTAGCACAGCAAAAATTGTTTATTAGCAACAGTTTTTGCAAGATAAGTATATCAATGAACACTTGAAGTTATCCCCACATAGATAATATATGCATTATATAGTAAAACCCTTTTTCGGAAACAAGTATATCTTAACTAAATTTAGTTTTTAACATTCCTTTTTTGAGTTCACATTTAAATAAAAAAACGAAAAGATATAGTCAAATAATACAAGATAATTTATGTTAAATAATAAACAATAATTTTGAGATTATAGTGAACTTCACAATAATACGTAATGTTTTATAACATTTAACTAATGTTTTAAATTTATGATGCAGCCAATTAAATTGGAGTCAGGTTACAGAAATTTTGCTGATTTCGGAACAGGAATGAAATCGTTACGAAATTTTGAATTGCATTTAAATACGCTTGGAATGCTTGCCTATTATAATGAGCATAGAGACAGGACCACAACACTAGCACCATGTTAAACAATTGATCAAGCTGTCGTGTTGATCCTAGTATTACCGCACCATCTTGCGGAAAGTGGCGTCCATAACGTGATCCACAAGACTATCAATGGGATGGACAATCAGCGGTATGCTCGCTAGCCCAATGACCGTGGGCAAGGTCTTTAGCAGAAGGGATGGCGCCTTGCTTAGGAGAGCTTTGCTGCCAGCGGTTATCCTGTGAAAAATGATTTAAGAAGCAACAACAAAATCTGTCAACATGAATGCATAAGGAGCAGAGTAAAGCGTACCGATTGATGACTATGCCGGGTATTAGTACCGATGCAAACATCTGCCATGTGAATACATCGGCGGCCACCAAGCCCACTTCACGGTTGGAGGAGCCGGCCATTTGTTGCCGCAGCGCTTTGTCAAATGTGTCCGTGCACACGTAGCCAATAGCCATGCCATAGGAGGCGGCTACAATCGACTTGGGCACCAGCGGTCGGAACGCCTCGCCAACCTCGTTACTGTAGCCTGTAGAACCAGAGTAGCGGTAAGTGCGTGTAACAGCAGCAGAGAACATACCAGCTCACCCATATAGCGTATGAAGGTGTGCCTAAAAATGTCCACATCCTTGTGCTGCTGCTCCAATTGCTGCTGTGCCTGTGTCACCGGTGTGGTTTTCTCGTTCGGCGGTAAATTGCTCATTGTCGGTCAATTAAATGAGTGCAAGTTGCGTAATAACAATGGCAATTGAAATTAAAAACATTTAAAATTTCAGCCTTTGTGTATAATATCGTTATCGATATCGTTTTGCATTGACATGTCTGGCATCGCTACGAGACAGACGGAGCAGGTTGCCACCTCGAGCCGAATTTGTGGTACCTAAGTGGCTTCTATGAGACACATAAACATGAAGATTACTATCTGGGGAAATGCAAAATTATGTTATATTTACTGTTTGTATTAAATTAAAATATTTAATGTGTTTTTTAAATATCTTGTCTCGAAAGTGCATTTAGAACTGTTGCCAATGAAGAACTTTAGTATATGCAGAAATTTTATATAATAATAGCTGGCAGGAACACAAAATTTCCGATTTTGATCCTGTAAATGAACTAATACATAATGTACCTTGTTTGGTAAATTTGTACCAATCGTAGCTACCGATTTGACATCCACAATCCACCACCAGAGATCGATGCTCGACTGAGTCGATCTTCTCATTTCGAAATATCGATTTAGTCTATTAATCGCACTTTTTATGTTATAATCGAGGCTATGCAATACTTGCAGTAAAGTAGGCAATGAGCGATACTTTTATTACGTTTTCATAAGACTTAAGTAGAAGATGATTATAACAAAAATTGTCAAGAAACCTGCATTGTGGCCTGGGGAGGTTGATTTGAAAATCAACGGTAAGACATAAACATAAAAGTATCGATTCTACATCGATTATTTGACAAGTCTTCCATTATTTGCAATCGTACGACCGCCACAATCTATCGTAAAAACGTCAAGCGTATCATGATTAATTTTTTTTTGTCGTGAGCGTGCGTGCTAGCATTTACGAGCAAAGTTCCTTGAAATTGCCACATTTATTTGGAGTAAGTTTAGTATATATATTAGTTTGAACACTCAAGTCATTGATGTACGCTGCAACGAAGGCCGCACAATTGTTGGACATACCGCGCGCGCGGCAAAATGGACCACCACACAAACACACACATGCATGCACACACAGACACATTCAAATGATGCAAATAACACAAACAACTTGTAAAATGTTATTTTTTAATGCCGCTAACTGATGCCATTTCCAAGTATATCTATTTATTTTGTGCGCGTTGTTTTCTTTAGTTATTGGCAGCTTGGTTAACGTGCGTATAATCGCTAAAGTTGGCTAACTTATTGCGTAGCGAGTTAACGCAAGACGTTCCGCTGACCGGTCCCAGCTCCCCGCTCCCCGCTCCCCAGCCATGTCAGACTACAGCGACTTGGATCGCCAGATCGAGCAGCTTAAACGCTGCCTGATCATCAAAGAGAACGAGGTGAAAGCACTATGCGCCAAGGCACGTGAGATACTCGTTGAGGAGGGCAACGTACAGCGCGTCGATTCGCCGGTAACCGTCTGCGGGGATATACACGGCCAGTTCTACGATTTGAAGGAGCTGTTTAAAGTAGGCGGCGATGTGCCGGAAAAGAATTATCTGTTTATGGGCGACTTCGTCGACAGGGGCTATTACAGCGTGGAGACATTCCTGCTGCTGCTGGCGCTCAAAGTGAGATATCCCGACCGGATAACACTAATACGGGGCAACCACGAATCTCGACAGATCACACAGGTATACGGATTCTATGATGAGTGCCTGCGCAAGTATGGCTCAACGGCCGTCTGGCGCTATTGCACCGAGATCTTTGACTACCTCAGCCTGTCGGCCATCATCGATGGCAAGATATTCTGTGTGCACGGCGGCCTGTCGCCCTCCATACAGTATTTGGATCAGATACGAAGCATAGATCGCAAACAGGAGGTGCCACACGATGGCCCCATGTGCGATCTACTGTGGAGCGATCCCGAGGACCAAACCGGCTGGGGTGTATCGCCCCGCGGCGCTGGCTACCTCTTCGGCTCCGATGTCGTCTCTCAGTTCAATCGTACCAACGACATTGACATGATCTGTCGCGCCCACCAACTGGTCATGGAGGGCTTCAAATGGCACTTCAACGAGACCGTGCTGACTGTCTGGTCAGCCCCAAACTACTGCTATCGGTAAGCTCAAACCGCACATCCTTAGTGTTGTCAGTTACCAATTGATAATTATACAGTATAACTAGGAAAGATCGCTCGAAAACGAAGTTGTTAGAAAAACTTTAATGCTTATGAAGATATTCTGACCAAACTTACCTAATCAATCAAGCCTCAATTTTTATTGATATTCCAATATTACTTTTTTTTTTTGCAATTGACATATTTTCCAAATTTACAATTTTTAAGAAATTTAAATCTTGAAATTTGACTTTAATGGGGATCAAAATTACTATAATACGCTATTTTAAAATGTGTTCTGAAGAAGTTAATTTATATCCCCTGTATCCATAAAATGGATTATTATATCTGTGCAAATGTATGCAGCAGGAGACATTTCCGACCCTATAAAGTATATATATTCTTGATCAGTATCAATAGCCGACTCAATTTGGCCCTGTCTGCCTGTCTATCCGTCGATCTCAGCAACCAAAAGAGCTGTAGGTTCCTTGCATACCATACGCAAATCAAGTTTTTCCAGATTTTCGTTCCTCCGCAATTCAATAAAAACGTTTAACAGTAACAGTTCTAAAGATATAGCCTTGAAATTCGGCATACATAATGCCTTGGTTACTCTTAATCTGCTGTCCAAATTTCAAGTTGATCAGATAATAAACACAGAAGTTATTCAACAAACAAGATTCAGTACTGCAGATCGGGGGTAAGACAACCACAACTTGAAATGCCTCGCTAACACTGTTGCTTGTATATGCGTGCGTAGTTGTGTATGTGCAAGTGTACGAAGATGTGTTTGGAAGTCTTAGACCTGTGTATAGGGACTCACGTAGTCGGGTATACTCGACTATAGCATTCTTACTTGTTCAGCCAGAATTCATGAAAAAAAATCCAAAAATTTCAGCTAATCTTCTAACTTCCATAACTTTATCGATTTCCTTACGAAATATCTTTATAATCATGTGTTGTGACTTGGTATTGCAATTTAATTTATATTCCAATATAACATTTTTGAAATTTTTTCGAAAATTGCCTAGTTTTGCTTAGAAACAGACGAAACAGACGAAACAGTCGGTAAGCTAACTGATCAAGCCGATATACATATATATTTTATGGTATCAGAGATGTCTTCTTCTGCCTTTTACATACAGATTTACATACACAGATTTAATATCCCCGTTTTTGGCAATCTTATGGGTACAGGGAGTAAAAATCAAAACAATTTCCCTGAAAAAGCTTCTGCTCAATTTATGACACATAGCTAAATTCGCAGGCCATCAATAAATCAATGAATCTTATGTAGAAATAGTTTAATTGGCAACACTATAAAGCATACATACATATGTATTTTTGTACTCATAAATCTGTTTGATCTCGAGCAGCTGCGGCAATGTGGCGGCTATTTTGGAACTGAATGAGTACCTGCATCGGGATTTTGTCATATTTGAAGCTGCACCACAGGAGAGTCGCGGCATACCGTCGAAAAAGCCGCAAGCCGACTATTTCCTTTAAGGATTGGATGCAGTGCAAAGCAAAAGAAGACGAAACATCTCCACACGCTTCATATGTTCCACATGCTTCATTCGGTTGGAGGATGTAACTCTCGGCTTGGATATCCATTGAGGACACACGTCGGAGCTGTAACATTGATAACTGCCTGCCTGTCTGCCTGTATGCCTCAAGCAAAACAAATTAATCAATTATATACAATTACAAAATGTAGGGCCACAGCGACACTCCTCTAACTCCATTAATACACCCATACCAACCTTTAGGACAAGTGCATACATACACCGAAGTCTCCTTCAACCTGTGGCAGGAATTGAATAACCAATTATAAACTTACTTTCTAAGATGTATTTAAGCCATAGTATTGTGCATCACTATGTTCTTTTTTTTTTGATTTTGCTATATTAATGCAGGCCTGTTGCAATACATACTTAAAATTATTGCCGTTGATCTATAAATTGATGACAAGGCCTCTCAACGGCAACTAAATTCATTCTTAACTTAAGCAATTTAATACAAGCAATCACACAATCATATTTAACGCAATAATTGAAACTAAAAAAGCAACATTTTGATACATTTCGACTAAAGTAGTATATATATATATTTAAAAATGAAAGAAGAAGAAAACAGGCCTGATTATCATATAATTAGTTTTCTTTTAGCGTATGTCTGTCTGCGTGCTTGTCTCTGTGGCCGTCTTCTATGTATGAAGCTGGCGATGCCTATAAGCTAGCTGATTAACTAATTAGCTGATTACTGATTACTATTAGATCTAGTTAGAGGGCAACGATTCTGATGATAATGCCCAAAACCACTTAGTTGTAAGTATTCGTACGCATAGATTTTAGTCTGTTTCAATTTCAGAATCAGCGCAGAACAAATTCCAAATAAAATTGAAATCAAGAATCATCGTAAATTGATGAAAATGGTTAACCCAAAATGAAACCGAATCATTGCTTAAAACAGAAAACGAATTGTAATTAATTGTAATTAGTGAAGTCGAGCGAAGGGATTTTGTATACACAAAATTCTCTCCTCCTTCCGAGGCACAAGCGTGTACACATATATATACACATATACATATATATATATATATATATATATATATATATACATATATACACAGATATTTAAATATAGACTTTGTAAGCTACTATAATATGTAAATGCATTTTTAATGGGGGTGACTTCATTTGATCCATCATCCGTATCCATCAAACATATGTTTCAAGTTTATGTCTCCACAAAATTTCTATGAACCTAAAACTGTATCATCTGCCTAACTTTAAAGATATTACAGATGATTCCTTATGGTGCTAACTGCGTCCATGGATCGTATATTGAGTTTTTGTATTAAAAACACATCCGAAAGCTGAAGATAGTCACATTTTCGGGATAAGTATGACCCTCTAACTAATCCCATTCCATATTGAATAGCCATTTGCAGTTAGCGCAGTTTATTTTTGATATGCTTACGAACTAATAGTAGTAATAGTAAAAAAAAATGTTTTATTGTGAAATCATATAGCAAGTGGCGCTTGTTTGCCAAACGAGGAAGCCAGAGTTGGGGTCGTTGTTCGCATTGATTCCGGTTTAGTACTCTTCCAGGGTCAGGCCATGTTCGTGAACGTTTTCCACAATGCAGCTCACGTAGGCAGCGGCCGCATCGCAGCTATAAGAATATATAGGAACCACATGGAGCAGCTTCAAGTATTAGATAAGGGCAACTACTCACTGATCCTCAGGCGCTTCTAAGGCCATGCACTTGTCCACGATCTCTGCGCCAGTGGCTTCCTTATCGGCATCCAGCTTGGCCATCACCTTAACCATTTCCAGGGCGTGCTCCTTGTTCAGCTTGCCAGCGTCATCCATCTAGAAATAGCGGAGAGTCGCTTTATCAATGGCACACTAAAATCACAAGCGGCATTACGACTTACGATCTCATACTTCTTCAACATGCAGGCGCGCAGACATTTTCCTTCATGCGACTCGGTCGGCTGATTCTTCATCATGTGCTCCACGTCCTCTGCAAGGATAAAAACCATAAGTTCGGGCACAAACTCTAAACTTGTGCATCAGTAGTCATAAGTTGAAAGTCCAATTGAAGAAATCGCTTGCAATTCATGTGGCTTTTAACATCAAGCCATACGAGTCAATTGTCTTAAAGCTTTCGCAATTGGCTTGGTCTGCTTCATAGAGTCTTCAAGCTTGAACGCTTGAATTGTTTTAGTTGATGTCAGGCAAATAACTCGAACTTGCGAATGAATTGTTTGCACTTGTGCACGACTATAGCTAATACTAACCATCTGTGGCACCCGCCTCCGCCTTGCACTCCTCGGCTACCTCCTTTGCATGCTCCTTGCTGAGCTCCTCATGCGGCTTAGCCAGAACGGCAACAGCAGCCAAAAGGACTATCATTCCCAAGCAAAATAAACGCGACATGTTGAATACTTGACAATCGATTTCAACTTGGATACGGACTGTTGTGGCCGGCAGCGTTTTATAGCTGGCTGGGGATTCGAAAGCCGTGTCTGATTGACTTGACAGATTGGGCGACGTCTCCAACAGCATCTCCAGGTGTCCGGTGGCGGGCGTGTTGGGTAGCAATTAATTGCAATTAGATATTAGCATGGGATTCAGTTGCACTACATGAGCAGCACATGACACTCGATCTGGACGAGATCCGGCGGAGATGCCCTCGGCTGGGCGACGTGTGAAAACGCTAAAATCGCTTTCCCCCCCGTCCCCTTTTGCACCCGCCATAGCCAACCCATAACGCCTCTGCCTTGTTATTCTCGGTAATTACAGCTTTAGCTTTAATTAGTGGCTGGCATTAACTCAAATCAAATTCAAATTCAAAATGCAAAGCCGTAATCAAAAATAGACAATGGAGAACCAATCAAAATTTCTGATGGGATTAGATGACTGAGTGACAGCGGGGACAGCGACAATTGAGATAATAGGAGTATGTGATGCGAACGGATTAGATGAGATGCATTTTGATTAGATGAGTGGGTCATCAAATCGTTGCAACCCTTCACACTGATCAATTGGGATCTTGACAAATACATATGTGTGTATGTATGTACTCAGGGGGGGGGGTGTGTACAGTGCATACACGACTAGCAGATACCCTGCAACGTTTTGGAAACATTCAAAATAAAACATGGGTTCAAGTTGATCAAAATAATTATACGTACAACTACTATACCGTTCATATCTGATTATTGTCATTGTTTTTGCATACCTAACTATGATCATTAGTTTGATTTTCAATATGAAAGAAGATTACACCGTAAATTATTCATTGGTCTCCAGAAATCAGGGGCTCCTGTATAACTATACCTGACTGTTTACTAGAGTTTTAGACCATATGAAAGTCGATGGCATTGCAACGGAAGTGTTCTCACATGCACATGCATATTAAGTGTTCCCACATGCATGTGCGTATGTGAGAACAGTTTACATAAATACACACTTACATACATATGTATGCATGAATTTTCCCAGCGGACACAAAAGCGAACGTTAAAAGAACATTCGCTAAATGTTCGCAAAATGGTCGAGCGTTTAGGATAATTTTTGTGTGTTTTCTTCCTCTTTTGCTGTACTATGACCTTAAAGGTATGATTGAGCTATGATTTGACGATATATTCAAACAATATTCTTATTTTTTTTATATATTTGTATTATTTGTGTGGTGGTTGTGATCGGTACCTTGCGATCTTACCCAACCATGTTTAGAACATGTTTTTTTTTTGGCGTACAGGAAAAGATATAAGGTCGCCATTTCAAGTACATTGCTTGCTTGCAACGCCGCAGAACTGCTTAATTCATATGTGTGTACTTCTTTAAAGAAAATATAATTTAATGCATATATTTATAGAATAGGTGGCGTTATTAGAGCCTATAACAAGACAGCAAAGACTTAGTAATAAGGAAAACAAATGCTAAGGTTAAAGCATAAAATCTAAAAAATAGAGTAGGAATGAAATCTCCAACCCGATGGGGGAAGTTTTAGTAGCCGGTACAGCAAGCTATACCCCAACTCACCGCTGAGTTGATTAAAGATTTCATTAGGGAGAGAAAGATTTAAGAAAAGGTAAGGACAGTATAAGAATAGTTCCTGATTACGAAGATGTGGAAATGTCAATCCTTGTCTCTTTTACTGGTTTACTTGTTTAGATCTGTGTGTAATCGTTTTATACGCAAAAGTTTCGCGAAACACTCGTAAGCGATATAATTTGCGAAGTTATTGTCCGCTGGGTTGTAATACTCGTATTCTTATGAGTACAAGCACACGAGTAAATACTTACATACATATGTACATACATATGCATGTAAATATGTATGTATAAACATATATATTTAATTGTAAATAGTACAAAACAAATGCAGTAATTGTTGTTGATTTGCGTTCTCTGATTTTTGATTTATTGTTATACAATGTCAATGACAATGTAATGTACATATGTATGTATGTATGTATGTACATATGTATGTAAGTGGCAATGTCAATGACGAATCTCGGACGTGGGCGAGCTGGCTTGATGGCGTCAGCGGAATGGCCACGCACAGGGCCGCAAAAGCACAGACTTAAGATTAAAGATGGAACTGGAACTAGAAAATAAGAAGGTTGCAGTTTTCAACTGTTCTATATAAAAGAGAACGCAGTCAGTTGCAGAATACAAATCGAAAATCCACAAGATGATGCAAGTAACGTTGTTCTTTACGGTTGTGCTGGCCAGCTGCTTTTGGATGGAGTGCATCCTGGCACAGGGTCAGACCTCAGTCCCGGCCAAACTCGATTTGGGCCGACTGCTTGGGGGGCGGGGTAGCGAGCCCGTTTGGGCACTGATGGATCGCAATTTGCCGCAGGTGCAGCAGCTGATCGACAGCACAAAGCAGAGCTGCCTGAAGAAGCTCCAGATGCCGGCGAATCAGCGCTCGCTGAGCATGGAGCCACGACCCACCGAGAAGGAGAAGTGCCTGGTCGAGTGCGTTCTCAAGGGCATCAAGATTGTGCGTAAATATCGTAAATGCCCGTAATTCGCAGTCAAGTAACATATCTCCTCCTCCTCCTCCGACTCCTCCTCCTACTCCTGTAGATGGACAGCGCGAGCAACAGACTCAACCTCCGCGAGGTGGAGCAGTTGACCAGAGTGGTGACCGAGGATAACACATTGGCCATTGCCCTCAGCTGCGGCCTGGCCCAGAGCTGCAATCGCGCCATCACCACGACCAAGTCCTGCGAAGCGGCCCACCAGCTGAATCAGTGCATTGGCAAGCATCTGGCGCGCAACAAGGTCAAGCTTAACTGGTAAACAGCACTCGATACTTTCGATATCGATAGTCTCAAGTATCGATAGTATTGGCTAAGGCCGTGACACCCATTTTGGAATGGTAATATGATTATTATTTCTACTACATACATATATTAAACACTCGATAATGTTTATTAAGTTTACCGTTAGTATCGATAAGTCTCGTTGTATTGATTAGGCTCAAATATATTGCTATACCTATACTAGCTCTAGGTAACTCATTGTGGTTACATGGATGAGAAAAGATATAAGAATAAATAAGTTATATACAAAACAACTTTCTACAATTTTCCCTTTCGTGCCTTATGGTTCTTTGTATAGGGTATAAAGATCTTAGAAACCGATCCAACAAAGACCTTCTCTCACACATTTGACCTTGAGCCCATTTCCCGTCCGTGATGACGGGAGGGAATAGCTTATTCAAGCTTCATACACCAATTTTCCACCCGTGGGGGGCGGATTTTCCAAAGTCCTGGGCCCGTTGGTCACAAATGAGTCAGTCATGTTATAGAGTTTTATATATATGTTATACTATATGTATATATAGTAGGCAACATTATACAAAGAGACTTGACAGTAAAAGCCTATTAAGGTCGAATATTTGTAGTTAATGTTTTATATCAGCCTTCTCTGATCTCATCCCTCACAGCTAGTCGTAAAAGCGGTTTACTCGCGGTCCCCTATATATTATTGACATGAAGTATAGATAAAAACAATTCTTGTGTCCAAACTTGAGCTCAATGGGTATTGAACTTTTCAAGCTTTCGACTCATAGACAAACCAACATAATATTTTTATAATTATAGGTACATTACTTACTTTTGTATACAATAAGCAAGTTTTAATGATATAAAAGCATCAAGATACAAGCAAAGATAATTAGCGTACAAAGTATCGATACTGAGCTTTAAGGACCAGGCCAGGCCCCCTAGCCCCTAGCCCCTACCACCCACAGAGATTGCGTATTTTTCTGTTTCTCGCTTTATTTGCCTGGTGCATGTCCAGGAACCAAGAATCAGTTTCACGTGCAATGAAATGGGAACTAATCGAATTTGAAGGCCGTGTGCCTCATAAGAATTAAACATATGTATATATACAACAAAAAAAAAAAAAAAAAAACTTAGACCGGATCGGAATAAGTAGCTTGGAGAGTGGTCTTCTACTCCTTGATGTCGGGAATCTTATAGTCGGCGGCGCGCATCTCACGTAGCATGCACATGGAGATTGCATGCGCGATCTCGCACCTATATGGAAGGAGATTAGTTATTAGAATTCATGGATTAGCGGTGCAGGTGCATTTGAGTAGCCCTGCCAACTTGTCGTTTACGTGCTGCCAGTTTAACGTAGTGGCGTTGCCACTTTGTTGACAGAGCGATGGGAACACAAGTTGGCATGCTCTAGTCAAGACTGACTGTAACCCCCGTGTTTATTATCAGTTCTACTTAAAATTAGTGGATATAGAGTGACCCAAGCATAATACATGTCAAATTCCAAGGCAATGTCTTAAAAATTGTCTTTAGAGATCGGTATCGCAGAGAAAGCGGGTAAAAATCAGAAACTTAATCTGCGTAAGGTGTACAGGAACACCTACATTCCAAATTAGTTGTCTCTAGCTCTCATAAGTGCTAAGATTGATGCATTCATCCTTACGGATAGACAGACTAACAGACGGACAAGGCCAAATCGACCCACCTATTGATACTGAACAAGAATATATATACTTCATAGGGTCGGATGTGTCTCATTCTGCCCCCCTTTTACCAATTTAATGAGTACAGGGTGTAACAAGAGTCAAGTAACATGACTTTTGATATCAAGATGGTCAAAACGGGGTCTTAGGGATTACTTACTCATCGGTAACGCCGGCCGGGGTCTGATTACATTTACTGATAATGGTGCGTGATTCCTGCTCCTTGTCGGAGAACATCATATTTATCATATCGAACGTCTTGGTATCATTGAACTGTTTGCTGTCCTTGGGCATCAGCTCGAACTGCAGCAGCATGCACCGGCGGAAGCACTTGCTCTCGTGGGAGGCATCCTCCTTGTTCAGCACCATCTCCTCAATATGCACTACACAGAGATGGGCATTTTGAGGAGTCCGTGAGGGGCAGAGGATGATCAATAGCTGAACACTTACCCTGCTCCGGCTTGGGTTCGCAGCTCTGTCCGAATGGCTCAAGCAGATCGACCACCTCTTTTAAGCTCATGGAGCTATCCTCTTCGTCCTCGTTGCCATGAACCAGGCTCAGCCAGCTGCTAGCACAGGCCAGCACCAGCAGGGTAGTCAACCAGGTGTGTTGCTTCAGCATTGTCCTTGTGTACTTGGGATTGTTCTGGATCGCTGTTGGGTTATCGTCTCCGACTCATTGACTAATGCTAACTCCTCGCCCATTTTATAGCACCCAAACTGGGGCCTAGGGCTTGAAAACACATCCGGTACATGCAATTGGCAAGCATGCCATTTCCATGTAGTGCCTATGTTCGACACAATCCAGATGGGAATGTGGGTCTCGAACTGGCTTTGAGCCATGCCCGTTTAAGGGGGAACCAATCAAAATGCGCCACAGTTAACTAGATGAATCTTTATTTGGATTGCTCAACTGGCACGTGACCTAGTGGACCGTGGGGGGAGCGTGGAGCAATAACATATGTATATGGGTACATATGGTATGGATGGATCGAGAAGTTTCTACGGGAACACAAAGATCTCAATCTTCGATCTGAGGCAGACAAGAAGGGCGTGGGCCGCGTCGCAGTTGTTCTTGATCCCCACGGCGACATCCTTGCAATCGGTGAGGCCTTGGCGATAGGGTACCTTGTAGTTGTCCGGCATGAGCAGCTCTATCTGTTTTAGCGATGACTCCAGCTGGAACTTGCCCTTCTTGATCTGTTTTGGATGATGTAGCGATTACAACACAGCTGGAAAACAATCGGATCTATCGGGATCGGATCTACGCGTATTTCTCACTCACCGTCTGCATCATCTCCATAATGCAGTTGATATAGCACTTGGCGTCCTTGTCATCGGGCAGGTTGCCATTGTGTATAGCATCGGCTATATCCACGGTGACCTTCGTGAACTTGGACAAGCAGACATCCCGTATCATCTTGCCGGCAGCCCACATCTGCTCCTCGGTGGCCTACAAAGGGAAACTGTTTAAAAATCTGGCTTTGTACGGAAGATCTGAAGTCCTTCAAACTGACCCCTGCCCAACAGAGCGGCAATCCTATCAGGAGGCTGCTGATCAATAGCTCGTATCTCATGGCGTTGATTTAACAAATCTAACAACAATATGCAAATTTCTTGCACTTTTATACGCCATAAATGACAAGTGCCCTCTTAACTCATTATACCATAATATCATATATTTATCAGGCAAATTACAGCTGTATTACAAAAAAATGGTATTGTACAATTGTTGAAATCTTTGGGACGTGCCACGACTCTCCAATTTAATAGAGTTCACATTGGGATAGGACCACCCACAAACGCCCCATAGTCAACACCCAGTGCTATTCTGAATCTACCAGTTTATTTCGATTTGCATATATGTATGTATAGTATATACAGTTCAAATATAGTCGTAATGACTAGTTTCTGATTGCTTCTCACCAGAACAAACATTTTATTTTATTGCAACACGCAAAGGTCAACAAGATCTCCAGTTTTCAGATGGCGTTTGCTGCAACACAGCTCTATTTCAATATACATGCGAGGGCGTATTGAAAACTATTGGAACGAGTGACATCCCTATCAGAGAACTACCTATTCACTTTTCTTGCTTGTGTGCCCAAATACTTATGCATTATTGTAGGCCGAGCGATTATACTCAGTTGTCCGGGTGTCAAAATCACCCTACATTTACCCGGTGCACCTTAAGTGCCGGTGGCTTGTTGCAGTTCTCTGATCCCTACTAAGAAAACCCATTTCAAGTAAACAACTATATCTATCTTCCAACATTTTTAAGCTAGGGTCAGCAAATTTGAAATGTTCAACATTGTTAACCTCCTTGAAAGAGTGCATCACAAAACTGCTTGCCACGCCCACAACTGCCTCCGCAAATGAGCAATATCTTCGACATCTTTGTAGCCAGAGTCACTAAATTGAATATAAGGACTGCTGATGATCTGCTTGAAAGATTACTTCAAGCCTACCACGGAATGTAGAAACAGAGTATGTATCAGTCAGGAACTATCTAACCTTGCTTCGCGTCTAAAGTGGCATTAAATTGAGCTGTAACTCCTGCCTGCCTACTTAATGATACACCATTTAGTAATTGTAACTCTTTAAATGATAACTTAAGTTTAAGACTGAATCAGACAGGGTTACGAGTATTCCAGAGTATAACCAAGTACCATACAGTACATATTTGAATTTCATCACGCCTTAAAACAACACAGATACACGTGGATAGATAAAAATGTATTCCATGTGAGCAATCACTATAGTTTATCTCTGAATGGGTAACTATATGTTCGTATATAGTATTATGGATCCAGCACAGTATTCTCACGATTGGTGACTGGTTGTAATATGAGTTTTTCATAAAGAATAACAATTTTTGTATAACCCAGAAATAGATTAATTCATGTATTTTGAGAACACAACCATTAATCATACCAAACGTTTTAAAATTCTAACCATTTCATTGTCAAATGATGATATCTGAGTTACGTGTTCAACTGATGTGTTCAACAAGAAGCTAAAAATAATAATTTATTGCTTATAGTTTAAATACTACAATACTTTTATCGTTCCTGAGTTAGCTGTAACTCTTAGCTACTACGATCTTAGAGCATCTCCCATACAGGATACAGAATAATGATTGAACAACTCTTTCTTCAACCGATAAATGAGACATACGAGTACGATGTAAATGTGGTTAAATGTGGTCAAGGCTTTGATGAGTTTGGTAATGTTTGTAAAGATATTATTGCATACAACTAAATCGACCAATCGCGTCTACTTATATTGAGTATCTTTAGCACGTTTAATCAACCTATCGTTTGGGATTAGTTTAAAGTTGTTTGAGATCCAAGTAGGCTCTGTACATTTCCTTCATTCCTAAACAGGCACAGACACCAACACCTGGGCACATATTTGTATATTTGAAAAATCTAGCTGCTAAAAGCGAGTAAATTGACAAAATTTCAATTTGAATTTCTTAGACGAATAGATAATACTTGAAAGCTGCTTCAGTAATTTGCCAACGCTCAAGATGTCGGACCACTTCAAGTTCAATAAAATGTTCGATAGCAACACATTGCGCGGACGCGCTAATGTAAGTGCTTAACACATATATCTCATAACTCAATTGCTAAATCGGGGCTTTCCCATTTACACCAATACAGGTTGCCAAGGCCACCTGGGCCTCAGTGGGACTCATCTATGTGCTGGTGAAGATGCGCCGCCGCAACGCTAAGCGCCGCGAGGCCTTCAAATATTGCAAGGGCTGCCAGCAGAAACTCATGCTATAGTTCAGCCGGATCTGGAACATTCCTTAAGCTCAATTGTATTATCCGTGCCCCATAAACCAAACCACAACAAGAACTCAAAGCTATGCCTGGCCTGACCGCCCAACCGTAGAAGTTAAACGTTAACCAAATCTCTTGTGTTCCAATTATTGTTCACGTTCATAAAATAATCATTCAAGTTTCGACCATCAATTCGTATAGTTTTTTCTGTGTATCGCGACCTTATGCGGGAAATTCCTAGTCTATAAGGATGAAATCTCATCGTATAGTGTCCAATTAAAAGATCAATACAGATGGTATGCTTCAAGGTGAAGTTTTTATGGGAGTAACCTGGCTTCTCTTCCACCTGGCTGTACCTCGTCTGTCTCATAGTTATAAGTTCTATTGTGAAGCGCGCAGATTCTGCGGAGGGGAATACAGTGTTTATAAGGATGACGTCTCGGTATATAGTGTCATATTGAGAGTTCAATATAGTATATGTTATGCTTTTATCTTCAAGGTTAAGGTTTCTTGGAGTCGTTAGACTAAGTAGTTGGACAGTCTCACACATATAACATTTGTTGTGACTCCCGCGAGAAATGTAAGGATGAATTCTCATATACTGTGTAATTATAAGTTCAATATGAATGAAATGCTTACATTTGATAAGGTTAATATTTCTAGGCGAGACTATCCGTTGATCAGGTGTATTATTGTCTCAAAACTGCTCTTCTCCAGGCATGTCTTAGACCGGGTGGATTATTGCAGCTCGACAGTTTCATGTTGTACTCCTCCTCCCATCTGGCTAGGTTTATCCTTTATCTGATCTGCTTAATCAATGTCGGAAGCGGGTAGAGTGCAAAGAAATTATCTAAGCTAAGAAAATAGTACAAATATTCTGACCAAAATATAAGTATTGCCACTTCCTTAGACCATACCGAATTCTCGAAGATTTTTGCTTTGACTTTCGTTTCCATATTGAGATGAAACTCAGTAGGCAGCTGTTGGCTACTTCGTTCAGCAGTCAAAGGTGTAGCTCACAAATAAATCAAACCCCAATCCAAACCCAGGCTAGACCCAGACCCGAACTCCCCCAAAATTACATAGATTGGACATTATAAACCCCGAAGCTAATTGCCTTGTCTGCGATGGCCGACGGCTTCAAGAAATACTTCAATAGCACCACAATGAACGGTCGTGCGAATGTAAGTGGTGCATCCAGATCCAGGGCCAGAGATCACTCTAGCCATACTAACCATCTGCTCCTACATATATTTATCCCACTACTCCAGGTCGCTAAGGCCACGTACGCAACATTGGCGCTGTTCTACCTGTTCTATCGGGTGCGCCGAGGTAAGGGACAGCCCCCAGCTGGGGAGAAGGAGCAGGATCATCTGAAGCAACCGCAATGCAGCTGCGACGAAAAGCGTCGCTCTGATTCGCGCTCTGACGGGGGCATTGAAGGGCACGATTCAGATTGTACCGTATGCCGGGAGCGTTCCGAGGGGCATCATCATCAGCGACGTGGCAGAGATGACGGCTGCAATGGGCATGATGAGCCGCCACCGCCGCCGTCAGCTGGTGGAGGCGCGTCATCACCGCGCCGCAAGTGCCCCTGTGAAGATCCACACCGGCACTCGGAGCCGACCAAGCAGCATATGCAGCCACATCAACAGAAAGTGAGCAGCAGTTCTGCCCAAGTTGATGAGGCACATCCCGCCCGTGAGCTCATCGCACAAATGCAGGAGGCCGCCTCCCGTGCGCTCCGCAATGTCATTGGCGCCGTCATAGGTGACACACCCGCCGCCGCCTCTAGCACCTCTGCTGAGGGCCTCAGCCTTGAAGAAAATTGCAGCTGCTGCAACGCCGCCGCTGCTGCTGCTGCCGCCGCAGCGTCCTCAGACACCATGGAGGGCAACGATCAAATGGAGGATGATGGCTCCGATTATGGAGCCGACAGTCAGCTTCTAAATCGCCAGCGACGCACTGCACCACGCTCCTGTGTGCCCACTAATACCAGTGGCGATCCAGAGGTGGTTCCACAATTGGAGCAGCAGCCCCAGTCAGAGTCGCAGCCACAGTTGCAGTCACCGCAATCACAGCCTCAGTCACAGGCGCAGTCACGCTTTCGCTGTTTCGACGATGACTTTGCCTCGGAAATGTTCTTCGAGGACTATGATGAGTGAAGAAATGATTAGTTCCCAGGGTCAGTTCTTGGGTTTCGGGCTTAACTATCTAAATTCTCAATTATTCGAAATTAACTAAGTCGCAACAGTTGTAAACTTTTGAATCAGGCATATTTTATGAAAATATACATCGGATCGATCATCTATGCATCAGGATGACGATATAAGTTTATATAGATATGACCGTCTTTTGGTTTTCAATCATAGCGCTCATACTTATATTATTTATGATTTTGTATTCCTATTAGCTGTTATCGCTTTAGAATTTAGTTTTTGTTCATATTTCTTTCTATTTTAACAAGGCATTAGAATTTGAGTGAATATATCAATATAAACAAGAAAGGTTTATCTCACAACTCAATTGAAGCTATATGATATAGTGTTCCGCTCAAATTGTAATACGCTCAGCAAGGGTATATAATTTCGTAAGCTTGGCAAAATGTTTGTTGGGCCGCATTGGCCGATTTTACAACGGATCATCATTATTCTCACTTCTAAGCGACTGCAAAATACCAGGCGAACAGAAATGCCCACAGGCTGAATTGGGCAGAATTGCTAAAAGTCGCAGCATACGTTCGTTGGCGACTATTAAAACTTGCAGCATACTTTTAGGAGGCAGTTGGAAACTGATTGCAACTCAAGCATGGCTATACAAGAGATGCTGCTATGATTTCTGTTCGCCTGGTATTTTGACAGTCGAGTAGAAGGTAAATTCTGAAAAATTATGGCGGCCAGTCAGGCACCTTATCTACCTGTGCAGTTAAGCAACACCTGGCTGCTGTTTGCACGTGTCTGGCAGCGAAAATGGTCGAATATTTTGGATTTTTCACCCGCACCCTCTCAAAGAGTAGTGGGGGTCAATCTGATAATGGCGCATCTAGTGTATTTGGTGACTAAAAATTTGGTAAATAATTGTTTTTGAACATTTGCATTTTATTTCAGAATTCAGATGTTTGCATTTTTGCACATTTTTTTTTATTATTTTGTTTTGTTTTTTTGTTTTTTGCTTGAAACACAACTAGAATTGATCATCTTTAGCATATTATCGTTCATCAACGTTCATCTCATCATTCATCGCCTTTTATTATAGTAATAGAATTATTAATATCATTATCCATATTTAAATAATATCAATATCTCTCTTATCAACTGCATAAGACAGGATCCAAAGGATCGCCGGTCGATCCGATGTCCTGCCAACGGTAAGCTATGTATGTAAGCATATGTTTATATGTATAGATAAGTATATGTATGTATTTATGGTATCATATTTGTATAATGTATAATTATGAGTGTGGACTTTTAACTAACATTTATGCATAGGTATATGGAAATAACATTTAACGTTTGCATGTTTGCTTTTTGGTGTCTGCTCATCAACGTCATTCTATCTCTCTATCTCTCTCGCTCTCGCTCTCCATCTCCCTCTCTATATATCGTTGTCGCTCTCTATCTTGTGTCGTGTGTGTATGTGTGTGTGTGTGTGTGTGTGTGTGTATGTTTTAACTGCTGCAATCTAGCAATGTGCGAATTGCGATTGTTAATCGACTAATCGATTAATTGGCTAATTTAATGCTTTTTAAAGTGCGTTTTATGTGTGTCTTGCTAAGCAGCAGCAGCTTCGAGATTCTAATCGAGTATCATAGGTTATCAATAGACGTGCTAGGTCTATCGATCGATCTATCGATTGTTTTTGTTTAGCCATCGTGGCTGGCAACCGACTCCAGATCGCTGTTATCCTCGCTGCCAGTCGCCTCGGTGGGTTCGCCCATGGCCACGCGCGCATATTCATCCGTATCGATGCTCTTGCAGAAATGAATCGCATACTTGAGTTTCTCCAGCAGTACCGCCTAGAATGCAGTGGAAAACAACAATTAGATCAATTTAAACAACGGTTAAGCTGGAAAACAATCGATACTATCGATAGTACCAATCGTGTTCCATCACAAAATACTAGAAATGTCTCGCATCTACTTTTAAAAACAAAGCAATTCATTCATTAACAATGCAAAATTAGAAGTAACTATGCTTTCGATAGTATCGATAGCAGCTCAAGAGAAACTATTAATACTATCGATGATCATTTTCCAGCTCTAGGAAGGGGATATTGATTGATTACCTTGCAGGAGTAGCGCGGCATTTTGAGCAGAAAGAAGCATGTGTAGCTCTCGGGCAGGAAATGATCGGGCGGACTCTTCTCAAGGGCCTGCAGCACAAAGTCACGTCCTCGAAAGTCGGCAATGGTGCGGGGCAAGCGGGTGCGGCCCCAGACAAATCGCAAGAACAGCGAACGCTCCTGTACAAGGATAAATAAACATATTGCAATTAGTATGGTTTCTTTTTCAAATATCATTGAATCTACAATTTGAAATCTAAAGGCCTGTTCATATTAACATGGTCAACTTGAACTTGAACTTGAACTCACCTGATTGGTAAACTCCTCCATGACCTCCCAGAACCAGCCGACGAGCGCCGAGCTAGGATCGAAACCCTTGTAGGTGGCCACCGACTTGAGTAGTCCCAGGGGTATGTCCGGGGAGCCGCAGACCATTGCCTGCAGCTCGGCGGCGGAGAATAGCGAGAGCAGCGGCACTGGTATCACCTTGGACATGCCATCGCGCACCGCCTTCACCTGCTCATCGAACTCGTGCAGCCGAAAGCCAAGCGCCAGGCGAACGTATTCGGCCCGATTTCTGGGCGAGATGTGCGTGTATCTGGTGGACAGCGGCACCTCATGACCGCGCGCCGACGACGTCGAGAACGGCAGCTCCAGCGTACTGAACAGCTTTGTATCATCGTCCATGTTCCGTATGCAGAGCAGCCCGGCCACATAGTCGCGATCCACTTCGGTGAGATCTGTGGGACGCAGGGGCTCTCCGGTCAGCTGACGCCACACGGGCTCTGCCAGGCTGCAAAGAGTGGAGGAAACGAGAGCGTTAGTTTTAGCTATTCTTGTTAACAAGTTGGAGTGCATTGAATCCTTCATAATCCGAACATTGGTTCAACAAGTTCAATTCTTGTTTGCCACATAAAGATACATCCCTAAAAAACAGGAAGAACTTATATATTTTCGGCGTTTCGAAGATATACAAAAACTCGACTTTCGTCCGATTGTTTCTATATAATAATGAGGTCCAATTTTGATAAAATTCACTTGCTCTGTCACTCAAAAGGAAGCGGATCCATTACCTAGAACGCTCTTATTCTTAAAATTTATCGGATATGTCTTTCTGAGGTTGGTATAAATAATATCCACCAATTGGTTCAAAGGAGATCAGACAGTTAAAAAATGTCCTGTGGTATCTAGATAGGGCCTAAGTGTGGAGTCGAAAATCACTCAGTTTTCTGCTCCAGCCATCGTAACCTAACCTAACTATTATGAAACTCGCAATTGAATGAAATAGGAGGAGGGTAAATGGGAAGTTTTTCATCCTTTACACATGTCCTGACAAGATTCTAACACCCTCTCCAAGGGTATAACACGAAGGGAACTCAAACAAGGAATGAAATTGAAGACCGAACGGATTAGATGCGTGATTCTTTCGTTCAGTGAGTGAACTGGTTCGCTCAATTGAACCACCAGTTTGAATTATGTTTCATACTCACTTGAGACTCAGGGGGGAGCCGGTGCGCACGGCAATGCCCATGAGGACGCCGAGGAAGCGGAACATGTTCATCTGCAGGACGGAGGTGAGGGTCGGGTCCAAGAGGAAGCAGTCGCGATTGGCGCCCGCCTCGCCACGCCCATTGGGCGTGCTGATCAGAAGGGGCACGCTACCATTCTGGAGCTCGTCGCACATCTCGGCAATGGACTCGCTGTAGCCGCCGCCGCAATCGTCGACGCTCTCGCCAACGAACTTGACCTTCCAGACGCGATGCGGCAGGGCGAGCGCCTCCTGGGTGAGCAGCGGCAGCTTCTGGACCATTTGGCCAAAGACGCTCTTCATTCCGTCGATGCCAGCGAGTCCGTTGCAGCGGCTGCGGGAGCGCTTCACCTGGATGCGATTGAGCTCAATGACGGGGCCGTGCTGCTTGTCCCGCACCATGGTCGTCTGGATGACCTTGCGGAAGGCGGCCTCCTTGATGTTGTAGACGAGCACATCCTTGAGCGCGCCCAGGCTAAGGTCGCCTGAAATGGGCAGCATGGCCAGGCAGGGGCAGAGCAGCTCCGAGAAATGATGCAGCAGGATGAGGCGAGCGTGCAGCGCCTCCGGCGCCAGATCACGCACCAAATCGTACTCCAGTGGCGGATTAGGCAGCGGCCGCAAACGTTCGCTCAGCTGGGAGGTGGACAGCGCCAAGGTGTGCGCCGAGCCGCAGGTGACCTTCACAATGTGCTTGCCCTGGAGGGCGGCCACCAGGCGCGGCCGCTGTATGGCCGTAACGGTGCCATCGCCCAGCTGGCCCTCATCGTTGTCGCCCCAGGTGTAGACCTCGCCGGCATCGCTGCAGGCGACGCAGTGCAGCGAACCGGTGGCAATCGATATTATCTTCTTGCCCTGCAGCGCGGCCACCTTCTTCGGCCGCCGCACATGATCCACGGACCCATGGCCCAAACGATGAAAGTCTCCCTTGCCCCAGGTATAAACGGCACCGGATTTGGTCAGCGCCACCGAAAACTGTGAGCCGCACTCCACCTTGACGACACCCAAGCCGGCGAGACTCTCGATCTTGTAGGGCAGCTTGCAGCCATCGCTGCCGCCGCGTCCCAGCTTGCCATAGTCGCCATCGCCCCAGCTCCAAACGTTGTCATCATCCGTAATGCACAGCGTCTGTGCGTCCCCAGAGCCGCAGGCAATGTCTATGGCCCGGTAGCCAAGCAGCGCCTCCACCAGCTTGGGCCGCAGCTGATCCTCCGAGTCGCCGTGTCCCAGCCGGCCATAGCGTCCCTTGCCCCACGTGAGCACATGTCCGTTGGCGGTGATCGCCGCCGAGTGGGCGCTGCCACAGGCAATGTCCGCCACGTTCATACCATCGAGATGCTCCAGCAGCTTGGGGCGATCGTAGCTCATCCGATTGCCATGCCCCAGCTTGCCGTCCTCGCCCTCGCCCCAGGCATAGACCTCGCCGTCGGTTGTCAGGGCCAAACAATGCTTGCCGCCGGAGTTGACCGCCACCTTCTTGACGAACACGTGCTGCAGCGAGCCGAGGAGCGTGGGGATGGCCCAGGAGTCGCTGCCGCCGACGCCCAGACGTCCGCCGGAGCCGTAGCCAGTGGCAAACAGCTTGCCATCGGGTGTGACAGCAAACAGGGATTGTTCGCCGCCCGCCAGCTGGACGGGACGCAGCAGGCTGAGCGCCTCGCAGGGCGTTGGCGTCTTGATGCGGCTGCCATCCAGGCCGCCCAGCTGGCCGCGATGATTGTGGCCCCAGCCATAGATGGTGCTGGCGCCGCCCCAGCTCAATGCCCAGTCGTCGGGCCGGCGATTGAGCCACTGCAGCAGCTGGGCATCGTGCGGTGCCTGGAACAGCTGATGGTTCTCATGGAGCAGCAGCTGCAGCGGCTGAAGCGGATGCGGCTGCTCCAGCGGCAGTTCCAGCTTCTCCAGCAGCAGCTGCTGCTGTTGTTGTTGCTGTTGCTGTTGCTCCACATTGGACGCATTGCTGGCCGTGCTGGAGCTGAGCGATGTGGTCGAATTGAGCAGCGAGGCGCCAGGGGATTGACAGCCGGCTCCGGCGCCGGGTCCGGCTCCTGTTGCAGCTGTCGCCGCTGCCGGCAGCATTTCGGCAAACTTCTTGCGCACCTCCAGGCAAAACTGACGCGGCAGCTCGGTGCGCTTGATCAGGGATTGGGCGACGCGCACCGCAATGCAGTAGCGCTTGAACCAGGCCCACTTGTGGACATCCCCAGCGGCGGAGCTGCAGCTGCTGCTGCTGCCGCTGCCCGTGGGCAGCGCTGCGTCCAGCTGCATGTCGCAGGCGAGCGCGGCGAGAGTCTTGAAGTAATCCGAATGCATGAGATGTATGCCGCCGCGCACCTGCGGCTCCTCGTACTCATATTGACGCAGCAGCTCCGGTATGAGCGGCTGCAGTATGGCAGCCAAGGCTGGATCCTCTGGCCTGGGCGCCTGCTCCAGCAGCAGCACCGAATGCAGCTTCCGCAGCGCCCAAATCCGCTGGGCGGTACTGAGGGCGCCCAGCTGGGCGCACGCAGCCAACGCTGCGGCCAAACGGAGCAGCACCTGGGGCTCGCGGGGCGCGAGGCGTGCATCCAGCAGGGCCATAACCAGCGCCATCGATGGCTGCGAAAGCACTGCCCGATCGGAGCCGCTCTCGCCGAGCGTCGCCGCTGGCATAATGGCGTGCACCAAGAAACGCCAGCCCCAGCCATTGACGGAGCTATCCGAGCAGAACTTCCAGCGCAGCTCGTCCCCGGGCACACGGATCTCGGGCGCCCAGTGGGCAAACTCGCGGCCAGAGCGCATGGCCAGCATGCGGCCGGCGGCGTCCATGATGACCAGCGGATCGTTGCGCTTCTCCGTGCTGCATTGGCTATCAAATTCGAGGCGGAGCATCTCGGCGCCGGGTATGCGCACCGTGCCAGAGATGTTCATGTTGTCCACATAGGGATGGCTGCTCTCCTGCATGATGGGCTTGGGCAGCTTGCCCAGGCAGTGCCTTGACGTGCACAGATCCTCCAGTTCGGTAATGCAGGTCTCTAGCAGCATTGCCCCAATGCCCGGATTGTGCCCCAGCGAGATAAGCGTCTCGGCAATCGTCTGGGCGGTGCTGGGAGGTCCACACCTTCCGCAGACGGCCAGCTTGAGCAGCTCGACCAGGGACTTGGCCTCCGGCTCCTGCAGCAGCTGGCCAAAATCATCGAGGCCATGATTGTGACTGAACTGCGCCAGCATCTCCTCCTGCTGCGTCATGGTGGCAGCCATTACGGACATGGCGCTGGCGGACATCCGCGAGTGCGAGCCCGCCGACATGCCCGACATGGATAACGAGCCGGTCAGGCTCTGGAAGGCGCTCAAGGGTCCTGCGGGCGCTGGCTGTCCCTGGCTTGAGATCAGCAGCTGGGCAGCCGTCTCCTCCGGCGTCGTCAGCTGCTGATCCTGCTGCAGCAGCAAGCCCGCTGCATCGCTTGCGTCCGCTGGCGCCTCGCCGCCGCCTTGCGAAATGGCCGCAGTTGTTGTTGCAATGCCGCCATTGCCGCCGCCGCCAGCGCTGCCGCCTGCACCGCCGCCGGATGCGTTGTTCAGCTGCTCCTCCAGCTCCATGTGGGCGCCCATTTGGCGTGTCTCCTTGTAGTTGACCTTGCTGTGGCTGGTCAAGGCGGCCACAATCAGCTGCCTGGCCTGGAGTATGCTCATGGCACGCAGCACATGACCCAGGGCCGCCTGACGCGCGGCGGGCGTCTCCAAGGCCAAACTCTCGCTGAGACTGGCCAGGTTGCCGCCACCGGCTGCCGATGTGCCCGCCTTGGCGTCCGCCTTGGGGCCATTGGCATCCTGTGCGCCGCTGTGGGGCGTCTCCGCCTCGTAGATGCCCAGGCTGCTGCCGCCGAGGGGATCACGTGTGCTGCCAAAGGGCACGGGTCCGCGCTTCTCCTCGTCGAGCGTCGCATTGGGCAGACCCCAGGCCATCGAATGGGAGCTGCCGCAGGCAACGCGATTCACAAACACCGCATCCAGGCCAATGACCAAGGCTGGCTTCATGTTCACAAACGTATTCCCGCTGCCCTGCTGGCCATGATCGTTGTCGCCCCAGGCGTAGACCTGGCCCGCATCCGTGACGGCCAGACAGTGCAGTGCTCCAACGGCGACATGGATGACCCGCTTGCCCCGCAGCCCGGCAATCGGCTGCGGCTTGCGCACATGCTGATCCCCGCCATGGCCCAGCCGGTAGTAGTCGCCCTTGCCCCAGGTCCAGACCTCGCCGGCGCGCGTCAGTGCCAGGCTAAATTGTGCTCCACACTCGATCTGCAGCACGCCAATGCCGGAGAGGCGGCCAATCTCATGGGGCGTCGAGGAGCCCTCGCTGCCGCCGCGTCCCAGCTTGCCAAAGTCACCATCACCCCAGCTGTAGACGGCCCCATCCTCGGTGAGCGCCAACGTTTGGGCATCCCGACTGCCGCAGGCCACCTGAATGACCCGGTGTCCAGTCAGAGCCAACACCAGCTTCGGCTTCAGCTGTGTGGCATTGTCGCCGTGTCCCAGCCGTCCGTATTCACCCAATCCCCAGGTGTAGAGCTCGCCCTGGCTGCTAATGGCCGCCGAATGGGAGGAGCCGCAGGCAATGTCCCGTATCTTCTTGGCGCGCAGCGATTCAATCAGACGCGGCTTGTCCAGCGTTGTCCTATTGCCATGTCCCAGCTTGCCATCCTCGCCCTCGCCCCAGCTGAACACCTTGCCATCCAGGGTCAACGCCAGAGCATGCTTGCCGCCGGAATGGACGGCGACCTTCTTAACCACATACTGATGCAACACTGGCAGCTGATGGGGCAGGGGCACGTTGTGGGTGACGCCCAGGCCGAGCCGGCCATTGGTGCCCTCGCCGCAGGCATAGACCTTGCCATCCTGGCTGACAACGAACAGCGACTTGGAGCCACCAGCTATGTGTATGGGCCGCAGCCGGCTGATCGTCTGCGAAAAGCTGGGCACCTTCACCTTGGAGCCCTTGAGGCCGCCCAGCTGCTCCTTGTCGTTGAGGCCCCAGACCATCACCGTGCAGGGCAGCTCCTGCTCAGCTCCGCCCGCCACAGATTCAAGGGCAGCGGCGCCCTCTGGCTCGCCCGCAGCGCCTGCTGGCCCGGCTGCTCCAGCCACAGCGCCTCCGCCCGTTGCGACGCCATACTCCGTGGCCAGAAACTGTGCATTGGCCAGCATGTGCTGTATATCCGGCTGCTGGCGACGCCCAATGATGCTCACGCCGTGCACCTTGCACTGAATTCCATTGTTCTGGCACTGCTTGATCACAATCTCGATCCAGGGATAGTAGTTGGGCACCTGCTGCATCAGCTGGACGCGACTGGCGCCAGTGCCTACAGGTATCCAGGTGTACTCCTTCAAACTGTCGACGCACTCGCCCACACGCACCTCCACCAGCGACGGCATATGCGAATGATCCTCGGGACTGACGCGCAGTGTCAGGCTGTGTACGAGGACGCGATCATGCAGCTCCAGGCGTATCCAATGGCGACAGGGCCCACCGGTGGAGCAGCTCTGCCAGGCCAGAGGGCTGCCATCGAGCAGATACTTGGCGGCGGCCTCATTCGAGCTCACGCTCAGCGATCGTATGCAGTGTGACCAATCCTCAATGAGCTCCACATTGGCTGGCGGTGGGGGCGGTGGGGCGCCACCAGCTTCAGCTGGCACAGGCAACGGTTGGTGGGCAACCACCGGCTCCACCTCATTGATGTGACCCTGCCAGTTGGGCTGCTCCGCAAACTCCACCGTTAGCTGCTTGCCCCTGATCGCCGTCACATGTCCACAATCGAGCTGAGTCCTTGCACCGCCCAGTCGCAGCAGCTGTCCACATTTGGCTGCCGCTGCACCCGCTCCCGCTGCTGCACCCAAGCCTCTTAGACGAACGCGTGCGCCCACCGCCAAGGCGGTCGCTGGCCGTGGCTGCAGCACTGTGCCCGGCGCCAGCGTCGCGTCGACCAGCTCAATGTGCACAAAGCAGACCCAATAGGTGCTGCCATGGTTGCGCCAGTCGACCTGCACGTTGAGATCGTGCAGTCCCTCGGTGTCCACGACCAGCACGTTGCCCATGTCGCCCTGTTTGATCTCCTCGAAGTCGCGACAGCAGCGCACCAGCATCCCGGGCCGAACCAGGCCGCGCACATAGAGTGCATAGTGATCCGCCGTTTGGAAATCCTTGCGCGTCTCATATTTCAACAGCTGCACCGCTGGCTGGCCCTGCTCCGGATCCTGGCTCTGATCCTGATCCTCCACTGTGTCGGAGGAGGTGCTGCTGCTGCTGCTGCTCGAGCTGCTTGAACTGGAACTGCAGCCGGTGCTGTGCGGCGGCGCTGCCTCCTCTTCGATGGTATTGGCGCACACATCCGGATGCTCCAGTATCCATTGGACAATCTGCTCGGGCGTCGGCATCGCCTCCGCCTGCAGCGAAAGCTGCTTCAGTGCCAGCTCCACAGTGCGCCGCAAGAAGCCCATTTCCATAATCTGTCCAATAAGCTGAGCATCGGTGGCAGCCACGGGCAGCGCTGCTGGCACCGGTGGCATCTCCAGCTTCTCCGGCAGCTGCTGCTGCTTGGGCAAATTGTAAATGGGCGTGCCATGTACCATGGTCGGCTGCGCCAGGATGGCCACAATGGCCGGCAGCTTCTGCTGATCCTCCGCAATGAGCTGCTGATGCGCCTGGTTGGCCAGCGATTGGACGCAGTTCAGCGCCGCCGTCGCCAGATCCGTATAGCTGTAGCAGGCCTTCACCGGCGAGGGTTGGGTCGCCCGCTGCAGCAGACACTGGATGAGCAACTGCTCCCTCGACTCCACTGCGGCCCCCTGGCTGCTTGTGCTGCTGCTGCTGCTGCTCTTGTTCAGGTTGTAATGGCTGCAAGAAAACAATGCACAGGGTAAATAGCATCAATGTTGTGACGTCATTAGCTAGTGCTATTGCCAACAGGTGGCAACGCTGGCCAGCAAGCAAGCGCTGCCAACTTAACAATAAAGAGCTTAGGTGAGGTTCCCTTTGCCGTTTCTATTCGAATTATTCGGAATTGAAACGGGCTAATGAGATTTGATTTTAACAGAAGATACTAAATTAAAGTATGATAAAACTCGCAATTGCTGAGTTTGAATGAAGTATCTGCATAAACATATAAGGTTTTTCAAACAAAAACTCAATTTTTTATCCCATTGTTCCTATGGGAGCTATACCACTATATACTGGTTCGATTGGTAGCAAATTTGGTTAGCATGTACAAAACATAATTAAACTTCGACTTGGTGAGTTTGGTTAAAATATTTTCATAAACCAATTAATTGTTCAATAAAGGCAATTTTCGAGCGTCTGTAGTAGTCTAACCCACCCGGTTTCGATATATATACTGCCCGCAGTAAAAAGAAGCATCCAAGTTTCAAGTTTCTTATATTATATTTTTTCATTTTTTATATATTTCATCACGATAGCATAGAAACAAACGGACATTGCTTATCGACTCGACTATTCAGACTTTTCAAGAACATATATACTTTATTGGTTCGGAAACGTCCCCTTCAACGCGTTCCACAAAATTAGCAGACCCTATAAAAACAAGTTTGCAGTATTGGGCTCAAAAAGTAAACTTTGATTGTAATCAAAAGTAATTTCAACACAAATATCTGGTTAATGCACAAACCTTCAGTTGAACCTTCAATATATTGGGATGATTTTGAAGATCTAGCAAACAATTAAGCCAACTAAAAATGTTGACAAACAAATTTAGCTCAATACTCCGATGGGCTGCAAATTCATTTTTAGAGATCTTTAGAAAAAAAAATTATTTTAAACTTGCTTTACAGATTTCGAAATTCCATTCTACGAAAAATCGGAAGTCTAAACTCAGCTTTGAATTTCATTTTAAAGCTTTTCATAACTCGACTCGTACTGATTGACGAACGTTTTTCAAAAATCCACCCACAGCGGGTGGATAAAGAGTGCAAAACTTTGGTATACAGCATTTTTGTTGTCGTGCGATTAGTTATAAACTTATTTCGCTAACGTCTCAAATATATATATAAGTATATTCCCCATAACTAAAAAAGAACAATAAGAATAATACGATGGGGGAACTATGTGGGCTTTTGAAAGTCCTGGATTAAGCAGGCCAAGTGACATACCTGTTAGTGATGTTGTTGTTGTGTGACTGCAGCTCTAATTGTTCCGTTTGCAGTTTCGGCTCTGACTCCGTCTCTATCTCCAGCTCTGGGTCCGCTTCCACTTCAAGCTCCGGGTCCGCGTCGACGTCCGCATCCGCGTCAGCTTCAGCCAACTCGGTGCCCTCAATGCTATTGTAGCCGCCGGCGGGCGCGCGCTGTTTGAGTATCTTGCGGAGAGCCGCCTGGTGTCTGTAAAGGACACCATTGGTGTGCAACACCGCCAGCTGGAGCTGTTGGCTGCGCAGTAATCGCACATCCTGGCGTCCATCGCTGGAGTTGAGCAGCTCCCAGGCGCAGTTGGCGTTGGCAGCGCCATAGAGGAGCACGGTCCAAGCGTTAAGCAGCATCTCGTTCATGGGCAGTCGGCTCAGGCTGAATACGCTGTGATCCAGGTGGGGCAGCAGCGTGCTCAGCGGCACCTTCACAAGTCCATTGACCGTGCCAGCTGTGGCACTGCTGGTGGCGCTGTTGGCGCCGGCGGATGTGGGGCAGCTGTGGGCCAACAGGCAGCGTCCCTTGTTCGTAAAACTGGCAATGATCATGGGGCTGCCCTCGTGAAAACAATGCAGTCCAACACGCGGCCTGAGATCGTAGCCACCCATGGCGCTCAGCACGCCCAGCACAAAACTGTGCTCCGTGTCCTGCGGGGATTGTGGTACAAGCGGCAGCTGCGACTCGCCCTGCAACAGCTCAGCGGCCACGCAGAGCTTTTGGGCCAGAAACGAGTTGATCACCGCATTCCAGTGGGGCAGCGTGTGCAGGCGACGCAGCAGACCCACCATTTCCTCGGCCACGCTGCCCGAATGCGAGGCAGTCAGCAGCACACGCGCCTTGCCCCCCTCCTGCGTCTGCAGTGTGGCATCTCCGGGGCAGTGGAGCGCTATGCGGCCAACTGTGGCAAACAGTTGACGCACCAGCGCCGCCATACGTGGCTCCTCCTCGGCGCCCCAGGACGACAGAATACATTGCAACAGGCGCAGACAGTGCAGCTGGCGATAAACACCCCGCTCACTGCCCGCCGGATGCTCCAGCAGCGCAAAGTAGTGCGACAGCCAATTGGGAGCACTCAGTTCGAGACATAGACGTGGACAGTCACCTGGAAGCCAAAACAAAATTTGTTTTAATCAATTAATTACGTATTTTCTATCAAATCGCAGAAATGCTAATCCGACACGTTCTGAATTTCACTTTTGAATCAGTTTCACAGAAATATGTAAATCATGCAAACCTGTTCTGGTTTTCACGTTAGCGAAGGTGAAATCTCTTAGCTTTTAGTTGAATCACATCTCAATCGCAAGTAAATTCAGATACTAGATCAAAGAAAAGTGAATTCAATTCGCAAAATCATGCGACGCGTGAATTGAGAATATGGAAAGGAAATCCTGACGAATGTGAAATTTGTGACTTATGATAGATTTCAAATCGTCTACAAATTAATTGAACGCACTAGGCTTTTCAATTATAACATAAGTTTTTAATTACAATAGAACAGCGATTTCAGTAAAGAAATTTTATTCAGTTAAGATTTGAAGATCCAGATCAGTCTGGTAACTATAAGAATAATTTATTTAATTTATTATAAATGTTGTTTAACAATGTTTAGTTAAACTGAAGAGCAGAGCTGTTGTTTTTAAACAGTTCTTTATGAAATTTGTAGTATGTAATTAGTTTACATCCCCATGAATATGCTTATATGTTATGTTTTCGGGCTTACCTGCAATGGCGCGTATGAAGCCGAGATTCAACCAGCCCAGACAGTGGACAACATTGGCCAGTGCGGGCTTTGGGTCCAGCATGGCACGGAACATGCTAGTGACGCCACGTAGCGCATGCCTGTCCAGCTGGGCACCGTGTAGACCGCAGCCAACGGCCAGGATTTGTAGCAGCTTGGCGGCACAGTGACGCAACAGCTTCGAGGGATGCGACTCACTGCTGGGCGGCGGCTCAGAGGTGCTGGTCAACTCCTCCCGCTCTGGTTCCGTTGGCGAGGCAACATTCAGAGCGCTGTCCGCCAGCTGCAAATCGTACTGACCCTCCTTGCCCATCCTGTACGAGTTGGTGGCGCCCGTATACCACTCAACGCGCACCCAGCTGTGAACAGAAGAAATGACGAGCATTACAATGAGAAACAATATATTTCCGGGAACCCCAACGTTAATGAGTATAAATATATTCAGATCTGTTCCTAATTCTAATTCCCTTCGAAGTTTCGGAAAACGGAATAGCTGTTCTGAATTCCTCAAAATGGCAAACAAAGAATTGTTTTTCACTTCGTTTGGGGTTAAAGGTAATTGGCAGTTTAATTAGAAACATAAAATCAAATATTCATAAACACTATTTTCTAATCTACCTCATCATATTTATAAGCGAATTAGCTCATTTATCCTTACATTAAAGTCAATTGAGATATATATTAATATATATATTAAATTAATAATCTGTCTTCACCATAAAAACTAAAACGAAATCGTTGCTGTTCTCAATTACTCCAATGATTTGTTTATCGAGGTATTATTGCAATGTTCAATTTCCACTTTTAATGCACAAAAAAAGTTCTTTTTGGTGAATTTTTGCCATGGAAGTTCGGTTTTGAAAAACGTTACGAAAACGTAAGCATTCAGAGCGCAATTCGTAAGAGTAATTTATAAAACGTACAAAAAATGTGCGGAATTCGGAACAGGCCCAATTTTTATAAATGACTTTTCAAAGGAAGCTGAGCCTCTGCGAAAGTGTTCCTACTGATTGAATGATTCAGTAAAGTAAATAATGTCTAAGAAATAGTTTCTTTGGCTTTCTGTGATTTTGCCAGCCTCGAAAATAAAAAAAAACTGTTAGGAATCTAAGGATGGTAACCAGTGCAGCTGTGTTTTGTGTTTCACAGTTCAATTTTAGCATCCAGAGATATTTTCTTATAGTGTTTATATTGTGGAATTATTTCTTTTATGTGGGATAAACAGTTGTATTCTGCGTTCTATAATTTTGAGCTATTTGCAGATTATTTATTATTTTCAGCTATAGCGCATTTCGGAAATTTACAGCCAGATTGCAGTTGAAAAATATGACAAATTTGAGATTTTATGTTTTGTGAAAGGCCAGAAAGACATTATTTCATGCAAGATTGGAGCGATTGTTGATGTCCCCCCCATTCTAGTGTTTAGCTACTTACCCATCCTCGCCGACCTCGCTGATGATGCGTCCCTCGCCAGGCGGATTGCCATCCTGGTCACCCCATTTCCAGTCAGTGCCACGCACAATGCGCGTACCAATCTTCATGAGCTTGGCCAGATCTGGTCCGCTGAGCTGCGCCTTGCTGCACTTTTGCTTTAGTACGCTGTCCTCGTAGAGCACGCTGAGCTCGCAGTTCGTCCTTTTGGAGTTGCCGTCACCGCCCGTCTGCGCCAGCAGGCCAAGAACTGTGCCCAGCAGGCCGGAGTTGATCAGCAGGCCGAGCTCATTGGCGCCCAGCTCCTTGGCGAGCAGGCCAAAGACACTGATGAGAAAACGGGCACGCGGCAAACGCTTGAGTAGCACATAGGTGCTCAGATTGCAGCTGTCCTTGCCGCGTGGAGCACCCTGCTGCTCCTGATTAACCAGGCGACGCAGCTCGCGTACCGCCCAATCCAGGACGCCCGCCTGGGCTAGCAGTAGACGCGCCTTCTGGTACGCGCTCACCATGTTAAGCTGGCCAAGCACATGCTGCGGCGAAACGCCGCTGGCCGCTGCCTTTAAATGCAAGCCCAGATAACCGTTCAGCAGGCTGTACTGTGTGGCATCCAGCAGACCCTGCAGCTCGAGCAGCTGCTGCACCAGCTGCAGGCCGGCAAGGCGCATCTGGAAGCGCTGCATCTGGCAATACATGGCACGTCGCACCGTCTCCACATCGCAGCTGTCCTGCAGCGCAAAGTCCACGATGTCCTGCATCAGCGTTGCGTCCAATTCGACATCAGCGTTCAGTTGGCGCTCATTGAGGCGACGCATCAGAGACTCCTCCTCGTCCAGCTGCTTCTGCTCTTTGGGCTTCTTCTCCTGCTCCTCCTGCTGCTCAAAGATGGTCGTCTGTTGTTGTTGCTGCTGCTGCTGCTGTTGTTGTTGCTGCTGTATGCTGGCATTGAGAAGATCCTCTGGCTTGGCGACCGGCTGCTGCTTGGCCGCGCGCTGGTCTTGAAGCAGCCGACGCACAAGCAGTCGGAAACGAGGTAACCTTTGCAGTATGGGCAGTCGACGCAGGCCACGCTGCTGTGGACTTATTGCCGGACGCACTTCGTAGAGCAGGAAACGCAAGCGCTCCAGAATGGGCGCACAGACCTCCTTGTAGCTGCGATTGAGCTGCTGCCTGGTGCGGACCACAGACCATTTGGCCTGATGCACCTGCCGTATGATCTCGCCCAGCTGCTTGGGCAGCGTTGATTGCTGTTCCGCCTCCAAAGCGTTAAGCACCAACCCGCCCAGGCATTGATGACGCAATAGCACGGCGCTAAGTAGACGCTCCAACTCCTGCACCGGATGCTCGGTGGCAAACTCCTGATGCCACATCAGATTGTGCGCCTTGCAGTAGCGCTCCGTTACCGCCAGCCAGGCAACCACCAGTGGCTCGCTCAGGCGCGCCTCCGCCAGCGATCCAATGAAGTTATCAATGCGATTCTGCAGCTGCTCCACGGCTCCACCGCCTCCGCCTCTACGCACTGTTAGCAGCACTGGCAGCGGTGCCTCGGTTGGCGTATTCCCCGCTGTGCTATTACTGCTGCGCGCCTCGCCCTTCTCCTCGTCAAACGGATTGTTTGGCTGCAGCAACAGCAGCCCGCCGCTCAGCAACGTTGACTTGTCCAGCTGGCGACACTGCAGCTCCGCCGGCTGCAGGCTGGGACCGCTGCACATCAGGTTGGCCACCAGCCCCAGCAGCTGCGCCAGCGCGCACTCCGAGCTGAAATGCGTCAAGCGCGTCGTTCCCTGCGCTCCACCCTGCAAATAAAACAGATCCTTGATTACATTCTGGTTTTGATTGTAACAAAAAAGAACGAGTATGCTATGGAGACCTATTGCTGTGCGTCCTTCTCAACGATTCTCCACAAGTGTTGGTAGTAGAATCTAGTTTCCTATTCTATTACTCTACTGGAAGGACAGTATAATGTGAATGAATACCCCAAGTATTCAAGGTATCCTGACCAAACTCACGAAATCTGACTGTGGATATAGTTTATACAAGCTTACCAAATTTGATCAAAATCGGACCACTATGAAATATAGCTGTCATAGGAACGATGGGACGAAAATTATAGTTTTAGTAATGAAAACCTTTTTAGTTTATAAAGATAGCCTAATCAAAGTTTCCAAATCGAAGTTTCATTATATTTTGTACAGACAGACTAAATTTGTTACAAATCGAAGTACTATATATTATAGCTCACGTAGGAACCATCGGATAAAAATGACATCCAAAATCAGCAATTGAGTGTTCAATTATACTTTACAAAGTTTTCTATCATTTTATCAAAATCGGAATCGAAATCGGAAATATATAGTAAATAGCTGCCATAGGAAGGAACCCTCGGATGCAAAAATTAATTTTTTGTACGAAAAACTTTTTAGTTTATACAAATATTACATCCAAAATCAACAACTGCGAGTTTTATTATATTTTACACAGTTTCCTATCATTTTATAAAAATCGAAACACTTTACTATATATAGCTACCATAGGAAAGAACCTTCGGATGAAAAATGAGTTTTTGTACGAAAAACTTTTTAGTTTATACAAAAATTACATCCAAAATCAACAACTGCGAGTTTTATTATATTTTACACCGTCTCCTATAATTTGATCGAAATCGGAACACATTATTATATAGCTGCCCTAGGATCCCTCGGATGAAAAATGAGTTTTTGTGTACAAAACATTGCTGTAAGGGTTTATATCTTTGTTCTTTCTTAGGTTAAAACTTGTGCGACTTTTATGAAAAATTAACCAAGTATTCAAAATATTTTGCAACTTCAAAAGTCGTAGTAGTAAATATTCCTCCTGAATTTCCAACTCTCATAACTTTGTTAAAGCTCATCTGATATCATTGTGGAATGTCTGTTTGGTCGTGGTTTATGTAGATTAAGTTTTTCATTTTAGTAAATAAAATTCTTCTCTGTGAATAACTTTTATATTATATGTAATTACTATAATATATTATTTTAGCTATGAGTTTAGGTCTTTCGACTGTTTTTATCCGATTCTAAGCTTACTTCTTAACTTTTATCTATTATAATATCTATTAGTTTGCCAAAAACCTAACTGACTGTTAGATTGAGAGTCAGGATCAGATTCAGATTCAGCGGGCTTTAGTTGGACTTACCTTCTCGTCATTGGCTCCCTGGGGAGCCAGGTATTTGCCCACTTTGTGGTGCTGTAATAGCTGCTCCATGGCACTGCGATGCGGCTGGGCGCTCAGTTCGCCGCTCAGATCCTTGCCCAGGCCCAGCTCGAGCAAGGCGCGCAGGCTCTCCGATTCACAGCTGTGGAACAATGGAACAATATTAGCAGCTGTGTCATTTGGGTTCTCTTTGGGCTGGCACTCTTACATGTAGCCGGTGATATCGCAGACGTAGCCGGAGAGAATGATGCAGCGGCTGCCATCGAGCAGCAGGTTATCGAGATCGGCACGGCGCACGTAGTGTGTCTCGGGATCGGCGGTTGGCGGCGGTGCGGTGCCTTTGGGGCCGCCACGGCAGATGATGCCCGGCCAGCCCATGTCGTCGCCATCGCGCAGTTCGCCCTCGCCCAGTGACCGATTGAGCCGGTCCAGAATGCGCAGCAGCGGCAGGCAGAGTCGCGCCCAGCGCAGACTGGCCAAACACTGGGGCCGATCGCGCTTGAGCAGCACCAGACCCACCAGCAGCTCGTGCAGCAGCGCATCCGAGATGTCCGCCTGCAGGACGCGACTCAAGGCCGCGGCCAGCGGATGTGCGCCATGTGCAGGACCTTCGCTTGGATCGCGGCACTGCAGTGCCAGTTCCAGCGCCTGCTGCAGCGTGCCCACGCAGGCGGGTATCAGAGTGTGCAGATATTGGGATAGCAACGCCTCCGCTCCGGTCGTATCCTCCTCCGGGCTCGCTTGGTGTATGTGCGCCAACAGCAGACGCTGAAAGCGATGCAGCAAACAGAGACTGGGACTGATGCTCTGCGAATGCTGTTGATCCCCCTCTGCATGCTGCTGCAGCTGCTGCAACTGCTGTTGCTTGGCCAGCAGCGTTAGCGAGAGTCGGCTCTGCGTCAGCGAGGCATTGTTCCCAAGCAGCCGAGTGATCAGCTGCAGCAGCGGCAGATGCGCCCCATCGTTGCAGTCCGTTGAGCAGTTGCTACTCTCCAGCCGTATCGCATGCTGCAGCGCCGACTCCAGCCCCCCCTCGGCCATCAGTGAGCTCACCAGCAGGTCTGTCATGAAGCGATGTCCCGACGAGCACGCCTGGCCTGGCTCCGAGGGCAGCAGTCCCGTCAGCGTCTGCGCTCGCTCTGCTGCCGTCGGCAACAGGACACTCCAGCCATCCTGCAAAGCAAGCAACAAACTATTTAATAAGTTGATAACAGGCCTTTCCGAGCCCACAAACTATATACATATATAATCTTGTTCCACACAAAAGCCGAGTCGATCCAGCGATGTCCGTCTATCTGTCTCTGTTTCTTTCTAGTGTACTACTTTTCAAGCTATCTTAATGAAACTTGGCATAGATGCTTCTCTTTGCTGCAGGCAGCACATAAGTCGGAGCCGACCGGATCGTATCACTATAACATATAGCTGCCATAGGAACAATCGAACGACAATTATGTTTTTGTATGAAAAACTTTGATGTTTTCCAATATATGCCGACGAAGCTCATCCAATCGAAGTATCGGTATAGTATATACAAAGCTGATCAAATTTGATTAAGATCGGTTTACTATATCATATAGCTAACATAGGAACGATTGGTAGAAACTTCAGTTATATGATAAACTCTTTTATTCTTTTGAAATATTGAAATAAAGCCCACCAAATATAAGTTTTATAATGTTTAATAGAAACTGATTAGATTTGGTTAAAATGTGACTACTATATCATATCATATATAGTTGCCAAAGGAAAAAAGCAACAATCGGTTAAAGAGAGATTTCTACAAAAAACATTCTTGTATGTTGAGATATTTCAATGAAACTTGTCAAATCGAATTACCATAATGCTGCGAACAAGCTTTTTTAAATTGATCAGAATCGCTTCACTATATTATATACTTGCCATACGAATACTCGATCGAAATTCGAGCTTTTGTATTCAAAATCTTTCTGAAAGGGTATCTCACTTAGGGAGCTAGGACAACATTACCAGCTTCCTTATTTGTGAACCCATCCTGACATATTTGGTATCAGGAAAAGTTGTTAGAAGCAGAACTATTGACTATTGATATAAAAAAACATATCTAATTCCCTTAAACAGGACAATTTCATGCTACGAAAACGATTTTCAGTTGATATCAGTAAATTGTGAGGTACAGGACTATAGATCTTCTAAAGTTTATACAGATTTCGATGTTTTAAAACGCATAAGGACTAGTCTTTGGTTAACTTGAGTAAATAGATCAAAGGCACAAAATGTGGGTCAAGGTTGAATGCAATCGAGCTAACAAGTATCTATATAGACATGGAATTACCTGAAGTGCCTGCTGGGCAGCAATTTGAATAGTGCGAAGCACTTGACTGCCGCCGGCCAGGCTGAGTATGCGCGTCTTGAGGCTGTTGAGGAGCCTGCCGCCGCTGGCCAGGCCCACATTACGTGGCTCCACGCCGTTGGCAATCAGCGCGAGCAGCTGCAGGCGCACGAGATTCAGACAGGCGACCGCAATGCACTCGGACTCCTGGTTGGGCGTCTGGCGAATGTCCTGTGCGGCGCTGGCGCAGCACATGCCCAGCAACTGGTCCAGTAGCCGAAACGTGGGCTCGCCCAAATCAATGACAAACGGCGCACGCAGTGGCACACCTTGGCGGGTGCTCTGCGTCCAGATCAGACTCTGGCCGGCTGTGCAGGCCATGCCGCTGGCGGGCAGCGTCGGTAGTGCCACCAGTATGGGTTGACGCAACAGCGGCTCACTGCACACGGAGGCGGGACAGATTTGCTGGTTATCGTTGCGGCCCCAGCCAAAGATTTCGCCACTGCTGCTCAAGGCCAGACAATGGGCCACGCCGACGGCCACGTCCACAATGCGCTTATGCTGCAAACAAATGGAAACCGGATGGGAAATTAATACATGAGCTATAGTGTGAACAGAAGCGAGACTCACCTGTAGGCTGGTTATAACTCTTGGCACACTGCAGCCCTGAACGTTACGCTCGATCATCTGATGGCCCAGACACGAGGCCTTGCCCCAGCTGTACAGTTGTCCCTCGCTGGTAAGGGCCAGCGAGAATTGGGAGCCGGCAAATACACGCTGCACGCGCGGCAGACAGTCGATGAGCATTGGTTTCAGATTGCTGTTGCAGCTGGCATTACCCAGCTTGCCATAGTCGCCATCGCCCCAGGCGTACACCTGTCCCTCGGATGTCAGGCAGAGCATATGGGCATCACCGCTGCCCAGCGCCACATCGACAACCTGATGATCCTTGAGGGCCATCACCATCGTTGGCAGGTTTTGATCATCCGAATTGCCATGCCCCAAGCGGCCATAAGTGCCCCGTCCCCACGTATACAGGCTGCCCCGGCAGGTGATTGCCGCGCTGTAGGAGCAGCCGCAGTGGACGGACTTCACGCGTCGCAACAGTGCCTCAATCTTGGTGGGCACCTCGCGTGTATGACAGTCGCCGTGTCCCAACCGCCGACCATCGCCCAGGCCCCACGAGTAGGCGTTGCCTATGGAAGGAAGAGAGCAGCAGATGGATTTGGTTTATCATTAGTTTATCATCAGAATGTGGCAGTTGCTTACTGTAGTAGGTCTCTTAATCTTGATACAATACCATTTCAGCCCATATGAATACACCTAAATCTTCTTCTTTCACTCTCTAGACTTGATTTTTGACAATTTTATTTCCTGATTCTTGATAATACACTTTTGATAGTATCAGTTAAAACCAGGCACCATAACATTATAATTAACTATGATTAATTGATTCATTGATTATTTGTTTTTAACCGATTGACTTCAAACTCATTTTACAAGTTTTCCAATTATTTTGAAACTAATTTTCAAAGCAACTCTCATTAAATAATTCGACATCCGCCCACGGAAAAGGGATGAAGTTTGGAACTCAGAATTTTCGTTTTTCGGGCGGGAAATAGAATTCAAAGTCAAATGAGTGGGATTATTTGAATAGTTAGATCGGCTTTAAAGACACTTTCACAACCTTACACAAGAAACATTAGTCACGTGGCTCTAACTAGTTTAGTTTCATACCCCCACGGGAGGGAATACTGTGATACGCTATTTATGTGTATTTCTTACGGTCTAAATCTTTCACTTTCATCTAAATATTTGGCCGGGCAAGGCCGGAGTACTTTCCGGCTAGTTTTAAATAAATTAAGGATACAAACTTATACTATAAAAAATAGGATATTTGTTGCTTTTGCGTTCACATGGGATACGTTTTACGCCTTCGTTTTGTTCATCCCCATAACTCTCTCATTTAGAATCCCTGGTCAAAACTAAGGATACTAATTTACGAGTTTCGTAAACGAATAAAATAGAAAAGTGTATAGCATACTTTTTGGAGCAGGACCTTCAGACAATCCTGAAAAGTAGAATTTGAAACTGAACTGATCTGATCTGATTGCCTTTGAAGTTGAAAATAAGAAATCAGCAATACCATCGATTGTTTTCCAGTTTTGGAAGCTCGATCTTTATATAATCTTAAAATAACAAGAAATTAAACTGAATGAGTTCTTATTTAAAACGAAGAATCGACTCACAGTTGCTGTCCACGGCCAGGAAATGGTGACCCTCGCAGTGGGAGGCAATGGAGACGAATGTCTCGTCGGCAATTGCGGAAAAGTCGAGCAGCTGCGGCTCCGTCTCTGGCTTGGCAATGTGCCAGTTGTAGAGTTTACCCTCCTGGCTGAGCAGAAGCACCACATCCTCGCTGCAGGCAAGTTGCTTCAGTTGAAATTTGCAGCTGAGCAGCGCTGGTGATGGCGGCCCCGCCTGCTCAGTCGTTGGAGCGGCCCAGCTAAGCGCTGGCTCCACGTTGAATCCCTGCTGCTCCTGGGATAAGGCCGGCCAGCCCAGGGCATAGACGCGCTGCTGCTCCAGCAGGGTGGTCGGCCTTGCGGTCAGGGGTCGCAGCAGACAGTTGGACAAACGGTGCGGCATATGCGGCTGGACGAGCCGGTCCAGATGCGAGATGATGACAACGGCAGCACGACGCAGATCCACGATGGCGGCGCTGCTCTTGGGCAGCATGAGAAAGCGCAGAAATGTTTCCGTGGCGCTGGCCATGACCATGGGCTCGACGCCAGCTGGCGTGGAGCAGCTGCTGCTGGTTGACTCGGCGCCCAGACGCTGGTAGCGCTGCAGGATGCGCAGCAGTGGAGCGCCTGTTTTGCGCGGCATGTCCCGATTGTCGCCATTGCCAATGCCATGATCGTTGTCCTTCTCCCAAAGCAGCAGCAGCAGCACCACACACTCGAGTGTGGCAGCCAGCGTGCCCTTCTGGACGCCCAGTTCGAGGAGCAAACAAAGAGCCGTATGGCGATCAGTGATCGGGGCCAGGCAGCGTCCGCCCATGGGATCGCCGAGTGCGACAAGACGCAGAAACTTTATGGAGCGCTCCATGACCTCCAGCCAAAGCGGCGAGACATCTGTGGCGGCATTAAAGAGCGTCGCCTCCGGCAGCTCCTGCAACGATTCGAGCGCCTCGCTCAACAGTTCGCTGCACATTTCCGTGTCCTCGCCAGATCGCCAGGCACGCCGCAGAAAAGCAAAGCTGAAGTTAAGCGCGGCGCGTGTGCCAACGCGTGCCAATCCCAGCGCTGCATATTCGAGCTCCATTTGACGACGCTGCTGCTGATCCTTGGGATTGTCCTTGGCCTGCTCCGGCGGCGCACTCGTTTCCTCTGGCTGCTGTGCGGCTGCCTGTGGCGCTTCCTGTGGAGCGGGCAGCGCATGTTTCTGGCTGCGCTTCAACGCCACAAAGTACCGCTCATAGACAAAGAGTTGCTGGCGCAACTGCTGCGCGGAGAGGCAATTGCCAGCGGCACGCAGAGCCAACTCATGCAGCTCGCCAATGAGTGACTTCTGGCAATCCTGCTTGGCCAGCTGTGTGGGCGGCTGGCCCCACAGCCAGCTGCTCAGGGTCAGCTCTGTGGCATGCTGTTGCCCCGCTGCCGCCTGCTGTGCCGCGGCCGAGGTAAGCTTACGTATGGCCGTGTCCGAGTCGAGCGGACGGCAGTATTCGCAATTGCAGGCGGACAGCGGACCACAGTAGTCCGGCTGACAGCAGGGGCAGTGCAGAGCCTGGGCGCCACAATAATGCTTGCCATCGTCGCCCAGGTAAGAGAGATCGCCGCGTGCATTCACCAGCGCCGCTGTCGGTGAGGACACCAGCTCACAGTCCTGTATGAGATGATTCCAGAGAACTGCGCCCTCTGAAGCGTTGCGCAGGCAGGCAATGAGATCGGCGCGCAGCCATTTCCCATCCAGATAGGGCAATGGACGCAGATAGAGATCACTGATGGGCGTCACCGCGCTGGAGGAGCCGCCGCTGGAGACATGGCCGGCTGGCGCCTCCGTTGCACTGCCTCCAACGCCAGTGCCAGTGCCAGTGCCAGCCCAGTGCCAGCTCCAGTGCCAGCTCCAGTGCCAGCGCCAGTGCCAGCGCCAGCGCCAGCTGTGGCTGCAGCTGCACTCGCATTCGCGGTTGCAGTCGCAGTCGCAGCTGGGCCAGCGTTGCTCAACCGATAGAACATACTAAGATGCAGTGATTGAAGAATGGCTGGTTGTGAGGAATGTGCCCTTGATTGCGTATTGCCTAATTTATATGTTTAACTGCCGTCAGCGCTGTCGCAGCCAATAGCAATAACATGGCACATTTTACTCTTTGAAACGCTTTTTACTTTTGTTTGTTCTCAGTTTGTTGTTTTTTTCTCCTCTGCTTTTTCAGTTGTTTTTTGTTGTGGGCTAAATGGAAGAAGAAGAGTTTTGGTTACTAGCTGCCAGTTGTGGGTGGTGGCGGGATGATGAGGGGCATTTATTGCTGCCTCAGGCTCAATGTCGTCACACACACACACACAGACACACACACACACACACACCCACACACACAACTAGTGACTTTGGCTTAGAATTGAATCGTAGTTTTCATTTTCATTTTCCCTTTCGTTGCCATTGTGCAAATTGTTCTTGTGTGTGCTATTCAATGAATTAATCTGACACTTGCTTTAACACTTGTCTTTCACATTGTTATTAATCGATTCAATAGCTATTTTAGATGCAATTCTTTGTTTAACTGAAATATTTAATCAATTAATAGTCGCCGTTGTTCTTCTGCTTGCACACAAGGCCAACCTGCCAACCTGCTTGCATGCAACCGCCCATCGATATCTGTGCAATTTTTCGATTTATCGAGCCTAAACATCTGGCACCGTTGGCTTTCTGTTTACATTTTCAAACAGCCGTTGTGTGCAATGTTCTAATGTGTGTAAATCAAAAAGTATGACATTTGCGCTGCTTTCATACACTTGCTGACACTTATACCTTATATACTTAGTCATTTATATAGTTACTTTAGTTGCATTCCCTAAATTAAGTAAAATATTTACTACCAAGCGGGACTGCCATTCTACACGCCCACCGACATTTGTGCAATTTCTGCCGCTTATCGAAAGCAACATCTGGCAACGCTGATTGTCTGTTTACATTTTCAAATTGCGAATGCCGTTAAGCACTTCTGCAAACCAGGTCAAATTTGCACTGCCCTTTGCTAATAATAACTATGCTGGCCTGAGCTGCAGCTACTGCCTGGGGATTATGCAGCGTGACATTTGACATTTGACAGCCATCTTGTCCTTGGGGAAATCGCTCCAACATTTCTCCTATACATATTAATATGCATTGCTGAGTAAATATTCATAAATTATATACCATTTGCTGTATTATTTTATACCAAATCTGAAATAAAAAAAGAAACTCTCACTAACACTTTCATAAAATCATGTGTACCTATTATGACCTCATCGAACCGCATCAGCAGCAACCCCTTAATTGTAGGTTATCGGGGTAGAAAATGCCCCGTTGTCCCACCCCACCCCACCCCATCCCCCATAAATGAATTGGCTTTGTCTGTACTTTAGAGGAATAATTCGTTTATTTATCGAATACATTGAAATGCATACACGAGTTGTTTCTCAATTGTTTTGTTTGTTTTTTGTTGTTGTTTTTATATTTATATTACTTTGTATTTGTTTAAATAAATAAGATACATACGTTTAATCAATAATAGCAGTATTTATCGTGCAAATTTGATAAGCATAATAATTATTTGCGTTTGCTTGTTTCTCTTGCAAGTTTTGTTTTTGCTTTATGAAATAAGTTTGCATTAAATATATGAAAAAAATATATGTAATTTTTTGTTTTTCTTTTATATTTTCTTTTTTTGTTGCTTTTGTTTTTGTTTTTAATTAGCTGCTCTCTTATGTTTCAATTTACTTTTTCTTTAAAGTAAAAAACGATCTGCGCTTTGGTTCGTCCTTTTGTGATGTTGCCGGCAAAGTCTGGGATCTGCTCGCCGCGACAGCTGCCGATTCGCTTTGGGTTTTCAGGGAGGAAACCCACAGTGACATTTCGCTATCATCGTGGGCTTGCAGCAAGAACTCAGCGCCACTGGCGAGCCTAGAGCGTGGCAAGAAAAAAAGAAAGAGTCAATTAAAGTTTACATACGATATCAATTTGATGATTTCATATTAGGCAACACTTACTTCACCCGCAGCACATGCTTCTTCTTGGTGTAATCACTGGCAATTTCGATGGCAGCACCCTGCAGATCGTAGCTGGGCTCGCCGCGGAAGGTCAATTCGGGATTACTCTTGTAACCCTTCTGATCTTTGAAGAACGAAACGCGTCCGCTTCGTGCAGCCATGTAAACCTAAATGAAAAGCGAAATGATTGATATAATTAAACAAATATAATCAATTGGGTTGCGCCTATTTAAACATAAAAATAATCGATTGATTGGCTTACCTTATCCCAAGATCTGTTGGAGGCCTTTTTGGTGGCTGACTCCCACTCGTGCTTTCGTGTCACATAACCCTCCTGACCATCTCCAGCAGCAGGTGTGGCGCCACGTTCTACAGATAAAGCTTTCGATTAGTATACAGAACATTTGATATGAACTACCAGACATATATAGACACAGCAACAGATAGAGAGAGAGAGAGAGAAAATACGATTGCATACTCGAAAGTATGGCCATGGTTAGGATGGTTATTGAGCAAGAGTTATACCTGTTTGGGTCTCGACAACGCGCTCAACGTCGACGGCTGTGTCTGCAGCGGCTGGGTTAGTTGATTGGGTTAATCCGTCGATATTTTTAGTAAGCATGAGTGAATGAGATGGAATGTTCAGATTTAATTGGTTATACACATTATACACGAGTGGATACAGGATTAAAGATGGTGCGGTGGTGTTAACCGCTTTTCAGATTAAGTTTACGTGCTTTTACGGATGCTAACGAAAAAGTTGAGTTGAGGTGAGGTGAGGTATAATAGTTATAGTTATAGTAATAGTAATAGTATGATTAGGTATTCCATTCCCATTTAATCCTACCTGCTTCATCATGGCTAATGCCAACATCAACATCATCACGTCGCTCAGCCTCACGCTTGGCCTGTTCCGCCGCTTCGGATGCAGCCTTAGCCTCCTGTTCCTCTTTAATGCGTTGTCTCTCAGCCTCTTCCGCCATCTCCTGGCGCCTCTTCATTTCCTTAAGCTCAAACTACACAGGAGTAAGGAATTACAGATGAGATAAGCTAATACTATCATCATCATTATCAGGTAATGTTAGCTTACTGTTGTCAAACGCTCAAGTGCACTGAAGCGCTCCTCCTGAGCGGCGGCCGACTTCTCGAATGCCTCGTGCTTCTTGATCAGGTTCTCCACTTCGTCAATGGTGTGTCCCAGCTCTGAAGACAGCAGATACGGTTCCTGGGCAATGAGCCAAGCCTCGGCAACGGCAGCATCTCTGGCAAACTGATAAACCTCCAGGACTGCACACAAAAAAAAATACAAGATTTACGTTCAAGTTGATTTCACTACGAAAAACCTTTCGTTCTACGTACTCAGCTGAAGGTTCTCCCATCGCTCCTCCCAGCGTCGCAGAAGGGCGTTCCGGCTGTTGCTCAGCTGCATCAGACGATCCTTAATGTCAGCGGAGGCATAGTGATTGCGGGTGAGCAACTCCTTGCCCAGCGATATGCAGGCGCTGAAGTTATCCTCCCGTGTATCGATCTCGGCCTTGAGGCTCTGATGGTTGTTCATCAGCAGCTCGACGCCGGAAACATCGCGTGGCTTCTCCGAGGTGTTCATCTGGCGCACGAGATCCTCCATCCAGATCGTGAGTATGCGGACCATGTTGAAGAAACGGAACAAATCTCCAGTGTCGGCGAGTTTCTGTTTGCGTGCATCGCACATCGCTTGCAGATTGTCCCAGGCGTGCAGAACCTCCTGTTCGCGATTGGTGATCTCCTTGGCCTTGTCACCGGCATAAGCATCCTGCAGCTTGGCGGACTCCTCCTGGATTTGCTGCACCTGTGAGTACAATGTGGTGAGGTCCTGCAGGAAGTTATAATGCTTGCGCTGTAGCGTCGATACGGAGCCAGCATCCCGGCCCAGCTCATCGGAGACACCGTGCTGCTTCTCGAGTATGCGTCCCAGGACGTCCTTGCAGTCATGGAAGAATTTGTGCAACTCCCGCGAGGCGGCCAACATTTGGGTGCGTGTCTCAATCAGCTCCAGCAGATCCTGCCACGATTCATTCAAATTGTCCTTCCACTCGGCTATGGTCGCCGAATCCGAGTGTCCCGCCTGTATCAGATTATCGGCAATGCCATTAACCTTGGCCACCCGCTCACCGCCAACGGCTTCTGTGTCCCGTGCGAACTCATTGAAACGCTCCGATAGCAGCGTCACATGATCATAATCCTGGCCCAGCTCCTGGGAGCCGGCGACCACCTCGCGATCTGTGATCCATTGCTCGAGGTCGTCCACCTCACGGCTAAGCATGAACAGCTGCAGGGCTTCGTTGAGGCGGGCGCGACGCTCGCCGGCCAGATCCTTGAGTCCGGCATAGAGCTTGTCTAGCTGCGACTGTTTGACGGCAACGGCATCACCGCTGGAGACATCATCGCTGCTGAACTGGCGTGCCACCTCGCCAAGCTGGCGTATGGTGTTTGCATAGTCCTCGACGGACTGCTCCAGGTTCTCGTGCTTCTTCATTAGATTCTGGGCGCTAATCTCATCCTTGCCGCGATCCTCGACCATCATGTAGAGCTCCTGTTCGCTCATCCACGACTCAGCCTCCTGGGCATCGAAGAAATACTGCTGCACCTTCTCGGACTCAAGCAGATGCCTCTTGCGATTCTCGATGGCATCCTTAAGTTCCTGCCACTTCTGGGTTAGATCGCTAATCAAAGCCTCGAACTTCTTGGCATCCTCATGACCCTCATCGATCAGCTTGCGTCCATTGTTGCAGATGGCATTGATGCGTGGCTCGTGGTTATCAATTTCGGTTGCCAGCGACTGGTTCTTCTTCTTAAGCACATGGACATTGAAGAGTGAGTTGCCGTAGTCCGGCGAGTTGGCCACCGGCAGCTTCTCATCAATCCAGAGTTTCTCATCCTCAACATCGCGACAGAACTGGAAGGCCTCCTTCTTCTTTTCGAGCTGCTTCTGGCGCTCCAACAGCGGCGCCTTGATCTTCTCAAAGCGCTCGAGCACCGCCGTCTTCTTGACAACAATCGGTTCAATCTTCTCCTCTGGCACTGTCTTCTGCAGGTATTCGGTCTGCTTGTCAATCTCCTCCACCTGGCGCGCCTTTACTGCCATCTGGGTCTGGATGACCTGTTGCTTCTGCATGAGTATGTTCACCGAGGTGAGATCGTTGGCGGTGTCTCCGCTGACAATCTGCTTCTCCAAATCGGTTATGTACGAGTCAATATCATCGCAGGTCTGTTGGACAAGGACCTCCCGATTGGCGTCGAAGAGAAGGGCACCCTTCTCCTTGGTGTGCACCTCTAGGTCGTCAAACTGTTTGGCCAGCTCCTTGAGCTTTGGCTCGATGACATCCTTGAACTCGGGCTTCTCCTTCGAGAGCTCCTGGGCGGATTTTTCGGCCTCGTACAATCGCTCCTTGTTGGCAGCGATTTCAGCCTCAAAGGCCTGATGCCTTGTCCACTTGGAGTGTATGGTCTTAGCGCTTCTGTATGTTTCATCCTGGGATGTTACATATTTCTCCTGCACCCACTCAGCCAGTTCCTCGAGATCTTGCAGGAATTCGTGCAGTTTCACCTGGTTCTTAAGCTTCTCGTGCTGATCCAGCGCCCGCTGACGATTATCATCACGACGTCCGGTTATATTCTCAGCCCGCTTGCCAATCTTGTCCGCATCGAAGTGCTCCTTCTCCACAAGGGTGTCGGCGACCTGCAGCAGTGTATTAATCTTGTCATCGTTGGCCTCCATGGTGGTTAGGAAGGCTTCGTGACGTTTCAGCTGATTTTCGGCCTGCTCAAGATTAACGGGCGTGTCATCTTTGCTAAGGAAGTGCTCCTGCTGGCTGAGCAGCACCTCGGTCTGGCGTGCATCCCTATTAAAGAGCTGCTGATCGAGACTCTGCGACAGCAACACCTGACGATTCTCCCACATCTGGTGGAGCTCCTCCCAGCCTTCTTTCAAGGCATTAAGGCGCTCGCGCAAGAACATGTACTGAGGATCATCGGTATTGCTACCCTCAGAGGTAAGTCCCTCGCCGTATTCCATCATATTCTTATAGTCCTCGGTATAGTTGTCGATCTCCTCACGTATGGACTGATGCTGGTTAAGCAGCTTCTCAGCCTCGGGCAGTGATGTGGGTGTATCTTCGGAGGCGACATCCGTTTGGGTCTTGGTAAGCCAGGTCTGGAAGTGATCAAGATCGCGCAGGAAGCGATGCAAATCGCCAGCCTCCTCCAGTTTGGAGTCACGCTCCTTGAGCATCTGTGTCAGTTGCTCCCAGATGAGTTCGATTTGTGCGATGCGCTCACGGATTAGCTGCGCCTCTTCCGGATGCTCCACCTCAATGCTGTCCGCTTCACGGCCCAGACTCGAGAGTTTCGCCTGAATGGCAGCTAGATCGCGGTCCATGCCGCTAAGGCGGCGCTGCAGCGTCATCACGCCAGTCAGATCCATCTGTAGACTGTCGGTTTCCGTAAGGATGCGCTTCTTGTCCTCAATCCATGAGATTGTCTCGCGGCACTCAATGTAGAAGGTCTGGACGCCATGGGCCGACTTGAGGTCGTCCATTTTGGCCTCAGCCTTTTCGCGCAACGTCGACCACTCCTGGTTGAGATGGTTCTGGCGTTCCAGGATCTCATCCGAGTTGGGATGCTCAACGTGGAGCAGCTGGCGGGCCAATTGATTAACAACGGCCACACGAGAGGCGTTCGCATTCATTTCCTTGTCGAAGCCCTCGAAGCGATGCTTCATAATCTCAACATCCTCGATGTCCTTGCCAGGAACCATGGTGTCCAGCATTTTGGTCTTCTCCTTGATCCATTGCTCGACGCCATCCGCCTCGGACATCAGCTTGTAAAGGCTGAGAGCGTCCAGTAGACGCTGCTTGCGGAGCTTGGCCAGCTCGGTAAGCTCCTTGTAGCGCGAATCGATTGCCTCCAGGCGCTTGTCCACATTCGCCTTCTCTGGCTCGTTGAGCTTGAGGGTCTCGGCCTGCTTGTGGAGCGCATCGATGACCTCAGCGTAGTTCTTCAGCTCATCGGCAACATCCTTGTGCTTCTTAAGCAGCGACTGAACGTTGGCTTCGTCGCGGCCCACATCCTCGCTGGAGACAATGCGCAACGTGTCCAGCATCCAGTTGTCTACGTCGTCGGCATCAGCAAACAGCTGGAAGTACTCGACAGCGTTCTCCAGACGTTGCCGCCGGTATTTGGTCAGATCGAGCAGATGATCCCACTTGGAGAGAATCTCCTTGAGACGATCCTTGATGCGATCGGCACCAAAGTGTCCCTCGGTGATTAGCTCGGCGCCCACCTTAGCCACATTCTGTAGCTGAGGATCATGCGATGTGATCTCCGATTCGAGTGCCTTGTGCTTGCTGAGCAGCAGATTAACCGTGGTGAGATCGTGTCCAATCTCATCGGTGGAGACAATTTGCTCCTTCTCCTTAATCCAATTCTGCTCGTCGGCAGTATCCCAATAGAACTGCCAGAGCTTGCGGCTCTCCTCGAGGCGGCTGCGTCGCTCAACAGCCAGGCGGACGAGCTCCGCGTAGGCATCCTCCAGCTGCTGGACGCGGCTGACAATGATCTCGGGATCGCAGGGCTTATACGACTCTGGATCGTCGCTGAGGAACTTCTGTGAGTTCTGTACAACGACCTTGACGCGCTCACCCAGTATATTGATGTCCGCCTCGACCAGCGAGTGCTTCTGCAGCAGATCCTCGACGCCCATCAGATGCTTGCCGTAATCATCGGTCATGAGCAACTGCTTGATCTCCTCCATATTGTCCAGGATGTAGAGCATCTCTTGGAAGTTCTGCTGCAGCTGCAGCGAGATCTCCAGGCGCATGCGACGAGCGCGCAACAGCTCCAACAGATACGTCCACAGGCGCATTACGTTATCCTTGCGCAGGAGAATGCGCTTCACATCATGATAACGCTCCGATTCCAGCTCATCGCATACAGCCACAACAGCCTGGACGCGCTCCTCATAAGCAAAAATGTCCGTCTCGATGGCCTCGTGCTTCTTGGCTGCCGCCTCCACAGCAGCCAAATCGAATCCAAAGTTATCCTGGCTAACCAGACGCTGGTTCTCCGACAACCAAGTCTCGCGCATGGATGCCTTGCGATCGAATCGAGCCGCCAGCTGCTCCAATTTCTCCTGGCGTATGAGCTCCTCGCGCAGCGCCAGCTCACGTTCATGTTCGGCCTTCTCGAGGCGCTCCCAGGCCTTGTTAATGTCCGATATCATTTTACCCTCTTTGGGTGTGTAGGGCTTCTGGTTGTTGGCGCGCATCTTGGACTGAAGTGTAAAGAGCAGGACCTCTAGATTGCCCTTCTCAACAAACTTGGGTGGCTTCTCGATGGTGCGATAATTGGAGAACTGAGCCAGTTGACCCTGCACACCGACCAACGAGTTCTCAAACTCGCGCTCGCCCAGCGACTGTATCGTTGTCTCGATCCATTTAAGGAGATCGCTGGTAAAGTGCTCATAGTCATGAATCATTTTATCGTTCTCCATGGCAATGCCAACCACCTTGCCGATACGCTTGCCCTGAACGGTCTCCTGCTTCAGCTTGCTGAAGTAGTGATAGTAGGTGACCACATAGGTGATAATCGACTTCTCGTCGGGATGCTCGACAAACACATCCTCCGCATCGAGCAGCTTGGCGAGGCCCAGCTTATCCTCGGCGACATCGAATGCATTGTTAAGATTGTGTATGGCATTCGTTTTCGATAGCTTCTCAAATTGCACTAAGTCTGGACGGTGTTTGTGTATAATCGCATTGAAGGCGAGACCATCGCGCCACGATGTTGTAAAGTTTCTAACGTTCACATTGTGATAGCCAGCGGTCTTCATTTGGCACCACAGCAGCAGCGCATCCTTGGCCGACTTTGTCTCCTTATTGTCCACCTCCTCGATGGTGATATCTTGTATCTACGCAAAAGCAAAGGATCAACATACGCACGCACACAAGGCACATAACAAAGATTTGATTTATTAGGCAAATTGTCTGGCAAATGTAAATGCAATCAAGCTAAAGTTCAAGATCAAGGCTAACTTATTCTACACTGTGATACAAATTGCAGTCTGGGGTTAGTTTTTCATCTTCCTGTTCAAGTTAATCAGTTAATCTTAAGTTCTGTCTATTCAAATATACCTTAACTTCTAAACATTTTTATTAACTATGTCATTGATTGACCATTTTCGAGCGCAATTTGTATCGCAGTGTGTTTTTGGATGGAGGAAATATTACCTGGAAGCGCAAGATAATCGTCCAGATGAGGCCCAAATTGAGGGAGGCATTGCCATCGACAATGTCGTGGGAGCCAATGTTCTCAAGATGGACGCGCTGTTCGCGCAAGAATTGCAGAGCCTTGTCCACATTCTCCAGGCAGTGTATTCGCATTTTACCCTTGGTGGGCTTGGGCAGGCGTTCGCCGGATAGAACCTCCAGTAGCTTTATTAAATGCTTGCCATCCCGCATATCCACATAGAGATCGGCGATGCGACAGTTGACGCGGCACAGATGAGAGTTCACCCATTTGGTGAATGTCTTCTTCTGTACGCTCTCGCGCTCCTCGGCCAATGCCTTAATGCGGGATCTCTCGAAGAGTCGGGAACTGGAGTTGCCGCCATCGTATTCGTATTCATCGATATATTCGTTGCCAGGACCCTGACGGGGGTCCCATCGAACAATTGAAATGTCCGTCGTCATTTTAGCTGCTCTTGCAAATTGTCCACAATTGTTACCGCAAAGAATTCAATTTTGTATCCCTAAATTCCGAACCGAAAATAAACCTCAAACAATAACTGCAAAATAGATGGAATAGAAAATAACATATTTCGTTAGTATCTCAAATTTCATATATGTATTGTATGTATCAACAAATTCCAAACTGAAATTAAACCTTAAACAATAACTGAAAGTAAATAACAACATTTCTGGTAACTACGAGTATCTCATATTCCATTCCTTATTATTTTTCCCTTATTCGGCACTGAACATAAGCCCGAAAATAATCAAACTCTTGGTTACTATTTCAAATTCCATTATGTTTACATATTTTATTCATGATTGGGGCACGAAACGTAAACCATCAAGACAATATAGAGAATACAATTACTTTTTGGTTATATTTTTATGATACATTCTATATTTTAAATTCCTAATACTGAACCCAAAAGAAAACCCCGAGGAAGGTTAATATTTCATCCTATATTTGTTATCCTTAATTGTTGAGTTTTCTTTATTCCTAATTCTGAAATGATATAGTATATATACATATATATATAATATACATTCTATATTTTATATTTCTTATACTGAACCCAAAAGAAAACCCTTTCATCCTATATTTGTTATCCCTAATTGTTGTATTTCCTTTATTCTTAATTCTGAAATAATATAGTAGTATAGAATAGTATAGAATAGTATAGTATAGTATAGTATCATAGCATACATTCTATATTTTAAATTCCTAATACTGAACCCAAAAGAAAACCCCGAAGAAGATTAATATTTCATCCTATATTTGTTATCCCAAATTATTGAATTTACTTTATTGCTCATTCTAAAAAAGATATAGTATAATCTTTTTAAAAAAGTAGAAAAAACAACAAATGTTAGTGTGCTTCAGCATATTCCATTCTAGGGATATAGTATACCTAATTCTGAACCGGAAATAAATCTAAAAAAAAGTAAAGCCAACACCACAAATTTGTTTGGTTACTCATATTCTTTATATTTCGTTCTGTTCTATATACATATATTGTATATGGATGAGTGGGTGGGTGGTGGTCACTGACTACTGTACTACTGTACCCCTGACCCACCCAGCCCCGCCTTCGCCATCTCTTGCACTTGCTCTGCTTTTATGATTCATATAAGACACAATGGCGTCACATTCAGTGGCCCGCGGGGTCGCCTGGGTCAACTGGCGTCCAAGCAAGTCCGCTTACAATTGGCATTCACTGTAGTATGTGCGTGTGTGTGTGTGTGTGTGTGTGTCTGTTTATTATTTTAGCTTAATAGTTAACGCGATTACATCACGCCTCATCCGCAATGTCATTCCCATTCCCCATTTCCATTTCCATTCACAAATTCTATTCTCATTCCAATTTCAAGTTGACAGGTAGTGGAAAGCTGAACAGAATAGGGGGGGTGCGGGCGGAGGGCACAGATTTAAATCGCACGGTGGTGAAATTGCAGGAAATTCAATTCACAAAACTATCGGAATGACCGAAATATGTCACACATACTAAAACAGATATACATACGTATGTATGTGTGTGTCTGTGAGTGAGTATATTATCTGTATACTAATGGGAACTAGTATAAACATACATGCATACATATACATACATATGTATGTACATACATTTGTATGTATGCAAGCGTATTTTGACCTTTATTCCATGCTGTACAGGTCATTCCATTCGCTGCACATAGATACATACATAAACATGTTTCTTAATAAATATTTAGTTGGGACAATATGTTTTATTTCATTTTAAAACACAAAATCAGACTTGAAATTGCACTCGTTGTTGCTTGTTACTGTTGCCTTGCTGATTTAATTTGTATTGTCAATGGGCATGAGCTAATTTAGCACAAACAATAAATTAAACAAAACAACAACAAAAAACAATAGAATTTAGCACACATCTTTATTTACATACGAGCATGTATAAACACACACACTCACACATGCACACACATTAACATTCGCATACACGCAGCTCTATTATCTATTACGTAATATTTTATTCTGATTATAACGAAAACGAAGCTTAAAACTTGCCGACACTGTGACAGAGATGAGCGGGAGAGCGAGCAGCGCAGCAAAGGCACACAACGAAAACAGAGCGAAAACAACAACAACAACAGCAACAACGAGAGAAACACCAACGCAACACAAACAAACAAGCGCAAACAAACAGGCGGCATACGCACGTAAAGAGAGCGAGAGTATAAAATGGAGAGCGTATCTGTGTATCCCCGAGAGCTAATGAGACCAAAAACCGAGTCGACGCTTGGCGAGGGAGGAGCATGGGCAGCGGGCGTAGTAAATGGGGTAGGTTTTCAACTCGGCTCTGGCAACTTTGCAATTATGATTGCATGTCATACACACATATACATATGTATATCTATATGTATATGTGTGTATTATATAGTACATATATATGTATGCGTGTTGAGATCTTGTTAAAAGTGAGTTCATCACATTGATTTGATTAGCGCAAGGAGGGGCGCGGCTTCTTGGGGCTTCAAATTGTGCAATTGTTGTTTAATTAACCAGGGCAGCCACAGTCGGAGCTCTCAATGCGAGCCACCACCGGAGTGAAAACTCCAAAAGTTTTATACGTTGCGTTGCGTTGCGTATGGAAAACCAGTTTTTGGAAACATCGCAAATGTAACTTTTTTTTTGGTTTTGTTTTAACTAACAATCGCTTAAGTACATACACGCACACATATACATAAAAGTATGTATGCTTGTACATCACGAGTACGTGATTATTACCTTACAACTGTACAATTTGAGTTATGGCCATAAATTTGTCATTCTTTTTTTTTGTAGGCAGTCGGCGGCACTAATAAACAAGGTGGGCCAACCTTAACTGAACACACACATACACACACATACACGCAAGTACTCATATCAAATATTTGAGTTGAATCGAATCGTTCATACTTAGTTCGATAGAACTAATCGTACTGTACGAGTTAATTAAGTTCCTGAATATCTTTTATTTCATTTAAGTTCCAATATCGTTAAATTGTCCTTCGAGCACAAAAGAAAAGGAAGAATTTGAAAGGTTTGCGTTAATGTTTTATTGATAAAAATGAGTAATTTGACAAAAATGAAGTAATTGATGCACAGTAATAACAACAACTCTTTCAAAAAAGATATTACGCACACTATGAACGCCTAAACGATTGTACGATAATGGACTCAGAGTAAGATTACTTCAGCAGAAATTGAACTACTGAACTAGTTACTAGAGCGAATTGAACTGAAAAGTACAAATCTATTTAATATGAACAAGTGCAGCACAGTTTCGTTCTCTTTTACTCATTCCCATTTATCGATAAACACAACTTCATTTCAACTCGTGACCTCTTGGAAGGATTTCCTATTTTTACATGGGGCGTGTGGCAATTGTTACTCTCTCTCTCTCTCTCTCAAATACACACTCTCTACGTACGTGTGTGTGCACGTAACTGTATTTCAAAGTGCATTTCACTTCAATGTGCGTGTAAATGAGTTTAAAAAAAAAAGATAGATAGAGAGAGAACGCATGAGATAGAGATTGTGCGTTTGTATGTGTGTACGATTAAAAACATATGCATGTGTGTATCTCGATTAAGTATTGACTTTTATCGCACTTTTTTTCTTCAGCTCTGACGCAAACGTTACTCAAGTTAATGCCGCTGGTTACTTCTTGGTTTCTTTGAAACGTTTAGACGGCTTTTTTGTTTTTGTTTCAATTTGATTCACATTTCGTTTATAGTTAATTCAAATATTCGTTTACACACTCGTCCTATTCGATACCGAATACTCTATACTCGACTTGACGCTCTCACATCTCACTGTGAGATTCTCACATACTCAACGAACTGAAAACACCGAATGATGTCATCAACGCCAGCAGCGACAGCGACTGCGGCTGTGGCTGCGATAGACGGGGGCAGGCAATTTTAATCGATGATGTTTTTATTATGTATGTATATTGTACATACTACATATATGTATATATACATAGATTATATATCTGGCTCGATAATTAGTTATTTAATAGCGCCTCAAGTTACACTCAAACTGACTTTCAACTGGCCCACATTTCGATATTGAGATACTTTTTTTTTGGCTCCACACGGCACTAGCACTAGGGCGTTGGTCTATTTTCCCGAGTTGTAATTTTCATTTGATGTTGCGGCTGTTTTCACTGCACTTTGGCAACTTTCACTTACCTACTCGGCAAACTTGCTGTTCAATTTTCCTTAATTGATTCATAAAACACACAATTCACATAGATTCTTTACGTTATTTTTATTTTTATTCACATTTATTCTTTGCGGTCGAACTTCACTTGCGAGTAAAAAAAAAAGTGACTGCTGAGTCCGAATGGAAAATGTATGTATCAGTACAAAAAATAGAAAACATCGACACATCGATAAGTCGATGACGCACGCGGAATGCAACTCAATGTTCTAATAACGAGTTGGCAGCACCAACGACGTTTTTAACGTCAATGGCATGTAAACAAATGCATTGAATAATTACACGCAAGCACATATAATTAGGCTGTCATAGAAATTACTTATTTTGTGTTTTTTTTTGCCTGCACCAAATTAGTTGAAGCTGCGCGTTTTTGCTGTTGCATTGTACAAATTGTGTGCTTAGTGCTAAATAATACCAGATTGTATGGAAGAATTTGACAATCGATTAACGATAACCCACGCTTAATATATTTTATATGGGATTCGATGCACATTCGGCGGATTAGCCCAGAATCAACAAATTTGCAATTATTTGGCAACAGGTTACCCCACCGGCTCTGGCTGCGTGCCGTCGCCGTCATATCATAGCATATCAAAAGCCTCCCTGCCTGCGCTCTCTGCTCCTTTCAAGATGCCGGTCAAATTGTACGATGTGTCGGAGAGGGTATTTGCAGCCATGCAGAATCTGGATATAACATCGCTGGCGAGCTATCCGGGCAATGAGATACGGCCCGTGTTGCCCTCGCTGGTGAGAATGAGCCTGCTCTCGCCGCTGGACAACACCGAATCCTCGATGGAGTCACGGAAACAGATCCTGGCCGTGCTCATTGGCATCGAGGTGGTCAACAGCATTGTATCCTATCTGCAGGTCAATTACCATGAGCTCGAGAACGATCTTAAGAAGGAACTGCAGACGCGACAGAAGAACTCATCCGTTAACAATACCGAGGCACAGCAGCAGCCGGAATATGGACTTCAGTCTGGCATTGCGTTGGGCTTTGAGCGGGCGGATGTGGCGCGCAAGGTGCGCGTTGTGCTCTCCGAAATCTTCAATCTGCAGCAACAAGTGTCCGCCACCAATGGCGGCTCCAGCTCTAGCAGCTCCGACCAAAAGCCAACAACGGTGGCGGCAGCATCAACGTCAACGACGACAACGGGTCACTCGGAGATACTTGACGATGGCATCTATCTGGAGGAGGTCGTCGACATACTGTGCATTGCGCTCGCCGAGCTGCCTTCCTTGCTCAACATACTCGAGCTGACCGACGCCCTGGTCCATGTGCCCAATGGATATCGCATCGTTTGTGCCTTGGTTGCCAACTTTCCGGACTGCTACCGGGACGTTGTCTCCCACGTGATTGCCAACTGTGACGAGGATGGCGTCGATGGCAAGCATCGGCTGATGCTGCTCATGTCACTCAGCGAAATGAATCCCACCCAGGCGCTGGCCAATCGCTCCATGTGCGTCGATATGATGAAGGTGCCCTCGTTCATGCTCAAACTGGCCCTCAAGCATTCCGATGATCTGGTAAGTTCAACGAGAGTCCTTCAATTGACCTTGGCCTTGGGAATCACTCAAAACTATACACTCGTATATACAGTTTAGTCGGACGCCTTATCCTAACTCCTGTTCTGTCTTACAGATTGCTTTTCTTACGGGTTTGCTGCTGGGCAACGACCAGAATCTGCGCTCCTGGTTTGCCCTGTATATCCGCACCAGCCAGAAGCGCAAGGGCGAAGCACTGACCATGGTGCGGGTGGAGCTGCTGAAGAAGGTTGTTAAGATCACGAGCAAGGCCACGGAGCTGAAGGATTTCAATCTGCAGGGCGCGGTGCTGTTGCGACTGTACTGCGCCTTGCGCGGCATCGGCGGCCTCAAGTTCAACGATGATGAGATCAATGCTTTGTCCCAGCTGGTCACGAGCTGCCCGCAGGCGACGCCGTCGGGTGTGCGATTTGTGACGCTGGCCCTGTGCATGCTGATCGCCTGCCCATCGCTGGTGTCGACCATTCCGCTGGAAAACAAGGCCGTGGAGTGGCTACAGTGGCTGATACGCGAGGATGCCTTCTTCTGCAAGAGATCGGGCTCGAACAGCTCGCTGGGTGAGATGCTGCTGCTGCTGGCCATACATTTCCACAGTAATCAGATAACGGCCATCAGCGAGATGGTCTGCTCCACGCTGGCAATGAAGATACCCATTCGGCCGAACAGCACAAACCGGATTAAGCAGCTCTTCACACAGGATCTGTTCACGGAGCAGGTGGTGGCGCTGCATGCGGTGCGTGTGCCGGTAACGCCGAGCTTAAATGGCGTCATACCGGGCTATCTGCCGGTGCACTGTATCCATCAGCTGCTCAAGTCGCGCACCTTCCTCAAACACAAGGTGCCCATCAAGTCGTGGATCTTCAAACAGATCTGCAGCTCGGTGCGGCCCGTACATCCGGTGATGCCCGCCCTGGTCGAGGTGTTTGTGAACACGCTGATCATACCGAATCCCACCGGCAAGATAAGCATCGATCACATGCATCGGCCATTCACAGAGGTTGAGATACTGCACGTCTTTCGCACCTCGCCGCTCACCTTCTTTGCCAAGGAGCTGCAGCCGGCGTTAACCGATAGCGATGAGTTTGCCCAGGTGGAGGTTAGCTGCCCGCTGACCGCCCAGCTACTGATGACCTACTACCTGTTGCTCTACGAAGACACGCGCCTGATGAACCTCACCGCACTGGGCGGGCGCAAGCAGAAGGAGTACTCCAACAATTTTATCGGCGGCCTGCCGCTCAAGTATCTGCTGCAGAAGGCCCATCAATATCACAGCGACTACCTGTCGCTCTTCCATCCGCTGCTGCGGCTCATCATCTCCAACTATCCGCATCTCAGCATGGTCGATGACTGGCTGGAGGAGCATTATCTGATCAACAGCAGCAGCGAGCCGGATTGCCGGTATGAGCTCAAGCCGGAGCAGCTCAGTCGCGCCCTTGCGAGCATCAAGACGAAACCGCATGTGGCCATTCGTGTATTCAAGCGTCTGCTTCAGCTGCCGCTCGAATCTCTGGCACAGTATGCGCACCAGCTGGTCCAGCATCTGCCGGATGTCTTTGAGAAGGATGTGCCGCGCTATATCAAGGATCTGTACAACAGTCTGTGGCTGCGCCTGAACGCCGTCCTGCCCTCCACCTTCTGGATGATGTCCCTGCGCGCCATTACCAACAACTCGGACACCATCAGTCGTCGCACATTTGCCAACGAGAGCCTGCTGGAGCCCATGGATGTGCTCGGGTAAGTGCGATAGTTTCCAACTGATATTATCGATTATATCGAAACAATACTATCGATTGTATTGAAACAATACTTTCGACTGTTTCGAAACTGCGATCTTTTGAAGCACAATGGAACCTTGTTTATCTAAATAATCGATACTATTGATAGTCCCATCGATGACTTTCCTAGCTCTTATAGCCACCCAACTTTCGCACTCGTCGCACTATTTGTTAGAGGGAGACAACAACGTCATGCAAAACCCCATGAAAAATTGGTTGAAGTTGAAGTTGCTTTTAGAATTCAGAGATGAGCTTGAAATAGATAATTTGATGCCGATTCTCCTGTAAAAATATTGTTTCTCTGTCAGCTATATATTAATGTGGTCCGATTTTAATGAATTTAATGCAAACTATATAAAGTAACTATGATAAAACTCACAATTGCTTAGTTTGTATGAAATATCATATCCGATTTTGATCAAATTTGGTCAGTTTAAACTGTGATTTGGTAAAGTTGATCAGGATATCTTGAACAAGTTAAGAGATTTCACTCAAAAACACTTGTTGAGCGATTGTGCCTAGTTGAGGTAGGACAATTTACAATAGGAAATGGGATTGTACTACCAACAATTGTTGAGAATCGCAGATAAAAGTAGGACAGGTAGAGCTCTAGAATAGGTAATTGCATCATTGTTTTGGTGAGTTTGGTCAAAATATCTTCATAAACAAAGAAGGTTATAAGAAAAGGATGGATTTAGATATAAGGAGAGCAGGGCGGACTTCCCCAACCTATTCCACCCCATAACAAACAGGATACTCATCCTTCATCCTTCTTTTTAATGGCAATTGAAAATTTCATTTCATAGATGTCCACGTCATGTGTTCTGCTCGCCGTACATGCTGGTTATACTGCTGAGGATATTGAAGGGCAGCTTGGCGGCGTCCAAGACGTACCTGAACGTGCACATGCAGCAGAAGCAGGTGCTGGACAAGAATGGGCTGGTGCAAACGGATGCGGATAGGGAGGAGCTGAAGACGACGCTGATTGCCTCGCAGGAGAGTGCCGCGGTGCACATATTGCTGGAGGTGCTGGAATATATGGACAGCAAGGCGGACACTCGCGTTGCGAAGCTGGAGCTGAGGGAGATACAGGGCATCATTGGCACCTATGTGCATCAGGCGTTCATCTCGGAGCCATCGCTGGCCAAGCTGGTGCACTTCCAAACGTATCCCAAGTCCGTGATACCCATGATTGTGGCCAGCGTACCCTCAATGCACATCTGCATTGATTTCGTTCACGAGTTTCTCAATGTTACGGAAATGGACAAGCAAATCTTTACAATTGAGCTGACATCGCACTTGGTGCTTAACTACTCCATACCAAAGAGTTTGGGCGTATCCAAATTCTGCCTGAATGTTATACAGACGACGCTCTCGCTGCTGACGTCCTCGGCCAAGTGTAAATTTCTCAGGAATGTGCTCCCCGCAATGGTGCGCTTTGTGGAAACGTTTCCCATTCTGGCGGATGATTGTGTCAACATACTGATGAATACCGGACGTAGCCTACACTCGCAGTCCTCACTGGGCGTGACCACAATGCAAATGCCGCTAACCGAGAGCGCCAAGCTATGCTCCTATCGGGATGCCCAGCTCCATATCACAATGATCGAAGATGCCTTCAAATCGCTTGTCGAGGCGGTCATGCAAAAGGCTGAGCTCTATTAGCCCCAGCCACAAATGATTATTATAAGAATAAAGCGCATATATAATATAATATAATATATAAATTATTAATTGTATAAATTACCTTTGTACCTCCAGGTTTCTTGTTAGCATAATAATAATAATAATAACCCATAAAATTAACACAAAGCCCAATCAGTTGACACACCTACTCCGATAATTTGTAGTATATGTTTATGTAATCAAGGAAGGAAAACAAGTTAATGTTTTGTTTGCTGTTTTGGGATCAACATGGTTATGATCGAGTATAATATTATATCATTTGAAGCATATTTTACTAATATTTCTAAGAGATAAAGCATTGGAGGAGACTGTTCCGTATCCAAAATATATTATATTCTTAAACAAGACGACGTCCCGAGTCTATATTAAACCTTTCAGTCTATTTCTACCCAAAGTAGTCTCTGCTTTAAAGTTATATGCATGCAAATTGGCAAAGATGCTTATTTTGAATGCATGTAGTATATAATTCGATTCCGACCGGAAAGTATCGCTATATATTATAGGAAGAATCGGTGAAAGTTTGATTTCTATGAAATGCCTTACATGTTTTACAAGTAACAAACCCATTTGAACAAGTAGGCGCTGAGATTTGGAGCACAACATTTGGTGAGTTCCGAATTAGAGAAGCCGAGAAATATTGAGTCAACCTAGTGAGCTGAACGTATACACACGTAAGTATTTAGAATAATCAAATAAAATTCTCAAAACTTTCTAAGAAATTCTTAAATCAAGCATGGAAGACAAGGAGTCGCAGTTCGATTGTAATATATGCAAGGTCACGGCCCGTAATGCGGTTATATGCCAGTGTGGACATCTATTTTGCTGGCCCTGCCTGCATTCCTGGATGCAGAAACCATCCAGCGAGCACAAGTATTGCCCGGTCTGCGGTACTAAGCTGAATATTAAAGATATGATACCACTATACGGTCGCAACTGCGATCAAAACGATGATAACAATGATGATAATCAGTTGCCGCCACGCCCGGCCGCTCAACGCTTTGATCCCGATTCGGGATCGGAAACAGAACCGGACGACTATATGTCTGCCATTAATGTAGCTATGCGAGCTCATGATGTCCGTCTGGGCACATATTTGATCAATCTTCACCGCTACCAGCCTTTGGTACTATACTATTTCGTCATCTGTGTTCTACACGTTTTCTGGATGATTTTTCTCGATTAGCAGACTCTTTAAATCAAATATCAACGTGAGTTCAAACTTACACTAATTAAACATAATTACATTATTATATGTATGTATATATATATTACAGGCCCAATGTTCTGTTTCCATTAAATAAATAATCATGCAAAAATATCTATTTTTCTACAATTCGTTTCTTTTGCTTATTCAAATAGTTTTTATACCCTAGCAGAGGGTATTATAATTTTGTTCAGATATATGTAATGGAAACATCTCCGTTTCCGATCCAACAAAGTATATATATTCTGAATCAGCATGAATAGTCGAGTTGATATAGCAATGTCAGTCTACTTCTATGCAAATTAGTCTCTCAGTTTTAAAGCTATCGTAATGAATCTTGGCACAGATCCTTCACTTTACTGCAGGCAGTACATATGTCGGAACCGGTCGGATCGAACCACTATAACATATAGCTGCCATAAGAATGATCGGTCGCAAACTATGTTTTTGTATGAAAAACATTTTTGTTTATAAATGTATCCTCACCAAACTTTCCCAAACAGAGTCTCTAGAGAGTTTATACAGGCTGACCAAATTTTTCAGTTTTCTATAATTTCATTAAAATCGGACCACATAGGAGCAATCAGACAAAATAGAAGTTTTGTATAAAAATCTAATTCCTGCTAGGGTATATAGTTTCGGCACTCCGAAGATAGCCGTCCTTTCTTGTTATTATTTTTGGTTTCCCATATAGTTGAAGTATTTATCTTTAAAGTGAGCTTTATTTACATATGTGGAGGTTATGACAGGCACCTTCCGATCTTAACCAACTTTATATAGAAATTAATAATCCAGGTTCTAAGTAGTATTTACAGATTTGGTTCATTTATTCTTCAAAACTTTCAAAAATTGAAAATGATAGATATTGGCTCAGATATAGATATATCGTTAACTTCCTTACCATTTCCGAACATCTAGACTATTTGATCTACATATTATATATACTATTTGTTGTTTATCGAAGGAAAATCATCCTATTCCGCAAACTATATTGATATTTTTTGTTCAATACAATATTATTCGCTTTTACAAGTTTTCTTCCCTGTTTTCTTCAAATTTCCCCCCAAATAGATACACAATTGCCTTTAATTTTTAAAATGTTTTATTTAATTTGTATGTATTTTACAACTAACGGTACTTCTTTGCATTTACATATATAACATGTAAAAATAGAATTAAGGAATAGTTACAATAAAAAAAAGAAACGTAGAACACAATGCAGAAACGCCAGCATATGGGAGTGGGATTCCAAGCCCCGATCCGGGACGGGCTCACAACCAGCGGACATTTGAAATTGTTCAAAGGGTTAAATGCGAAACAAAGCTCGGGATCTCCATGGCTCCTTCGAGGAGTGGATATTCCGAATGCATGTGTGTAAGTGTGTGTGTGTGTATGTGTGTGTGTGTAGTGTGGGTATGTGTGCAGCTGGCTGCACCAAAAGGAAGAGAATATTGGTGGTCTCGCCTCGATATCAGATTCCCGATTATTCCCAGACCCGTAGTCTGTCGTTGTGCATTATGGGCTTAAACATATGAATGGTGTGTGTTGCGTATGTGTGTGTGGGTGTGTGCTGTGGGCTTACATCATGCCACCCATACCACCCATGCCTCCCATACCGCCCATGCCTCCCATGCCACCCATGCCGCCCAAGCCTGGACCAGCATCCTCCTTTGGCAACTCAGTGACAACAGCCTCGGCGGTGGTCAGGAGAGAGGCAACGCCCGCGGCGTCGGTGATGGCAGTGCGCACCACCTTGGTAGGATCAATGATGCCCTTCTCGATCAGATTGCCATATTCGCCCTTCAGAGCATCGTAGCCATAATCGCCCGTCTGGGTCTCAACCTTGGCCACCACCATGGCGCCATCAACGCCAGCGTTCTTGGCAATTGTCATGCAGGGCATGCGGAGAGCGCGACGCACAATGTCCACGCCCAGGTTCTGTAAAGATATCAATTGCGATTAGTAAGCTATTCAACTATCAATTGGGCTAACTCTAGGACCTACCTGATCTTCGTTTTGGGTGGCAACTCCTTCCAGTTTCTCGATGCAGCGCAGGAGAGCGGTGCCACCGCCGGGAACGATGCCTTCTTCGACGGCTGCGCGGGTAGCATTGAGTGCATCATGGACGCGATCCTTCTTCTCGTTGACCTCCACCTCGCTGGAGCCGCCAACGCGCAAAAGAGCAACGCCGGAGGCGAGACGAGCCAGACGCTCCTGGAGTTTCTCCTTCTCATACTCGGAGGTAGTGTCTGTGATTTGATCCTTAATCTGATCAACGCGACGCTGCACATCGTCCTTCTTGCCTTTGCCCTTCAGCAACAGTGTGTCGTCTTTGGTGATGACCACCTCGCCAACCTGGCCGAGATCGCTGACCTTTACATCCTCCAGCTTGACTAGATCGGCATCATCGCCGAAGACAATGCCGCCGGAAGCGATGGCCATGTCGGTGAGCGTGGACTTGCGGTTGTCGCCAAAACCGGGCGCCTTAACGGCAGCCACCTGGAGACCAATCTTCAGACGGTTCACCACCAGGGTGCTGAGAGCCTCGCCATCGATATCCTCGGCAATGATAACCAGCGGCTTGCGCTGCGCATTGGCCAGCTCGAGGGCAGGAATGATGCTCTGGACCGTGGAGATCTTCTTCTCGGAGAGCAGCAGCAGCGCATCCTGGAACTCCACCTTGGCACCCTTCGACGAGTTAATAAAGTAGGGGGAAATGTAGCCACGATCGAACTTCATGCCCTCAATAACCTCCAGCTCATCGATAAGTGTCTTGCCATCCTTGACGGTGATGACGCCATCGCGTCCAACCTTCTTCATGGCATCGCTGATGAGCTTGCCAATGGCCTGATCGCCGTTGGCCGAAATGGTCGCCACCTGGGCGATCTCCTCGGGCGTGTTCACGGGACGCGACATGCTCTTCAGATTGTCCTTAACGGTGTCCACGGCAAGCATGACGCCGCGACGAATCTCAACGGGATTGGCGCCCCTCGAGATCTTCTCGAAACCCTCCTTGGCAATGGCGCGTGCCAGCACAGTGGCCGTGGTGGTGCCATCGCCAGCCTCCTCATTGGTATTGTTAGCCACATCCTGGACCAGCTTAGCGCCAATGTTCTGGAACTTGTCCTTCAGCTCAATGGCCTTGGCCACAGTCACGCCATCCTTGGTGATCTTTGGCGAGCCCCACGACTGCTCAATGATGACGTTGCGACCCTTGGGGCCCATTGTCACGGCCACAGCGTCGGCCAACACATCGACGCCCTGCAGCATCATGGCGCGCACCTCTGGCCCGAACTTAACATCCTTCGCATAGCTGCGCATCGCCAGCTGGCGGCTGATGGAAGTGCGTGCAAGTGAAACTGGTAGGCGGAACATCTGCAACGAGTATATCGATAACAATTACGATTACGACTATCGATCAAGTACTGCAGTACTGAGGGCAGACACGTGCTGACAATTGTTTCTGCTTTAATTTCCCTAGGAACATTCTATCTCTTGTCCAGTTAGACAATTTCACACCAGCTGTGAAATTCTAATCAGATATTTTTTTTAATCATGATAATTTCCCTTCAGAATATCCCTTTTTCCTGCCGCTTACCAGTGTTGCCCATTTAGCTATATTCACGCCAGTTCTAGCGGGCTTTTATTACAAATTACAATTTATTTGATCACGTAATAAAACTATGAGCTCTTTTTGACGAAAGTGAGACAAAGCAATCATTAATATTAAGTATAACACACTTCTTTAGATAATCTGGAGAATCTAATGCAAAAAGTAAGCTTATTGCCAAATATAAAACTACAGTATACGTTGGAAGGAGTAAACATGAACTTGTAAAAGTGAACATTTTTGTTGCATTGATTTATTAAAAGCTGGGTTTCTTGAACTTTAAACTCTACCTATAGAAGAATAAACATAAATGTAGACTGCATAAATTCAGCTATATTTTTTGCTATACTTTTTTTTATTGCCAATTTAGCTACTTATGTCAAAAATATGGTTGGTAACACTTTGACTTAATTTTCTTTTAATAATCACAATACCCCATCTGACCCTGCAACCCCTCCCAAACCAACTAAACGGACCCCCCCGCCCGATTGGAGAGAAACTCTTCCAGAATAAATCATTTATGTAACCAGCCCAAATATACACACATACATACATACATAGGTGTGTTGGTTGCAATGTTGTGGCTTGTTATGAAATATGGGGCAAGTGCAATGCCAGCATAAGTTCTATTTGATATTAAAGAAAACACATGAAAATTGTGAAATCGCCTGCGGGCTGCACAATTTAGCCGGCGCACATTAAAAAAATAGATAGAAAAAACATGTGCGCTCGCTGTTACGTGAGTAAGTGTGTGTGTGAGTATGTATGCGCGTGTGCGTTTTTGCCGCAGCATTCCAATACGAAAATTAACTATTCCGTATGCGTGTATTAATGTGGGGTAGGCGCTAATTCACTTACGGTTGCCCAATTCAATCATTTGTCAAGTTGAGAAAGTTCTAGAAACAATTATGCCGCTTGCCGGCAGCTCTTATATAACGCGAACGCACACAACAATGATAATGCAACTTTTGAGCACATCCACGCGGCGTTTTACGTATGTATATGAATTATAAATAGCAGAAATTGTACTTACTTTGAGACTATTTGTTATTTGTTGTAACTGACTTCAAAAACAAACTATGTATGTTGAACTTTCGATTTAAATCGATGTAAATTGAAAAGCTCACTTGCTCGAAATGTGCCGCAGGCGGACTCCTAACCTTAACAAGACTTTTGAATGAGTGAGATGTCAATGTGACCGGTGTAGTAAACACGAAAAAGACCCGAAATACCGATATAAATATACCACAACTACTACGCTGCTGCAGCCAACTTCCACGATAGTACGATATTATGCGCGATAGGTCGATAAATATATTAAGCGCGATTCGATTACATTTTGTATGAATTGCCGGTTATTTATTTAAATAAAGTAACGTACTCAAGTATTCATAAATTGTATTCTTTGCTCCAGTCCGGCTGTAATGGGCCCCACAACGCTCATGTAATCCATTAAAGCATCCAAATCAAAGGGCCCCAATCTGTAGAAAAGCTAATAGTGCAAAAAATATGTATAAACTCGTTTTCGCAATGCTTACTCCAGTTCTTTTGCATTATCGCTAATTAAGGCAAAACCATTTTTGCCATTCGCCAGATACTCCATGACCACTAGGCGATAATCCTGTTCTATCCGCAGTAGCTGGTATTGAGGAACTGCACAATTGACACAACGCACAGTTACATTAACCACACGCTGGCCCGGCTCAGATGCCAGATTGTAGATAATGCGTAAGCCTGACACCTGTAGAAAGCGTTTGGAGGCTGGTGATGACAGGCTGGCATTCATTGAAGCCACACTATCCTCCAGCAGACTTAACAAGTGTTCTCCACGCAAAGTCAAGGCATATAATCGATTCTCCCAAGGGCACATGGCAACCAACTGCTTATAGGTTATGTCTGTTAAGGCAACATAATGTTATCGCTCTCATGTTTAAATCAAGATTAATACTTACTACCCGCCGGAATGGGCACACGAAAGTTACCCTGGCTGGTCAATGCGATCGTCACATTGCTCCAATTAGGCGCCGCAGGCGACGCATCCTTGACGAACTGTAAGGATTCAAGTATTTAAATGGTTTCAATTTCCCGGATTTTTCGGCTGTTACGCACGGCATGGAGCATTGCATCCGTATAGAGATTGCCCAAGTTGCATTCGCTCCGTGAGCATTCGGATTGCTGCAGAAATACTCGACTGTTGCCCACAATTCGATTAGATTGCTCCAGAAGATTAGCCTGCCAAGGTTCCAAAGCCAACAACACGGTATTATCTTTGAAATTAAACTGGAGTTTGTAAGTAAGTTTTCTACTTACAATGATCCTATGACTAATACTTAAGAGATGAGCAAGAAAATCGAATAAAAAGAACATGTTTCATTAGCTTTTCTTACATTTATTTAAAATAATGAAAAATACCAAAACAAAAAAAGGCTTAATAGTTATTTAGTACAGTTATGCGTCCTTCGAGACCCGTGTAGATTGGATTAATGTTGCTGGTGTACAAAATCAGCGCTTCAAGATCCGTTACGCTGGGTCTGCAAAGGATATACATTAGTTATGCTTATAGAAAATGAAGACACAAGTTAAATTGATTTTCGGTTTCTCATCCCACTGCAGAAGATAGGTTAAGAGTGTATGCAAAAGTCGATAGGTTTTCAAGAACTTATCGATAAGTCAGCAGAGGGCTCTTCGAGAAATTGCTAAGAATCACAGGCAATACCAACTTCTTGTTAAACATTTAAGATGAGAAAACGGGAAATTAAACAGAAATATACAAAAAAGGACATTAAGGGCCCTTGCTGACTTACTGAACATCAGTGCCTTCGGCTAACATGCTGAAGCCATCGCCACCATTCGCCAGGAAGTCGCCTGAGACGATGCGGTAGATCTTCTTTGGCTCCAGGGGCTCGTAGACTGGCACCTCACAGTCGGCACAGCGCGCCAGGACGGAGACGACGCGTGAGCTGACCGGCTTGGTGTAATCATAGGTAACCTTTAAGCCTGCCACCTGCAACATGACGTACGAGCTCCTCACACCGTTGGCCAGATCAATCTTGCTGACGGCATGCTCCAGTGCCTCGATGATCTTGCTGCCAGGCAGATTGTATGCCAGTAGCATATTCTCAAAGGGTGACATGCTGACCATGTGCGCATAGGTGAGATCTGCGAAGGAGTTTATCAAATTTAACAAATTTCAGTGGTACTGCTAGAGGGTGTCTCCTTACTGCCTCGAAGTAGCGGCACTCGCAGTCCACCCGTAGCTGCCAATCCAATTGAGACATTAGTCCACGCGGGCTGATCAAAGGGCATCAGTCCCGTAAACTGCAATTTGACAATGGTGTTAAGTGTAAGCCAATAGAGCGAGTGGTTAGAACCTACCAGATACACCATCGAATCGCAGACGAAGTTGCCCAGATTGCACTCACGATCACTGCAGTCGCCCTTGGTCAGATCGACCATCGTGCGGCCAACGACGACCTTGCCCCTCTCATCAATAATTGCCTTCCAGGGCTGCAGGGCTTCTAGCACTATATTGTCTGCATCACGGACAAAATTCAAGTTGTGAACGCGAATTATATATGGTATAGTCGAGAGTCACCGACTAAGAGATAGCGTGCACTAAGCATATCGATAGTATCGATAAGTTTTCATTTTCTGGCCCTATCAATTGATTTTTCATAATCGCGCTTAACTCTTTGTTCAAAATCGAACTAAAAACAAAATTCATACTACTTTTTTTCTTCATATTCTTAAGAATTTGAATTCTTGTTTATTTTAAAAGTAACTATCGCTATACTCACAAGAATGTGAGGCACTATCGATATTTTTGTAGCTCTACCTTGTACAACGATCCCTCTGCATCTCCTTCTTTACATTTCATCCGATGGTTATGAAATTTTCAGGATAGTTTGATAGCATGTTATACGTAAAGGACAATACATTTGGGTTGTATTGGGAAGTACAATTTGAAATAAGCTAGATCAGCGTATGGTACCGGACATAGGTAAGAATATTCCAGAAAACCTTATAGTTTCGGAGATGTCTTACCCTTTTTATGGGTATCGCGATAAACTTACGAAATGCAAGGAACTCACCCTCCGGTACATTTTGATCCATGTAGAGTGGTGCACCCTTAAAGTCCACCACATTGCCATTCGCATCGAAGTAAACGATTAAATTGCCAACGTACTTGGCATAGGCACCAGCCTGGACAATGAGCACCCTATGGCCGTTGCTGTGGTACACCTGGGTGGGATAGTCGCCACGTGACTTGTCCGGTCCGGGAACATCGCCGGTGTAGAGGAAAGTATGCGAGTGGGCGCCTACAATGACATCGATGACATCGCCGGCAGTGGCCGCAATCACCTTATCCACCTCATAGCCGCAGTGCGAGATTACAATGATGATGTTGGCGCCCTGCTCCGTGAGGATCTTTGACTCCTCGCGAATGGCAACGCTCTCATTGCGGAATACCAGCTTGCCCGTGTTGGCCAGATCCTATATGGTATTAACACAAAATATAATAACTAATCAAGCATAGCCGAACTAGAACACTATATTGAAAGCTCACTCATAAACCCTCTAGCTCCCGCACAAACAGGAAGAAATTTTTGTGGGATTGAGACCTCCTATGTTGCCTGTTTGAAGGATATACCTACCCTGGTGTATATTTCACCTTCTAGCAGGAGCAGTGCATTCTGTTAGTATGTATAATAAGGATTCATCCTGTAGTTCGTAGAATTTGCCCACAATTCCTAGCTTGCTAAGGTGGCTTCTCAGTCTACAGTACTCCGTAGATGGCCAGTGTCTATTCTGAGTGAATTCTTCCCCATTGGTATTATTTGCTTGATGCTGTTCAGATCATAGTTTCAGAGTGACTTGGCCTACCATAGACTTGGAGCATTTCTGTAGCTTGACTACCTCATCTTTCTATCTTCGAGGGTTTTCGTATTGTGTGTCTTCCCTGACCTTCCACAAAACGGTTCTGGATCTACAAGGGACTTTCCTGCTCCCATTCCAGCTACCCCATCTGCTGCTTCCTACCCTTGTGCCCTGGAATCCACCTAAGAGGAAGCCTATTATTCCTGCCCAGGTGGTCTAGTCTAGTTTACCCTTCTCGAACCATCTTCGATGTTATTATCTTAAGGTTTCTTAAGGAGTCCTTTAAAGACCCTTATACATCATTTGCTTTGGCACTCACGTATGTTGTCTCCAAAATGACGCCAATAAGACCGATCTTGCGACCGCCACGCTCAATGATCTTGGACTTCTGGTAGAGGCCCTCCATGGTGGGCTCATGGGTAGAGTCCATGTTGGCCACCAGCATGTTGGTGTCAATTGTTTTGAGGAAGGGCACCACACCCTCCACGCCATGATCGAACTCATGGTTGCCCAGCGTCTGCAATGCAGCTCAAGATCAGTTGAGGTATTCTATAGATCGGATGAGAGGATTACCATGGCATCTGCGGGCAGCAAGTTCAGAAACTCCTGTGTAACATTCCAGCGTCCAATGTTGTACCAGAGCGTGCCCTGGAAACTGTCGCCCGCATTAATATAAATGGGATTCAGGTCCTTCTGTTCGTCCAGCAAACGCCTCACAGTGTGCACGGTACGGGCATATCCCCCAATGCATTGCTCCCCCTCATCACAGGTGCCCCCGCTGGTGTCCGTGGGCTCAAACCTATTAGAACGGATGTGTATAAGAATTCTCAATCAATTTCTGTTATGGTATCGTTTTGGCAAGGCTCTTGAGGCTGACGGACGCTCTTATCGATGAACATGTGTATGGTTAGTATATGGCTTATATGGCTTATAATGCTGATATGGCTGATGATAGGCCTCCCATGTGATATTATAAGTGTTTATGGCTCTTGTGATTATATGATCCAAGCCCAATACGTATTCAATGATGGGTGGCCCATAAACCGGAATGAAAATAATTCTGATTCGAAAAAATGATAATGATAACTCTACAGGGGAATTTAACAGTTCTGACTCAAATTAAAAAAAAAAAACAAAAAAACCAACTTATTTTTAATCATTATTTAAAAGTAATTAATCACATATTAGTCAAAATTAATTATTATAAATGACATAAATGAGTAAAAATCAAACAAATAATAGGAAATCAGTAGTGATCATAAAAATCATTGATTTTTATATACTCGATCATAAAAGTTAAACCTCTACTGATGATAATATTTTATTGTATTCATTTGTAAGCATTACTTTCATATCGAACGTACTTTAGGTAACTTTAAAAATGCTTCCGTATCATTTTTTAACAAATTAACAATCACAGATAACTAATTAATGTAATTTTAATCACTTTATATAATGTGACGTTGAAATTCTGTTGAGTTCTGAGGAATTCTCACTTGCCTGGCATGGAAATCGTTGATATGTATTATGGATAAGGGAAAAGGATCCTCGGCGGCTTCCAGCAGGCTCACCCCGACAATGAGGATCAACAGATAGACCCTAAACTGGATCATTATGTATATACTTTTTAGTTCAGTTTGCGTTAAGCGTGCCTGATCCGAGCGCTGGCGATAATACGACTGATATTCAATAAGTTCGATTATTGGGTACTCGCGGGTACAAGTGGAAGCCCCTCCTCAAACAGGTTATTTATGATATACTTGTGAATGTATCAGTGTTATATGAGCGCCACCTGTGACTACGCCTGGCCCCATACTCCCTCCCCTCTTTTATATGATTACTGAATGCACAATTGAACTTGTTTTTCCCAACTCGAGTACTTGCGGCATTTTTCATTAATTTTCCGCAACGACCCGATAAGAACAAGTTCTTGCTTATCTAAAACCTATTTTCCATGCAGATTATCAGTTTAATAACGTACTATCTTGTAATCTCTTGTATATATGCAGTACATGCTCTTTTATTCTGTGGGAGATCGTTTTGGCAACTTTCCATTCAATTGATTTCGATAATTTGCGGCAGTTAAGACTTAACGAAACTATCAGTTTCGATTAACCGAATTCTGTTCACTACAGTTGAACTACGCTATAAAGAACTTAGAAGAGATATATGGTAAACGAAGAAGTGTTTAGGTTGTAGACAAAATTTTTAACAAAAATTTCTGAATACTTTAGTTGTTTAAAATTTCCAAGTAAAATATGATGATATTTATATAAAATCTTTAAACTGTGCATTCTAATTAAACCCTCATAACCCTATAATAAACAATAATTTCACACTTTTGAAATTTAAATTTAAATTTTGAAAGTGATAGGAAAAATACCGCGCAGCAAAAATATCGATTACAATTTGCAGCCATGCAATCGGGTCCAATTCATTGCCAACATTCGTTATCGTTATCGATAATATTGGCACTTTAGAGCTCCTTTTGACTTGGAATTTAATTAACAAAGTAGGCGTGTATTTGACCACGGGGAGTATAAATAGAGCCGGCCTGGGAAGTTGGATTCATTCGTCTCTGGCGCGTGCCAGGAGACATATCTTTCTAAATTTCTCTCTAACTACTTTCCTTTGTATTATTCAGTTTTCTTTAATTTACTCAAACATCTGCAACATTTAATTATTGAAGTTATATTTTATTATAAGTGTTCTTTGCGTGTAAGTATAATCATATAAATTAACTTTAATGGTTTTCTTTTATATTATTGATTTTATAGGTACTTAAATAGACACATTAAATTTTCGTACACAACATGGATGGACTTAAGTGAATCTCAGCGCTACGACTCTTGGAATACAATCCGGAACCGAGGGAGGACTTATGGACCTTCCTTTCCTCCTTGATTCATTCATCCGGATCATTGAAATTTAATTTTTTACGGGTCTTTTGCATGTGAGTAGAATCAAATAGATCGACTTATTTTTTTTTAAATTATTGATTTCCTAGGCTCTTCCTTTATTGAAACATTAAATTCCCATGGAAAACATGGAAGGACCTAAGGGTCTCCCCAGCGCTTCACCGAGTCTTGGAATCGGAATCGAGGAAGGACCTTAATTTTTTTTTTAATTTTCCTGCTATCATTGATTTATTCATCCGCATCATTTTACGGGTTTCTTGCATGTAAGTACATAGAATCAAATAATTCCACTTCAATTGTTTTCTTTCAAATCTTTGATTTTCTAGGCTCTTCCTTTATTGGAACATTAAATTCCCATGGAAAACATGGATGGACTTAAGGTCCCCACAGCGCTTCGCCAAGTCTTGGAATACAAACCATGAAAAACATGGTTGATGCTTAAGGCATCTGCCCAGCGCCTCGCCGAGTCTTGGAATACAATCCGGAATCGAGGGAGGAGCTTTGGAGGTGCTCAGCACAAGCACGCTTCGATGAACATAATACTATATCTTCTTTGTTGACTGACAGATGCAGTTTCGAATTCTTCAGTTTCTTTAAGATCGTATATGCTATAATATCGATCCAATGGGAGCTTGACATGCCTTTCTTCATCTACCATGCGATTCCTATCACAATATGGAGACTATATTTTACAAATACTTTTTTATGCATTCATTTTATACTATCTCAAAAATAAAAAACAATTCTTCCACTGACTATTTAAAAATAACAGTTATTATTATAATTAAGGGTGTTTTATAGGATTTATGTATTAAGAAGGCCCTTCTTCATTTTAGTAATAATTAATGTTTATACTTATATTTAGCTTGAATCAATATCGGGTACAGGCTGAGTTTTATTATAGATTCTATTCGGTACATCAAGAACTGTTGGTTATCAGAAGACAAATAAATTATAACCTTAAAAAATAACGGCTATTTTGGTATGCAGTTTCGTCAGATTGTTCCTTTGACGCTAAAATGTGGTCCGATTTTGACCAAATTTGGTCAGCGTACTCCCGATTTGGTAAGTTTTGTTTAGGTACGAGTGTATATTTATAAACGATTTAGGAGCTGGAAATCTGAGAACGATTTCGAAGGTTTTTTGAATTTTGACCTATAAGATAAACGGACAGCAAGCTTACAAATAGATTTTTATACTAATATTGATGTCTGCAAACGACTTCATTGTGAAATATTTTTGGGCATGGTTCTTTAATTGATTTCAAGCATGAAAAACAAACAATGAAGAAACTTCAACGTCTTGCAGTTGCGGCAGTTAAACTTAACGAATCGATCAATATCGATCGCAATTAACGATCACAAATGTTCGATACCGATTACAGGCGCCGCATTTGAATTGCAAGCTCGCGGCAACATTCAGAATTGAGATAAGGTTTATATTCGTAGTATAATCTTTATTGACAATAGAATTTGGAGCTCTTGATGGAGTTACTCGTGGGTATAAAGCACAGTATATGTATGTGTGTGTAAGTATGTATTGTATATAAATATATATAATATATGTATATTGTATTTGTATATGTATAATTATATATATTGTGTATGTATATACGTATATAAGTATATGAATATGCATTTATGCGTAATATTATTATTTAATTGCTTAGCTTAAAGCACAGAGAATTTTGATATGAGAATGATAATAACATTCTGCGTTTGGTGATTGGCGCCACGCACTCCATTTGATTCAAATTTGGCCCCATGCATGAGGCGACTGGGCACTGAGATCCTGACTCCATATTGATCCTGTCTGTCTGTCTGTCTGTTCAACACAAAGGCAACGAGAACTACAAACAATCAAAATTGGTACAAACAAATGACAAATGACTAGAGAAAATGTAAAGAACTCCCTGATATTCTTTGATTTTGATTTGATTGGGGATGGGCAATTGGTATTTGTTTTTGTTTTTGTTTTTGTTTTAGGCATTGGATATTGAACATTGGGTAAATATGGTTGCCTGCCTAGTGGAAGACATCCATGAAGGGAAAGTGTGCCTGCTCCGGCTCCAGCAGATCAACCAGAAAGCAAACAGTGCCAGCGACACCCTCATACAGGCTGTGTGGGCGATCGGGGACGCGGGCGCGCTGCTTGAACTCCGAGTTGGTTAGCAGCTCCATAAACTTGTGCGCACGATACAGGTACTTCACTTCGTTGGTAAGACGGAAGAGCAGCAGAAAGACGTAGCCATTGCCGGCAACGCCATGACAGATGCCGGGCCCCTTGCGCAGGAAGCCCTTCTTCCAGACGAGATCGGCAGCGCGTCGCAACGATGTTAGATACTTGTCCTCCTTGAATATTAAATAAGCCTTGGCCAGCACATAGACGGCGCCAGGTGCGCCATGGCACCAGTGCACCAAACGCTTATCGCGTCCCGACCGCAGATCCTCGAGTGCCACGGGAAAGTTGCCCTCGCCGTCCTGTAGCTCCAGCAAGAAGTCAATGGAGCGCTTAATATCGCGTATCTCAGCAGCGGGCGCCGAGATGGGCACCGTGCGGAACCAGGGGCTGTCCAGCAGCATGTGCAATATGGCACAAAGACCGTGGGCAGCACCCAAGTATTCCGTGCCATGGTATTGATACATCAAGGGCAGCGGCGAGCTGTTTAACTTGCTATACTCGCGCCCGCTGGTTATGATCAGCTGGCATATTGAGACCAAATCGTCATCGGTGATCTTCTTCTCTGGCAAGACATCGTTGAGCCAGTAGCAGCCAGATAGGTAGCCGGCACGGCCAACAAGTATCTCATCGCAGCCATATTTGGTGTGCATAAACTCCTTGCTGGAGGGTATGCCCGACTTGAAGTTGGCCAAATCATTGGACAGCTCCTCAGTGTCCTTGGCCGCCTGCGAGATGGCCGCCGAGATGGCATAGATGCCCGCATTGCCGCAGAGAAATGAATAGCGTTCCGCTGAGCGCTTCTTATAACGCTTGGCATTCACCTTGGCATTGCGTATGAAGGCGCCGGCATGCTCCAATGCCGGATAGAGATCACGGGTCTGCTCGCTGCTGTGCAGTTTCCAGAACATGTAGGCAATGCCCGCATTGCCCACATACAAATCACCGCGATTGTCCTCCTCGTCGCTGTTGGGATGACAGTGCTCCAATATGGCATCCACATAGGTGCATATCAATGTCTTAATGTGCTCCTCATCGGTGGCAAACGGTGTATTCTCGCCGCCGACAAAGTCCGCAAAGGGATTCTTTAAGTAACGACGCTCCATATCGTCCCAGTCCGCCTCCTGCTCCTGCTCCTGTTCCTGCTCCACCGGGCTAGCTGTTCCCTTTTGCGCTGGATTTTTGGCTGGCTGTGCAATTGTGCCTGCAAAATGCAATTGTTATCGCTATCGGCAATCGCTTATCGATATGCGTACGCAGGACGCAGGGTGCGGCCCGGCCCGGCCCGACCCGGCCAGCGTCTGAGCCCTTGCCGGCATTTTCTTCTCCTACTTACCCCCTGTCACTGGTGTGGAAGCCGCTTTGGTACCTGATGAATAGCCTCTTCGCGCTGTATTTCGCACCTGCAACACGACACGTTTATCCACTTAATATTGAGTGCAATAATAATAGATAATTTAATGTCCTACTAACAAATATTAATTGTGTTCTGTATTGTTTTTGATTGATAGTGCTCGACACGACAAGTGTTGCTTTGATTATAACATCTACTTTCAGGACACTGTTGACAAGGCTAACCAAGTAATAAACTAATTTAAGCTAGAAGTCTATTAATATGTGCACAACTCGAATTCCACATTGTCCTGCCGAAATTTACATCGTTTACTACGTTTTGTACTCAAGCTTTCAATGCGATAACTTATCGACTTGAAACACGATTATATGTATCGCCATATATCGATATATTCATAAATCGCAATTTGGCAACAGCTGACATTTGAATAACCTCCGCTTTCACAAAGGCTATTATAATATTGTTACGAAATGTCTAACCGATTGAAGGAGACTTTCCACCCCACTAAGTATACTATATATTCTTATCGACATCAATACCTCAGTTTTTGTAGCCCTGTCCATTTATCTGTCTGTTTTATATGCAAATTAGTCATTAGTCTGTCAGTTTGAAAGCTATCTTTATGAAATATCGGAAATATTCTGTTTGTTTTAGGCAGTACATATGTCAAAACTGTTCAGATTGCTTCTTATAAAGTATAGCTGCAATGGGTGAAAACTTCCAATAAATCAGTTGCATGGAAAACTTTTGTTTCTAAGAATATTTCTTCGAAACTCACCATTTACTTGTTGATCAAACTTGGGATAACTATATCTTATAGCTGTCATAAGAACTATTTTAATATAATATCAATAGCAGCAATTGCAAGATTTTTTTTTACTTAGATATATATCTTTGTAGATATAGATTTAATTTCAATCAAATTTATGGGCACACAATATACTTTTTTTAATATAGCCGCCAGAGGAATAACCGGTCGAAAGTTGACTTTTTTCTTGTTTTATATTTAGTTTGTATAATTTTATATAGAACAAGAAAGGTCGGTTATCTTATACAAAACTTATTGTTGCCAGATTTTGATAAAAAGATAGGAAACTCTTTGAAGTATAATAAAACTCTTACTTAGTTTGGATGAAATATTTATATAAACAAAGTTTGATATAGTGGTCCGATTTTGACCAAATTTGGTCAGATTGTGCAGACTCTCTAGAGACTCTGTTTGATAAAGTTTTGTAAGGATACACTAATAAACAAAAAAAGTCTTTCATACAAAAACATAGTTGTCGACCGATCATTCCTATGGCAGCTATATGTTATAGTGGTTCAATCCGACCGGTTCCGACATATGTACTGTCTGCAGCAAAAAGCAGGGTCTGTGCCAAGTTTTATTACGATAGCTTTAAAACTGAGAGACTATTTCCCATAGAAACAGACGGAGATCGCTATATCGACTCGGCTATTCATGCTGATTCAGAATATATATACTTTGTTGGATGGGAAACGTCTCCTTCGGTCCATTACACATATCAAGACAAAATTATAATACCCTCTGCTAGGGTATAAAAGCAAACATAGAGAGAGAAAGAGAAAGAATGTGCATGTAAAACAAGACAAGGTTTGCTTTATATACACAACTTGTATTGAAATACAATCAATTATAATAAATATCACGATTATTTATGGAATTTCCAAAAAGAAACACATTAAAGTTGAATTTGATTGGCCTATGTAGCCTATATAGTAGCTTTATTTAAATATTTGTATATCATAAGTTATTGGTTTTGACTGCATCACAACTGGTTTAATATAACTAATTTCTGCGGCTTCCACCCATAATAGTCGCAATTCGTATGAATATATTTAATACGTCCATATATATAGACATTGAACTGAAATCAGAAAAGCAAATACAGTATAAGAATCAGTACTCAATGGGAGCACATTCACAAGAGAACTTTGATCAATGATATTTTCTAGATTTGTTGTCTCTGTTCAATTCGATGATCGCGGACTTTGCAACAGTACAAAGTTTTATACTATTTGTATAATATACATCTCTCTCTCTTCTGATGATTAGCCAAATTGGTTCAGACATCAAGGCATTCATCAATCAAAATCGTGTATCATTGATCCAACTTCTATTGTCAATGTGTTTTGGAGTTTACTTACGCGTTGATAGGATCGAAGGGAGCATAGGCGTATTGGGGATATACTTCGGCCTTGCGCACCAGACGCTGTGTGTCGTAGAGTAGAAAGCCGCTAAATAGAACAAGGCCACCATACAGAGACATTGATGCCAGGCCTAGAAATGATAGTAATAATATAATAAACATATGGTTAGAATAACATATCTTCTAACTACTTACCAGCGCCAAGCATGGTTGTGGGTGGCAGCCACATTGATGCCAGGGAGGATGCAAATACAAGGCCCAGGCCGATGGCCAGAGGACCACCCATATACAAGAATTTATCATTTGGAGCACACGTTGCAATCGTGGACAGGCCACCGGCAATGCCTCCAGTGTAAAGTGCGGCGCGCGTTAGGATCGGACCGCCCAAGAAGCACAAGGGCGCTATGACAGCACCCAAAATGGCGCAGTGCAGCGCCCAGGCGAGATGCTTGGGCCCAAGGCCCTTCTGATACTCAATCGAGCGCGTGACAGCGCCGCTGCCAATGACGAGGGCAATGGAACCGATGGACCACTACGAGAAATGAAGACATATCTTTTAATAAATGTATGTGTGTGTGCGTGTGCCTGTTAGCTCAAATTCAACCAAAGTTCAGTCTTCAGTTCGCTTTTATGTATGGTTATAACGAGACACGAGACTTACCAGTAGACCGCCGCGAGTGGCCAGCGAAAGAAGGCGTGGCGAGCGAAAAACTGCAGCCGCCGAGGCTGCCGTCAGGATGCAGGAGCCACCAAAGAAGGCGTAGCTCGATTGTATGCGTTCCTTCACGTATTGCGGCCACATGCTATTATACAAAGGATATTCGTTAGGTTATTTCAATTACAATCAAGTTAAAAGCTACTCCCTCTTTTTAGATATCTCAATTTGTTGCACTTTAAAATATATACTTATAAACATGCACATATTCATTTTCAATCAAGGTTTCTTTGGATAGAACCCACTAGGATACATTCCAAACAAGTAAGAATGCTCTACGAAACTCCCTTTACCCAGGGCTAAAACTTCCTAACATATCTTCGTACACTTACACAAAACAATTGAGGTTATAGCTGTGCTTTCTCTTCCCCTTGCACTGAATCTTCTTTCGTAAATAATTTCCGTTTTTATCATTCGATCAACTTGAAATTTGGGCAGTAGATTAAGAGTTACCCAAGCATAATACATATCAAATCCCAGGATAATATATTCAAAAGTGCGGCTGTAAAACGTTTTCATCGAATTGGGATGGGGTGCGGGGGCGGATATACATATGCAATCGGAGAAAAACTTGATCTCCGGTTGATATACAGTAACCAACGTTTCAAATTTGGTCTCTTGACAGACGGACATAACCAAATGGAATTTACTTTTAATATTGAGCAATATATATACTTTATAGGGTCGGAGATGTCTCCTTCTGCCTGTTACCTGCATTTCTACAGATAAAGTACCCCCTTTGGAGTAAAAAGAATCACATTACAAAAGATATGCGCAACAAAAGGAAGATATGGCCAATAACTATATAGTCATTTAGTCAGCGGAAGCGGAAATGCGCAGCAAATTTAAAAGGAAAACAAAAAGGTAGCACGCATCGTTAAAAAGTGACCAAACTGAGCCAAGTAGAGAAGGAACGGGTCCAGCTCATTTTGTTCACCAGTCGATGAACAATCCAAATACAACTCATGGTGTAATATCAATGTAGTGTCGTGACTCACAAATCACACGACACCACCTTAAGTAATTACACCATGCTGCTACTTACATGGCATTGTCCGCAATGCTCGTGTGCTTGCCCATGCCGACGCCATAGTAGCAGAGTGCGCCCAGGCCAACCACAGCGGCTCCAGCGGCTGCGCCCTTGCCCAGGGAATAGGCTAAAACCAAAATCAAATGCAATGATTACATAACACATATAATATAGAAGATGCAGTGAACCTACCGTTGGCACTGGGAGGCCCCATTAGCTTCTCCTTCAAGCCGGGCGCGCGTGTCTGCTCTACAGGTGCGCGTGTGCTGCGTACAGGCTGACGGGCATAGCTGCGAATGCTGGTCAGGCTGGGCTTGGACTTGAGCAGAGCCTGTGTGGACTTGCCCACCAGGAGCAGGCTGCTCGGACGAGCCGTTGTCGACAATGCGAGTCTTAGCAACATTTTGTTGTTGTGATGAAATTCGCAACAGTCAGTTGAGGTTTATTTCGTATGGCCAAAAAAGAATGGATGTAATGTGGCAATAAAATTATTGCTCTTGTTCGTTGAATTTAAAGTGTTAACGCAAAAAGTTTAACAACTGCTTTTATTTGTGTTGATTTTTCTCGAATATTTCACTTGCCTAGCACTTCGATAATTGACAATGACATTGATTGCCTTCAATATATCGATATAAGTTTGTTTCATATGCTGCATGCAACTATCGATAAGTGCATGCAAATACCTATCGCCATTTGCATAACAGGCCTGTTAATGTCCAAACTATGTTTTTAAATATTGCACGTTACTTATGTTTCAGGCAACTTTAGTTATGATTACAAATAAAGTGCATTCTGTAAAAAGGTTGAAAAAAACATCTTAATTTTTCAATCTGTTATACGCTTTTACACAAATTTAAGCCAACAAACTTGCTCTGCGCTTCTTGCCTAACAGCTGGTACCAAACTAATCGCATGGCACCACCTTAAATTATTACATTATGGCCAGCTTTGCCACACATTTTGGATACTCTAATACGTCACAATTGATCTGCACACAGCCTCTGGGCATGTGGGGGGCGGGGGAGCGGAAATAGGCTGCACAACAAAAACAACACACGCTATCTGATTGTGTTTTTGTTGCTTTTGGTGCCGATAAGCCGCCGTCGCTGCACTCCGACAGTTGGAAATAATCAACAAAAGCTAAGGCAAGCACTTGGGCCAAGATAAGCGCGCATAGTTGGCGAAAAGCAAGCAATATGTGCGATTCATTGGAGGTGCTGGTTTTTGGCTCGGCCATAATAGACTTTATCTGGTGTGTAGAGACAAATGCCCACAACAGCCAACAATTGCCTCATCTTCAATCTACACACACGCAGCTACACACCACGGCTGCCCAAGGCCGGCGAAACGCTGCATGGTCACAAATTCCAGACGGGCTTTGGCGGCAAGGGCGCCAATCAGTGTGTGGCAGCCGCCCGTCTGGGCTCCAAGACCGCGCTCGTTGCCAAGCTGGGTGATGATAGCTTTGGCAACGATTATGTGCGCCAGCTGCGCACGGAAAGCGTCAATGTGCAGCATGTGGAGCAGCTGGCCGGGCAGACCACGGGCATTGCCCAAATAGCCGTTTCCGATGGCGGTGAGAACAACATCATCATTGTGGTGGGCGCCAACAATTTGCTCAGTGCCAGCGATGTTGCCAGCGCTGCGAAACACTTTGAGCTGGCCAAGGTGCTCGTCTGCCAGCTGGAGACACCCATTGAGGCAACGCTGATGGCACTGCGCCAGTTCAAGGGCGTATCCATTCTAAACGCAGCGCCAGCCATGGAGCAGACCCCAGCAGAGCTACTCCAGCTCTGCAGCATACTCTGTGTGAACGAGAGCGAGGCGGCGCTTATGATTGGCGTGCCGAGCATCAGTAGCATTAGGTATTTGTATTGAACAGCTTCAAAACCAGTCTAATCTTTGTTCCCCTTTGCAGTGAAGCCAATGCGGCCATGAGCCAGCTCATCCAAATGGGCGCCAATACGGTGATCATAACGCTGGGCAAACTGGGGGCTGTTTGCGCCAATAAAGAGACGCCCAAACACTTCGAGCATGTGCCAGCACCACATGTGCCAGCCGAGCTGGTGGTGGACACAACTGGCGCTGGCGATGCCTTCATTGGCGCCTTGGCCCATAACCTGGCCAAGCATCCGGAGCAGCTGCTAACCGCGCACATTGCAGCCGCCTGCGCTATAGCCTCCAAGTCAGTGCAGCTGCCGGGCACTCAGGCAAGCTTTCCCCATGCCTGAATGTCATCAAGTTATAAGTCTTGCCTGCCAAGAATGTACTTATAAATAACAAGCCAAATACAATAAACCGTTTAAAGTTTTAACAAGATGGTAAAGCTATCTTGGGAGGCACTTGCTGAGAGATAACGCCCATGACAACTACACCAAACAGAGAGCTTTCCTTGCTATGGCAGTTATATGATCGGATTTTGATCTAAATATAGGCAAACTCTTTTAGAAAGAACACGAAGTGCTGGGTTGCTTACGCTAGAAGTGGAATTCTTATCAGTTCTAGCCTAGAAAGGGAAGTTCTTGGAATAAGAATTGTTGCACTTATTCAAGAACTCGGGTTGCTAGGAGAGCCTGATCCTCAGAAGGTCTCTTATAGGTCATATGATAGCTTAATTTTTGATCGATCGATCGACAGCTAGAAATATATAATCCGACCGGTTCCGACATAAGTTCCGCGTGTAGCAGAAGAGAGCTGCTGTACGTAAGAACAGTTTTGAAACCGAAAGACTGCTTTGCATAGAAAAAGATAGACGGATATCGACAATGTGATTAAGAATATATATGTACTATACGACTTATGGAGTCCCTGCATCAAGCATATTACAGCTAAAGCATTTAGCTTACAATGAATTCAAATGTATCTGGTTTTGTTACAATATTTAATCAACTATTTGTGTTTAATTGTAAGTATAAAAAGTAAACTGTCAATTTTGGTCATTGTACATTGACTAAAACTGAATTTATGCAATTATCAATTTGCATGGTTTACAATATATATGTGTGTGGTTGTTGGCAAACAAAATGTTTATCAAAATTTATGTTAACTGTTTGTTTTTGATGCATCGATCATTTCTTTCCAGATTTCTTAATGCCGCCGCCCACAAGTGGACCCTTTTTGGCAGCTTGTTGTTTGGCAGCTTCTAAAGCCTTTTGGTTGTCCTTTTGCTTCTGTTTGAATGCCATATCGTCGTCATCCAGCTCCTTGCCTTCCTTCTTGGGCGCCTTCAATGGCTTCTTTTTACCGCCCTCGCGTCCAGTCATTTTCTGCAGTCAACTAAATATAATATACGTATTATAAATTTCTTCTCAGAATTCGTTGTCATATAGTCACGCACTCGCACGTTTTCCCAACTTTTCTATTTAGTGCTAGCAAATGACAAGAAAAATACCGAATGTCAAACTCAAATATCGATAGCTTTCAGTTTGTCAACACTGCAATACATTTAGAGGTGTAATCAAAATATTCGATACTTTTAACAATACGAATATTTGGCAAATATACCAAAGTAGACATATACCATCATTAAGCTGACTATTAGAGACTTATTCCAATAACTCTGCAAATAGAAAATATTGAACACACTACACATTCAGCGCAAAATATTAGAAAACAACCAGCAAGTATTGTATCGATACAGCTGATATCGATACAGCAAACTGAAAACAATGTTATCTAGCGGTTGCCACCAGTCGCATCGAACATTTTGTGAGCAATATTAATAATTATTAATTATTAATAAACTGAATGCAATAATGTAAACATCGCTCAAGCTTGTTCCTCAATAAAAAATTGTCTTAAGAAACATCGATAATGTTTTTCAACTATCGATAGTAACCAAGTAAAATCAAGCGTTATCGAAGGTCTCTTCGATAGTTTAGCACACTGTTCACGTTTTACGAACACTTTACGAATTGCGTTCGTTAAGTGAGCACGCGGCTTATTTCAACGCCAAGTGGGAAATTTTAATTCTGCAAAAGAAGTTTTTATTCTGTGACTTTTGTAAGAAGTTTAATAACTGAAGGTATTGTGCTTTTCTTTTATACGACTTTTCTATATATTTTTTTTTGCTACAAACTACTACAACAAATTACGGACAGTGCAAAGCGTCCATTACAAAAATTGCCATTGATTTTTTTTTACGTTCACCTTGCACTAGTTTTTAGTTATGTAATGTGCTACTTTTTTTTGTGTGTCCGGTGTTGGTTTATATATCCTGGTGTTTGGTTCTAACTGTAAATCGTAGTTAAGCGCTTGAGCGCCCATAGTAATATGTACTACTTTTTTTTTTAAATTTAATTTTCATTAAAACTGTTTGCCGAAAATGTTGCTTACATAACCACAAAAAATAATTCGCATGCAAAAGCAAAGCAAAGCAACGCCATACAAAATAAAGACATAGTTTCAGCGTCTATAAAAGTCACCAAGGCAACATCTCCGTGTTCGTGTCCTCTTTTCACTGCTGCCATATACACCTGCGGTGTGCTAGAAACACTCACGAGTTCTAACCTACAAAAATTTTCGCAAGAAAAAGTTTAAAGCAAGCAAGAAAAAAACCTTTGCCACACAAGCAAGCTGGCACCAAACACATACATACATATACACACAGACTTGTACCGTCATGTATGCGGCAGCTGCCGTTGTAATGAATCTAATTGAATATCTACATTTTTACATATGTATGTATTGTGCAGTATTCTGAATTTTCCACTCTTTTTTTTTTATTGTTAAAAGTGAATTGCGGATAGAAATGCGGCACACACACACATACATACATATATACATACATATGTACATATAAATTCCATGTGCTTGTCGCGCTCTCTCGCTCACTCACACGCCCCAGCATTTACACGCGCAATATTCGCAGAAGCGAGCCTGTATGTGTGTGTGTCAGAGTTAGTCAGAATTTTTCTTTTTTTTGCAATTTCTCTTAATTCTGCCACACAGTTTCTAAGAGAAATTCGTATACTATTGTTCAATGACCGCTTTATAATTGTCAATTCCGAAGCCAAAATGGTACCTTTTACCTGTATTCTTCAAAATACCTACAAAACACAAAAACCGGTTGCTGTTCGTTTCCTACAGCGCCTCCGTCGCAGCAGCTGCTAGTGTGCCGCTGGTGTTCTTCGTGACGTCAGCGGTGCAAACGCGTCATGTTCATTTTGTCGCATGTGATTTGTATAGTATATTTTTGCCCTTTTATGTGGCCTTTCGTTCTTTTTTTTTTTAGCGCCATTTTGCATGTGTTGTCTGACTGATTGAATGCTTAATTGTCCTGCCCAGTGTTGGAAAACATCAAATGCCCAACACTGGGGCAAACGTAATTTTATGGTGATGAAATGTCGCTTTTTACAGTTGCCAACTGGAAATAGCAAGCAGTAATAAACAAATTGTATCCCCGATGATGCGTCAGCAACATTACGATAAGGAAATTTTATGCAAGCACTGCAAACTTCACCCTTCTATTGTTTAGTCTCGTTAATTTGCGATATGACACTTCCCTAGCAACGGCTAATATAAACACTGAGATATTTGTTTATTGCAACGTTCTTTGTAAAAAACAAAGTTTTTAGTACGAACATGTTTCTTATAAAAATTATGTAAATGTCACTATTGATATATCGATGCGACAGAAATTGAAAACCATTGATATTGATCACATCTATATTTTGGGACGTACTTAACCCATTGAACTACTTCGTCAGGCCGAGCGCACTTGGACCAGTTTCGTTTAAAATAGCCGCAATTAAGTTTTGTGGCAGCAACTCCTCCGCTGAGCAGCTGGCAAACTGCCAGAATTTGTAGCAGACAGACTTTCATTCATTCATTCATTAGCGCCCAAAGTTCCCATTTTTTATGTAATTTTCGTTGATAAGGAGACCTTGAAAATGGCTTATATAAAATTGCTTTATTAGTAGCGGCGTTTATCTAATCGCCTTACGCACTTTTCTGCCTGCAAAAACCTTTAACGTTGTTGTTGTTGCTCAGCAACATTTCAGCGATAGGCTGCCAAAAGAGAAAGAGAGAGAGAGAGGGAGCTCAGCACATGCGTCAAATATTTTTCACAAGTCACATGCTACGCCATTGACGCGTTGCCAACTGAGTAAAAGTTTACGTTTTTGGCAAGCATATATTCTTTGAAGGCGGCGCAGCGGAAACCTCGAAAGGGGTAAATGAAAAACAATTGCAAGAAATTAACAAATCACATGCATATTTATGTTAATTTTGACCATTTTCGAATTATATATAAATTTTTGGTTGTACGCGTACTTCCTTCTATGTTGCGCCCCTCCCACAACTCTTGCTTTGTTGAAAAGTGCGAACTTATCGGCCTTATCGCCTGGCTAGCGGTGTTATGCAATGGAATTGGCATTGAATTCGTCGGCTGTCACTGCTACACATACGCTCTCATTCATACACATACACATGTACACTAAATGATAAGGCACTGACTGATCTGCTTTTGCCTCTCTGATCATTTTTTTTGCGTATGCGCACACGTGCAAGTTTTTATATGTATGTGTGATTGTATGTGCTCGCACGTCTGGCCACTGTTGCCAACTGTCTCTCTATAATATGAGCTAATGACGCTGCTTGCTTTACCGTTAGTGGTTGCTCTCTCTCTCTCGCAACTGTTGCGCTGCGACTGCGACGCATGAGCACATGAACTTGAATCTGCCGCTGCTGGCAGAGGCAGCGCAAGCTAGCTCGAAGATTTTGTCGTCCGAAGCGTTCACAAGCAATTTAGTTGCCGTCCGGTGCAGACCTTTGATTTCGCAAGGAATAAGGATAAATACAATTTTTTTTTCGGTGCTGTGATATATAAACACAAATTGTACGTATTACAAAATAAAGCAAATTACAATCAAAATTCAGTAATCATCAATAACAATAATTAAACAACAATAAGAGCTAAAGCAAACAATTTGTGACATATATTTTTTTTTATCTTCGTTTGGAATGAATTAGGAAACAATAATCAAAATACAATTATTTTTTTTGATTGTTACATAAACGTGCCAACCGTTAACCAACTTGAATATTTGGCAACAACAAAAGCCTTACTGTGTTTACAACAAACTCAATGAAACAAAATTTCCAACAAATTATATATTATTTTTTTTCTTGTGAATTTGTGCAGTTATGCAATCGACGCCCTGCTTCAATATTAAGCCTTGCACTGCAGTTCAAAGCCAAGGAACAAACCGTATATAAGGAACTTGCACGTGCAACTTTATGTAGCACTTGTGTTGACATAACACCTTTTTTTTCTTGATATTGTTTTGAGTTGAGACTTTGTTACATCACGGTCGCGCGTGCTCTCTTTGGCAAAAGCTTATTCAATGAAAAGTCTGGAGATTAGATAACAAGGCAACGCTTTTGCGTCCGCCCACTCGACACACACACATACAAGCAAATAGAAGAAGTTCTCTTGCAAGCTCTCATTCTCTCTCTCTCTACCTCTCTCGGTCGCTTGGTGCGCTACAGTGTTACATAAATTCAGTTTTCGTCAGTGAAAAGCGGCCTTGCCTTGCCTAGCCTAGCCGGTGGCTGCTAATTTAATTTTGTGCCACATTTTCACACTTTTCAGCAACAACAAATAACAACGAATATATATTCTGTGTTGTTCATACACTTGAATTCTAAATTTAACAAGACAATCGTATGCATAGAAAGCTTTTTTCGACATTTTGGTCAATGTCAGCTGCGAGAGGCTTAGTATGTTTGTACATATGTGTGTACATATGTATGTTTGCAGCTAGCCATCCCCTTTGCACAAGTGAGAGAGTTGGTTTGATTTACCTGCTGCTCTGCTCTGCTCTTAGATTTTCAATTCAATTGAAAGCGTCCTCTGCCTTGTTATACAAGCGTACAAATTATGCAATACACATACACACACACACTAGTGTTGTATAAACAATCGGAGAGTGTTCTTACTCGATATTACGACATTACGATACTATCGATAGTTTTCGATATTTTAGTAAGCGCAATGCAATATTACATTTTAAGCTTGAAAACATCAGAGAAAAACAATGCAGTCATACTTTAAATTAAGTATTTTCTTTATTTTGCCTACGTAACAATAAACTCTAGTATGTATCATTTAACTTATTGTTATTGCTATGTACTCTTTTTGTATGGTTAATTGGTTGTTATTGTAACTAGTTAGAACTGAGCTCAAACGAGTTGAATGCAGTGCATAAGAAAAAGCTCTCAATATAAACACGTGGCAGTGTGGAGAGGGGTTAACATATCAAAACTGATTCATAAGCAAATTGTAAAGAAAAAAAGTCCAACTCGTTTTGCCGGCGTTGTTGTACATACATAACGTTATTTACATACATACATATATGCGATACATAGACACTAACACAACAACAATCAATTGCAAAAAAATTGACGCTTGGCAACCATGTTGATATCGGCATTTTGTGTACATACTTACATGTATACACATACATATGTATATGCAAAATTAATTCACGGACACACACATATTGATGCTTGAAATTTTAAATGCTGACAGCGCAGCCAATGTAGCAATCAGCTATTGTCTGTTCACAGTGGCAACTACCATACAAACACACACGCACACATGCACACATTTAATGCCGGCCTGGTGTCGGTCTTCATTTATGTAATTCACTACTACTACTATGCACATAAGTATATTTATTTGGTCTTAGTATTGGTACATTTGTATTGTAAATTGCATGCACATCATCTACCTTAATCTAGTTTTAAGCACATTTTCATTTAACCCATTTCGTTTTCCCTTTAAAATTGTATAATAAACGCGACCCAAAACGGTGCCAACTTACAAAAGCTCGTTAAACTTTGAATGGCCGTTCGATTATCCGATACTGCACTCGATATGTGCGGGCGGATCGATTAACTGGTTATCGCAAAGTGTCGATTGCGTATTGAGTTGTGCTCCCAAAAGTGTTATCGTTTTTCTAATATCCCGTATCATGTGCATGTAATAATCATAATTTCATTTGGTGGTGGCTATCAAAACTTTTTGTACATTATTCGATTCGTGTGAAAAGTGAAACGTGCTTTAAAATTTATACATTACGCAAAAAATCATTACGCAAGCAATAATCAAGAACTCAAATCATAAATCACAAACAAAAATCATAATCATAAACGCAAACGCAAAAAAAGAAGAAAATAACGACTGACGAAGATCATCATTCGATGATGGAAGATGATGGAGATGATGTATAATTTTCTATAATTTGTGGCAAAAATGCCATTGTGTGCACATTGTGTGTTTACAGCAAAATGGGCAAGGATTTTGATGCTGTTGGATTCGTCAAGGACTTCGCTGCCGGAGGCATCTCCGCAGCCGTCTCAAAGACTGCCGTCGCACCCATCGAGCGTGTGAAACTGCTCCTGCAGGTTCAGCACATCTCGAAACAAATCACCCCCGATCAGCAATACAAGGGTATGGTTGATTGCTTTATCCGCATTCCAAAAGAACAAGGTTTTGCTTCATACTGGCGCGGTAACATGGCCAACGTTATTAGATATTTCCCAACTCAGGCTTTGAACTTTGCCTTCAAGGACAAGTACAAGCAGGTATGCATATATTTCATAATGAATCTAAAGAATCAGCCTTACTTAAACAATTGCATTTTTATAGGTCTTCTTGGGTGGTGTTGACAAGAACACCCAGTTCTGGCGTTACTTCATGGGCAACTTGGCCTCCGGTGGTGCCGCTGGTGCAACATCTCTGTGCTTTGTCTACCCATTGGACTTTGCTCGTACTCGGTAAGTTTTGATGTTTATACCAAATGTATAACGTAATATCTATAATAATAATGGTTAAAACCTTACTACAGCTTGGCTGCTGATACTGGCAAGGGTGGTGCTCGCGAATTCACCGGTCTGGGCAACTGCTTGACCAAGATCTTCAAGAGTGACGGCCTCGTCGGCTTGTACCGTGGCTTCGGCGTATCTGTCCAGGGCATCATCATCTATCGTGCTGCATACTTCGGCTTCTACGATACTGCCCGCGGCATGTTGCCCGACCCCAAGAACACACCCATCTATATCAGCTGGGCCATCGCTCAGGTTGTTACAACTATCGCTGGTATTGTGTCCTATCCATTCGATACTGTGCGTCGTCGCATGATGATGCAGTCTGGCCGCAAGTCCACCGAGATCATCTACAAGAACACACTGCACTGCTGGGCCACCATTGCCAAGCAGGAAGGCTCCGGTGCCTTCTTCAAGGGCGCCTTCTCCAACGTTCTCAGAGGTACTGGCGGTGCTTTCGTGCTTGTGTTGTACGATGAGATCAAGAAGGTCTTGTAAATTAAATTATTAAATTATTCAAAAACAACAAGAAAACAAATAATTAAAACAAAACATCAACAACAACAACAAACCACTACCAGCTAATTATATTATTATACAACAGCAAAAGGATATAAACAAGAGACATGAAACAACAGCAATAACCCCAATATAATTACGAAATTATATTATATATAATAACTGGAATATAATTTAATTGCACTTGCAAAACAAAGCAGTCAAATCGAACATAAGAACATCGATGATGGCCAGACAACAACAACAGCAGCAGCAGAAGGAGGAGCAGCAGAGGATATGGAGGAACTGACGGCAAACACAAAACTGTCATCCAAACTTGAAAACCATTTGAAATCCAAACACTAAAAACAGACGAACATTATAATAGACATACATTATTTTTAAGATAGTAGTATTCTTGTTAAGTTCGACAGTAATGAATGGTGAGAAAGGGAGGATGATCAATTATTGCTAGGAACGTGTCGGTCCCCCCCTTCTCATAATATCGATAATATCCAAACGCCCCCCAAATCAGAGTGTTAAATAATGGGTGCGCAATACTAAAGAAATAATAACAACAGTTTTCTTTCGCCTCTGCAATAACAACAAACAACAAAATCAACCACGGTTGGTTACAAAATATAAAAATTGATAAAAATAGTAGAACATTTGTGTTTTATTTTCGAGATGGCCATGAAACTTTTGGATCGTGCTTCTTCCCAACTAAGTATATGTAATTGCCCATAATGCCGTACAAAGTTTGGTATGCTAGGTTTGTGCAATTTCCGACCGGAAGGAACTAAAATCCTTTAGAGCAACAAAGTTTTGCTACCAGTTTTGATGTATAACCTTTTCTGATACAGTGATGAGCTTGACAGATTTGCTCAGATTCCCCCAAAAGTGAGGAAAATCTATATATCTTCCAAATTATAATAAAATTTGATATGAAGTCTACTGATGACTGTCTTGAAAGATTGCACAAAAACATTTCATGTCTCAACCCAACAAAAGAAAACATTAACAAGTAAGAATGCTCTAGTCGAGTATACCCGACTACGACACTCATTGTTCCCAGAATCAGCACTGAATCTTCTTTCGTCAATAACTTCCCTGTTTATTATCCGATTGACTTGAAATTTGGACAGTAGATCAAGAGTGACTAATGTATTGTACATGCTATATCTTTAAAATTGTTGGTATAAAAAGGTTTTTATCGAATTGCGGGGGAACGGGGGGAGATATCTAAAATTGGAAACAAACTTCATTTGCGTATAATATACAGGAACCTACATTGCAAATTTTGTGTCTCTAGTTCTTATAGTTGCTGAGATCGACGCGTTTATCCGGACAGACGGACGGACAAACAGACGGACATGGCCAAATCGAAATTTCCTTTGATACTGATCAAGAATATATATACTTTATAGGGTCGGAGATGTCTCCTGCCTGTTACAGACATTTTGACAGATTTAGTACCCCCTTTTTACCCATTTTATGGGTACAGGGAGTAAAAACAAAGTATATCACAGTCAAATAATTTCGACTGCAATATTCTTGTTTTAAACTATCCCACAGATAGCAAAGTCCTTCAAAATTGGAACCGCTTTCTATTATATATTACATATTTGGTGATACCCAGCGAACTTCTTGAAAATTCTTGAAAATACTCCCCAAATCGAATGCATTGTCACAATTTGCATACATCATTTAAAAAGTTTCTAACATTATGTCACATGTAAAACATACTATATGTTTTTTTTTATGAAACCTGAAAAGACTTGGAACTGGCAGGATATCGTTCTAAAATTCTTGAAATTTGTCCAAATTCCAATTCCAATTTGATTTATTGTCCTTTTCTCGTTCGTTCAAGCAACTTTCGTAACGCGTTTCAAACTAAATTTTGGAGATCGTAGTATGCCATTGCCGTTTGTATAGATTTGGTAGGGCTCGGAGCTTAGTCGTATCAGAGTAGTCCAAACCTTTGACGTGATGTTTTATGGTTGATTAAAATTCTAAATTTGTCTCTAGAAACGAGCAGCTTTTATTTTGAGTTATTTTTTTCGGCAAAAATTTAATTTAATTTTAATAATATATTTTTATTATTTTCTCTGGACTCTCAATATTATTTGTGAAGTAAAACTATAAGGCTCGCGCAGATAAGAATACCAAGAAAAAGAGCTTCAACAAGATGGGTGATGAAGGCGGCAGCGGTGGAGGTGGGGGCGATTTGAAGTCCTTTCTCATTGACTTTATGATGGGCGGTGTATCGGCTGCCATTGCCAAGACTGCAGTGGCGCCCATTGAGCGCGTCAAGTTGATCCTTCAGGTGCAGGAGGTATCGAAGCAGATAGCACAGGATCAGCGCTATAAGGGTATAGTTGATTGTTTCGTCCGTATACCACGCGAGCAAGGATTCGCCTCGCTATGGCGCGGTAATTTGGCAAATGTCATACGTTACTTTCCAACGCAGGCTCTTAACTTTGCCTTCAAGGATGTCTACAAGTCGGTAAGTTAAACGAACATATCTAACTTCAATTCCAGCCTAAAACCTGGCGCCCAATTATATCCCCTCCCCTAGTTGTTTCTTGGCGGTGTAGATAAGAAGAAACAGTTCTGGCGCCACTTTATGGGCAACTTGGCATCAGGTGGTGCTGCGGGCGCCACCTCATTGTGCTTTGTCTATCCGCTTGACTTTGCACGAACCCGGTAAGTTGATTTCAAAAACGTTTCTCATCCTCACGATTAAAGTCTTGTTAAGTCAAGCGTAACTTCTGTCAATTGTTGCATGGAATAGGAAAGTAGGAAGAGGGAACAATGGGATGATTGTATAAAAAAACGTTCCTACAAGTGTATAAATCTTCGGTACGCCGAACTTAGCAATTCCTTCTTGCTAAGCGTAACTTCTGTCAATTGCTGCATGGAATAGGGAAGTAGGAAGAGGGAACAATCGGATGAAAATTGAGTTCTTGTATGAAATATTTTTTGCTTATACAGATATTTCATCCAAATATTAAGTTATTGTATAAAAATATAGCAGTTCTTAGCAATTCTTTCTTGTTTTCATGCCATGTTTATAAGTTTTTTTTAGGATATTTTTAGCCCTAGAAGGACTTCCTATTTTATATAGCCAAAGATCTTGCTTTGGTATATTGATGTTTATCTTAGAAATTTATCAACCTCAGCCGTTTTATACTATAAAAAAACTAACTTGATTGTATTGTTAGCTTAAACTCGATGGTTTTTCCAGTAAATAGTAACAATCTGGCCTGTTGAGTGCTTTTACTTTTGGGATGATTTTGCGAATATGAATTTTACCATAAGTCTTCTCATTTTCATTATTGAAAAGCTACCGTTCATACAATTTACTTGGCTTTGACCTATGATTCAATTCACTAGCTGAACGAGAGTAGCGAAAATCGGAACACTTAAGGTAAATTCATTTCCTAAAAGTGAATACCGCAACAGGCCGTAATATGTATAAACTGTAGAGCGGCACATTCAGCTAACTAGATATAATACATTTGAATACCTTTTTACTAATCCTAATCCACTATTCAATACTCCACAGTTTGGCCGCCGATGTGGGCAAGGGCGGCTCTCGAGAGTTCAATGGCCTTATTGACTGTCTCAGGAAGGTGGTGAGGTCGGATGGCTTGATTGGTCTTTATCGCGGCTTTGTGGTATCTGTGCAGGGTATTATTATCTATCGTGCCGCTTACTTTGGATTCTACGACACGTGCCGCGATCATCTACCGAATCCAAAGAGCACACCATTCTATGTCAGCTGGGCCATTGCTCAGGTGGTGACAACCGTTGCTGGCATTGCTTCGTATCCTTTCGATACAGTGCGCCGTCGCATGATGATGCAGTCGGGTCTGAAGAAGGCTGACATGATCTATAAGAACACCGCCCATTGTTGGTTGGTCATTGCCAAACAGGAGGGCATTGCCGCTTTCTTTAAGGGAGCCTTTTCGAATATCATTCGCGGCACCGGCGGCGCCCTTGTGCTGGCTATCTATGATGAAATGAAGAAATATATTTAAGGCGGGCATTAGTATGCCTGCCTCGTCTCACACATGGACGTGACATTCCCAAAATAGCCCATCCATAGAATATGAACTTTCCATCCAACCAGACCATACATACTATACGTATTTGAACTGTACCTACATCTGTACAGACCATTCATTTAGTGTCTATTATTCTGTTTATGTGTATGTGGCTAAATATCTACAACTCACCGATAATCACAAGTTGGAGAAAATAATAAAATATGCAAAACTGCGCAGCTTAAAATTCTAATTCTTGTTTTTCATTGTACTCATGTGGGTGGTTAACTCGGCTAAGGCCTTATTTACAGTAGCCAAGTTACGCACCAATGGCAAATAGTGGGTCCCATTCACGTACATCGGAGACAACGGGGCAGAGTACGCAAGATTTTCGGGTATATTTTTGGATTAAATAAATTTAATATTTTATATATTTTATAAGTCCAAAAATTATATAAAGTGCCTAGACAATTTCCTGGTAACGTTGGCATACAGTTTGAACGTATTGTGGGTTGCTTCTACGTTTTGGTTCTGGAAGCTGTTCCTCCTTCCAGGTCAGTTCAGCCTGATCGCAAAGGTCTGGAAATTTTGGGAATATAAGATACATCGGTGAGTATCTGATACAAGAAGTTTGAATCGTTTTGCATGTCCTGTAAATTTAAATTGATAAGTACATACAAGGAGCTGAGTGTCCTTCTGGTAACTACTTACAATCTTCGATGGATTAATAAGTGGAGTCAAAAGCAGAATCTTTTTGCGAGTGTGTTTCTTCTTTTTTATCCAAAAGTCACTAAAATCATTCGACACATGTTTTAACATCTTCGGGGAATCCAACGCTGAGATGGTATAGTTTGGCTTTTCGTAGTATAAATCTCTGTTGATATTTGTAAGAGGACATACTAGGTACACCGTTAATACTTCCATTAACTTAGTAAGCAAGTTTAATCACATATTTAACTTGGCGGACTGTTTTTTGGATTAGCTCTTATATGCTTATTCCAGAATCTCAAATAATATGACAAGTAAATGTTTGTTTTTTCTTGTTTATCTGCGAATTGTCCTATAAAAGAAGTAATTATTAAGACCTTACTTAATTTTAAACAAAACAAGAATTGAAAACCATTGATCCGAAAATTACAATACAATTTGTAAGTCTCGTAACTTCGGCATACAGCTTGGAAAATGCCATTTTCTTCTGTTTTTCCTTAGGTTTCCCCCTCTGGGTACCTCTAGCTTCCTTCTTCAGCTAATCTACGAGGGCTGCTTGAAACTGTTGCACAAGTTGATGCAATTCCTCTTAAGGCGCTTATAGGGTAAAAAGTGCTCGGAACTCAAACTCATTGTTAAGAATTCGATGTAGAATTTCCTCATCGAGAATTATTCTCTCGATTTTCTTAAGATATTTATTACAAGCACTAAGAGCTCACCTAGACTTGCTGGTTTCAGAATTATGTTAAAGCGAACTCAGAAATATGTTTAAAAATATTGATAAGCCTATATTTATATCAGTTCTGACTATAGATTGTGTGAATGTCGATATAGTGCTCTAATTAAGATCAAATTTAATCAATTTTTTGTTATAAATATTGAAACTTCTAAGCGAAATATCAAATATGATTTCTTACAACAAAATGCTTGATCTTTGCTGTGGCAGCTATATGTTATAGGGATTTGATTGGATCAAAGCTGAGAGAACAGATAGGGCGATAAATCAAGATTATATATACGTACATATGGGGATTTAATTGGATCAAAGCTGAGAGAACAGCTCGATCTGTTCTTTTAATCAAGATTATATATACGTATATATAGGGATTTGATTAGATCAAAGCTGAGAGAACAGATTGAGCGATAAATGAAGATTATATATACGTACATATAGGGATTTGATTGGATCAAAGCTGAGAGAACAGATAGAGCGATAAATCCAGATTATATATACGTACATATGGGGATTTGATTGGATCAAAGCTGAGAGAACAGATACAGCGATAAATCAAGATTATATATAAGGATTTGATTGGATCAAAGCTGAGAGAACAGATTGAGCGATAAATCAAGATTATATATACGTACATATAGGGATTTGATTGGATCAAAGCTGAGAGAACAGATAGAGCGATAAATGAAGATTATATATACGTACATATAGGGATGCGATTGGATCAAAGCTGTTCTTTTAATCAAGATTGTATATACGTATATATAGGGATTTGATTAGATCAAAGCTGAGAGAACAGAACGATAAGTCAGGAATATATATACATACATATATGAATTTGATTGGATCAAAGCTGAGAGAACAGATAGAGCGATAAATCAAGATTATATATAAGGATTTGATTGGATCAAAGCTGAGAGAACAGAGCGATAAGTCATACATACATATAGGGATATGATTGGATCAAAGCTGAGAGAACAGATAGAGCGATAAATCAAGATTATATATAAGGATTTGATTGGATCAAAGCTGAGAGAACAGAGCGATAAGTCATACATACATATAGGGATATGATTGGATTAAAGCTGAGAGAGCAGATAGAGCGATATATATACGTACTAGGGAGCCATTGCTCTCGCCAGAAATAACACGAGCTATTTGTGTGTGTTTACATTTACAAAATACGAATAATTTATTGAACTTATGTATTTTTTGTTTGTTTGTTGCAATATTTTTGTTTGTTTTTGTTTTTGTTGCCTTGTGTGTGAACTTAAATGTTAGCGGGCGTTAAAGTTAAAGTAAGCATTAAAATAACATTAAAAACAAATCAAGACGCACGCTGAGCATGCGCCGAGAGAGCTGAACTGATTGATCTGAGCAGGCTATAATATAATATAGTATAATATAATATATAATTCATTGAGCTACTGTTGCCATTCGTTGTTGCTGCTGTGTGTTAAGTGTACCGTTAGATAGTATGATGAACAATAACATTGACATTGACATTGACATTAACATTAACATCGACAAGACAAATAGAGAGTAGTACGAGAAAATACAATTTTCCAAACAATTGCACAAATTGCACTTGAACTTATTCTACGCTACGTTTCTTCTCTACGTGGTGGGTACGCTAATTGCGTTTTAGGTGCGCATGACTATTATAATGGTTCCGTTATGGATCGGTTCGGTTTGGTTTGGTTTGGTTTTTGTTTGGTTCGCATCAGATCAGATCAGATCAGCTCGACACCATCCATGCGCCTTAATGTGTGGCCCCCGATCTTTGAGCGAGGAATAAAAAGTATGTGCCGGCCGCATAAGCCAAGAAGTTAAATAGCCCAAAAACGCCAGCGGCCGTGTTTGAGCCATGTCCAACTTCGTTTGATTCCGACCATCTGGCCAGCTGGACGATGAACCCAATGAAGTACAGCAGGGTCAGCACAGCGGTCGTCAGCATCTCCTGCACGTCCAACGGCATCGGAAATAAATTCGAATTCATTAAGTAAACCAGTTAAATGAGAGTACAAAGGTTTCACTTACAGAGAATATCCAGTTGACAGCCACATTGAGAGCCTCGCGAATGCCCAGGAAATAGGCGGCGATCAACAGGAGTGTTATTATAAAGGATATGACAACAACGAACAGAAAGAATCCTGTTGCGCTTGCCATGGCCGGTGAGGCAAGCGCCATGCAGATAATGCCCAGTACCTGAAACAATAACAATTTGAAATCATTTAGAAATAAGCATTAAAACATTTGTACATTTCTATATATATATATATATATATCATATCATATTAATATTCTATATACTGTATGAACATACATAGTATAAAGTTCATTAAAATGTTCTCTCTAAAGTTCCAGCTCGCATAACTTAGTCAAAACTCAAGGGTTTCCCATAAGGAATATCTTTTTGATTATAGATTGATTTGCTTTTCAATTTTTGGTAATATCAGAAGGTTATTATTATACTCTGTTCCCGAAGGGCAAAAGAGTATGTTGGGCTTGCGAAATGTCTGTCTGTTCGTATGGACGCAATTTTTTTCCATATCCTTGAAGCTAGGTACACATGTTGGTATATATCCTCAATTTATAAAGTGTCAAGTTTATATAGCACTGGGAACAGAGTATTCTGCAGTTGGGTGCGTCCGCAGTAACTTTCTTAACTGTTTTTGGATCTTTTTGTGATGTTTAATTTTACATATTAACAAAAAATTGTTTATAATTTTCAAAAATCTGAAATTTGATTTCAAATCAAATGGTTTTTTTTTTATAATCTCTTCAAATGTAATATTTTTGTATAACAACATCTTCAAGTGTTATAGTATTATATGTGAAGTACCACATGAAATATTGTATAATGGTCAAACAAAGACAGATTTGAAATAAAGTTGATTCAGTCAAAATGAAAATATAATATAATATATAATAAATAGAACTGTAAGGGTTAGAAACTTAGATAAAGGGATTAAGCTTTGGTGCGGACTTAGAATTTCAAATGGACCTGTTGATGACAGTAATTAGTTCAAGCCGGGATCGGACAGTGGGTCAGAGGTTAAGGCATCCGCCTTTCAGACGGGAGCACTCGGGTTCGAATCTAGCCGACTACTACTCATATACGGACAAGTTTGGACAAAAATTTCTAACAAAGAGGTCACTGATGAGGATGCTTGGCAGCATCCGAAATAGCGCTATATGACCAGCCAATACTTTTCATATCTACCTTTCTATATTCACCCTGAATTGTTGACATCAAGCCTGTTAAATATTTCGTTTTTTCTCTCAATTTTTTGTGTTCTTGTAACCAGATGTGGATCTGGATCTTCAGATTTCTTTATTAAATGCGACCTTCAAACCTTTCTCGACTCAAATAATTCGATAAGTAGAGATAGGATAGATCCCTGAGCGTTATAATCCTGATATTGGATTGTCCAACTCCCTGCTTTGCAGTAGAGAATATATTGACAAAATTGTAATACCCTCTGCAATGGTATATGTATGTATATACTTTTTGGAGTGACGGTATGCTTATGTATATAAAATCTTGATCTTAATTGGCATTTGATTTTTTTTTCGGGTGTGCAGCACAAATGACACATGATGTCACCTTAAGCAATTGAACAATGGCGACCGGTTAATTGCCAGTTCTATACATACATTCGTACATATGTATGTATGTATGTATGTATGTATATATTTACATATTTATGTTTGCATATATTCGTAATTAGTAATTTGTCGAGTTGAGAACAAGCTCAGTTGAAACTTTGGGCAAGTAAGAATGCTCTCGTCGAGTATACCCTTTTGAACAGCTGTGTAACTGCTTCGTATGTCTGCATATGCATCAAGCAGTTCAGGAGCAGTGTCAGCAAGCAGTTTGTTGACTTAGTTCAGTGTTTTTCATTCGATCATTATGATCATTATAATCAGGCTACACAAGAGTAGCCTAATTATCCTTTTTTTATAAGACGTTATAATTAAAAAAGTGCTTCATTATAAAAATAATTTTAAATTTTTAATTTTAATTTCTTGAAAAACAAAAAATCCATAATTTTATAAAAGTCCGATTACAATCACAAGCTGTCAGCTTAGGGTGCCTGACTGAAGTTAAATGATGGTAAGGCAGGACTCTGAGTTCTGCTCAAGGAATGTGCCCTTGAGTCTCCTGAGTTTAGGATTCCTAACGTCAAATTTAGGTGCATTAGCCAGAGGGTTTACATGATATGCGTGTCTACCATTTTGTTGATCAGCCGTAGAGTTTAGTACATCAATTAAAGGGGGAATCCCAAGGTGCTCATTATGTCCTTATTTCTAGCAAAAGGAAAGTCACCTAATTATACTAAATATCTAAACTGTATTATTAACAATTGTGACTGTTTTGAGACAAGCTTGGGATACCTAAATTTAGGTATATTCCCAATATATACATATAAATCAACAGGAATATACCTAAATTTCGGTATCCCAAATTTGTCTCAAAACAAATCGGAGAACTCTATATTAGTGATGTTTTGTATGGAAAACATCAATGTTTTTACATCACTAATATAGAGCAGCGTTACCCAAACAAGAAACATTTCTTAATGAATTTATTATGTTTAAAACATAATTAATATAAAGGGAAAATGGGGAAGATAACCTTTAAATGATCGGCTTATACGTTAAGTTATACCTAGATAACTTATATGTTAACTGTTACCTAGATAAAGGGGCTTAGCTCCAGTAATCAACAAATTTTGCAATATAAAATGATGAGCATTTAATGTACTCTTAAACAATCTTATAATATTGTAGTCTTTGGTTTATCTGATGTAAAAATATACTATTTAACAATTTGTTTAACTTCTTTAAACTTATTTTCGTGTCGCACACTTTGGGAATCTAGGGTATCTAGAGACCTGCCTTCTTCAGTCTCCTACACACATGCGCACAGTTTTGTGACCCCCTTTAGCCCTTTTATGGTTACAGGGTGTCTGTCAAACTGTCAACTGTCTGTCTGTTTGTCTGTCTGTCCGCGTGTGGGCGTTGATTCAAAACGATGACACAGATTTCGATGACAGGTCCATTTGCGGTGCACGTTTGTTTTGTTTGCTATTAAACCAGCAATAAGCATTGGGCGTCGAACTGATGTACACAAGTACATACATGCATACATACATACATATGTACAGATGTATGTGGTACGCACAGGTGGGCACTTGGCGGCTGGCTTGTTGTTGTTTTGGCCATTGGCTTAAAACAAAAGGCAGACATCAAGTGAAAGCTGAAAGTTGCACAGCCAAAAGCGACGCGGCGGCGACCTGTTGGCATAAACAACAACAAACAACAACAACAACAACAATGCCATGTGCCTGGAGTCAACTGGTTCTTGTTTTTGTTTTGTTTTTGCTCATGCTTATGCTCTCTGTTTTGCTTTGGTTTGCTTTGTGTGTGTGTGTGGAACCTATGCTTGAGTGCAGTCAGAGGCGCCATCTAGTGTGCAAAGTTGATTGAACTGCATTTGGTTTGCCATTGCCAGCCTGCCTGCACTTGACCACTGGCATATTTAGAACATGTGGCAACGCTGGCGCATCTCACAGCAGCAACAACAACAACAATTAGAATTTAACGAAGACAAATTTGCGTCATTTGCGTTTCAAAAATAAAAATGAACTCGCTAATAAATGTGCGTGGAGGCCACATAGTTAAAAATTGTGAATTTATGTGCATATAAATGTATGTACATATACATATATTCACACATACATACATATATATGCATGTCACAGTTTCTTTCATCTGACAAAACATATGTATGTATGTATGTACATATGTATGTATAGTATATGCCAATGTCTGCATGTATGTACATACATATGTATGTATGTACAGCATACGTAGTTTAGGAGTATATTTATGTACTTAAATTCAGGGGCGTATCCAGGTTCTGAGCAGGGGGGGAGAGTGTCGTGCAATATAAGAAACTTACGGTTCAAACAGAAGAATTCTTATCAATAACAGAATAATATACAAATGAGATAAAACTATCTGTCAACTATCCAACGATACAATTTTAATAATTTTTTAAAGTATGACAAATTTTAAATAAATATTATTATAGATTGTTGAAAACACAAATTCCTAAATATTTCGTCGGTAAACGCTGGGGTGTTAGGGGTTCTGCACAGATTACGTAATCATGGGGGGAGGGGTCAGTCAAAAGATTACTCTTGATTAGACGGGGAGAAGTTTCCTTGGCTTATGATTACGTAATCTATCTAAGAGCCTTCTTTCACCAATTTGTTTTCAAATTTGGGAAGAAATTAACATTGAATTATTATTTTCCAACTGACAATAGGTTTGACTTCAGTCTAAATACATTTTTTAATAAGAAACTTCTCAAGAAGTTCTTTTTATAATATTCAAAATTGTTTTTTTGATATTATTATTATAATTTTAAAATTAAGTGTGTTAAGCTAGTTCTAGAATAACCAGAAAGTCTATGTACATTGGTTTAATAACAATAAATAAATAAATTATTACGTAATTATAGGGGGGGGGGGGAGGTCAGCCAAGTGATTACGCTTGATTACATGGAGGGAGGGTATTAAAAAAGAGCAAAAACGTGCTTATACTTAGTTATTTTATAAAGTTTGCAAACATAATTAAAAGTATATAACTTCAACTTCAAAAGCAAAAACTATTTTCTTGCTTAAAGATCGGTATTACTATTGATTGGTACAATGTTAAGAACCTTACCACTAACTAAATATGTTTTAGTATCTATCACATACTTTTAAAACGAGTAGTAATCTGGAGCAAAATATTTCTGCTGAGTTTCCTCCCGGCTTACTGTGGATACGCTCATGTATATCTATGTATGGACATATGTATGTATGTATGTTTAGATGGTTGCAAGCCAAAGAACTTAACGCTTCAATAAGCCAGACAGAGGCCTAAATCAAAATGATTTGATAATGCCCACGGCTGGATCACGTTCCTGGTTAATAATAAACGGGTAATTTGCCTTGTGGAGCATGAAACAAATTGTGTATGCCATAATATTGACCTGCATACATTACGTACATACGTACATACATACATACATACATACATAAGTATATATCAGTAGAATATATTCGCTTGATCAATGACGCGAGACAGTGTAAAAAGTGTGACGAATTGTCGCTGCATTATTTACAAAACATATCGATAACTCACAGTTCAGCAACGCGCCAGGATCATCGATTGGCGGTCATCGATATTTGAAGTTCAATGCCGATTGGCACGTTTTAAGATAACGGCAATTGCGCAGCTTCCACACTTGCATTCAACACGCTTTCCACAAACAAAAGAGAATGCAATCCCGCTTTTGTTGTTGTTGTTTCAGCCGTACAGCGTGTAAACAAACAAACATAATTGTCCAACAAGCACACACCATATGCACTGTGTGTGTGTGTGTGTGTTTGTTGACTGGGTTAACAAACAAATAATAGCTAGAAAGTAAAGCTATTAACAGCGTGTCGCACATTGAATACCCTTGCAGCGGCTCTCGATAATGCAGAAATCTAGTCTTAAGTAGAATTTTATTAATTCAAAGTTTTTCTTACAATTCAGTTCAGAGCTGATCGACCCAATGACAGCTATAAGACGTAGGGTTCCAAAATGGTTTGAAATATAGAGAACATTAGCAAACTTATAGAAATAAAGCAAAAACAAAGCAAATTTTAAGATCAGTTGAGATATCTTGAAAAACAAGAAAAGTAACTCATACAAAAACTGAGTTTTTGACTGAAGTTTTAAATGATAGCTATTAGATATAATAGAACTAATAGATATGGTAAGTTTAGTGGAGATAACCTGAAAAACAAAAAAGTTGCTCGTATAAAAAATGAATTTTCGACTGATACAACCAGTTTTTTCATAGAATTTTGTAACTGAGTGCAGTTCTGTGAGTTGACCCGTGACTAGCCATCTGACTAACCCAAACGAGCCACTACTGGCCCACGGGTTGACCCGTCTAAATGTAAAATCCTATACCATTTTTACACACGATGTCATTGGGGCTGACGCCTCGGTCCGGTGTTGGATCAGCATGGGTCAGTCTATGGGTTGACTCGCGTAGGTCAGTCTTTGAGTTGACTCACGTGAGCTAGTCTATGGGTTGACCCACGCGGACTAGTCTATGGGTTGACCCGCGTGGACCAGTCTATGGGTTGACTCGCGTGAGCTAGTCTATGACTAGACTAGACCGTAGCGGTTCAGTGGCCCGCGTTAAAACTGCAGGAAAGTTTACTAACTGATCAAGAATATATAGATTTTAGAATCTCGGAAGTACCTTTTCAGAGCGTTGTACATATCGTTATTGACTACAATACCCTAGCAAGGGCTTGTTTCGATACATTAGCGACAGAGCAATGACAATACCGACTTAAAGATGAGCTCACTTTGACGCTGCTAGTTCGTCGGACACTTGTACTTATTTACATACCGAGTACTATATTCTATACACACACACACACACATACATAGTATAGACGTACTTAACCTACAAAGCGAACAACTCATCATCAGATATGAACCGAGTGCTGCAATTTGAATCAAAAAAAGCGCTTTGTTGTTAAGACTTGTTACTTGTATTTCCATAACAATTTCGATTTTTATAGTAACTGGTAGCGCCAAACGCCTTTGGTCATAAATTCTTGAGATTTTTGCTGTGTCGCCGCGGTACGGCACGAAATGTGTGTCATAATTTCCGTTTTCGGGCCAAGAACACAACAAACTATAACAATATAGTCACTAGATATACGAGTATAAATCTAAAACAGCAAAAAGTGCTTATAAATATAAGTATACAGGGCACAGCTTCCAAAAAAAATATACATACTATATATATATAGCTATATATATCTTACGTAATGCTTATTATGAAAATTCTGAAAGAAAAAAAAGTCTAATAAATCGTTGACGCTACGGATCGGTTTTCGGTTCTGAACGTTGCTCCCAAGTTCGTTGAGATTTGCATATAGATTGGATAAATATACGCTATAGGCACGATTCTTTCGCCGATTTATGTGCACATGCTTACAAAACGATCATGTTTGCGACATAAATAACCATGTAGTATGTAGATATATGTACGTGTGTGTGTATGTGCGGGTCTTAACAACAAGTTTGTCAACATGGGGCCCCAAAATGTTTTAGCCAAGTCAATAGCACCAATGGGCTGGGCAGTTTCCGTTGAAATTGAAACTGGAATTGGTGCTGGTGCTGGAGCTGGAGCTGGAATGTTTATTACCTGGTCACAATGGGTAATCTTATCGGCTAAAGCCATAGCCATAATGCCCTGATATGGCGTTTAGTTTCAATAAGGTCATATATGGCATTTGGACTGTTTGTCTACCAGCTTATTTGTTTGATGGTCGATAAGACCACGGCCACGAAAACTCTGACAACTTAACAATATTCACAAGTAAGAACGTTGCAGTTGTACGTATCCGACAGCAGTATACTCTGTTTCCAGTCCTGTATAATTTGGTTATTTGTGGGTTCGGAAAGAGACGCGAAAAATACAATAGTCTGTTAGTCAAATTTGGTGACTTTAACTGTACTGATGTGGGTGATATAGATTCTGCTCATTTGTTGGGGAGGTGGTGGGGGGTCAAAAGTTTCTTAATGCAGATTTGTCTAGGGGGTCAACATTAGTCTGTATGTCAAATTTGGTGACTCTAGCTATGAAGCTGTAGGAGATATACCCCTGTAAGAAAAACTGTTTTGGGTATAGCATATACCTATTTGCGGGGAGGGGGGTTGGGGTGTCAACATATTTTTGATGCAGATCGGTCAGGAATCTTAGCATAAGTGTGTATGCCAAATTTGGTGACTATAGCTATGAAACTGTACGAGATATATGTACCCCTGTATAAGACCTGTTTTGGAGATAGCATATACCTATTTGCCGGGAGGGGGGTTGGGGTGTCAACATATTTCTGATGCAGATCGGTCAGGAATCTCAACATTAGTCTGTATACCAAATTTGGTGACTATAGCTTTAAAAATGTGGAAGATACAGGTTTTTGCCAAATTGTGAGGGTGCGGGTGGGGTGCGATCTTGACACTTCATAAAATTAGGATATACACCAACATGTGTACCAAGTTTGGTTGATCTAGCTTCAAGCGTGCGTTCTTACAGACCCAATATACTCTTTTTCCCTTCGCGAGCAGAGTATAAAGACCCCATTGGGCCGGCCACGGTGCGTATGAATAATGACTAAAGGACGAACGAACACCTGGGCTTCGATCTTTCATTTCGCGGTCTAGACGGGCGTTATCAAAATTGGTAACAGCTGCCTGGAAGGAATATGGCTCATACTATATACATATCGGTAGTACATTATCGGTTGCTATCGGTGCGTATGAGTAATGTGTCGCGTCGCATGATTCGTATGACTAAAATTATGGATAGCCAGAAGTATCAATTAACTGTAATCTTCGTTATCATTTCGATTAGGCCCAGCCAGCTGTTGCCAAAATTCTAGTTAAGCAATGTTTTCAATGTACATTTTTTGTTAGCTTTTCCAGACATTAGATTAATCTAAATTTAAGCATATAAAGGGTGTCCCAAAATGAACTCAAGATTTGAATTTGCCAACATTTGTGCAGTAAATTGTTGGCAAGACTCAAAGAAAAACAATTTTTACAGCTATATAGTCTAAGATTAGTACAAATGGAGCAGCATAGGATAGAACAAAGTGTTTTCATCATCAATCTTTATAAAATTTAATGAAAGTTTGGCGGCCAAAGCTCGAAAATTTCATACAAAATATTGACGGAATTTAGAATTCTAACTTGGTCAACTCTGAAGAGATTTAATACGATTAAATTTCCTTTTATGGGCTTATTTCAAGTCTAAGATGCAGAATTACAGGAGGAAATTAAATGCTAAGTCAAGCGAAGCCTTGGAGGCCATTTGTCCAATGTATTATTTCATAAAAAATCCTATCCTATATACTTAATGATTAAAAAAAAAACAATCTAAAGAGTAACAAAAAAGAATGACGTGCCGAAGCTATATATTCTTGCAGCACTATTCTTTTTAGAAAAAAATACTCAATTTTTATCCGATTGTTCCTATAGAAGTTATATCAAATTGTGGTCCGATTTCATTAAAATATGTGAAACTATATGAAGTATAAAAAAATATCTCATTTATTGAGTTTGTGTGTAAAATTTACATAAAGAAAATCGATTTTCATACAAAAACTCATTTTCCGCCCGATTGTTCCTATGGCAGCTATATGATATAGTAGTCCGATATTAACCAAATTTGGTCAGATTGTATAAACTGACTCACTGACTTGGCTTAGATGAATTTTGTAAGGATATCTTCATAAGCAAAAAAGTTTTTCATACAAAAACATAGTTCTCGACCGATCATTCCTATGGCATCTATATGTTATAGTGGTCCGATGCGGCTGGTTTTATCATATTTACCACCTGCAGCAAAATGAAGAATCTGTGCAATGTTTCATCACACAAGAAACAAGCGGACATCGCTATATCGACTCGACTATTGCTGCTGATCAAGAATATATATACTTAATGCGATCGGAAACGTTCCTTTAATGCCTTACACTTTTCGTCACAAAATTATAATACCTTTTGAAGTGGTATTAAAGTGAACTAAAGATTGAAAACTTTGTTTTCTATATATTTTTTTTAATTATTATTATATTAACTTATTCTAAGGGGTTTTATAATTTTCCCCCCATTTCTGTTATTGATTCAACATAAATATACATATATCATAATAATGCTAGTATTATTAAAGCAGAAAAGGCCAGGCCAAAGATTAGCCAAAAGATTACACTTGCTCTTGGGGAGGGTCCTTGGCATATGATTACGTAATCAATCTAAGAGCCTTCTTTCACCAATTTTTCATTTCGTGGACGACTCCTGAGGTTATATGTTTTCTATTTAATTCAAATTCTGCGTTCATTTTGGAACACCCGTTATACTATTTTACACTACTGTTGTACTACTATTATACTGTCCACAAATACAATTATTGCTAGAAGGTAGTATCTTTCTAACTATTCTTAGACTCAAACTTTGCCATAATTTGTGTACATACATTTTTCCCAAATCATGATTATAATTAAGTATTATATTTTTAGTATAGATGGACTATCAGTTGTCAGAATGCTTAGATTAGATAAGCGTAAAGAAATTGCAACTGTTGTTGAAGACGATTTCTTTATTGTTAAATTTGTTGTATAAATCAGTGTTTTGGTTGAAAATTCTATCTATTTGGAATGTACAGTCGCGAAAGTACAGTCACGAAAGTACAGTCCCAAAAGTACAGTCCCGAAACAGTTGCAATTAGCTGCAAGGCGAAGGTCGTCAATTAATGTACAAAATAAGGTCCTCGATGATTGGCCAATTTGAAGGTAGTTGCGACAATTAAAAATCGATCAATATGGATGTATTATTCATATGGCAATGGCAATGGTTTGGCTATAATGATTATAATTAGTTGCGACTTTCATCAAAAGTTCTTTTTATTGATTTTCTAGACACAATTTGTGCTCAATAATAATGTATGTAGTATGTGAATGCATTTTTAATGCTGTTGTTGCTGTGGTTTTGTCCTTGTGGTGGCCACTTAAAAGCCAGCCATAGCCCCTTACACCACCCCCCTGTCGATTAGTGCTCATATGTCTCTCCAAAATGTGGCATGCGGCATGTGGCGTGTGGCGCATTTATGGCATGCGTTTGACATTGAAGTTTTCGTTGGTAGCCTTGATATTTAGCTGATCTTTGACCAGCGCCGCTTCGCTTTCTCCCCTTTCCTGTTGTTAAACGCATTTTGATTGCTTGGAATGTTGTGTGTGTAAGTGTGTGTGTGTGTGTCTCTGTCAAATGCAAAAAGTAACTCTTGTTGTTGTTGTTGTTGTTGTGTTGTGTTGTTGCGTGTTGGCGGCCACCTGTGGGCGGGCGCCGCATATTGATATTGATCATTTGCTTGAGTGCAGGGGGGGAAGGTGGCCAGTCCCAGGCTAGTCAGCTGCAGTTGTCAGCTCGTTGTTGTTGTTGCTGTTGCTGTTGTTGTTTTGGTTGTGGTTATTGTGGGTTGTGGGCATTTACATGGCTAACTGGTAAAAGGCTTCCCACGCGCACCGCTCTCCCATTTTGGGTTCATATTTTTATACCATAAATTGTTGTTTTGTGAAATCAAACAGCTGCTGGAATTTGATTGAATTTCGTCATATTTGGTCATGGGAAAATTGAAAATTTTAACATTATTGTACACACTGCAATTCAAATTCTCACCCTATTTTGGTAAAAAGAAATTTTGCACAAGGTTCAGAGAACTCACCAAAAATTGGCAATTGTGTTTAAGATTACTTTTGAAATGGTTAAATTTGATATATCATTGAATAAATTATCATTGATAAAAGTTACCTGAAGTAATTATGAAATTTTAGTCCAAAGTTCACCAAGGTTGACAAAATTCACCAGAAATTGGCAATTGTATTAAAGATTACTTTTGAAATATGGTTAAATATGATATATCATTGAATAAATTTAAATGTTCTGGTAAATGAAATTTTATCCAAAGTTCACCAATTGACAAAATTCACCGGAAATTGGCAATTGTATTAAAGATTACTTTTGAAATATGGTTAAATATGATATATCTTTGAATAAAATTGAATAAATCACAATGTTTTGGTGATAGAAATTTGTTGCCAAGGTTCACCAATTGACGAAATTCATCAAAATTTAACAATTGTGTGTAAAATCACTTCTAAAGTGGTTAAATATTTATTTATTTGTTCATTTTTATAGTCACTATAATTATAGAAAACAATTTTATAACTGAATTATACATTTTACATATATATATCATAAATTAAAATTCACTCGAGATACTTGCAAAATGTTTGGGTAATAGAAATGTTTGCCAAAGTTCATCAAATGACAAAATTCACCAACATTTTTATAAGATTACTTCTTGATTGGTTTAATCTATCCCCTTTAACAAAAAACAAACTGATCTCTCAGTTTTAAGGCTATAGTAATGAAACTTGGCACAGTTCTTTCACTTTACTGCAGGCAGTAAATATGTCGGAACCGGCCGGATCGGACCACTATAACATAAGTATATAAGCTGTAGATAGGAATGATCGGTCGCCAACTATGATTTTATATAAAAAACTTGTTTGTTTATGAAGATATCCTCACCAAACTCACCCCAATTAAGTCTCTAAAGAGTTTCTACAATCTGATCAAATTTGGTCAAAATAGGACCATATCACCATATCTGCACTATGATCGGGTGAAAAATGAGTTTTGGTATGAAAAACTTTTTGTATTACATCCAAACTAAGAGAGAGTTTTATTATACTTCATATAGTTACCTATAATTTGATCAAAATCATACCACATAGCTCCTATAGGAACAATCAAACGAGCAATTTTGTATAAAAAACTTTGCTGTTAGGGTATATAGCTTCGGCCCTCCGAAGATAGCCGTTCTTTCTTGTTTTTTTTTTGTATTCTGTTGAATAAATAAACAAAAATAATCAAATATTTGTAATTCTTTGAGAACAGACTGTTCTCACTTCCCTTTCGCTACACATTTTTGAATAAATTAGCAATTACTTTTGAGTTTTGAGGTTATGTTGAATAAATTAGCAATTACTTTTCAGTTTTGTATTTATGTTTAAATAGTTAACATTCCAAGAATTCAGTGGTGAAATTTTTTGTAATCTCATATTCAAATCGTTTTTGGCAACGATTCCGAAATGCGAACAGACCGGCATATAAGGTTTTTGTTTGTTTTATAGAGTTGGTTAAAAGTTGAACTTTGTCTCTTCACCAAAGCTTACCAAAGTTTGATAAAATTGATAAAGTTCTACAGTTGAAGACATTATAATACTGATGTATTGCATAAGGCTAAGCTTGTTTCTGGTCATCAAAATCAAATTGTGAAGCATGCAACGCTCACATGGCCTCTTTTGCTAAGACCCTTGATTGGACTATCTTATCCGTCTAATGAGATCCTGACACACACACACACATACACACACACTATAGAATAGATAAGTTATATAGTAGAAACAATGGGCGGGCAAGCCCATAGAAATGTGCATTAATTGACAAAGACGTTGAGAAATCTATATAGATAAAAGTTCAATTTACACAGCATATCAATGACTATCGATAAGCGAACAATAGATAGACAGAGAGAGAGAGAGAGAGCGAGTAAAAGACAGAGAGAGCGGCAGTGAAAGAGAGTAAAAGAGAGCGCACAGGCGGCGTATACGCAATGCGATATCATATTTACACCGCTCTCTTTCTCTGCCTGCTAACCGTTTGTTTCCAGGCTAACATATTTGAGGCTTATACAATACTGATAATAGTACTTACAAGCTGGACAATTTTGATAATGCCTGGCGGTGTTTTGAAATAGTCCATATTTATGCGAATGGCGCCCCAGAAGCCGCCATTATCGCCGGCGGTTGGAGTGCCGCCAGGTGGGCCCACAGATGTTGTTGTTGTTCGCTCAACGGTGACGACGGTCTCGACCATGTTGCTGTTGTTGTTGTTATTGCTTGCTTGGTTTGTATTATTAACTACGGTTTTCCTTTTGGTTGTAGCTTGTGTACTATTTTTAAACACTTTTCAAGTTCTCGCTAGTGCGATTGTCACAAAAAAACAAGACAAGAAAAAATATAGATCTATTCATATACTACTTATAGATACATATGTACATATGTATGTATAATATAGTATAGTATGTTGTATAAATGACACCCGCGCGTGTTGAATTTTAAATTTATACACTTATGTATACAGCTAGTTAAGAACATATATTTATATGTGCTTATTAACTGTAAATAAGTGTTTGCGAGCTAAATACGTTGGCTGCACTTGGCGTGTCCACAACTAACGAGACGCGTCTAACGACTGACGAGTCTGACACTGACTCTGACTCTGAATACTGCTGCTCTGCTGCTGCTGCGGCTGCTCCGCTGCTTCTGCTGCTGCTGCTGCTGCTGTTGTCGTCTTCTACCTGCCGTATAACGGTTAACTGAGCGCACGACAATAGTATGAAGTTTTTTGTCGTTTTCTAGCAGAATATACCAAACAAATACTGCGCTCGCTCTCTTTCTCTCTCTCTCTTTCATTTCTTGCGCTCTGCGCACATACACATACACAAATGCGCCGATCGCCTGGACAGCCCTTTCATTCCACTATCATACCTTTTTCTGGCCTGCGCATGTGTGTCTGTGTCCCTCCTAACCCCCCCGGCCACTCTAGGTTGCACACAATCAGGTTTTCATACCGACAAGCGCCGAACGTTTCCCGAGCCTGAGCAATTGGATACAATGTAGCAGCTCTGCTTGGGAACACCCAAATGTTAGGTTCGGTTCTCCTCTGTGATGCTTTCGACAAACACACACTCACAAATACACTGATGCAACTGATAGAAGATAACGCCAAGCGCTGTGAAAGACTTTCATTGACGTCACACTCTCCATTCTATGTTAGTATTTGTTGTGTGATCCAGCCCCATAGATCACTTTTTTGCACCCTGTACACATTCAAATGGGTTGAGTGGAAGTTATAAAATTCAAGTATTCATCATCAACCGAATCAATCTGTCTGTCCGTTCGTATTAACGCTTTGATTTCGGAATTTAGTATGTAAACTTCTTTATACCATACTCTACAACCACTCTATAACCACAAATGATTCTTAGGACCGGATAAAAGTTATTCTATAACTATATTACATAGTGCGAAATGGAGGAAACACCCGCATGGACGTTATTACCTAAAGAACACTGCTTTCGCTGCCACTGAACTGCTTGCACTGCTTGATGCGTAAATACGAAGATGTGTTTGGTTTGGCTACTTCAGAACTGGATACAGGGAGTCGCGTAGACGAGCACACACAAGCGCATTCTTACTGGTTGCTTAAAGTATTTATTGGTCTTAATTTTCAGCCAAATCAATTAATATTTTTCAAAAATCCATTACTCAAATCTTACATTGAGAAGAAAACTTTCTTCAATGGATCAAAGAGCCAACCAATTGTTAATAAATTTAAATTAAAAATACCGCTAGAACTTCCAGTTGGCCCACAGTGGCTTGGCGCCATTTTGTATATGATTCGAAACACCTTCGCAATTTAAGCACTGCATATTTTGTGCACTTTTATGTATCTGCCAATATTAAGGCTTTTAATCAGCATTGTGCTGAGCTAAATGTGGATTTATCGGATATGAAACTTGGCTTTAATTTCAATAGACGAGTGTCAAAATTAATTGACTATTAATTAAATTCACTATCAATGACATAGTGTGACCAGGCCTTAAAAGCTGCAAAATATTGGTGATGCTTGCATTGTTCAGGCTGTTGCATAAGCTATCGAATTTATAATCGATTACGTTGCGCGTAGCAACTTTTAATAATCGTTATGCTTAAAATCGATCAAGTACTCGATCAAATTCTATCGCATAACAACATATCATACCGCAGCGGTATTTTATTATATTGTAGACAACTGTCAAAAGTAACATTCAATGAAAATATTTTTATTGGCGAGCTCAATGTCCTTAAAAATAAAACGACAGTCAAATTAATTTATATTAAATACGAAAGAATCACATGACAATTAATGCATGATATCAACAAGTTAGAAAACTTCAGGCGCGGGTGCTCGACTACGAGATACCCTAAGCACCGCCAATAAAACATAATTAAGCGATCGCTTGGAAATAGTCACATACACGCCAAGCAGTGCACTACTTGCTCCTCAAGCAATTAACCAAGCAAACAGAGCACTATAGACGGTCGCAGCACAGCTGCTATCCCTCTGCTCTGAATTGACCTAATTAAAGAATATATATTTATACATTTTTTTTTGTTTTGTAAATTTGCGTGGAGTATCAAAAATTGGAAATATCCCAAATTTGGTGCTTCTAGCTCATGATGTGTCTTTTAACAATGTATTTATACAGTCAAACAGGACTTAATTGAACCGCCTGCTGATTGTGTTCAGGAATAGATACTTTTTATATTATAGGAGTTGCCTCCTTGTGTCTGTTGGCTTTATGATACCCGTTTTGCCCATTTTTGTCAAATCTCAAGGTATAAAAATACTGACCAAATAAATACGAAAGAGCAATGTGTGACCGTTTGCTGCATTCAAATATGCCATTTTGGTATTTTTTTAGGGCAAAATTTAGTGTGATCGTAAATAGGTGAACAATTTACTGTGACGCTGCCATTTGGATTTGGATTTAGGCCCAGTGTCTCCTGGAATAATCCCCCAAAACAAATACGATAATAATCAAGTGTTGGGCTACAGTTGGCCAAAACAATAAGTGCAACTGTTGCATGTGTGCGCGGCACACGCAACACTCGATGTGCCACACATTGCATGTTTACAAACACAACGACATCGCTACTCTGCTGCTTGCCTTGCCAAAAATTGCAACAAAAAAGATAGAAAAAAAAAAAATAATATACAATAATTATTTAAAATCGCAGCATTAAACGCAAAGTACTTAAAATTTAGCGAGCGCTCCGCTTGCCGCCAGCGGTTAATAATCAAAATTGTTATATTGGCAGTCCATTGCCAGCGCCTACGCCTCCTCCCAAGGCTCCTGTCCCTGGAGCCTGCTGCTGCTGCTGCTGGTGCTGGTGGTTGTTGCTACGCTCTGCCTGCACGCCACTGCTGCCCGCATGTGGCGTTGGCGTTCCTTGGCCAGGTGTCGCACAGGCATACTCACATTTAATCAAACAATTGAATCCTCAAGTGGTTTCCGCACGCTCGTGACCTCATCAACAGACAACAGCAGCAACAACAACAGCGGCTGCGTGGCGCGTGAGTTTTTTTTTATCGCAACTCCTGTGTCCAATCCCAGCAAGCAATAGACACGCTCTCTCTCTGTCTGCCGCTCTCTCAGTCTAACAGGTAAGCCGCAGCTCTAAAACAACAATAAACAATCAAATTTATTAACTTGTATCTGCTTTTTGCAGCAACAGCAGCCCGCAGCAGCTTTGGGGGCAGACAGCAGCAGGTAAGCAGCGCTAGACCGAACACATGACCTTCTACGTAGTTGTATGTAGTTTATTATAAACAGCAGCACTTGGCCTAGTGCTAAAACTAAAACAAAAAACATCTCTTAAAACTAGAAGAAGTCTAAAAAACTTGGTGCTAAGTACGCAAGAGAAACTGCAGCAGCCAAAAAAACGCGAGCTGGTCAAAAACAGGGAAAACCCACTACAGCTTCAAGCAGCAGAACAGTTTTTCATGCTCGATTCTTGAACGACAGCTCCTTACTCGACCGATCGTTGCTATGGCAGCTATATGTTATAGTCAGCCAATCCAGCCAGCTCCGACGTAGCTACTGCCTGCAACAAAAAGCAACATATATGTCAAGTTTCATTTAGATAGTTGTGAGGCACGCGTTTAGTTTGCAGAGCATCTAACACACTGACTGACAGATGCTGAACGAGTATATATATAGGGTGCTCTGTGTATTGCATTCTATATGATATATTCTATCGGCTTCTAAGCCTTAAGCTCCTTCAGCAGTGCGAACTCTCGCACAAATGCAAGGATTCTCGTTGGATTAAGTGTGCTTTCTAGTATACTCGCTCTCAGGAAGAAATGCTTTCTCCGCTGACTACATTAAGCCAGAGAAAGGTTCTTAAACATTTACAAAACAGCTCGTAACGGAAACAGCCTTAACACATAATAAACTAATAGTATTGTTTGTGCATTTACAGCGCTGCTAAGGCCCAGCATAGCCAGATAGAAGGAGGAGGAGGAGGGTGTTAACACAAGCTAGTTGCATGCTGCAGCTGGCAAACAGGACGTGTTGCAGACAGGACGTTTAGCACATAGTTAAACATGGATGTGGAAAGGCGGCGTCGGTAAGTAAAACTTGTCTAAAAAAATGCGAAACGAAACGAAATGAAACGAAAACGAACTATCAATGCGCTCAATTAATTGTCAACTGAATGGCAAAGATTTGTACAAAACTATATGCTTACAAATTTAGCAAAATAACCAAAAAAAAAAAAAAAAACAACAACAACAACATCAGTGCCAAACACCTTCCATAATCATGTTCAAAGCGGCAGCGACAGCGACAGCAATCAAATTGACAAGCGAGTGAGCAAAACGTTAGCCGTTTGCTGTCTGCCGTGGCCCGGCGGGCGACTTTTAATAAATTTGCCATTTTCGCATTAAAATTTGTAAGCAAACCAAATGAAACGAAACCAAATAGTCAAACATAGCCCAAAACGTAACACAGACGACAACGACAACAACGACAATCGACAACGTTGCTTGGATTGTCTGTCTGTCAGTTGCAGGCGTCGCATCGGATGCGTGAAACGCGTTTCCATCAAATTCGCAACAACTCGCAACTCGCTTCCAATTCGCCTTAAATTCGTTCAAGAATTGCCCAAAATAACAAAAAATATATATATAAGAAATAAGAAATAAGAAATTCCCTTTGTAAAAATTGTACGTCTAGAGATGTGGTGGATGCCCGCTGCACTCCATTTATGTGAGCCGGAACGGTACGTTGAGCTCCACGCCCTGCGTATCGTTCACAATGCATACAAAATTCTTAATATTTTAATAATCCATTCATTTATCTAACACACATATGTATTATAAGTATCTAAAAGTGTGCCTGTGTCTCTGTGTGTGTGTGTAAATACTTACGCTTTGAGTGCACAAAAAGTAAAAATCAAAATACATTTACTCATTTAATGTGCTTAAAACCATTTGCCTATAACAAAAGCAGATTCGCCAATTGTATATTGCATATTGCACATTGCACATTGCGCACTTGGCCATTAAAATGTACAATTGCCAGTGGCATTGGCACGGAAATGAATTTCGAATTGATTTTGTGCGAAATTGCTGTATATGCCTCAGCGCCAAACTGAGCTAAGAACTTACATTTGTTATTCTGCACTGCATATTTGCACTGCAGTGCCTTAGAATATCATTTTGATGTTGCGCATCATCATCATCATCATTTCAGTTAGTACACACATACACAGTCACACAAGGGTTGCCGCTGTATTGGTGAGCTTTTGGCAGCTGGCGTGCAAAGCGCAGCTGTGTTGACAGCTGTGTTGGCGTGCGTGTGACGCGTCTATGTAAAAGCTTTTGGCAAGAGCTTTAGGCAAAAGCTTCAATCTCGTTTGAGAACACATGTATGTATGTATGTATGTATGTATGCGCCTTGTCTTTATTTAGGTGCTTGAATAAATTACATTTACAATTATATTGTCTCTAGGTGACGATAATGTTGTCGTCGTTGTCGTTGTTGTTGATTATTATGTATGTCTTATTATTGTTGCTCGGCTTGCTGTTGTTGTTGTTAATAATTATGTTGTTGTTGCCATTGCCGTTTTGCTGAAAAATATATTTGAAAAAAAAAAAATAAAAAACAATTTAACGCAGCATTTTTGAAAATTCCACTTTTCCAAGTTTGTTGTTGTTGTTTTTGGCTTTTCTGTCATGCCGTAAGTGGTGATGATGAAATCACAACAATTCAAACACCTTTTAGTATCAATTTTGCGCCGTCTGTCATCGGCTACACACACACACACACTCCCCCTCCCTCGCCAACCCGCTCTGTCTTCTCCGGACCCCGCAACGCTTCGTCAGATTTCTAGTATGCCATGTGCCTGGGTCTGGGTCTGGGTCTGGCAATCTTAACTTGCATACTTTTCCATACATAAGTATTTTGTTTGAAAAAATAATGTCAACATTAACTATGCGTACTTAAACACATTTATGGCTTAAATTGCTTTCAACTAATTACTGATTGTTTCTCAACTAAATATATAAATTGTTGACTGGTTCCAAAAGTCAAATATTGCCGTCTTATGTCATATATTCAAATATATACGTATATTTGGGAAGACTTTTAGGAAAATGGGCGCGGAATATAACATTTAATTTCAATTGCTTTCGTTCCCCACCAATTATTATCCCCATTTTTGGTTTTTTTTTGTTATATTTGAAGATTTTTTGCTATACTACAAATAATATATAACTGTTTTTCTGATTATATATCTTAAAATTATCTATTGTTTTCAAGACTCTTCTGGATTGGTATTAGATTTTTGTTACTTATTTGATTTTTTAGGGTATTACTGGTTCTAGATCCGAAATATTCGAAATATTTGGTTATATATCTTAAAATTATCTATTGTTTTCAAGACTTCTCTGGATTTGTATTAGATTTGTGTTACTTATTTGATTTTTTAGGGTATTACTGGTTCTAGATCCGAAATATTCGAAATATTTGGTTATATATCTTAAAATTATCTAGTGTTTCTAAGTCTGCTCTGAATTTGTATTAGATTTTTGTTACTTATTTGATTTTTTAGGGTATTACTGGTTCTAGATGCGAAATATTATAATCCTATGTTTTGATTTTCCTTTTAAATGAAACTTTTATGTATTTTTGTGGTTCTAGATCTTATATACCATAATATTAATATGATTTCTTGAAGAAACTTCACTTTAAGTATATATATTTATTCCTAAATTGGTTTTTAGTTATGTTCTATAACTTTCTTTGTGAGTTTTGCATATGGTTTCTTTCGTCGATTTGCCGCTGTTTTATAACAAATAATACCATCTTATGCCTAATCTATATATGTATTGTAGTTATGATTTCTTTAAGCAGCCAATGCCACATAGTAGTATCTGTGTGTATATAGTATAATCCTAAAATTGGTATCAGTATTTGGCTTGTTGCTAATGGAACTTGCATTTTGTATAGATAAGTCAGCTGATTTCCTAGTTGGTTAATCAGTTGATCATTTAATCAGTTGGTCAGTTAGTCATTCAGTCAGTCAGTCAGTCAACCTTGCCAATTTTTGTGCTGTGCTTTCAATGAATGCAGCTGCTGCGATAGCAAACAACTCTGCGGTTGAAGCGGGCAGTGGGGAGTGGAGAGTGGGGAGTGAAGAGTGGAGTATGTGTGTGTGTGTGCGCTTGACTTCTCGAGTTCATTCAGAAAACAAGAGACAACAATTGAAACAAACTGAATACACGCACTTTTTATAGTCTATTTTCAAAAAGAATAGATAAAAAAGGTTCTTACTTGGAACCAAGCTTATTACTCATGTTTAGTAAGAGTATTCAGATTCTTATAGATACTATCCACCATAGTCTATTTCAAAAAGAAAAGAGAAAAAAGGTTCTTACTTGGAACCAAGCTTATTACTCATGTTTAGTAAGAGTATTCAGATTCTTATAGATACCATCCACCGTAGTCTATTTTCAAAAAGAAAAGAGAAAACAGGTTCTTACTTGGAACCAAGTTTATTACTCATGTTCAGTTAGAGTATTCAGATTCTTATAGATATCACACCCCGCTACAAGCTTCAATTTGATATAGGGTAGTTAGTTGGTAGTCTAGTCTATGATATTTCGTAATTTGAAGCGGTACAGAGTATTTTGCTGTCGGGAGGCTTTGCAGTGCTAGGTTCTTACTTGTTTTTATATGTTTTCTTGCTATTGTTGTTGTTCTTGTTGTCTGCTCACATGCGCAAAAAGAAAGCGCGACGCGACGTCGCATAAGTAAACCATATCAACATCTTTGCACACACACGCACAACCATCAATGTGTGTGTATGTGTGTAGACTGTGGCATGCATTCTTTCAGCAATTTATCAAAGTCAGCAATGGAGAATTGTTGTTGCCGCGATAAAGTCAAGGCCCCCACGCATCTGTTGTTTTGGTTTTTCTTATTATTATTTTTTGTCTTTTTTTTGAAGTTGATTGCAATTGCGACTGCGACTGCAACTGCTGCAGTGATTTCTCAATGAAGTTCTCAAAAGATTCTCTAAAGTTTCACCTTTGATATTTTCCAAAGGTTCTAAAACTAAGGCTCTCAAAGAAAGTTCTTCAAAAGTCTGTAAATAAAGGCTTCTACAGATTCTCAAATGAAGTTCCCTAATGGAATTTCTTTGGAATATGCCAGAGGCTCGTAAATTAAGGTTCTGGCATAAAGTTCTTCAAAGGTGTTTTCAAATGAAGGTTCTTAAATGAAGTTAGAAGGTCATTTGTAAGCATTGAAGGTCTCCAGATGGTTTCAAGTAACGTTCTCTAAGAACCTTTAATAGAAGTTCTCCAAATGTTCCAAAATTGTTATCAAATTATGAAAAAAAAACGTTCTCAATATATTCTAAAATTGTTATCAAATAAAGTTCTGAAATACAGTTATATTAGAGTTCTCAAAACAAGCTTTTTAGTGTTCAAGTTAACTTATCCAAAGGTTCTCAGGTAAAGTTCTCTGAGAGTTTTCGAAAGAAGTCCACTAAGTATTCTAAAATTTACTTCTTAAGAGGGCTATAAAATAATGTTCCCCAAAGGCTTACAATTAATGTTCTCCAAGGGTTCTGAACTAACCTTATCTTAGGGTTCTTAAAAGAAGTTCTCCAAAGGTTTTCAATATAACTTATCCAAGGCTTCTGAAGTAAAGTTCTCTGAGAGCTTTTGAAAGTAGTTCTCTAAATAATCTAAAATTTACTTCTTAAAGGTTTATGAAATAATGTTCCCCAAAGGTTTACATTGAAAGTTCTCCAAAGGTTCTGAACTAAAATTATCCAAGGGTTCTTAAAAGAAGGTTTTCAATATAACTTATCCAAGGGTGCTCAAGTTCTCTGGGAGCTTTTAAAAGATGTCCTCTAAGTATTATAAAATAATGTTCCCTAAAGGTTTACAATAAAAGTTCTACAAAGGTTCTGAACTTAAATGATCTTAGGGTTCTCTAAAGAAGGTCTTCAAAGGTTTTCAATAGGAAGGGTTCCCAAGTAAATTTTGTTTTTGAGTTTTTGAATTCTCTAATAATTTGAAAATATTGTTCTTTAAACAAGAAAGTTCATTTGGGAATCTGTAAAGCTTCTCAATTTCTTAAGATTTCCTGTTCTTTGGGAATCTTAAAAGCTTCTCAATTTCTTAAGATTTACTGTTCTTAAGATTTTCCGAGGTTTCTAACAAAAGTGTATGGTTCTTTTAGGGTATTCATAAAGAACCTTTTAGGTTCTTTGAAGAGGCTCTCCAATGCCAGATAACCTGAGACTGTTTCACCGTTGAGCAAGGCAATGTCTGGGCCAAAGTATCTTGAATTTGATAATACTCGTAGCGCCCATCTGTCTGCTTGCTATTCGAAACTTTTGATGAGTTGAGAGTTGACTCATCGCAAATTTCGTTGTTGTTGTTGCCTAGACTGACAAAATTTCTGCGAAATTGCGGCTTACTTGTTATTTGCCTTAAAGGCGGCTTATAAGCGGGCTGCAGGAGCAGGGGCGGGGGCGGGGGCAGGGGCTGCTTGTGAGTAATCATGACTTGTATTCGGAGGCGGAAGGAGAGAGAAGGAAGGAGGTGATATGATGTAATGTTCGATTTGCGATTATACAAAACTTATTTAAGTAAACAATTTGCCACTGGGCATGACGAAAGCGCACTATCATATCTTGCCAATGACCTAATAACACTCTCCAACAAGCTTTTGCTTTTCGTTGTATAATAATAAACCAGATAGAACGGCTGTCTTCGGAGTGCCGAAGCTATATACCCTAGCAGCAATGTTTTTATATGTGCTTCGATTTTGATTACAATTTTAGGAAACTATTTGAAGTATAATAAAACTCTCACTTAGTTTGCATGTAATACAAAAAGTTTTTCATACAAAAACTCAGCTATGTGATATAGTGGTCCGATTTTGACCAAATTTGATCAGATTGTATAAACTCTTTAGAGACTTGGTTTGGGTGAGTTTGGTGAGGATATCCTTAAACATAGTTGTCGAGCGATCATTCCTATGGCAGCTATAGTTATAGTTATAGTGGTCTGATCTGGCCGGTTCCGACATATTAACTCCCTGCAGCAAAGAGAAGGATCTGTGCCAAGTTTCATGACGATATCTTTAAAACTGAGAGACTAGTTTGCATAGAAGTAGACTGACAACGTTATATATCGACTCGGCTATTCATGTTGATTCAGAATATATACACTTTGTTGAGTCGGAAACGTTTCCTTCAATACATTACACATGTGGAGAGGTTTTTAGGGTTAAAAAATACCATAAGGTACACATTCATAAGCTATTAAAAAACAGATACATTTTTTAAACCAATTCTATTAAAATTGGAGCACTGTATACATATATATACTATCTATATACATAAAAGAGTTCGTGCTGACTGACTGACTGACTGACTGACTGATTGGCAATCATCGCACAGCCCAAACCATAAGAGCTAGGATGCTGAAATTTTCACAGTAGGTTCCATCTATAATGAAAGTGCACACTAAGACGGGATTTTGGAAATTCCACCCACAAGCGTGGAAAATCGCGGAAAACTGTTGTATGAAACTTTTTTGTTTACCATCCAATCAGCTTCAAACTCATTTTCAGAGATCTACACAAAAATTAATTTGACACATATTTCATCGATTTTGGAAAATCCACCCCCAGGTGGGGGTGTCAAGGTTGTATGGGCGAAAGTCTAGTATACTATATAGTATGTATGGTTGCCACAGAACCGATCTATCGAAAAGTGTATTGTATAAAAACTTCATTGTTTATGAAGATATGCTGACCAAACTAAACAAATCGGCGATTCATTATTTGAAGGACCAATTGAAGTTCAAATCTAAACACTATATCTTATAGCTGCCATAGGAACAATCGGCTGAACAATGTGTTTTTGTATGGGGAACTATTTTGTTTATACAGATATTTGATCCAAACTCAGCAATTACGAGCTTTATTATACTTTATATAGTTTGCTGATTTATCAAACAATGGTTGAAGATTCAGTTTGATTTGATTTATGTATTGGAAATGAAAGGATTGTTCTTCTTTCAGGCTTGTAATTAGTTAAGTTCAGTCAACCAATTGCTGTGCTGTGTTGTGCAGTGTAATTGCAATTTGAATGATTGATTGGATCGATTGTTAACGCTTGTGTGTGTATCTTCAATTGTATTTTACAGAGCGACGACGCTCGAGCGCGAGATGCGCGATCCGACGAGCATATGCAACGTGGACTGTCTGCTGGACACGGTATCGGCATTGGTCAGCGATTGCGATCACGATTCCCTGAAGCGTCTCAAGAACATTGAGCAATATGCGTTTAAATGTGAGTAGTTATGATCTTACCGATCTTAAATTTGAATGACTGATATTAACATATATATTCAATTGCAGATAAGCCCTTGGCGCAGCAGATTAATCATCTGCGTATGAATGTGGATGACTTTGATTTTATAAAGCTGATCGGTGCCGGGGCCTTTGGAGAGGTGCAGCTGGTTAGGCATAAGTCATCCAGTCATGTGTATGCCATGAAGCGTTTGTCCAAGTTCGAGATGATGAAGCGTCCAGATTCCGCCTTCTTTTGGGAGGAGCGTCACATAATGGCCCACGCAAATTCAGAGTGGATTGTCCAGCTGCATTTTGCATTCCAGGACAGCAAGTATCTCTATATGGTAATGGATTTTATGCCCGGCGGCGATATAGTCTCGCTAATGGGCGACTATGAAATACCAGAGAAATGGGCCATATTCTATACAATGGAGGTGGTATTGGCCCTGGACACAATACACAATATGGGCTTTGTGCATCGCGATGTCAAGCCGGATAATATGCTGTTGGACAGCTATGGCCATCTGAAGCTAGCCGATTTCGGCACCTGCATGCGTATGGGCCCCAACGGTCAGGTGGTATCCAGCAATGCGGTTGGCACACCCGATTATATCAGCCCAGAGGTGCTGCAATCCCAGGGTGTTGATAATGAATATGGCCGTGAATGCGACTGGTGGTCGGTGGGCATATTTCTATATGAAATGCTCTTTGGCGAGACGCCGTTCTATGCGGACTCTTTGGTGGGCACCTATGGCAAGATAATGGATCATAAGAACTCGCTCAGCTTTCCACCCGAGGTGGAGATCAGTGAGCATGCTAAGGCGCTAATACGCGCCTTTCTTACCGATCGGACGCAGCGTTTGGGCCGCTATGGCATTGAGGATATCAAGGCGCATCCGTTCTTTCGCAATGACACCTGGTCGTTTGACAATATCAGGGAGAGTGTGCCGCCGGTTGTGCCGGAGCTATCCTCCGACGATGATACGCGCAATTTTGAGGATATTGAACGGGACGAGAAGCCGGAGGAGGTGTTTCCCGTGCCCAAGAGCTTCGATGGCAATCATTTGCCCTTCATTGGATTCACCTATACGGGCGACTATCAGCTGCTTTCCAGCGACACCGTCGACGCTGAGTCCAAGGAATCCCAATCGGTGAATAGTAATGCAAACAATAATCATGGACACAATCATCGCCATCGTCCATCGAACTCCAATGAGCTAAAGCGGCTGGAGGCTCTGCTGGAGCGTGAGCGTGGACGTGCCGATGCATTGGAGCAGCAGGACACCAGCCTCCGACAACAGATCGAGCTGAGCACAAAGCGGGAGGCCGAACTGCAGCGCATTGCTACCGAATATGAAAAGGATATGGCGCTGCGACAGCACAACTACAAGGTAGCCATGCAGAAGGTCGAGGTGGAGATTGAGCTGCGTAAAAAGGCCGAGGCGCAAATGGTTGAGACGCAACGGAAGCTGGAGAATGAGCAGAAGACGCGCACGCGCGATCTCAACATAAATGAGAAGGTGCTCTCGCTGGAGAAGCAGCTACACGAAATGGAGCTGAGCTTCAAGAGCGAAACGGAGCACACGCAGAAGCTGAAGAAACAGAACGCTGAATTGGGCTTCACGCTGAACACGCACGAGGAGAAGGTGCGCGACATGGACGAGATGATTGAGACGCTGCAAAAGCACAAGGAGGAGCTCGGCCAGGAGAATGCCGAACTGCAGGCGCAGGTGGTGCAGGAGCAGACATTGCGCTCTCAGCTCAAGGATCTGCACAAGGAGGCGGAGAATAAAATGCAAACGCTATCAAATGATATCGAGCGTTCGCTCCTACGCGAGCAGAAGGCGCAGGAGGACAATCGGGCGCTGCTCGAGAAGATTAGCGAACTGGAGAAGACACACGCCAGCCTGGACTTTGAGCTGAAGGCAGCCCAGGGACGCTATCAGCAAGAGGTGAAGGCGCACCAGGAGACAGAGAAGTCACGTCTCGTGTCGCGCGAGGAGGCCAACCTGCAGGAGGTCAAGGCGCTGCAGTCCAAGCTCAACGAGGAGAAATCCGCACGCATCAAGGCCGACCAGAACTCACAGGAGAAGGAGCGCCAGCTGAGCATGCTATCGGTGGACTATCGCCAGATACAATTGCGCCTGCAGAAACTGGAGGGCGAGTGTCGCCAGGAGTCAGAAAAGGTGGCCGCCCTGCAGTCGCAGCTCGACCAGGAGCACAGCAAACGCAACTCGCTGCTGTCGGAGCTCAGCCTGCACAGTTCGGAGGTGGCGCATTTGCGCTCACGCGAGAATCAGCTGCAAAAGGAGCTGGCGGCACAGCGCGAGGCCAAGCGTCGCTTCGAGGAGGATCTGACGCAGCTGAAGAGCACACACCACGAGGCGCTGGCCAACAATCGGGAGCTGCAGGCTCAGCTGGAGGCGGAACAGTGCTTCTCGCGCCTGTACAAGACGCAGGCAAACGAGAATCGCGAGGAGAGCGCCGAGCGTTTATCCAAAATCGAGGATCTCGAAGAGGAGCGCGTCTCACTCAAGCACCAAGTGCAAGTGGCTGTTGCACGCGCCGATTCCGAGGCATTGGCGCGCTCCATTGCCGAGGAGACGGTCGCCGATCTCGAGAAGGAGAAGACCATCAAGGAGCTCGAACTCAAGGACTTCATAATGAAGCATCGCAACGAGATCAACGCCAAGGAGGCAACACTCGCCACGCTCAAAGAAACCGAAGCGGACCTCCACAAGAAGCTCACCCTGAAGAGCAACGAATGCGACGATCTGCTCCAGCAGCACAAGAAACAATTGGACGAACTAACACAGCAGCGCAGCGCCAAGGACGAGGAGATTGCCAAGCTTGTCGACAAGTGCAAGAACGAGGTGCTGCTCAAACAGGTTGCCGTCAACAAGCTGGCCGAGGTCATGAATCGTCGCGATTCCGATTGGCAAAGTGAGTTCCAACTGAATGATAACTTGCCCTATATAATCCCAACTAATATGTCCTTTCAATTCTTTCCTTTCGTGGATGCAGAGCAAAAGAGCAAGGCACGCTCGACAGCGGAGCTGCGCAAGAAGGAGAAGGAGATGCGGCGCCTGCAGCAGGAGCTGTCGCAGGAGCGCGACAAGTACAACCAGCTGCTGCTTAAGTATCAGGATCAGCAGCTGCAAACGATCGAGGATCATCAGCTCAAGCAAAAGATGTTCATGGAAATTGACTGCAAGGCAACCGAAATTGAGAATCTGCAAAGCAAATTGAACGAGACCGCCTCGCTGTCTTCCGCGGATAACGATCCCGAGGATAGTCAGGTATGTTACACACACACACACACACACCTATACACAGAGACACCTACACACACACACCCTTACACATACACTTTGCTTTCATATTCTCCGGCCTGTTCTCGTTTCTCGCTTCTGTTACACACGCTACTCGCTGATTTAGCACTCCTCTCTGCTCTCACTCACACAGGACTTGGTCTTCGAGGGCTGGCTGAGCGTGCCGAATAAGCAGAATCGACGGCGCGGCCACAGCTGGAAGCGCCAGTATGTGATCGTCTCGTCGCGGAAAATCATCTTCTATAACTCGGACATTGACAAGCACAATACAACAGATCCCGTGCTCATACTCGATCTAAGGTGAGTTGTATTCAATGTCTATTATTGTATTAGTTTTTGTTTGTAACATTTCTGAAATTCCTGCTCTCTTTAACCACAGCAAAGTGTATCATGTGCGCAGTGTTACCCAAGGCGATGTCATTCGCGCCGATGCCAAAGAGATTCCGCGCATCTTTCAGCTGCTTTACGCCGGCGAAGGCGCCTCCCATCGCCCCGACGAGCAGTTGGATGCGACGCTGCATGTCAGCAGCAACGAGGAGCGACCCGGCACCATAATACACAAGGGTGAGTCCTGGCAAAGTCGTATATATATTAACTATCCTCTACCCAGGGGTCTGATATCCTCAAATACCGCGTCAAACCCAACAAAATTATTTCAAATGTTTTTCTTGTCCTTCTGGGAATCGCAATTCCTCAGTTTAATAAATGGTATCTTGGGGGGAAGTAATTGAATTATTTAAAGGAAAGATGGTAACTAATTTTAACGCAAAACACAAATTTTATTATTCATTAAAACAAGAATTTAAGATAATCCAAAAATGACAAAAACTATTTGCAAGCCCGGTGAGTTTTGGCATAAAGCTGGGAGAATGCCTCTTGGGCTGCTCCTAAGGTTCCCTCCCCTATTTGCTACTCCTTTAGTTTCCGCAGCTAATTGCGTTGGTAATCATCGAGGGCTGTTTGAAAGTTTTGGATAATATCAAGGAATTCATTTTGCAGCGCTTGTAGTTTTCGTAGTTCACGGAACTCCAGCTCATTGTTGAGCATCTGTATAAGCACTTGATCCTCGAGACTTAGTTCCTTCATATCCTGAAAATTAATAATCAATTATAAGCATGAGTAGCTCACCTTCCTAGTGGTAACCAACTTACATCCCTACGTCCAAATTGACGTATACACGCCCAGAGAGTTTGTCCTTCATCGCTCATCAAGAATAATACGAGAATCGCCATAATGCCGAGTGCAATCAGTCCGTTCAAATGATATTGCACAAAGTCATGGCATTTTGAAATGCATCCATAGAGAGCCTGCCAAAGCCAGTAGGGGGGCTATTCTTCACCATTTCCACGAATGTACTATTCACGAATACTTCACACATAACTTTACAATATAATTTCGAGCGGTAAAAAATATCAAATAAATATGTAAAAACTAAAACTTGAAAATTTTTCTTTAAACAATTTAGTTGTTGTTGCTTGAATAGTTGTGTTTGTTATAAGGAAATTGAAATATGTATTATACAAGTACGTGCTTATGTGAAGCTAGAGTCGCCTACTCAGACTAAAAAGCATTGTAGAAATTTTGATATCTCTTGAAAGTTTGAAATATCTTTTATTTTAATTAGGAATTTGTATATATTACTAAACAAGTTTCCTGCTAGCCATAGAGTCAGCTTCAGCAAGTTATACAATTGATTTCTTTTAAAAGTTAGATGTTTTTGGGAGAGAAGTATAGAAAACTCACCCTGATCCCGCCCTTTCCGAGTTTTTTCCAACTAACTATCCCGCAGGTTCCGAATAGCGCTATATAAAGTACTTTATGCTAACTATATTACATACAAAATTTAGATAAAGAAAGCATACACTTTTGCGGTACCTAAGAGAAAGGTCGAAACACGTAGGGAGTTTCCAAATAGGTTATCAGATCCCGAAGAATTTTTTGTTCTTAATAAAACTAAGAGTTAAACGACTTGAAATTTACCAAAACCACCTGCCAATAAATCTTCTAGACAGTAGTGTCCACATTTTTCACCTCGAGAGACTCCTTGGATTTGCCCTTTAGGGTAGTTACAAAACTCCTAAACACTATTCTATACACATTTACTACACACCCTGTAAATATACACGATAAACCCAATCCGCACACAGATCAGTAGACACAAACTAAAGAAACAATTGGAAGACTAATACATCCACACGTCAATTTAAAGGTACAGATTCTCAATATTTTTTTACCCCTGTACCCATAAAATGGGGTTTAGGAAGGAGACTGCAGATGGGGCAGGTACTGGGTTCTGATGGATTGATGTAGTGTGTTTGTGTGTGCGTTTGGTGTGTCCTAATCGGAGGCGTGTTAATTTCAATTGGTGTGGGTGAAGATGAAGTATGAAAGTATGATATCAAGACTAAACTACTTAAGTGATATATTATATAAACATTTCACACGAAACTAATCCCTGCAAATGACAAAATGTGTATGCATTGTGCATTTAAAGACTAATTCATTTCGTTAAAACGTCAAATGTTAACAGCTCAATGTTAGAATATACTTAGGGTAACATTCCAGATATTATAAGCTCATATTACAGTTGAATATAGTTATTAATATATGTGTGTATTATAAATTGTTGAGTGTGTCTCTTTCTAACGCTGTCTTCTCTCTCTATTTCTGTGTATTCTCAGGCCACGAGTTTGTGCACATTACCTACCATATGCCCACGGCCTGCGAGGTTTGCACCAAGCCGCTTTGGCACGTGTTTAAGCCGCCGGCGGCCTACGAATGCAAGAGGTGAGTACAAGAAGTAATTGGTAATTTGAATGCAACTAATTTGATATTGTGCCAGGTGCCGCAATAAGATACACAAGGAGCACGTGGATAAGCATGATCCGCTGGCGCCCTGCAAGCTGAACCATGATCCGCGCAGTGCACGCGACATGCTGCTGCTGGCCTCCACGCCCGAGGAGCAGTCCCTGTGGGTGGCCCGCCTGCTGAAGCGTATCCAAAAGAGTGGATACAAGCCCAATTCGTCAAACAACAATAGCACCGATGGCAGCAAGATATCACCCAGGTAATACAGCTAATAAGCACGCCCCCACCCCTACCCCTACTATCCCAAATTGACGTTGCCAAAAAAAAAAAAAAAAAGAAATATATATATACATATCTAAAATCCTAATAAGTACCCGCTGCTAATTGAAGGCTTTTTTGTGTGTGTCTTAAACTTAATCTTAAGCTAATTTGTCTCGTATTTTTCTTTTCTCGCTTGTTCGATTCACTCGCTCGTTCGATCTACTCACTTGATCGCTCGCTCGTTCGATCTCTACTTACTCGATCGCTCGCTCGTTCGATCTCTACTCACTCGATCGCTCGCTCGCTCGCTCGATTTACTCAATCGTTCGTTCGCTCGTTGATTCGATCGCTCGTTCGTTCGCTCGTTCGTTCGTTCGTTCGCTATAATAACCATCATCATAATCATCGAACCCATCATGATCATATGCGGCTGCTGCAGCCAATCGACGCGTTCCGCCTACAAACCCTACGCGGCGAACGTGCAACGCTCCGCCACGCTGCCGGCAAACTCTTCGTTGAAGCAATGAAGGCACGAGGAATGTGGCAAAAAGAAAAGAAAAAAGAAAAACAAGCAGCAGCAATTGAAATGAACTAGCTCGAAGCTCGATTGAACGACGGATATGGCGATGTTGAAGGAGCAGAAGATGGAGCAGAGAACACGTAGAATGGCAATGGTGGAGAAATGTTTTCTGTCTTAAAATTAAAAGAAGAAAAAAAACAAAAAACAAAAATTGAAAAAAAAAACAGAAAGTTGTCTTCTAACGATTTAATTTAGACTGCTTTAACAAAAAGATTGTATCTAATGTTTATACTTATCTATACACTAATGCCTACTTATAACTAAAATATTTACTTAATTTAACGCTATTTACATACATACATACAAGCATACTACTATCTATTATCTATTATACATATAAAATATATATTTTTTGATTAATTTACAAAAACAAACTCCAAAACTACAAGAACAAGTACATAAATGTTAAGTTGGCTTTTACTTCCAACTCGCCAACTCGTTGAACGCTTTATTAACAAACAAAAAACAAAAAACAAATATTGCTAAATGGCAACGTCAAAAATTCGAGCAACACTTCCACAACCTGAAAACGATAACTGAGTTCTCTATTATATAATCCATAGGTTCGTAATTTAGTTGTACTTATGTTAGCTCATATATACACTATCATGTAGCTGCCTATATACCTACCTATATATACATATATCCATGTAAAAACACATACAGATAGATATACACACGTATTTATCATAATTAGGTATGTTTTTTTTTTTCAAATTGTATTGCATTTTGTATGGATCCCCAACATTTTGTTAGTTTTTAAGCCACCCAAAGGGAAAAGTAACGAGAGAATTATAACGAGATCGAGAACGATTAAGATACCGATTAGAACACGCGCTGTAATTATGTAAAACAAAACGAAACATATATACTATATATATATTTGATATCGATATCTATATGCATTCTATATGTATATATAATCTATACTTATAACATTTTGTATATGTGTGTGTGCCTTGCATTTAAATGTTGTAGCGAATTTGATTGGCCAAACTTTTGTTGTTCTTATGTAAATGTGTTGAGAGTTAAAGTTGATATAGTATGAAGAAGAGAGAGCTTGACAGGCATCGATATATATATATATCACCATATATATAGTATACACATATGTTATGTATATCATATACTTAAGTCGCATGGCAGCTAAAGTTATTTACAAAGCTTTCACTTGAATTCCAGTTGAACAACTTACAATTAACTTACTAAAACTGAAACCATATCGAGGATACTTAAGAGCTATCATATCATATGCCAGAGATAGAGAGAGAGTGAGAGAATAAGTGTGAGTGAATGAGAGCAAGGCAGAAAATGAGTGGAAAGTTTAGAGAGTTATGGAAATGGAATATGAAAATTGATTATAAAAAGAAGAAAAGTTCACACGAGTTTTGTGTAAAGGCTACATCTAAGTATTAAATATCAAATATGTTCTAGTTCTTAAGTTAAACAAATTATTTATTTCTTTGTTTTCAATGGGCGAACGCCATGTGGCGCCATCTAACGGGCAGCAGGCGTATTAAATCAAATCGATTCTATTCTATTATAATAACTTGTATTATTTTCATTTGTTTTTCTGTGTCAGTGTGTATGTGTGCGTGTGTGTGCGTGTGTGTGTGTATGTTTTAATAATCTGTATAAAGTGTGGGCGCTGCAGCTGGGGAGCAGGGGAACATATGCATTTATCGTGGAGTCGATTCGGTTTTTGGAGTCTTGGACGAGTTTTTTTTTTTGAATAGACTTTAGTTGAGTGTGCCTAGAAACTGTTATATTAAAAATCAAATTGGCGAAACATAAAAACGAAACTAACAAAATCAAAAGCAAAACTATCAATTAATCGACAAATGTATCGATACAAATACAAAAACATTCTACATTATTTTGACTTCTATTAGTATTTAGTTGAAACAAAACATAAAGCAAAACGAAAACTAAAAAAGAAGATGGAAAAATCAAAGAACTTTGATTGAAAGCGCTGCTTTTTTATTATTATTATTATGATTATTATTATTATTATTTTATTATTATATGATTAGTCGTATTACGTTTATGTTTAATGCTATTTCTAGTTTAACAACGTATGTAATTATATATGTCTCTTGAATCGAATGGAATTGCAAATGCAACGCTACGAGTAAATAAAGTAATGTTTACAAAATCAAAATATCATCAATCTGTTACATATTTCATTTGTGTTTTATCGTTTATCGTTTTTCGTTTGAATTATTATTAAGGCCTGTTCGGAATTCTAGAATATATTTAAATAACCTTTCTTTCCTGTATATTAATTTATTTAATAGGCTTTACATATTTTCGTTCAATTGATTCGAAAGTGGAATTCAGAACAGGCCTGAGTATTTTTCCCCTCCCGCCACGCCACGCAATTATAGCTGCTACTATATCATTTTCATTCAGTCATCCTTTATCCCTGTTTGACCCTCCTCCGCCACCTATATAGATTTCTCACACTTTTGTTTTGTGTCCAGCAGCAAGAGCATACAAACCTTGAGATTGTCCAATCGTCTTCTGAACAGCTTTAAGAAACGTTTACGTGCCATCAACGCCGTGGAACGGCAATTCAATTAAACGAATACAATAATAGCAGTACACATTATATACATACATATATATATATATATATATATATACTCATACATGTGTAGTATATTGACATATTCCAACTATGTATTTAGAATTCTGTATAGAAATGTTAAATTGTCTAGGGTAAGGTCTTTCAAGTCTGATTTAATGGGAGTGAGCATAAATCCAATATCTGTTAATAAATGTTGATCAAATGTTTAAAACAAAAAACGTTTTCTGTGTTCTTTTTTTGTATATGTATGGAAAACAATCGAGAGTTTCTTTTGCAGACACGCTTTGTTATCGATACTATCGAAACCGCAATGAGAATTGAGCTGAAGCCACAAATCTACAAAAAGTATATCCAATTTGGATTGTACTCTTTAATATCTGCAATTGGATGAATACGTTTTCCATACTATAAATAGTTAAGATTGGAAAACTCTATATCGATAATATGGATAGTTTCGACTATCAGTAGCGAAGCTATCGAGTGGCGGCAATATTTCTCAATTTCAGGTTTTTCAGACTTAGTTGAATGACAACGAAAGATAACGAAAGAATAAACAAAGAGGAATATCAACAGCGGCTATACTATATCGAGTTGTATGCAATCCCTAATCATTCCATCCATAGTTCCATTTCTTAAGATAACGCTACAGCAGAGGGTGAGTATAATAACAATCCAGATACTCATATCAGCTTGAAAATCAATGCATTCTTTATTATTATATATATTTCGGAAATTGTTAGTTAAATGTGATCAAAATCGGATGACAATATCTTATATGTAGATAGGAAATAATCGGTGCAAAATCAGTTATACAATAAACTTTATTGTTATCATAATTATATCAACAAAACTCGGCAAAAGCGGGCTATATTATATTGTATTCTATTGTAGTTTTGTCACAGTTGATCAAAATCAGATCATTGGCTTAATCGCTTGTTTGTTTATATTATACAAAATTCAAACATATTGTAGAAATGCGTAATACTATATTAATTTTTGGTCAGATTCAATGCAATATTTCAAGAATTTTTACTCCCTGTACCCATAAAATGGGTAAAAAGGGGGTACTAAATCTGTGCAAATGTATGTAACAGGCAGAAGGAGACATCTCCGATCCTATAAAGTATATACATATATTCTTGATCAGTATCAAAAGAAATTTCGATTTGGCCATGTCCGTCTGTCTGTCCGAATCTCAGCAACTATAAGAGCTAGATACACAAAATTTAGATATTCCCCCGCTATTCGATAAAAACAGTTTTTCAGTAACAATTTTCAAGATTTTTCATTGGGATTTGGCATGTACAATACTTCAGTCACTCTTAATCTACTGTCCTAATTTCAAGTCGATCGGATAATAAACACGGAAGTTATTCAACATAGAAAATTCAGTACTGCAGCGCGAGGGGAAGAAGCAGCACAGCCGCCTATTAAAATGCCTCGCTTGCGCTGTCGCTTGTGCTGTGTATGTATGTGTCTTTGTATATGTGTGTGTGTGTGTGTGTAAGCGTACAAAGATGCGTTCGGAAATTTTTGACCTGGGTACAAGGAGTTTTGTAGTTGGGTATGCTCACCTATAGCATTCTTACTTGTTATTTGGAATTCGAATTCTTAAAATATTTTGGAGTTTTTCTCCACAGTTTGCAAACGCTGAATATAAAAGGATCAGAATTTTAGTTGAATGTACATATATAATATATTTATAAATATACAAATTTGATAAGACTATTTATGAATTAAATCTGTTTTCGATTGTTATTACTTTTAATAGCTCGTGCGTGCACAAACATGTATAGATATGTAGATACTCGTTTATACGAGTAGATCCCATAGACTGCCCCTGAGCAGTATTTCAACACACCCCGAATTAACATAAATTTGCAGATCTATTTGCTATCACCGAAAGTTCCAAGCGGAGCTCAGAGATGATGATTTTGAGTTGAGATTTGAGATTTGAGTTAGTCTTTGACAACGTTCATCATAATATTAAAAACGAAATAAAATTATTAATTCGGTGTAATGTGTGTAGAAAATTGAATGAATAATTGATTAGCATATATCAGTATATTGTTATATTGTTAAATTGATTTGATTGCATTTGCATTCGATTTGATTAGAGTTTTTATTATTATATTGTATTATATTTTTGATATTGATGGCGAATGCAAATGCACATAATGCGTCTTAGTGTTATTGTTATTAATTTAACAAGTTTCTTGTTTATGTTTTACATGCACAGATCTTACAGGTCTTTCTCAGACAACCGACCGACCGCCGCCCCCAGACCCCAGCCCCCCGCAGATGTTGACAATTTGTAGTTCAAGGTAAGTTGGCCAAGTGGTCGGGCCAGGTTGAGTTGAAGGCAGTGACCAAATAATTAGCCCGAAATGGAGATGGACCTAAAGCTTGGAACAGCACTTGGCCCAGTCAAAGATACAGATACAGATACAGTCACAGCTACAGATACAGATGACAGATCACAGATACAGATACTAACAGTCAGAGTCAAAGTCACACCCAATAAACTGCCATGGGGCAGAACATCTGCAAAGTTCAAAGAAGCGATCATTAAGAGCGGCGCCTAATATCATTTTTTATAGCCCCTATATGATGTGACTTTTGAAGACCACAAATTCACGTTAACTTCATTATCATTATTATTATAGCATTATCATTATCAGCTGCGCCCGCGCCCAGCATTTTCAAATCAGTTCAAGGCCGCCCATAATGGCATACAAATATATATACATATATATATATATACTATCTATACTATATATATATTTATTATATACTCATATATGCATATGTAAATGTGCATATTTCTGGCTTTTAACAGTCTTCACTTTTTTGTACCAAGATTTACATGCCGAATCTTGATTTGGCACGGCGTCGTTTTGGAGCTCGTCTTTTGGGTTTGGGTTTGGGTTGGGGCTCGGACTGGGGCTTGGGCTCGAACTCGGGATTTACCAGCCTCAGCGCCATCATCATCTTTATAGCCACAATTGGCTATCAAAATCAATAAATTAATTAATAAAATACATACATAGTGGAGTATTAGCCAAACTGAAACAAGTAAGAATGCCTTAGGGCGAATGCGATAGACTCAAACATACCCTGCACTGAAAGTCTATAATAATTGACATGCGATTCTAGAAGAGATTTATAATGTAAATATCACATACATTCCCCATAATAATGTAAATAATAACTTTTAAAGATGTAACTCCAGCTGAAAGCCCTGGCAGCCATGGCTAAAAGTTTAATGTTAACTCTTAGTTTTAACTAGAAGTTATCATTATTTGCATAAATAAATAAATAGATGAGATTTATCACATTTTAATAGTTATAAAATCTGACATAGTCAATGTTTTATTAAAACTATAATACATCTGGATTTTTGGTAAAATTTTCCCCATATACATAAGATATTGTAATCCTCAAATCTTTTGTTTTTCTTTGTATTATATTTAATTGTTTATAGTAATAAATCTATATATAAACTATCTATCTATAAACTATATAATACATCTGGGTTTTTGGTAAAATTTCCATTGTATTATATTTAGTTTAGCCTTAACTCTTAATATTAGTAAATATTAAAATCACACCTTGTATTAAATATTGGGAAACATGTGAATAAATTGAATTGATTTGAATAGTCAATGATTCGATTGATATTATTATATATTTATCTATTATATTTACTATATAAATTTAAAATACAGTACAAATTTATAGCAAAATTATCATATGTACATATACTACATACACATATACATATATACAATTATGGGTACAAGGAGTAAAAACTCTATAAGCAAAATGTTCTTAAATAATGCCAAATTTATTCAAATACTACTGGAACTTTTGGGATAAAATAGGCCGTTCAGGGATTAGGTACATTCAACAAAATTAAAGTACATTTAACAAAAAGTTGAGAAATGTGCTGAAAAAATATTATAGCTTTTAAAATTCCCTTAATAATATAAATTCAAATATATTGAAGTAGAAGATATATTGTTGAAGCCATAAATACAGAGATTATTTTCATACATCGAGAAAAATAAATGCCCTTGAATTCAGAAAATCGCCATATAGTAAAATTCACCCTAAAAGACAATAAAGATTTCTGTTTAATAGAAATAATTTATAAATTTGAGAAATATATTTCTTAAATTCAGAAAAAAATAAGGTTAACTGCCTTTGGCTATTAAAGTATGGCGATTTTCTACATTTACGGGCATTTATTTTTCTGAGTGTGTATAAATATCAATAAGATAGAATAGCGAAGAACTAATCGTCTATAATGCTACAAATCAAACTCATATATATTTCATATATATATCTTTTCAATTGTGTGGCAGATGGTACATATCTAAAATAGTTAATAATACATATTAAATTATCAATATCTTAAACATGATTTAATGAGATTTTATGATTTTATGAGAGTTAACATAAAATCATGTTTAAGATATTGATAATTTTGATAACAATAGTGAAAAGAAGAGATGCTCAATTTTAAATTTATTTAGCTTACTACATTGTATAGATAATACAATATCTATTAACTAATATCTGGTGTTAAATTTTGGACAAACTAAATTATTGTTGATTCAACCAATTAACAAAACCGCTTTCCTTTATATTGAATTTGTTCTTAGTAGTATCGATTAGTAATGTAAAAACATCGATGTTTTCCATATTAAACATCGATGTTCTTCGATGTTTTTACAACACTAGTATCGATGGTATCGATACCACCATCTAGTTCCATATTTGGCAAGCTTTGGGGCCAACGATTGTTGTCAGCTCTCTTTTGCACAAGTTGATTATACCCTGTGCGGCCAATTATCTGGTTACAGGGTATAACAAAATAAGAGCCAAACCTATAAGCCAAGTGGTGGCATCGGCGGCGTCGGCGTCAGCTTCAGCGTCGTCGTCGTCGTCGTCGTCGGCGTCTGCCGAAAGGCAAAGAAAACCTGTCACTAGCACAAAAGCCAACAACTGGCGCCGGAGCTGCGCTGCCAGCGTTAGCGTCAGCGTCGGCATCAGCGTCGGCATCGGCATCAGCAGCAATGACAAATTGGCTGAAACCAGAAGTGCTCCTGCACTCTTTGCATATAATTACGAGCGGAGCCTGCGTCAAAGCAATCAGCGCCACGCCGCTCCACACCCCACCTTCCTCCCCCCCTTGCCCAGCCGTTCGCCCAATTTCTCAGTTTGTTACTTAGGTTAGGGCGGACACCAACCTGTTGCCGCTGCCGCAGCCGCACACTGAGAAAAACCAACTAGTGGCTTAAAAGCATTTAATAACAAATTCCACCAAGAAAAACTTGCTTATTTAATTAAAGGTAGAATTAACTATATACTGTGTACTCTTAAGATTCATTCTACGAAAATGTACACTCAAAAAAATAAATGCCCTTAAATGTAGAAAGTTGCCGTACTTTTGTAGCCAAAGGCAGTTTACCTTACTTTTTTATAAATTTAAGAAATATATTTCACAAATTTAGAAATTATATCAATTTATTATTATTTTCTGGCTTTCAGGGTGAATTTTATTATATGGCGATTTCCTGAATTCTTTGTGTTGAATTTCCCAAAGTCTCTACTTAAATAGATCTTTAATAATAAGTTTGAAATTGAGCACAAGTGTGCTGAGCTAAATGGAATTGAAAGGATATTGAAAGCTCACTACGAAATACAAAATATTACAAAGTATGACGGATAGTCAAATTTCTACAATCCTTTCTAGTCTTAGTAGGCTTCGGTTTCACCCTTTGGTACACCTTATGTGTTACATACTATACACTTTCCTCATTTTAAGCCAAACATCTCGACGATACACATCCAAATTTGTACTTTTAGAAAAAAAGTTCTTTAACTTTATTATATTTTTATTTTGTATGTTTTTTAAATTTACACTATGTGGAATATCTTGTTTCCGGAAACGGAGGAGCCTACCCTCTCATACTGGGAAATGATCTATCCCGACTTTGTTGAGGAAAATCTAATGCAGTTTTCGATTGCCTTGGGGATGATAATACTTACAATCATGGCAATTATTTCTGTGGAAAAAAGGACGCAACATTCGCAATAGGATTCCGGCCCAGGATCCTTTAGACAATCTGCCGCCGAATCCTTTTAATATTGTAAGTAGTTGTCAGAAGGAAACGCCGCGTTGTATGTACCTAACTAATTCAAATTTACAGGATTTACGCAACGCTGATCGAAATCTTGTACATCGTATTTTAACCCACGAAAGTATGCTTCTACTCCGAGGAGTTCTAGGCCTCCAGAATGAGAACCCCTGAAGCAAGACACACCGCTCAGGCTGAGCTGACTCCGAAGGATGAACAATACATCTGTCAGAACCTAGAACGAACCCAAACATATCCTTGAACTGTATAGCAACGTCACCAAGCAATTGTCTTGGCACGCACTGTAATTTTCGCACCTTATATTTTAAAAATTAATATTAAAAGTATAGAAATGAAATTGTGTTTGCTAATACTTTGCGCTACAAGAAGTTACCATTTGTCAGATCGGATCAGATTGGATTTTCCGAAGTCGATGATTTCTACATCCCATCAGACATCAGAAGTTATTTTTATCTAAGAATTGGAGGGGAAAACTGTTCTCGGTAACTATTTTAAGGTCTTATAAATAAGAATTTGCGGTTTGCATTATCAAAGTTCGTTTAAAACAAATGTTCCAGGTGCCTTGCTCTAAGAATTTGCAGCGAAAATTTTGGCAGGTTCAATTTATCAATTTTTAAATAAAATCATTGGTTCCGCAAATTCTAAAACTAATATACATCATTAATGCTAAATTGCCGTCTTTTTTAAGCACAATTTTAAGATTTTAATATTTATCAGTTAAATAAAATCATTGATCCGAAAATTTTAAAATTAGTATACATCACTTGTGCCAAATTGGGTTTTTTTTTTTAAACCCATAGACTTTTGCTTTGGAGGCTTCTCTGTAGGCTCCTCCATGGCCCCCGTCATGGGTTCGTCCATGGGCACCTTATTGGCCCCCTCTATGGGCACCTCATTGCCCCGTCTATGGGTTCTTCCATGGACTCCTCTATATCTTGCTCCATAGGTTTCTCCTCGGACCCCTCCATGGGTTCCTCCCCGGACCCCTCCATGGGTTCCTCCCCGGACCCCTCCATGGGTTCCTCCTCGGACCCCTCCATGGGTTCCTCCTCGGACTCCTCCGTGGGTTGGTTCCTTGACCACACAACGTGTAATTCCCTAGGATCCTCCACGGAATCTTTTATAGCCCATCGGTTGTATTTCTCCAAGGAATTTTGTAGACACAATTCGTTGAATTCCGCCCAGGATGCATCACTACTGTTCTCCACGGATGAGTCACTTCCGCTCTCACTATGTTCTTCCGTGGAATCCTCCTCGCCTGCTGGTAGCTCGTCATCAGATGGTTCCATATCAGATAAATTGGGTGTACTACTCTCAGATGATGATGAACTTGGGCTTCTGGGAACTAGAACAACGCCTGCCGCCTCCAGTTCTTCTGGTTTTAAGCTCTTCATGTACTTATAATAACGCACTCGTTCCGCAATACGTTCCCTGAGTCTAGTCATGCTCCTTCGACGGCGACGAAGAAGACGCTTTGTAACCTTTCTGCGAACCTATGATTATCATTGGTTAGTAAGGGATGCTTACTTTCTTCCTAAGGGGAAACTATTTGTACTTACACACCAACGGGGCCTCAAACATATAAGCGCCCATAGTCGCTCCCTTAGATCCCTATCGCCCTGCAAGCGTTCACCGATTTTGATCATCAGCTTTATCAGTCCCAACATTATCAAAATGACTCCAAAGTGATCTTTCAGCAATTGTTGGCACTTTAGAGTGTACCAACATGCAGCTTGCCAATCCTCGCAAATGATATTAAGCTGCTCCATTTCCGGCAAGGAGTTATTGACCATTAATTTCCACATAACTTCACAGTATATTTTCGAATAAAATCAAATTTTAAAAGAAAAATAAAAAGTTTTTGAAACTTTTAGTATATGTGAACAGGAGACGAGCTCCGTGTGTAATGAGGAAATGGGAATATGTGTTGAGGTAAAGCATAGTCTACAAAGCCTACAGCCTACTTTGTTATATTTTTGAAACTTACTGAGTTTTCAAATTCGTATATAATCGAATTTTTAAATTATAATAAGAACTGCGTTCTCAATAAAGAGATCCACCCAGTTGAGCTCTGAAGCTCCAGATCTGTCTGGATTTCAGTCTAAATTTCAAAACACCTCACATTTTTTAAATACAGTTTTGAAATATGCATGCCCACGGAAAAGGGATGAAGTTTGGAACTCAGAATTTTCGTTTTTCGGGCGGTAAATAGAAATCAAAGTCAAATGACTTGGATTATTGGATTAGTTAGATCGGCTTTAAAGACACTTTCATAACCCTACACAAGAAACATTAGTCACGTGGCTCAACTATTTAGTTTCATACCCCCACGGGAGGGAATACGGGAGGGAGTGATACGCTATTTATGTGTATTTCTTACGGTTGACGAAAGTAGTCAAAGTCAAAATAATACGCTTTCATCTAAATATTGTGCCGGGCAAGGCCGGGGTATTACCGGCTAGTATTTATATAGGCCAACTTAATGTAACAAATTACGTTCCTTAATGATAGTAAATTTCTTCATTGCTCTTGCTCTTTTTTTATTAGTATTATTATCAGACTGATCTGAATATTCAGATCTTAACTGACAGATTTCTTTGTATAAATAAGCGCTCTTATTATAAAAGTATAAGCTTATTGTCATTGCTCAAATTAGGGAAAACATAATTTCAACTTTTATACACTTTTAGCGATTTGTTTCTAATTTCTAATTAGTTAACTATATTATCTTTCTTTAAGTACTTAACTACTATAAAGAAAGCTGCTTCTATGCTCAGTGTACAAGAAGCTGATAAATTAATGTATTCTATTTCATTAGTATTATATCTTCTAGACTTTATAAAATAGAGTGCAATGTTGCGACGCCTTACCTTTTGTTTGTCTGAGTGTAGTCGCTGTCGCTGCCGCTGCCGCAGCTGCTGTCGGCGTTGACAGCGGCGTCGACGCGATACAAAACGTTGGCAGCCACGAAAAATATTGGGTGGCCGTAGGTTAACTGCATGCACACGGCATAAGTAACGTTCAGTCAGCCTCTAGAAGTCGATCGTGATCGTGGCTTAAACAACACTCAGTTGTACCCAGACTCAGTCTCAGTCTCCAGTCCTCAGTCTTAGTCTCAAGTCTGTCAAGTCTTCAATCTACAGTCTTCAGTCTACAGTCTCCAGTCTTCAGTTGTTAACCGTGTGGCTCAGCTCGTTCGTCTTCATTCAATTGCCCAACGTCGTCGTGAATTTTTTGTTCGTTTTCGCGCGTTTCTCAAATTTTCAACCAAATTTTTTTCAAATTCAAGTTTTATAAGCACAACACACACACACACACACACACACACACCCATACACAACACACAGACAAAATGAAGTACTTCAACATGTGAGTGAGATATTTAAATATTTTACATACTTCTTGCATTTTTTTCAACTTTTTTTTTAACCAAAACTTCTTGTGCCGCGTTGCTAATACACTTCTATAATTTTTTTTTGATTTTTTGCTGACGTGTTTGAAATATATATTTAAGATGTACATAGTCATATAACAATCTTAAGTTCATAAGCATACATCATGAATGAGCAAAAAACCAACATCATATAATATTTGTTACTTTATTGTTTGAAAGAAATCTAAGAAATTAACGTACTTAGTTCTTAAGGTGCACATATTTCAACATATTTACAGCCTCAACCTGGTAAATGTGTGTAACTAAAAGAGAGGAAAAGGTATCTGTGACTGTATAAGAAATGTATATACTATATATTATCCAACGACCCAAGATATATTAAGTTGAAGTAGTGTGATCTTGTATTTCTAACTAGCTTTACTTCTAACATATATACCTAACAAGATAACATTATAATTACACAATTCCTTTAGTTAGAGTTAGGAAATTTGGTACACATTGAGCTGAGCATGTTAAATATGCATCTTGTAAATTTCATAACAATCGCATAATTTAAATACAAGTTATGAAACAAATTGCGACAGGGCATCTTCTAGTCGAATACCTTGAGTTGTTTTCTGGTAATTTATATTTTTGGCACGACTTTGGCTTTAAAGTAGGTGTAACAAATGTGTGAACCTAATGCCAATTTGAACTTTAACACGCCAACGTTTCAAATCACATACAGCAAAATGTCAAAGTTTCGTCTTGACGATGATCGTCATGATGATGATGATGATGATGATGATGATGATGATATTGTTGTTGTTATTGTTGTTGCTGCTGTCATTGGCTTGTGGCATTTGCCGGCACAAAGAAATGGCAAATGGCAATTCCCAGATGCAGAGATTGTTGCTGTTGTTGCTGCTGCTGCTGCGGCTGCTGCTGCTGCTGCAGTTGTCAATAGGCCAGCTAGAGCAACATTGTTGTAAGAAGAGGTTAACTGTGCCACTGTCTGCCAGTTTGTCTGTCAATTCAATCATTGCATTGATTGAAAGAAATGTTTCAAGGTCGCCAGCTGATGTGGCTGCTGCGGCTGCTGTTGTTGCTGTTGCCATTGTCGTCTGCACGACAGCAACACATGGCTGCTGTCGGTTGCTGCTCCAAAATGGCATGCGGCCAGCCTGGGCTGGTTATAGTGGGGAGTGAAGGGGCTGCAATAGTAAATGAAGTACGAGTATATTGGATTAATTACCAGGCGCTGTAGCTGTTGCTGTTCACTGTTCGCTGTTGCTGTTCGTTGCACGTTGCTGGCTGCTGATGTTGTCTTATAAATTAACGGTTGCACTTTTAATGCAAGCTGACAGACCAACACATACACACATATACACACAGATCTACCATATGTATATACAAATTGTAGTTTTCTTTAATAAATATATGTATGTTAATCGCATAGCGTATGGGGGGAATTAATCACAGAGGCAAAAAGCAACAGCAGCAGCAACAAGCGGCGGCAACAACAGCAACAAGCGCCAATTTGACGGCAAGATCAGGATTTTAATTTGGTTTCGCTTGGTTTCGGAGGTTTGTCATGTTGTTGTTGTTGTAGTTGCTTTACATGCGTTTCATTTCATTTTTTGCACAGAAATCGCCCGCATTATGCAATATTATTTAAATAAGAGAGATCAGATCATGTGCATACCAGAGCAAACCAGAATACACACACACACACACACACACACACACGCACACACACACCCATCTACAGCATACATAAAGAGTTGTTATAGCTGGACAAATTTGACAATTTTTTGTAACTTTTTTTTTAAAGTCATTTTCAAGGACTTGCCAAACTGTGCAAATTGGCAACAAGGTGTTAAAACACATACCAAATGCCATGCGATTTCATAAGCCAAATTCAATGTAAGCCAACAACAGCAACAACAGCAACAACAACAACAACAGCAGAGAAGAAACTGTAACACAAATCAAAAGACTCAGGCAACGAACTTGCGACTGGCTCTGACTTGACTAACTGATTGGCTTTGGCTCAAGACACGTACTTGGGCCGTCACAATGCACCGTTATTGAACCCACTTACTTGACAGCTTAACCACTACACTTACAACAACAACAAACAGTTACCATAGACAACAACAACACATAAAACGCTTGCGCATGCGCCATGCTTGTAATTATAGGAAGCTAGTCTTAGAAATGCCGTCCCATTTATCTATATATATATATATATACTATATATATATATGCATACATATATTAAGTTATGTGTAGTACCCCCATAGACAATGGCAATTAGCATAGTGACCCGTTTTGGGGGCCAGTTATTGGCAAAATGCTTTTACGCTTGTTTAAACCACATCATAAAGTTCATCCATGACGCCATCACCATGAACTAATTCCGCAAATGCAAATCATGATAATCATGTGATAATTTCAACAAAAACAAAATCAACAGATAAACAGAAAAAAAAGCAATTTTTTAAATGAAATTAAGTTTTGTTGATCAAGCTCTTGACTCAAGAGACTCTCGTCTCCACACATATTGGTTAATGAACAACGTTGTTCATTTGACTGTGTATTGGTTTATGTTTCTGTTTCTGTTTCTGTTGCTGTTTCTTTTGCTGTTTCTTTTGCTGTTTCTGTTTCTGATTCTATTTCTGTTCCTCTTTCATTGCTTACTTTGGGCTTTTCGAGTAGAATAATGATGCAGCAGCATTCAACAATTGGTTCCGCCTTCTGCTCGTTGCTGTTGTTTGTCTCATCGTAAATTTGCAACTAATGTTCGCTCATCTTATATAACAGCCTCAGCATATTTTATTGTCATTTCTGGTTATACATTTCTGAACCCTCGACCTTCACGTTCTACCAACTCAGCGTTATTGTTATGAACTTGCAGAGAGCACTCTGATGTTCTCGGCGTTCCTGAACCCTTTAAGAATCTATATATGCTTGTTTACCGATTCGTTCTAGGCATGTTCCTCTGTTTCTATGCAATCTAGTCTCTCAGTTTTATATATATACATATATTCTTGATCAGCATAAAAAACCGATTCGTTCTAGACATGTTTCTCTGTTTCTATGCCATCTAGTCTCTCAGTTTTGAAGATATCTCAATAAAACTTGGCACAGATGCTGCTTTATATTCCAGTATATACATATGTATGTTGAAGTGGAACGAATCAACTTACTATATGCAACATATAGCTACCATAGATATGATTGGTTGTTCTTGGTAGATATTGCATTCAAACTCAGCAATTTCAAGCTAATTTAGATCAACATCGTTCTATTATATTATATCTAATATTTGCCATAGAAAAACTCGATTGAAGATTCAGTTTTCTATAAGACAACAGTTTATTATGTTTTTAGCGTTATCTCAATTTCAGGCATTATGTTTTTTACTACATCTTAAAGTTATTTATAAGAAATGTTGTAGAAAATAGCATTCTTCTAAGAAAAACAACCTTTTTGTTTGCAATCAAACTGAGATATTGTGAGTTATATCTTATCTTATAGCTGCCCTAGTAACTATTGCCTAAAAGTTCAACTTTAGTATGAATATCTCTGCTGCAAGGGTAAATATCTTCGGCACTTTAAAAGTTGTAAAATTGTAGTTGTGGTGTCTGTGCAGTAAGCGCAAAGTAAATTAAAATGTTGGAAACTTGTCTAAAAATACTTACTCGTATGTGCATTGTTTTGTATCTGACTCGAACTCCAACTGGCAAGAGCAAAGGCTGTTTTAGTTTTTCCCAGTTTTGCGGTGTGCGACCAAATGCGAAACCGGTTGGCAAGACACCAAATGTCATATAGACATAGACATGCATGGACATGGTTGATAGTTACTACTCGACGCCGACACCGACACCGACAGCGACAGCGACTCCAACTCTGTCTCTGAGTCTGTCTCTGACTGGAATTTCGATTAAGAAGTGAAGAAGTTAATGATTCGAGGCACGCCAGCAACACGCACCCACAACAACAGCAACAACAGGCAACAAAAGGCAACGCCTTTCACCTTTCCATGAATGTTGCATAATGTTAACTGCGATTGAAATGCAAAGAGTCGCTTGGACATGCCACAGTTGACCCTAATCAATGCAAAAAGATGCAACCCGATGGCAACGGCACTAGCAACAGCAGCAACAACAGCAACAGCAGCAACAACAGCAGCAACTCCAGCAACAACACAAAATGCATAAAACACATTTAGCTAAAAATAAATGTACAACAACGGCAACAAATAGAGACAGGCTGGCAGACAGCCGTAAGGCAATCAGTTGAGATTTTGGGCCTGGGTCCCGCCTGGGTCTTGTCTGGGTATCGCCTGGGTCTGGGCCTCTCCCTCATGACTTCTATTGAGCTGACTTGACTTGGCTTGCACATTTTACCGTTATTAGCCAATTGCATGTGCGCATTTAAATTTATTCTGGCTCTGGCAACAGGCAACTGGTTTATAGCCGCATTTGTTGTTGTTGTTGCTGTAGTTGTTGTTACTGTTTGCCTTTTGCATAAGCACCTGTTTCCTTTCAAAGGTGCAACAGCTGTACGAACAACAAGCAGCCAATGCTGCCTACCTCCCAACTCTGGCCTTACACTTAGACACACTTGCTGATAGCCAACAAGCCCAGCAGCAATCGCAATCTCAATCGCAATCGCAATCTCAATCTCAATCCCAAATCCAACACCAAGCCCAGAAGAATTTCAAAAACAAGTTCGCTGCCTAAGTCTTTTGTCTAGCATACGAAAAAAAGTTGGCAAACACATGTAGTATTAGTCCAGTTGGGTGTGCTCGTCTACCAAATACCCCCCTGTTCGCACTTGTATAGTAAACTAAATTGAAATTCTTTAGATGCTATCTAAAACAAGTTCGTTGCCTAAGTCTTTTGTATACGAGCAAAATTCGAATTTTAAGTAAAGATGCTCAGCTCAAAAGTGATCGATTAGTAGATATCCTATATATATATATCCGATATAGTAATTTTTAATTTTGAAATTCTTAAAATACAAAAATGACTTGTAGGAAAGAAATAAAACAACTGTAATTCCATTTTATTATGGGAGAGCTGGTAAAGCTATCCAAAATGATATCTAATGCTAGTCTGCCAGTCTAGTCTGATATATATTATATACCAAATTTGGTATCTCTAGCTTTTGTAAGCTAGACGAACTTGGCTACATCGACTCGATTGTTCTTGAGCTATATACAAGTACTCTATAGGCTTAAAGGCATCTTTTGCTGACTATTTTCAACATTCGCACATTTGATTATACCCTTTTTTGGGTATTATATGGGTACAGGGTATAAAATTCAGCAAATTGCGCTCGCGGAGGCGGCCAGCAGTAAGAAATAGGTGATAAAAAGCAGAAAAAAAAAGAAAAAATAAGAGAAACAACAAAAAATATAGAAAGAAACACAAACAAATAGAAACCGAAACCGAAACAGAAACAGGCCAACATTAGTATTCGTAATCGCATAAATTTAAAATCGAAAGTGAGGCAAACCCGTTTGACTGACCTTTAAGCATATAATAATTGTTAGCACATCTCGGGCGCCAAAAAAAAAAGATATATATATATATAGAGAGAGAGATAGAAAAACACTAAAAGACTTAGCAGGGTCCACATATATGTGTTTTGTCTTAATCTTATTATAGCTAATATTCATATTGGTATTCATATTGATATTCATATTGATATGCATACATTTATATTTATGATTAAACGAGTATGTAATTTAAATATACGTCTGTGCATCGTTTCGAGTATAATAACTTAGTCCGGTTCAGGTTCTCAGCACAACCCGTCCAACCAGACACAGCCAACTCTAAGAAATCTCATATAAACACATACTATTTGCGAATTGAGTATTAAGAATTCAATTAAAATTATGCCTCGTGGTCGTTGAACAACAAATTTCAGGTATTTTCCGTTAGCCGGCATATGCTATATATGTATATATATATATAGAAACGGGTATAGTATCGTACTCGTAAATTATACTGTTTGTAAAGCCACAAAATTCTATTGAATTATTTGTACCGAAACAGCAGCTTTAACTTATGATTATTATATATTTTATTATGCCTAGAGCTATTTATTTAATTGCTGCAGTAAAGCTATTTATAATACTCAAATTTCCGTAATTCGTTGGCATTTGAAATTCAAGCGATAATTTATAAAGTCTGTATAATATTTTACGCTATAAACTATGAATGTCTTTTTAGTTCATTGTTTAAGGTTCCTTTAATTGGTTAAAGCTTTGAACATTTCCTAAGAATGAAATAGAATTTCGTATTTTAATAATTTTTTCATTTGTGTCATTTTGAATCCATAGTTTCAACATAACCTCAAATTAAAATATTTCTAACCTTAAACTGAAACCCAGACAAACAGAAATAGAAATGTTTTAGAATAATCATTTGGAATAAAAACATGCGGGCCTGTTCCCAATTCCACTTCCACTCCAAAGTTTCGGAAGTAGAATTACTTTGCCTTTTATGCTGTTCGGAGCAGACCCTATTATCTTTGAATAAACAAATTAGTTTGATTTTATTTGAAATGTATACTTTAAAAATTAGGGTTACTCATACGTATATAGAAATATACTTTACCATTAGATTTCTACAGAATATATATTTATCGCTACAAGTTACAAATATTAGTTGTAAGATATTACAAAAATAGATTTTATTGAATATGTATAAGGTGTATGGATGTTTTCTTAGTGTTCCATTTGAACTGTTTCTTAAAATTCTCCCTTAAAAACTCCCAACAATTACTCAGTCGAACAGAAATCTTGTTTTCAAATGAGCTTAGTGCCATTATTTGAACATAACCTCAAATAACGTGTACCTGATTCATTTACAGCTGCCTGCTTTTTATCATCTGCGCATTGTGCTACGGACTGGTGGCAGCCCAGGATGAGGGTGCGCCCGCTGCGAATGCATCCCCAGCAAAGAGAATCGCTGCACTGCGTCGTCCCGTAGGCAAGGCGGCCAAGCCAACGACAACAACAACAGCGGCACCAGCGCACGAAGATGCCGGCGAGGAGGACGAATACAATGAGGAGGGCGGCGCCGGTGAGCATGGCCAGTACGGCGAGGAGCAGGATGAGGCCGGAGCGTCGGCCAGCTCTACGACCACCTCCACCGAGGCGCCCAAAAAGGTGGGTCCCGTGATACGGCCCTTCCGCTCCAACGATGATTTCCTCAACTCGCTGAAGCGTCGCCAGCAGAACGCCAAGAAACATCGCTCCGAGAAGGCGCCCGCCAGCAAGCCCGCCAAGAAGTCCGATGAGGCGCCCGCCGAGGAGGAGGAGACCGCTGCCGCTGCGGCACCAGCAGCAGCAGCACCAGCTGCACCCGGCAAGGGCTACAAAGGCAATGCGGCACGTAAGTACACCCAGCCGATCTCCAACAGGCTTCTCCATAACCCCACAATTTCACACTCTCTCCGTCAGTGAGCCGTCGCAAGCTGTCCAAGCCGCTGAAGGCGTCTCAGGAGCCAGCCGAGGTGGATGCCGCCGCCGAGGAGTCGGAGCAGCAGCAAAAGGAGGAGGAGCCAAAACCCAAGCGTCCACTTAGCAGTCGCTTAGCCTTGAGGAAGCGCAACTAAATATCATTTCAAAACAATTCTCTAAAATACTTTCTGTTCCTTCCTCTCTCGCACTCTCTCTCTCTATCCTTTACCGCGCTGACACGATGCATTTGCTTCGTTAACTCAAGAACTTAACGAAGAGACTACAGCGTGCAAGCACTCTCCTCTCACTCTCCGTCTCTTTCTATTTCTCTCTCATTTACTCTATCGCCTTCTCACTCACACTCATGGCTAGCTATAGGCAGCGTAAGATCTGCCGTTTAGTTTTTAGTACACAAAACAATTGAATACTTGGTGTGTGTGTGTGTGTCAGTGTGTATGCGTGAATGTGTGTGTGTGTCTAAACTTTACTTATTGTAATTTTATTTTATTGTAAAACACATTTTGTCAGACAACACAACACAACAACAACACACAACAACAACAACACACAACAACAACACACAACAACACACCCAAATCACATCATACACGCTGTGTGCTTATGTATATGTGTATATATATTTTATTGAATATATATAACTCATATATGTTCGAACAAATGTATTTCCATATTCACCTACTCACTATACAATTTATAAACTAAACACAAAAAAACAACAATTACAAATACAACAAAACAAAGAAAAAAACATTTAAACGAAAACTGCATTTTTCCTATGAGAACGATTATCTTTTAAGGACTTTATTTTTCTAAAGTAAGTACATTGCAGCCTTGGTTTGAAATTCCCCAAAATCTTTTTGAGTAAGAATGTTGCAGTCGTAAGTTCCCGACTGTGGTATGCTCTGTTCCTCGTCTGTGGGGTCGGGTGGAAGATCTCTACACTTTATAAACTGAGGATATACTATACCCTGTTGGTATACCATGTTTGGTTGCTGTAGCTTCAACGGTGTCGAAAATATTGCGTTCATATAGACATACAAATAGCTAGACACAAGCTCAATATACTCTTCTTCGCTTTGGGTACAGCGTATACAAATGTTAATATACCAAGACTTTGAAGCGTTTAACAACACTCTTTAGTCTTTGAAAATGATGAAATTGAAAATACTTATAAGATTTAAACCGAGGAGCTTAGGCGCACTGGTATTATAAGGTTTGTAAAGATATGGATCAGATTTTCGTAATATGGATCCCTGGTATAACAGTTTAACATCCTGTATCCATATAATGTGTAAAAGGGGGTATCAAGACTAAGCAAATTTATGTAAGCAGGTAAAATATCCAGACATATAAGTTATATATATTTATAATCAGTATCAATAGTTGTGTTGATTTAGGGCTTATCAAAGGGTCTGTAGCGGAAATCTTAGCAAACACAAATATCTTAATCATATCAATACACTTTACTAACAATTTAAAATAAATTTAAAAACATTAAACCGAAAATAACAACAAAATTGGCGCCAGCTTGGCGCACAGCTTTAAAAACGTACTATGGATTATTATTTAAGCTTAGGTTCATCCATGGGCTTCAGGGGTTCTTCTATGGATATATCCATGGGTTCCTCTACTGATAGCTCCGTTGATATATCCATGGGCTCCTCCACGGGTTCCTCCGTTGATATATCCATGGGTTCCTCTATGGGTTTCGTCATGCATGCCTCCATGGATATCTCAATAGGTGCCCTCATGGATTCGTCAATAGGTTCCTCCGTGGCTTCTGCTGGAAGCTGCATTTCAGCTAATTCGTTTGCATAATGTCTATAGTATTCACGGGATCTGCGGCGGGCTGCCTTAATGCGTTTCAACCGATCCGCTGCATATTCCTCATACTGTTGATTCCACCACACCGTTTCATTTAGGTCTAGGGGTCTATTAAGCCCAAAATTGTGTTTATCGTCGAGAATGCGCTTACGCAAATTTTCCTCATATGTGAATTCATTGAACATCTGAGAATTTGAATGGTAAGTACAAAGGGCTCTATTCCCTATGGTGAACAACTTACAATTGGAGGATCAACCTTACGTACTGGCATAGTCTTACGTTGTTTCTTACGTGCATTGCACAACAGGAATTTGGTGAGAATTACTATTAATACTGTGATTCCCAACATAATCAAAGCATCTCCAAAGTGATTCTGCACCTTTAAGATGCACCAACATAGAGCACGCCACTCCCCGCAAAGGGGATTACGCTCCACCTTTCCTGGGAATGAGTCATCGATGTATTCTTCAGTCACATCTTCAGTCACAGCTGCATTCATTGGTTCATTTAATATTTCACTCATAGTTTCAGTCATAACAGCCATATCTGCAAAGGATAATGATATTTCGTTTGAATAACACGATAATTATTATTTTAAGACACGTCTTTTCAGAAATCGAGCTTAGCAATGTTTGAACATTTAATTCAATCTGATGATGTAAATAACATAGCCCACTCTGATTTACTTTTGTGCCTTCAAACACTTTCCACTTTCAATGACGTCAAAAGTTTTGAAGTTTTACCCTTCATTTCTATTATTCCTCCGTGTCTCCGAAAGCTTTCCGGTCTCAATGCCTTGGTAAAAATGTTCGCCAGTTGTTAATTTCTTTATTTAACACATTTTTCATCTACATAATTCTGATATCTCACATCATGTAATTGCTTCTCTTGTGAAATTCATGGTTCTTCAGCCAGTTCTTCCAATAGCCTTGTAATTCAGATTACGCTAGTTGATTCGTCATTGGAGATCGTCCATATTACGTTATTACGTTTTTGCCCTTTTTTTATATCCTCTCCCCCCTCCAAGTAATCAAGCGCAATCATTTGGCTGACCTTTCCCCTTATGAAAAATTTCTTCCGAAATTTGAAAACAAAATTGATGAAAGAAGACCCTTAGATAGATTACGTAATCATATACCATGGACTCCCCCCTCCCTATGTAATCAAGAGTAATCTTTTGGCTGATGAATTTGTCAATATCAGCTAACTTACTTGCTTAGATCGATGGGTTCATCGGTTCGGCTATTGATACTGATATATACTATTATATATGTATACTTTTTAAGGTCGGAAATTCCAATTACTTCCTGATATATAAGATTTATAGTAAGTCTCATATATTCCATATCGTTGGGATAGAGGCTGTGAAAAAAGTAAACTGGTTTCCAAAATAGTTCCAATTGCTGGCATTAAAAGTCATTGAATATGTATGTTTCATAGCTCTGTATTTATTCGATTATAATTACAGAACACTGCATTCTATAATGTCTATAAAAAATATGCTTAAGGTCCAATTGTGGGGATGGGGGGAATGTATTTTATAATCTTGGGTTTAACAGTCCACAAATGTATAATCTGTAGCATTATTCGTTTTCGTAATCGAGCCAATTATGTAATGTATGTATATATATAAGTATATGAGCATAAAAGAGCTTATGTACGATATAAATAGGTTATATTTGATGAGCCTTAGCCTGGGAGCATGCGTTCAACTGACAACAAAATAAGTACAGACTTATGTGTCTAGTATGAATATATATATATATATATATATAGTATATATATATATATATATAGTATATATATATATATCATATCGTAATATTAACTGTTTGTTTCTAATGCTTGCAGTACATCATTTTGGATGTTCTATTCTTATCCATTGGGTTTTGTGAGCAATGCCAATTTGCATATTCGTTGTTCTCAATACTTATATTCTAAATACTCGTTAAATTACTATACACGCATGTAAATATATTCAATTCTCTTACAGGTTTATATTCGAACAATATTAATAAGCTCTCTCAACATTACCACAAAAAAAATAAACATAATTATCAAATAAAATCAAATAGCTTTGAGACAAAAAAACGACTGAACTGTAAAGGAAGAGAGCAACGAATGTGGTTGAAAATTCAATAATTGATTGATATATATATATAGATATTTCAAGGATTTAAATACTATATAGTCGAGTATGTATTAGCTGATACCAAAATGCGCTTTATATATAATAATAATAATAACATTTGCAATGGCTGCGCATTGGATATTCGGCATTTAAACTTGAGTTATTGTGTCCTCCATGGTCACATTATTGTATTTGTATTTGTATTTGTTTCGTCTGTTTCGAGAAAGGCACATTGCGTTCACAAACAATAATGAATTATTTAAAAAAAAAATACATGTTTAAATTATAAATTACATGAATAAACAATAACAAAATTTGTTTTTAGGGGCCGTACAGGGTGAGTTTAAATATTATAATGCCCACAAGAAATACTTAGTCAACATACAGTTTAAACATTACATGATGGAAATACATAAAATGTGGGGGTGCGGGTGGGTGTGGGTGTGGGTGTGGCATACATATATAATGACTTTACAATGCGTGGGGGTAGGGAGTGGGTGTTAAGTTTAAGAGTTAACGGTTTAAGTAGCAATTGCCAAATAAAAAGCGAAGCCAATCGAATAATTAATAATACTACATTTAAGTTGTTTTGGAATGATGGTTTAGAAAAGGGACTGCAGTGCATGTGTCATGATCTTGGGCTGTTCTCCTGGTCTCCTGGCATTAGGTATGATGTCGCGAATTGCGCATTAGGGGCACTAGGAGCGAGGGCGGGCCCGCTTGACGTAGAAACGGATGCGCCAGCAGCTCGGCGGCGGTGGCACGCTGCGCCGGATCTCGCACCAGCATGCGATCCAAGAATGATTGCAGGCGCGGCGATACCTTGTGGGCATTCTTTAAATTCGGCGGCTGCATGTCCCGTATGCGTCGCATCGCCTGCAGCGGCGGCTCATTGAAGAACGGCGGCTCACCGTCGACCATCTCAATCACCATTATGCCCAGCGACCAGATGTCCACCTCCGGACCATACGGCAGGCGCGAAATAACCTCCGGCGACATCCAGTAGGGCGTGCCCACCAGCGATTTCCGTTTGGGCAGCTCCTGTGACACCTGCGCGCAAAATCCGAAATCCGATAACTTCACACGCCCATCGGCGGCCAGCAGTATGGAGTCCGATTTGATGTCGCGATGTATGACACCCTGTGGCAATGAGAAAGAGAAATTCGGTTAGATGAGTGTGAACTTTGGGATACACTAGAAAATATCAATAGCTGCGTTCTAATTTGTTTACTTTAAGCGGCTTTGAACTGTTTTCACTTTTCCTAACAAACTGCATCAGTTCTTCAATAGTATCATGGAACAAGCCAAAAGTAATAGCAAGTTTTAGGCTGATTGGTAAACATTTGTCTACATTGTGATTTAATTGATGTGTAATATAGACGAGTACATAAAAATATAGAACCAGATCCGTGCTGTGGCATAAGAAGACACATAATACGAGAGTCCTTAAGTTTCAGGGAGGAAAATATAAGGCTGTTAACTGTTCCAGTTCTGGAGACAGGCCAAGTCACTTCTTGGAAACTATAAGCTAAAAATACTAAAAAGCTAACTTAGTAAACTAGGCATTGGGAGCAGCGGGAGCTGCAGATTCTGCGAACTTGAGGATGAATAGTCATTGCACATTCTAACAGCGAACACTGCCCTGGCTAGAAGAAGGAATATGCTCCTGGGAAAGGGAACTTTCAGCCCGACGAAGATACTTGCATTGGTGCAGGATATAGACTCGGAAAGAGGTACGATAGATTCTAACTGAACAGATTCGGAAATACTATCTATAGTTTAAGCTAAGCAGTTTTAGAATGCATAAAATTCTCTTTATAGCGTGTTTCAATCATTATCCCGTATTTTGTTAATGTTTGGGAAATATTTGAAGCTATTGGTTCCTTCCACGTGAATAAATTGTTTGTTTATAATGATCAATATATATTCCTGTGTGTAAATTTCGCTAACTATGCAATCGATGATTAAGCATGGGGAGTTTCCAGCGCTAACTTTCCTAATCCTAGTCGTTCATCTGCCAGCTTATCCCAGTCGACTCTTACTGTTCAATCTTCCCACAATCTTCCTAATCGTAGAATAACTCTTGGTGTGGTTTTTATACATAGATATACATTTACGACATATAGATTCTACTTTTCTTTTAAGTCATCTTAATTTCTCTGTCCCTTGTAGACCTACTAGAAACTTTATTAAGTTTTCTTTCTACATTCACTACTGATGATGCTATATACAATCCTTTTCGTGTACTACGCACACAATACAGTTGTTTTCCATGTGTTTTTCTCTGAACACTCTCTTCCTTCTATTAAGCTTTCTCTTCTAAATCTCTTACGGGAAATCTCTGGCCGATCCCAGCTGTGAGCAGGCGGCACAGCTTGGCGGCGTGACCAATAATCTACCCCCATCGGGTCGGAGATTTCCTACTCTATAACTATATTATTCTTTTCTTCCATCCGCACCGTTTCCTAGATCCTTCTTTTCCTAATGAAACCTCTAAGCAACCCAGCTGTGAGTTGTAGCACATCTAGCCGGACCGGCCAGATCGGACCACTATAACATATAGCTATAGTCTCAAGACAGTAGTTTGTACAATCTGCCCAAATTTGACCAAAATCAAAATCACATAGCTAACATAGGATCGGGTGAAAATATGAGTGTTTGTATAAAAAACAGTTTGTATTACATCCAAACTAAGTGAGGTTTTACTATACTCCAAATAGTTTCCTATAATTTGATCAAAATCGGACCATATAGGATGTAAAAACATTGCTGCTAGGGTATATAGCTTCTGCACTCCGAAGAAAGCCGTTCTTTCTTGTTTCTTTATGACGTAACTCTTTACTATCTTGCTATTGGCAATTCTTAGGTGTGTTTATTGCCATAGCTAGCCAGACTGGCAAATAAACTTCCCCCAAAGTATCGTCTTTATTACTCCCTGTACCCATAAAATGGGTGAAAACGGAGATATCTCCGACCCTATAAAGTATATATATTCTTGATCAGTATCAAAAGAGATGTCGATTTGGCCATGTCCCTCTGTCTGCCCAACTATAAGAGCTAGAGACACAAAATTTGTAATGTAGTTTCGTGTATTGCGGGCGCAGGTCAGGTTTACTTTGGATCCGAGATATTCCCCCGCTATTCGATAATAACCGTTGTTACAGTAACAAATTTCAAGATATAGCTTGGGATTTGGCATGTACAATACTTTAGTCACTTTTAATCTACTGTCCAAATTTCAAGTTGATCGGATAATAAACACGGAAGTTATTTAAGAGACAAGTTTCAGTATTGCAGCGCGGGGGGAAGAAGCAGCACAGCCGCCAATTAAAATGCCTCGCTTGCGCTGTCGCTTGTGCTGTTTATGTATGTGCCTTTGTGTATGTGTAAGTGTGCGCAGATGCGATCGGAAATTTTTGACCTGGATACAGGGAGTTTTGTAGTTGGGCATGCTCAACAATATCATTCTTACTAATTAGACTCAGGCTTTTCAATTTATATTTGTAACGAGGCAGCATTGTTTTGCCATCATATACAGAAAAATCTAATGTGTACGTATTGCGGCAACGAAAGCTCGCAAATTTAGTTATTTTGAAGAGGGGAAACTTCGAAAATGTTGTGGTTGTAAATGGCAAGCCAAAGCCATGTCCAAGTCCGGCGATAGCCATGCCCCCAACAAAATGGCAGAGCGCCCACTTATCGCATTACACAGCGACGACATTTAGAAATCGAAACCAAGCCGCCACAAAAAGCGGCGCAAAGAAAGTGCAGAAAAGAATCAAATGAAGAGGCATTGAAAGAGAGAGAGACGAAGGCAAAGGCATTGGGCGAGGTTGTTGCTTGGGTTGTCTGCTTGAGTTGGGTTGGGTTGGGTTGGGTTTGTTGCCTATGCTGGTCACGCACCTGTGAGTGCAAATAGGCCAAAGCCTTTAGGCACTGCTTGCAAACGGTGGCTATTTGCTCCTCATCCATGCGCGAATGTGTGACAATGTCGGTGAGTGCGCCGCCCTCAAGATATTCCATGACCACCCAGAGCTCATCGTTGACCAGAAAGCTGGAGTATGTCTCCACAATATTGGGATGATGATAGTCACGCATGATGACCACCTCGTTAAACAGAAGCTCGCGTCGCTGTTGCTTGCGCAAATCCATTTTCTTAACAGCCACTTGACGACCTAACAAATACAAAGCATGGCATTAATAAGTATATATGTATGTTGGGATTGGGCATGCTCGACTCACCTGTGGACTTGTCGGTGGCTATGCAAACGGTGCCCGTGGAGCCTTCACCAATCTTATTAAAATGATCGAGATTCTCGCGGGGATCGCCCGCAGAGACAACCATTTGGAGTGCGGCACGGAATTGCTCGTGTGTGAGACGCTGCTCCTGCTTGGGCTGCGCCTGTGCCTGGGCCTGGGCCTGGGCAGCGGCTGCCAAGGCGGCCGCATTGCCGCTCGAGCTGGAGGCACGCGATGCTGTCTTGGCATGATTGCCATGTGGATTCTGATTCTGATCGCCTACAAGTTTTGGTTGTTGCTGCTGCTGCTGTTGCTGTTGTTGTTGTTGTTGTTGTTGTTGTGAGGCAGGGTACATGGGAAAGTTCTGGCCATTGTTGTTGTGATGCGAATGCGTGGAACGCGTTCCGCTGGCCACTGAGCTAACGGGCGATGTCTGCTGCTGCTGCTGCTGCGGCGGCTGCATGCCGGGCCCAGCCAGATTGCCGCCACGGTACGGATCGGTGCGGACGGCCAGGGGGCCGGTGGGGCCGCCATTTGGATGCGTATGTGGATGGGCATGCGGATGCGTGTGCGGATGCGCATGTGGATGCTGACTGGGATAGAGCATATTATGTGGCATGGGCTGTGGCGGCTTAAAGCCATGGGCAGGCATTATGGGTATGGGCGTGGCATTAGCAACAACACCGCCAGCTCCTGCCGACGCCTCCTCCTCGGGCACAGCGGGCGGCACATTGGCCACACGACGCACCCGCGGTGGACTGGAGCTGCGCAGCGAATTCGAACGTGCCACATGCGATGTCTTTGGCAGAACAATGCCCGGTGCCGGCTGTAGCAGCTGCGTCCCCTGCGCCCCCTGCTGCTGCTGCTGCTGCATTAAGGGCGCCGTATTGGTCATCATCATGGTGCTGCTGCTGTTCAAAGATGTGGTGTCCGCCTTGTTGTTATTGTGATGCGGACGCACAATGGTCTTCAGATCGAGTATCTCCGTTGGCGTTATCTCCGAGGGATCGACCAGCGGCAGGGGGCGATTGCTCGACTTAAGTATCTGATTGTTACCAACGATCGAGGCCCATTGGAGCGGCAGGCCGACATATTTATTCTCCCGCTTGTCGAAGCCCGTGTGCACGCGATGCTCAAAATTGCTCGGCATCGAGATCAGCGGTTTCTTCTTCTTCTTTGTGAACATATTTGCGTTGTTGCGTTGTTCCGTTATTATGGCGCTGGGAGTTACCCGTTCCCGTTCCCTTTCCCGTTCCCCTTCTTCCCCTGCTCGCAGTTTGTTGACTTTTCTTTTTACCCGCCCTTTTGGGCCCCTCGCAAGGCGACGACAACGACAAGAGTCTTCTGGCACACTAACACTAATACAGGCACTGGCACACGTACATCACGTACACACACACACAGGCACACAGCATAGCGACGGCTACGATTTATATGTAGATTTACGCGTTATTGCGCTTTCAATAGACTTTCACATGGGCTGTTTGCATTGCTCAGCGGTATCCAAGCGTCGTTTTTCATCTACTAACAAAAATACACTTCAACGAAATTTAAAAAAAAGGAAAACAAACGCAATTTGAGAACTAATAAAAATAAACTTAAAATATTAATTGCCGATGCTTGGCTGTTGCTACGAGAGAGCTGCAAAACTATCGCTAATATATCGCTTAATCGATAGCCATGACCCAAATATAACTATTCGATAGCACTAACACATTTGGTGCATTTTGTGTGCATGTCGTTTGCAACACTTGACACAAACGTTTGCGAAAAACGGTCACTCTGTTCACGTCCGCATTTTAGCTTGGCTACATTTGCATTTCATTTTATTTGCAAAATTGAATAAATAATTGAAAAATGTCGAAAGCACATCCCCCAGAGCTGAAAAAGCAAGTATACTAAGACGCTTTAACATGCACAAACACTAACAATTGCCTATACTACACAGGTACATGGATAAGCGCATGATGCTCAAGCTAAATGGCGGTCGCGCTGTCACCGGCATCCTACGCGGCTTTGATCCATTTATGAACGTTGTGCTCGACGATACCATCGAGGAGTGCAAGGATAACACTAAGAATAACATTGGCATGGTGGTATGTACTATGTGGCAACATAATATGCTGATCAATTCATTAATTGCTCGTACACTTCTCAGGTAATTCGCGGCAACAGCATTGTTATGGTCGAGGCCTTAGATAGAGTCTGACATACAATTTCCAATAAAACTGCAAATCACCTGATCATTGTCCAATATTTAATTGGATTAACAATTAAATGTAAAGCGTTTAACATACCATCTAGTCCTAAGGCTCTATAAATACAATCAGGCAACTGTACGTGTTCATAAAAACAAAAAAACAAAAAACCAACAAATCTTAAGAAAATAAAATTAACTAGAAACTTGGATCATTTGTGTTTGTCACTAAACAGTCGGTAAAAGGTTTCTACATTGAATTATTATTATTGGACAGCTTATTGTCATAGATTTGGGGTAGATACAACGATACATACGTTGTACAAAAACTTGCGTTTGATCTAGGATTATATGCACTTGCCGTTGAAATTTAATGCAGTTCACTAGCTTTACAGCAGTAATGCTCTACAATAGCAATTCACTAGCTTTACAATTGTATTTCTACATTAGACAATCATTTTCCGCAAATTCTTGTCAAGTTTTGTCTTTATTAAGAAAGCGCCTAGGCTGTTACTGATACTAAGTTGTGTATGCTGTAGATGCATATAGGGCACAGCAGGCTGCTGGAGTGTGCGTCTTCGATGAAAGCGACACGCCCCTTATATACATGTACTACAATGTTCATCCAAAAAGCTGAGCCAGCCATCGCAGATTGCTCGAGCAGCGTGTCTAATGCATAGAACCAGCCCAACAAGGCATATAGGTCGTCAGCCCCAGCTCATATTCTTTGGAGTAGACAAATGTTTTGACCAAAGTAGAATTATAGCAGATAAACACCGCACACTAAGCCAACTCAAAGAATACTTATTTCTGTCTCTGCTTTTCATCAGCCAGAAAAAACAAGGAGTTTTAGCCCCATTCCTTGCTTTGGGCAGGAAGTCAACGAGATTGAGGAAATTCTTTATGTTCATCACTCTTTCCTTAAGAGCTCCTAAGACAAGAAAGATGTTGCAGCAATGATTTTCATACAAAAACTGAGTAGAATGTGTTTTAGCGACGTATAGTTTGTAAATGAATTTCCAACCGATTGTTCCTATGGCAGCTATATGATATAGTCATCTGTTTCTGATTAAATTTGATAAATCTGTTTAATGTGTGATAAGACCTGTCATTTCCAAGTTTGGTTAAGATATCTGTAAAAGCTATATCCTATACGGAGACAATTCATTTTTCAAGCGATTGTTCCTATGGCAGCTTTGATATGACCGGACGGTGCACATATTGATTAACTCCATTTAACATAAAGTTGAGTAATGCAAAGAAATAATGTCATAGTTTTTAAGAATTCCCTTTATAATATAACTTCAAGTATATATTGAAGCCATAAATACAGAGATAGTTTTCAACCGTATATAAAATTGATACGATGGAATAGCCAAAAAATATAATCTTTGTTTCCTAAAGCGAGTTAATAAGAGTTAAAATAATCGTCAGTAATGTTAAAAATTTTGTTGTGGTTGATGGAGTTCATCAATCTGTGCACAGACTGGCTCATATATTGGGCTGATTTTGATATTTAGTACACCTAGAGAACATGCCGAAACTTACAATTCAGGATATCTAACCATATAAACAATGTGTTTTACGTACAAATCTAATTTCGGCCGATTGTTACTGACAGCTACATATGTATATGATATAGCTATCCGAACCGTTTAAGATACTACTATTTGGATCAGAAACAGACTAAGGCAACCAAGGCATCGCTAGAGGAACTCGGCCATTGATGCTAATAATATAATATATACATTGTAGAGTCGGAAATGTCGCCTCCAATATTTTCCTAATCAAATTGTAATTCATGCTGCAACAGCTCTAGTCAATGATTGCAGTTAGCTCCACATGGCGGCAAGTGTGTAGGCCCAACCAAAGGGTTGCCCTTGGCAAGGCAGACCCAATTACTTCATCAAACGTGCCCGCCGCTGCATGGAAGCTGAGCTCATCTAAAGGATACAACGCTGGCAGGCACTAGCCACATTTGAATTGTAATAGAAACATATTTTAGGTAAGAAAACAATATAGAGATATTTACGCTTGTTTTTGTAGACTTTTGTGAATGGTTTTTATATTCTCGTATCTTACGTGCAAACAAAAAACGCTTACAGTAGAAGTCTAAATAGATTTAGAGTTCAATTGGATCTGCGCGGTGTCCAGACACGGTTACACACTCATTTCATTTTTTGTACAGAATTTTTCTTGATTTTTACTTGGAAATAACAATAGGGCCAGTCTGCTTGGCGGCGTCACGCTGCTTGGCAACAATCTGGTTGGCAATGCGATCCAAATCACGCTGTCCAATGGAGCTCAGTTTGCGGCCACCCTCTGGGTGCTTCTCAACCAAACGGGCATGCTCCAAGGCCTGCAGTGCCTTGCGGGCAGCGCCATCAGCGGCACGGCAAAAGTGCGATGGGTGCACACCGTTGCGCTTGCGGCCACCATAGATCTTGGTAATGGAGCCCACACCAGCGGGACTGCGGTGGTACAAATGACGCAAAATCGATGCGCAACGCACATAGAACCAGTCGGGATCGTAGGGTGCCAGCTCCTTGAATTTGGCTGTCTTGATGATGTCCATCTGCTCGGGCACCTTCAATTTGCCAGTCCTTTAAAACAAAAAGTACACAAAACAAATCAATGTGTGAGGTTATGTGTATGCACAAATACAGTGTTGTATAGAGGGGTAAAACTCACTTCTTAAGGAAAACGGCGACCGCCTTGGTGACGGCATGCTGGTCAATATCCTTCACTGTGACGCCTGGCATCTAAAACAGGACGAGAGAAACAGCATTGTAACAAAAAAAACATAACAATTCATAAAGAAATTGATTTAAAAAAAAAAAAGTAAAACACGTTGCTATTCGCAAGCGCACACACATACACGCGCGCGCAGTCTCACACGCACACACACAAACAAAGACACAACAAATATCATGCCAATTTACGAATGTAATTTTTAAAGCAATTCATGTGTTATGTGCCATTATTAAGTTACTAAATTTGATCATTCACTCTGTCACTTTACTGGACACACATTTTCATTTATTGTTTTGCATTTGTTGCAATATTTTCAATATTTAAAAAAAAATATTCACGTAAACGAATGCGAGCACTACCTTTCTTGTCAAAGTCAACCGGAAAAAAGAACAAGACGCTCGAAGTTGGCTGCGCTTATTGTCACAAACAAAGTTGCCACCTAATTTGAGTAAGTGTTCAGTGTTTGGCAACGCTTTCAAATCGAATCGATAACTAAACTTACCGAACTCAAACGAACATAGGTTTTCGATTGAGCGCGAAAATTCAAAAAAAAAAAAAAAAAATGGTCTACCAAGGAAAAATAATTGCATCCACGTACTTATATTGCAGAATATTAATAAAATATGATAAGTCTATGTACATTGGTTTAGTAATAAATAAATAAATAAATACAATATGATATGACAAAAATATCAATCAATATTGTTTTTACCGGCGATTAATATACCGAAAATCAGGAATTTCAAATCCTTGCGCCATGTAACAGGCAGAAGAAGACATCTCCGACCCTATAAAGTATATATATTCTTGAACAATATCAAAAGAGATTGGGATTTGGCCATGTCCGCCTGTATGAACGCGTCGATCTCAGCAACTATAAGAGCTAGAGACACCAAACTTGGAATGTAGTTTCCTGTATACCATGCACAGATCAAGTTTGCTTCCGATTTCAGATATCTCCCTCCGTTCCCCCGCAATTAGATCACAACTTTTTACAGCCACACTTTTTAAGATATAGCCCTGGAACTTGGCATGTATTATGCTTAAGTCACTCTTAATCTACTGTCCAAATTTGGACGAAGATGTGGTTGAAAGTTTTGAGCTTGGGTACAGGGAGTTTTGTAGTCGGGTATACTTGACTAGAGCCTTCTTACTTGTTTTTTTTTTACATTCTTAGCGAGACACCTTACCACTTTTAACAATACTGTTGATTGTGATAATAAAAATATATATATATAAAAAATAATAATACGATATTGATATCAATGAAGAAATTTCAATATATGCGTAAGTGAAATCTGTACTAAATATTTATTAAACTCAAGTGACAATTCTATTTCGTTTGTACATAGCAGCAAGGTGAGGAGAATGTATGTTTCCAATTAAAAAAGAAACGTTTGAAATATCACATACAGCAGAAACAGTAGAAAATAAGACATATGTATACTTTTTAAAGTATTTTTTATTCACGATTACACATACACGTATTATAATCATTTTATAGACATGTAGATAATATAGATAAATGTTTCCATCAATATTCAGTGCAGTCGTACTTCCGCCAGCCATCAGCAAATGCTTTGACTCTAGCAATGGAGTTGTGCTCCTTATGCGGTTTGCGCCAGGCATTTGGGTTCAGCTCCAGCATGCCACCAATGATTTCCTATAAATAAATCGAATAAGCTAGCAAATAATGCTAATTAAGAGCGGGAAGGCGGCACACGAACCTGAGCAAAGTTAGCTGGAAAGCGATCCTGATCTTCTATAACGTGAGCAAATCCCGATTGCATGCCAAAGTTAACCCAAAAATAGGGCAAACCCTTGGGTATGGCAGCTCGGACAGATTTGTTTCGCAATGATATCAGCTGCTTGTTGATGCACCATTCCTGCTCGGACTCCTCGATAGCCTTCTTGAAATAGAATGGGGCCATTTCAGCGCGTGCCTCCGGTATGGGTATGCAGTGGACGCTTAGATGTGGTCGTCTATGCAGCTTATTGGCAATCTCGTAGAACACAACATCCTTGCCCTGTGCTGCAAACATGCGAGTCAGCGCCTTTCGGAAATTGGTCATCTCCTCCCAGGCATCCTCATCCAGCTGTGTGCAGGCGGAAACATGCTGCATGCTGCTCAATATGCAATGTCCGCTTTGGAGACCCACGTACCATGGCAAAGTCACATAGATCTTGTCCCCCATCGCAGTCAACAGCTGCTTGTCCAGCTTTCGTGAGTCAAAGCAACGCTCACAGTTATCCAGCGTTGCAGCGAGCTTCTCATGCTCTTGTATGGCCTTCTTCAGTTCACGCTTATCGGCATCCGCCTCCGAGATGTTCTTGCGCACCTTGTCCGCGAATATATCCTCGAGATCATCGTTGGGGTTCTTGTGCTTGGACACAATGTCCGCAAATTGCAGATTCGAATCAGCTGCAGTTGCATGTTTCTCCCGCTCGAACTAAAATTGAGGAAATATTAGCATTTTTTGGGTTTGTTTTAAAGTAAGTATATTCTCATTGTCTATGGTATTGTTTTAGGATTGCAATCACTTGCCATTGGGATAGGATTCAATCCTGAATCTTGTTTGTGGAATAACTTATTATATATAATAACTGTTTATTATCCGATCGACTTGAAAGTTGGACAGTAGATTAAGAGTGACTAAAGTATTGTACATGTTAAATCCCAAAGCAATATCTTTAAAATTGTTGGTATAAAACGTTTTGATCGATTTGCGGGGGAACGGGGGCAGATATAACAGATTGGAAACAAACTTGATCTGCGCCTGCTATACAAGAACCTACATTCCAAATTTGGTGTCTCTTTAGAGCTCTCTTTAGAGCTCTTATAGTTGCTGAGATCGACGCGTTCATCCGGACAGACAGACGGATATGGCCAAATCGAAATCTCATTTGATACTGATCAAGAATATATATACTTTATAGGGTCGAAGATGTCTCCTACTGCCTGGTACATAATTTTGCACAAATCCAATACCCCCTTTCTACCCATTTTATGGGTACAGGGAGTAAAAATCATTAGGAAAGTCTACTCCTACGGGCGGGAAAGTTGTGTTCAATATATATTGTTCAATATAATGCATTTAAATCTATATATTTCGCCGGGCAACGCTGGAGTCTTGCCAGCTAGTATTTCTATACTTTTATAAATCTGCCAAGGCAAAAGAGTTCTGTAAACAGAGTAAGATTAACATTATTCCCAGCCGTATTCCTATGCCCTGATAACTAACCTAAGGCAACCATCTGCCTAGGTGTGCTTATTTGCTTTGGATTAGTCGAATAAATAATCTTGGGAGAATTGGGGACCTATGCTAGAAATGATTAGAACAATATTAATTACCATTTGCTTAATGTCATAGCGATCATCGTCCGCAAAGTAGCGCACGCGTTGTCCATCCTCATGGGTGTCCACCTTCCGCTTGCTGCGCTTTTCACTCCTGCGCCCGCCGTAACGCGAGTTGGGATCATGCTGAGAACTTGATGTACGCGATTGCACCAAAGGACGGACATTGCCACTGGCATCGGTGCGTGTAAGGAGCACGTGCTCCTGCTCTTGATCCTTGTGCTTCCTTTTTTTGGTCTTTGATGATGGCATTTTGCCGCTGGCCAGAAGCTCGGCGCGCACTTTGCGTGCCGCCTCCAGCTGTATGTTGAGCTCAGCCGCCAGCTGTGTTTTGCCCTTGAGCTCCGCCTTGATAGCCTTGCTGGCCAATTGATTGATTTGCTCATCTGTGAGATACGCTGGCTTATGCTCTGTACTCTCATCGTTTGAGCTACTGTCTGTAGTTGCTGTAGAGGGTGAGGGAGTACGCTTTCTGTTGCTGCTGCTGCTGCTGCGGCTGCTAGTTACTGTTGACGGCTTTTGCCAGTTGCGTGTGCTGCTACGTGGCTGTTGATCTAAACTGCGACCTCTAGCAGTCTGCTGATCGGGTTCGTCGTCAGTTTTTGGCTTTTGAAAGCCTGGCAAACCAGTGCCATTGTCTTTCCAGTAGGGATTCAGCTCATATTTGCTTTTGGCTGGATCATAGGCATCAATTTGCTGTAGTTTTTCATTGGGCTTAGTCGGCTCCTTGCGTTCCTTGGAGTACGTCTTCAGCGTTAGCGTATCGCTGTTGGTCATCCAGTCATCCCGTTGCGGCGGAATATCTGTGGAAATTTTCTCCTCAATGGTGAACTTTCTCTCTACCCACTCTTCCGAGCTACTGTCACCCTTTTTGCGAGTTTTCTCTGGTTTCTCGGGCTTCTTGGGTTTCTTGGGCTTCTTGGGGCGTTTGCGTTGCCTATCATTTGAACTAGAACTGGAGCCAGAACTGGAGGAGCTGGAACTGGAGCCATCGCCATCGCTGTCGCTGTCCGAGTCATTGTTACTTTCGCTGCTGCTGCTGCTGCTAGTGCTGTATTTGCGCTTTTTGTGCTTCTTTTTCGGTGGCTTTTTCGATTTGCGTGACTTCTTTTTTGGCTTATGTTTGCTCTTTTTCTTGCTGGGCTTTGACTTTGTGCTGGACGCCTTGCCCAACTTATTCAATTTATTGGACACCGCTGGTAGCATCCAATTGCTCTCCCCGCGCAGCTCCCTTTCTATTTCGCGCTTGTTGCGCTCCTCAGCCCGCTCTTTTGCCTGTTGAATTGATTATTAGCCTCATACCAATGAATGCAACAATTCGTTTACCTGTTGTAATAGCTCCTCGCGCGCCTCTCTGAGTGCCTGGCGCGCCTTCTCCTTATCACTCGCACTTTCGAATTGTATAGAACTCATTTTATTTGCTGTTTTTATCAATTTCAACAAGTGCGAGCTAATTAAATATGCTAGAAATAAACAAACCAAAAAGAGCTGCCACACTTTACATTTACGATACACCAGCAGCTGAGCGGAACCACTATTAATTTATCGATATTGTTTCCACTTAAAGCATTCAAACTATTCAATTTATCAAGTCTTAATTAAAACTCTAGGATACCCTAAGCTTTTAATTAGATTATAATAGTGATTCATCCTGCTGTTATATACATTTTCCATGAAAGTTGCCAAATTTTATACTTACGATATACTCGTACAAGTATGTGAGGGAACCGGTATTAATATATCGATATCATTATTATTTGCAATTATATCTTTTAATTTTCTTATTAAATCTTTATTTAAACATTTTTTTTTATTTATGATGTATCCCCAACTCTCACAATTTGCCAACTCATCAGAATACGAACAATTTTTCTTAACCACCCCCACAGAACTCTTACGTAAGCTACATTCAACATGCGCAGATAATGGCAAGAATTATTATGTAAACGGCGCAATAATAAGTACTAAAAAATAACAAAGAATTTAAATGGGGAGGCACTAACTGATTTATTTAAAAATACATATATCATATTTATGATTTGAACTAATCATAATTCAAAATTTACGCCCAAATTAATCGATATATTTGTATGAGCACTACATTTAAAGCAATCGACATCTCTATTTGCAGACGCAGCTGTTGTGAAGTCTCGGCTTAGCTAGATTTTAGTTAATTTTTATTGCGGCAAGCATAGAAAACATAGTAATTATGCCATTATATGAGAGTGTAATGCAAGAGAAGCCACCAATTGTGCTGGACATTGGGACTGCATATACCAAGTGAGTGCAAATCGTGCGATAAATTAAAATTTTCCATTGTTGTTGTCCAAGATGATATCATCGCTGTCTATTTAATGTTTTTATGTTTTTGTAGGCTGGGATTTGCAGCAGAGGCTTATCCGCGTAAAATTATACCCACGGAGGTGGTACTGACGACGACTGGGCAGACGAAGCGTTTATTTGATTACGTGGAAACCGAGGAGCTCTACGATCAAATTGTTGATTTTCTGCAAATCATATTCTTCAAGTAGATCAACAAGTTCCTGTTCATATTTTTAGAAATAATTGTAATGAACTATTTGATATTGCTTGCAGGCATCTGCTGGTCAGTCCCAAGGAGCGTAAATTCGTTGTGGTTGAGAACATCTTTGGACAGACGGTCATACGGGAAACGCTGGCCCGTGCGCTCTTTATACACTTCGATGTGTCCTCTGTGCTATTTGTGCCCGCGCATTTAATAGCACTCTCCACGCTGGCCGTGCCCACGGGCATCGTTGTGGACATTGGCTACAGCGAAACGAGCATAATGCCCGTCTTCAGTGGTGTGCAAATAATGGGCGCATTTAAGGATCACAGCTATGGCAGCAGCGCCGTTCATGATGAAATCAAGCGACAACTTCTGGCAACGGGCGTCAAGGAGCCGCTGCTCACGGAAAGCGTATTGGAGGATATCAAGCTACGCACCTGTTTTGTGACCACCTTCGAGCGTGCTCAGGCACGCGCCAACAATGTCGAGGAGCAGCCGCTGCCGCCGCCCAGCGTTGACTATGCAATTTGTGATAACGATGCGGTCATCAGCGTGCCGGGCATCGTGCGAGAGACCGTCTACGAACTGATGTTCGAGCAGAACAATGAGCGGGACAGCCTGCCGCATCTCATACTGCGCGCCATCCTCGACTGCAGTTTGGATGTGCGACGAGCGCTGGTCGAAAGCATATTTGTGATTGGAGGCGGCGCCATGGTCACGGGTTTGCTGGCACGGCTCAAGCAAGAGCTGCATTATTTGCTGGCCAACGATAGCTACTACGCAGAACGTTTCCACGGCGAGCTACAGTTCAAGTTCTACAATACAATTGGGAAACAAAACTTTACCGCCTGGTTGGGCGGCGCCCTATGCGGCGCCACTGATTTGATACAGACGCGTTCCCTATCCAAGGAGGCGTATCTAAGGAGTGAGCATGTGCCCGATTGGAGCAATCTGTGCGACAATAGGCATGCCGGCTAATAGTGTCCCCCATGCATACTCATAAGTACATACATACATACATATTTATTTCAATTGCATTATTGTATTATATACTTCTTATATACCTAATATGTAGTAGGCTAAAAGTGAACTTCGAGTAGGAAAATTACATACGAGTATAAAAATGTTTAAGTATATATTGCGCTTAAAGCTATTTCTCTTAACGTCTTAACAAATTATTGTGCATTGAGAAACTCCCGAGGCATACAAATATAACTTATTCGTATTCCCAATTACATACATATATATATATATGTATATGTATATAAATATTATTTATCTTGGAATAACTGGCAACTGGCATGCGGCGTTGCTTCAATCGTGTCTAGAAATTAAGTTTAAAGCGTCGAATGGAATAACTCCAAACACGCTTAGGGCACCCTGGTTTAAATTGTTAACGTACTATTTATTATACCCGGCTTGAGAGGAGCTCAAATAAATGTACATATGTATATGTGCGCACTTACACGAATCAGCGCGGGAATTTGACGATTCACATTCTTCGTTCAATTTTTGTTTATAGGTTAGCAGGCGGCACCTTCTAACCTACAAGCAATAACTTAACGAAGCAAACTCATTAAGGTAAACTTCATCGTCGAAATCCCGTACAGTTTATACGTCATGAAGTTTTGATATTTTGGGCAGAGGTAGTGGGTCTGGCGTTGACCATTATTTCGTTATAGTTATTTATTGTTTGTATGTTTGTTTTTTCGCGCATTTTACTTTGTGTTATTCTCACAGAATGTGAAATAAGAGCAAAATAACAAAACTTCATGATGTAAATTCATTCATAGTGTAAATGCAAACGCAGTTACGTAGCAAACTAAAGAAAATAGATTCACGAAGTAACTTCACCATTTAAATGCGAACTATGTACTTTCGGCACTTTGTGTATATCGTTTGTTTTTGTTTTTGTTTGTATGTTGTATGTTTATTTCAGTTTTCGTTTTTGCTTTCTTCTTTTAGTTTGTTGTTTTCTTAATTTTTGCTTTAATTTAATTGTATAATTTCAGTGTGAATATTGTAAATATACTCGCAGCACTATATATATATTCATTAAATCCCGATGTGTGTGTGTGTGTGTGTGTTTGTGTTTGTTTTTCCATATACAAGATGCATATTATATAATAATAACTCCTGCCTTATTAACTAAACCCTAAGCGTAATTTCAAAATTTCTTCATAATATAAATACAATATATAATATGTATACTATATTAATAGGGTCTCCTCTTCTTTCGAATATACAAATTTGATAATTTTCTATATATATGAATGTATATAAAAATGACGAACTGTGAAAAATACCCCCATATACCCACCCCCTCCCCACCCCTCACACACACACACACACACACACGTTGGCGAATTCTTCGATTTCAGGGACAACGCGATTACGATCTTAAATTGCTTTTCGAGCATTAATTGGGGGAACTTATAATTTAATCATTATCGATCTTCGATTTTGGTTTTTTGTGTGTTTTTTGTTGTTATTTTCTTCTTATTTTTTGGGCTTTCCTTTTTGTTTTACATATGTGTATGTGTATTTGTGCAAAATAATTAACAAATTTTGGGAACAATAAATAACAAGGCTAACAAGTGTAAAACTGCACGCCAATGGAGCAGAGCAGGCTTAGGAAAAATAAGGATAAGGAGCGGGGTGGAGTTTGAGGTGGAAGGCATTGGTAAACTCAAAGAAACACCTTGGAAATTATGTACGCTACGGATTGCGGTTGGAGGAACTTAACAATTATGATGTTATACAATAAATAATAGCAAGGTTATCAATATGTATACAAATATTAAAAAAAAATTATATATTTATAGTAATATATATATATATATATGTTTATGTATATGATGAAGGACTTGACTGGCGTCAGTGGCAAGCCTTGAGCACCGCCAGAAGTATGTAGCCGCAGTTGGCTTAAGGTGTTAGAAAACCGTTGTTGGAGCTGGAGAGCTGGGGAGCTGGGAGCTGGTAGTCGGAGTCGAACAAGGATTAGCAGCGGTTCAGCTACCTTAATCAGTTTACAATTAATTTAAGTTCAGTCGTCACCGGAGCTGGTCGGCGTCGGCGCTGCCTTGCCTGTCACTTCTCGCCGGAGAATAGCTTGCTCAGGTTGGTATTTTGATTGTTATCCATTAAATCACAGCTGGCGGTGGCGGCCGCCTTGCCGATGGCCTTCTGGCTGGGCTGCATTGGCGGCAGATTGGCTATTTGCACCTCATGGCGAAACAATTGATTAACGCTGCGTCCAACCAGCTGAGCGGTCAGCTTCTTGAATATATCCTTCTTGGCACGATCCACTTTGTTGCCCTTCACCGGCGCCACAGAGATTTTCTCATCAAACTTTTGTATATCCGCCGCATTCACGCTGGGTATATGCTGCAGCACCTCGCTCAATATAGGAAACTTGGGACGCAACAGCTCATAGAACTGGACGCCGAGCGTTATTAGGCCCGATTGATTTGCCTCATGCTGGCCGTGCACCTGCATGCCCTGGAGCACGGCCGTAAACGCGCTCACCGCCTTATTCTCGTCCATTAGCTGCTCGGCAGCCAGGAAGCGCATCACTGGGGCGGCAATGTTTACCGCCTTCATGTTGCACATGCCATCGTTCCAGGCAATCGCCTTGAGTAGCGTCATCAGTATATAGTTACCAATTAGGCCATTTCGCAGCAGTTTGCCACCCAAATCGCTGATGATGTCCGAGAGTAGCGCCGATTGGGAGGCACGCGATTGGGGCGCACTGTCCATTGAATGCTCCTCGTTCTCCATGGCCATTACATTAGCGCCAGCGGAATTCACATGATCCGCACCAATTTGACCGCCAACAAGCGCTATTTTAAGCACATCCAGATACTCACGTGTGAGCGTGCGATTCAGCTGATCCTCCAGCACCTCCTGCGTGTCATTGACCTCACCGTTCAGCTGGCCGGACTCGTATAGCGAGGATATGTATAGCCAGCGTCGGGTTAAACGCTCGCACATGAGCGGCGTGAGGTGGGCGAAGAGCGGCACCAGCACCGAATCATAGTAGCTGGGCGGGCAGGAGTATACAAATGGCTTGAAGAAGACGCGTATGATGGGCCTCATGCGATAGTCGGGTATGATGTCCATGCAGCTGAATACATTGCTGATGATCGCATCGGACAGGCCCATCAGCTGATAGAGATCACGCCCCAATGAGGGTCCCGCCGAGCCCATCAGATGGTAACATCCCTCGGTGACCAATGTCATGAATGTCTGCATCTTTTCGAAGGCAGTCGGTTCGCTTTTGATGGTCGTGTCGAGCGGATCAGCTGGTATGGCGCATATACCCATTAGCAGCTTCTTTTCATGCTCCAGCATGCCGTGTATGTTGCGATAGCCTTCGGATAGGCCAGCCAGGCTATCCGGTGTGAAGAGCTCGTTCAGCACACGAATCAGGCTGAGCACATGCGAGAGCAGCGGCACCACATGCTTGGTGGCTGGATTACGGCATATGGGATTGCCTAGATCGGTGCAGCCAATGACAAAGCCGCCGCGTTGCGCACGATCCGGATCATCTGGCCATGTGCAGCGTTTAATGACGCCAAGGACAACATGCAAGGCATCCAAAATGCGTGAACGATTCGCTATTGAGGGATCAGTCTCGATGACAAAGACGGGCGGCTTGTCCAGGCCCACAAAGCGCATAAAGTCCTGCGGCGACTTGAAGGCCTCACCAAAGCTGAGCCACTCAGTCCGCTTGCGCTGCACAATGTGCTCGATGAAGAGCGTCTGGCGCTCAAAGTCACAAAAATGATTTGAGATTAGGATGAGCGCCTCTTGGAGCGTGGTGCGCATCATGCGGCATAGTTGTGGTGGCCCTGGCGTTGGCGGCTCCTTCAGCAGGCACTCGACATGGGTGTTAATCTGCTCAAACACGGGCAGCAGGAGCAGCGGATATTTGTGCGCTAGTTTAACCAGCAGCGAGGCAGCATGACGACGCAGATTCTTGGCCGACTTCATTTGCACCTTTTCTAGCACATTGGGCGGCTTCAAGACCAATGCACGAAAAATTTTGTCCAGTACGCGCGGCAGCAGCTCCACACCGCTCATGGCCACACAATTGTTGGGCGTCAGCTGGCAGGAGGACATGCTGAGGAACACAAATAGCGCCGATATGCAAGATAGCAGCAAGGAGTAGATGAGTGGATTGTTTGTTTCTAGCTTAAGGCACTCCTCCAGCAATCGCAGGCCACCATTCACCGATGGACGCTCCGCGACCAGCAAAATGCGACTAAGCACACCGTCCAGCACACAAACGAGCGCATCCCATTCCAGATATATGGGATCCAGCACACTGCAACTGATGTTGGCCATCTCATGGTCGGTTTGGGCATTGCGTAGACGCGATTGAAGCCACTGCTCGCAGTAGCCGTATGTGATTAGCGGCTGGACGAGCGTTGATTGGCGAAATATCTCGAGGAAGTCGGTGCGGCAGCGAAAAAAATAAACGGCAAACTCCTCCTCGCTGTCATACTCCAAGCGTATATAGGATTCGGTGCTGCCATGTGCCTCAGCTTGTACATTGCTCGGATATGGGATTTTAACAATGCGCGGGGCAATCGTTTGTATCAGCTTGGGAATGTTGTTGACCATCAGATAGTCTTTGGAGCAGCCATCATGCTTTAGCAGCAGCTGCCATATGAGCGCCGCACCGTGCGCCACAGAGAGGGATGGATGCTGCACGAGCAGCATTAGGCACTCGAACATGATCTCCAAATGTGCCGGTCGTTGTGTGCCATCATCTTTACCCCACAGCGCCACCAGCTGCTGCACCATGCCATTGAGCACCTGCAACAGTTTCTTTAAGAAATTATGCTGCTGCTCAATGACCTGAACACTGCTGGCATCTGTAGACGACGCCATTTGGCTGGCCGTATAGATGTAGCGCAATGGCTCCTCGCCATACAGCTGTAGTAGAGGCTTGCGCTCCTTGGTTTGGCCCTTGCGATTCGTGATCTGGGCCAGACACTCGGCGGCATCGCACTGGAATGCTTTGTCATTTAGGAGAATGCATAGGAAATGCATCAGTTTGCCATTGCTGGACATGATGTGATTGATGCTGACCCACTCAACGAATCCGCTCAGTGTAAGCAGCACCGTCTCGACGACGCGACTGTGCGCGTTCGCCTTGTGAAAGTTACCCAGGCGTGTTGTCTCACGGAATGCGTTCACATGCTGCTCGATGAGGCGCAGGAAGAACTCAAAGATATCGCTCATATTGTTGTTGAGCGCCTGATACATGTCCTTGCGACGTTGATTCGATTCGATTGTCTGCAGCAGCGCAACATCCTCGACCAGGCGCAAAAATACCAACAGCACCAGCTCCGTTTGTGCCTCGCCATTGTTACAGGCCTGCGATAGTTCCGGCAACAGATCGGACCACTGTTGTGGCCATTCGCGCTTGATCATCTCGACAATGATGCGCGAGAGGGCGTCCTTTAAATGCAGCAGGCTACGATCCTCGGCGGGGCCGACACCAATATTAAGCATCTTGATGGCATTGTCCTTAATATAGACCTTCTCCTCATGCGTTATGCAGTTCCATTTGTACTTGATTGTATACTCAATTAGCTGGAGTCCAAAGTGACGCACTTCCTGATTGAACTGCATGGAACTGCTGGCCAAATAGAGACCCACCTGGGCGCAAAGCGGTGACTCCTCCTTGAATCGCTCACATGCCATATACGCCTCGAGTCGTGCCTGTTGCGCTGTCAACGGATGCATGATCAGATCCACCGCCTTGGCCAGTTCGGCGGCTAGCGCCTCCGTAACGCCAAGCTGTGCCATATTTCCTTTGCAGCCTAGTTGCCTCGTTGTCTTCTATATCTATATATATATATATATGTATAAATTGACAATTGCAATTAATAAATAATGATGCAATAGCATTGGTTCAATTGAAATTATATTACAATGCCTAAATATATAAGTTGTGTTAGTATTGGTAAATGTATGTGCATGTATTAGTGACTTTGCTTAACACTCAGCTTAAGCCTGGCGCCGCAATGGTGTACGTGTGTGCCATGTGTGTGTGTGTATGGGTGTTTGGTAAATGTAACGGTAGTATGTAGTTCTATTCCTTGCATTATGTTTATTGTTGATTCTCTTACCCTTACGTTTTGCCGGTTTATGCTAATGCTGATGGTGATGCTGCCGCCTATCGCCTCTCACCTCTCGCCTCTCGTCTTTCGCTCCTCACGCGTGTGTACTTTCGATTTTTGTGTGTTGCTGTTGTGCGGAATTTTTCGCCAATGCGGTTAGGGCCAGACGTTTGCGATTGCGATTAGCTTATTTATTGGCTGCTTAAACTGTTCGTTCGCTGTTAGCTGTTGCTACGGCCTGAATGTGTGTTTTTATCACGCATTTACACTTATTGCCGAACCAGAAGACACATTCGAAATTTACGTGTCCTCACATTTGAAAATGCTTAAAATCTGCTAAAAATGTGTCTTTTTCGTGGGGCTACTTTTTTGTCAGCAAGGAACGCAGCATGCTGACTCGATAACACATCCAGTGCGATATCTCGATACACTTACTGAATGCACGCAGGGTTGTTAAGCTAGTCACGATTAACAATTTTGCATTTTGTGTATTGCGAAAATTTTTAAAATAACGCATTCCTCATTCAGTTATTGATCAAATTATTAACATGATTTTCTGTATTTAAATCGATAGTTATATGGCTCATATCGCGCGATAGTGTTAAAAATATAAAGTGCGCTTTCCATTATGTTTTACAAGAAAAAGCTTCTTCAGCGTCAAAGATGCTATTCGCTAATCATCTTGTCAATTTCATATCAATATCAAATTTAATATTATTACGATATTTGACGTATTACCAATTGTGATTTGTAAACATGGCAATATGACAAATATACAAAAATTAATGGACAAAGTTTTAAAATAAATAAATAACAATGTCTATTATTTATTACATATTTTTATTGTTGATTTTAATCATAACATTTTACATATCGTGATACATACAAAAAAAATACAGCAAAATATTGGAAACATATGAAATGACATTTTCTATACTTCTTTGAATTTCACAAGCAAATTCTTCACTCTTGAATTATTGTCACATTTATCGTGGAATACTTGCGCATAAACGTAGCAAATGACCTTTTGCAAATACCCCGAGCGTTTTATAACACTGGTTAGTACTAGAAGCGTCTTGGTGCGAGCAAAACAACAACATCGGCCCGGCATGTGTGCAAAAATGTGAATGCGAAATAGCAGCGCCTGAAAACTAAGTCAACACAATTATTTTCAACATCAGTTTGGCCGCACTGCTGCTCTACAATAAAATAACACATTGAAATCAAGTGAAACGGTGGCTTTGCCAATTATATATAGCACATATGGAATGGTACGAAGTGGATTTGAATGGCGATCGCACATGCGAATTCCGGGAACGCCTCTTGCCCGGGTATGATGAAATGCTAACTCTGCCGCTGAATGAGCGCGGCATCAACTGTAAGTACAACTGACAAATGCATTATTATGTACACTTACATTTATTGACAATACATTTCCAGCCGATTACATTGGTGGCATTATAAACGAGGGGAGGTGGGGCTGGCTAACGCGCATTAACACAAATGAGGCTACTTTGCTGATATGTGATATGGGCGATGGCCAACGCATTGGGCATTACACTTTTTGGGAGCAAGGGCAGAAGAGAGCCGACCCGAAACAGCAAACCAACATACGCTTCGTGGTGGAGATTCATCCGGAAAGGCTCACCGGACACCGTCTGCTGGCCGTATGCATTGAGACGGGCAATTCAAGGTCGTCGCTGGCCATCTACACGCCCAGCAGCAGTCAGGTGCTGCGGTACATTAACCTGGGTAACGATATCCTTGTAACCTCTATGACTTTTCTGGACGAGAGCCTGTTGGAGAGCACATTACTGCTTGAATTTGATGGCTGCCTGGCTGTAGGCACGGACGTGGGCACCGTCTTGTTGATTGACGTAAATGCACAGCAGGTGGTGGATACTCGCAAGGAGAATTTTATTCTTTCAGATAAAAAGGTGCTTCGTGCGAAACTGTTTCCCGTACCATTGAAGGGTTCAATGTCTGCCGGCTGCATCCTTGAAGATCTTGAGTATAGCCGCCGCCTGGACCAGCACTTGACGCTGGAGCTGGACTTGTTCGATGATGCGGACGGACCGCATGTTATTTGCAGCCTGTTGGCACTCAATATAATGACTGGCTTTGCTGCCGGCATGGAAAATGGCCGTATCTTTCTATATGATTTGAAGTATTGTAAATTGTTGAAAGTTTGGAGCATGCCCGAAGATCAGCTACCAGCAACAGTGGAGCGCTTGTGCTGCATTGTGCCACCGGACGATCCAAAGCCCTGCTTCTATTTAAGCGCTGTCTACCGTCGCAAAAATCGTCTGATGAGCTCACTGTTTTCCGTCAACTACGGCGAATCCGTCATGATGCCGGATAATATTAACATGCAAATGTTTAACTTTGAGAGCGTCGCGCCTTGCATGTGCCTCGTCTTGGATGAGGGCAACTGCACGCCGACTGATTGCAGTGCGGTCACCACCTTTCCCTTTGCCGGAGATAATGGCACCCTGCTCAACACCATTAGCTGGTACTCGCATACGGAGCAGAAGAACAAGGTTCTGGTATTTGATATAAATCAATGGTACAAGGACGAAATGCCCTGTCGTCCCCGTCCCCATGAGAAGCCCAACTACCTTTGCGGCTATATCCTCAACGGCCGCCAAACCGGCATCTCTTTCTCACTTAATCCCCACAGCATAACGCACTTCAAGACGCTGCATCGACGCGATGAACACTATTACCCCAGTGCATTGTCATTCGGTAAGTAAATGCATCCGACAATAACTTTCTAGACCTCGCTTTGCAGCATTCGACAGCATTCCTATCTTACTTTCTACGAGTATATTTATAACTTTCTCTTACCGATTTATCTGCAGAATGCACCCTGATGACCGTCACTGGCAATCGCAAATATAGATATGTTGGCGTCCAGCATAGTTTTCTTAATACGCTGTTCAGCCAGAGGGCGGACGTGTTCCTTAATCCACACCGGTACGTGCCGCAGATAATGCGTGTACGACTAATGCCGCAGTTTTGTGAACAAACTGATCTCGACAAGCTTTCCACGGTGCGCAAACGCTTAACAATCCCACTTATAACTCAAATACTTAAGCTTTATTTCTTTGCTTTTGCAGCGTGAAATGTATGAAATAATTATGGGAGTCTGCTTGGAGCAACATTCCGTTGCGCTGCTCTTATACTGTGCAAAGAATTGCTTGAATGGTAGCTTTTTATGCAACATGGTGCGACCCACGGGTCTAGCATTGTCCACACTGACCAACTGGATGGTAAAGCGCGCCAGGCACATTAAAGAACGAATCTCGGAGCTCTGTCAGGGCATCTTTGATTGCGATGGCTATTCGCTAGATGAGCGCGAGCAGACTGAGTATAGAGTGCTGAATGAGCATATGTATCATCTGCACGATTTGCATTTAGATATCATCAGGCTGGGCAAGGAGAGACTCTCAACAGAACAGCTAGATGATCTGAAGACCACGGAGCAAGCTCTTAACGTTCTATTGCAATATCAGAAACTTTTATTCTGGCTCATTGAAGATGGGGTTCTGCCCGATACCAACGAATCCGTGCCCGCGAATCAAAAGCCGCTGAATGTTATAGCCCGCGAGTATGGGGAGCTCCGCGCCAAGCTAAGTGCTAACAATTTTAAGCTCTATATTGATGAGATGCTGGAGAAAAGCGGCCTGGTGCCACCACTAAGGGATATTTGCGGCCAGGACGGACATTATCCGCCGGAGTCTCTGCGAGCCTTCATGCATCTAATGCTACTGACAGATGTGAAGATAATTCACAAGCAGGAGCTCCTACTGTACATGCTGCATGACTTGGATCAACTGTCGCCAACAGAGCAGCTACTAAAGAAATTTGTGTCACGGTTTAGCATCGAAAGTCAGCGGGTCTGTAGTGCAATGTCCTTTTGGTGTATGGATCATGGCAAGTTTGCGGTAAGTCTAGCTAAATGTTTCTCTCGCATTTCCATATTACTCTCAGGCCGGTTCCGGTTTCCGCAAGTGAATTCCACTTAAGTATTTTGATAGATTTTATACTCAATTGAATTGACTTGCCTTTGATAAAGGATTCTATAGGATCCACTCTTCTGGTAGGTTTGCTTAGTCGAAGTTCGAGGTTCTGTCAAATAACTTATTTGATACACGTTTCCCCTATTTGAGTAGATTACCAGAATGTTCATTTATGTGTCAAAAAGTTGTCTTATATCCGAAGTTCACCATACTAAGATAGAACTCGTAGAAAGAGAAACAGTTCTAGAGTTAATTTCATCAAAAAGTATGAGGTTCTTCAAAGTCAAAAGTCATTTTAATGGAATACTTTTCATATTGCAAAGAAACAACTTTAGATAGCTGAAATAATGGTCATGAAAGCAAGTGTTCAACCTGCTGTAATTAGATTCTTTCTCTCTTTTCTTTCTGTGTGCATATAAGATTTAACAGTTTACGAATTCATTTGAAAGTTGAGAAAGAGTGATTTTTCTAAAATGCAGCAATTAAAAGCGAAACGAAGGTCCTTTTGTGACTGTTAAGTTAACTGCATGAGAGATATCTGCAATTCGGTCTAACTCAAACTATTCTCCCTTTCCTTTTTGTGCAGGATTCAGTTGAGGAACTAAACAAGACGATCTCACCGGTCAGACAGGAAAATTGGCAGACGAAGATGCTGTTGGACACGCTGCTGGCTAACGGCGCCAATCGTGAGGCCATGGAGGTGATGCGTCGGCGACCGGCCTTCATAACCTCAGAGATGGAATTGAAGGTGTTTCTGGCAAACGAATGCATACCGGAAGCCTTTCATCATGCGCGCTTATACTATGATGAGTCGGGGCGATCGCTGCTGGAGAATTTCTTTAAGCATTGCATATACAATGGCAAGTACAGTGTCCTGGCGAGCTTGTGCCTGCGAGAGCATGAGGAGCAGCTTGTCTACCGTTTGCTGCGCCAGTGCAAGACACCCACAACGGACAGCGTACAGCTGATATTGCTGCTGAAGCGCTGCAAGTACATTGAGGCCGTGTCCTTTATGGACGAGGTGGCCGCCGAGGAACGGTATGGTGCCGATGGCCAGACTCAACAAGAGGAGACTAACGCGATACTGTCCGCCTATCGGGCCACCATGGCACCGGTCACACAATCTATAGCGGGCACATATTTTCGCATACGTGAGAATCTAAATGGGGATCAGCTGCGCAATGTCTCACCGGAGCCGTTCAGCTGCCAGCTGGCCAAGCAGCAGGCCAGCGGTATGCTGAGCAGCATCTTTCAAAGCTCCGCGCTGAGCGCCCACTGGGCCTCACGGCGCAACAACGAGGATCCGACGCCTGCTTTGAACAGTCGCAATATGCCCTTTCTGCGTAATGCCGCAGTAGCGCCCCATTATATGCCACAACGTCCACCCACGGTGCGACCCTTGCCAATGCCGATTGTTGAGAAGCGCACGTTGGAGCAGACTCATTGCTCTCGGTACGGGCAGGTAAGCAAGCGTCCTCGACTGCTGGGCGATCAGTTTAGAGAGGATATGGGCAGTTTTATCAAACGCTATACAGAACTGGAGCGAAATCAGCAGAAGACCCCGGAAGAGGTCTTAAAGGAGCAGCGGGATCAAGAGAATCTGGAGATGGAGAAGCAGCAGAAGGAATTTGAGCATCAACAGCAGGTTCGGCTGATTGCAGAGCTATTGCAACCGCCCGACTACTTGCAGTTTAAGGAGCCAAAGAAGCAGCTAGTCACTGAACGTATCCGTACTCCACCAGCCATACTAAAGCGTCGTGCATCCATGCGAGCGGCTAAGCAACGAACATCGTTAGCACAGCCGCTGGAGCAAAATATATCTATGGCGCCCACACCGATGCAAGAGGAACGCGAAGAGGAGGAGGAGGACGATTTTAGGTGCGAATGCCAAGACAAGGTTGAGTACGATGACGAGGACGCAGCGGAGATCGAGAAGGAAAACGAGAATGAAGGTGACGGCCATGGCAACGACGAAGGCGAAGCCGAAGCCGCGGTGGAACCCATGGAGCTGGGCAGCGAACCTGAGGAGGGTGAGGAAGAGGATGAAACCGATGAGATAATTGTTGAAATTCAACAGCAACAGGGCAGCCCAGATGTCAATCTTGATGTGGAGCAAGATGATTCAGAGTCAGAGTCCGAGTATCTCTCACCGCTGACCTCAGCGAACGTTTCATTTGCTAACCAAATCAATCTGGAGCTGCCGCATCAGCTAATGGCGCCACCAACTGGACCACAGCCACGCAGCTCTCTGTTTGTGGATCGCAGCGAGCAGGGCAGCAGCGGCTTTGGCAGTTTTGCCACTGTTCAAATGGGCAATACGGATTCATTGAATCAATTTGTACCGCCCGTTTGCTCATCGAAGATGTCCGAGGTACAGCCCGCACCACAATTGAGCGACGAGCCAAGCGTTAGTAACATGACCACGCATGTCAGGATCTCGGATCGCACCACAATTTGTGTGGACATAGATGACCAAAGTGCTGTGACCTCGAGCTCAACGAATATCTGGGGCATGCCAACCACAATGCCGACATCAATTCAGCGGCCGATGATGCCGCAAACGATGCGGTTGCTAGACACCACGCTGGGCATGTCCAGCTATGATGTATCGGCACTGGACAATGCAGTCGACCCGGATACAGAATTTGAGCTAGAGCTTGAGCTACAGACTGACTCTGATCCAGAGCCAGCGCCACCGTCGCCCAGTGGCTCTGTTATACCGCTAGATTACATCGAGCTAGACGATGATGTCGAGGAGCAGGATGATGATGATGAGGAAGAGCAGCAACAACACCAACAGCCATCAGAGGATGATCAAGGCTCACGATTCGGCAGCGAAGATGCTATGGATTACAATCCAGCCTCTCCCAGCTACAGTGTCAGCGAGCTCTCAGACATATCCTCATCGGAGGCGATTAGCCCGCTGCCTTCCAGGCAGGATGTGCCCATTTATTCCATTGTGGTTGAATCGACCGATTCCATAACAACGTCGCGCTCACCCACTTCGCATACGCCCAACTCATTCTTGGCCAGCGACAACCACTCACAGACTTCGAGTCCACGTGGAGCACATGGTGTCGTAGGCGATGGCTCCAACCGATCGTTATATCGTGCCAACAGCCTTGAGACGGTTGACGATCTGGATACCACTAAGGGCTCGCTGGAGGAGGACGATGATATGGATGAGGAGGATGAGTGCGTTATTGCGCTCGATGGCACCGAAGTGCGTGGTTATGTGGCCCGCGCAGAGCCAATTGCAGCGAGCAACAGCGCCGAGCTCTTTTCTTTCAAAAAACACGACGAATCCATCGAGTCGGCCGCACAACTCCCCTGCGCCGCTTCACAGGCCGCCACAGCAAACAGTGACTCCCTTCTGGCGGGTACCATCAATTTGGATAGCGTGGACAGCACGCACGCAATTGGTGCTATTCAGCTGCTAGACAGAGCATTGGAAGATGCTGCGGCTGGCTTCTATGGGGGCGGCAGCGAAGACTCGATAGACACACAACCCTTCAATGAGCACTATGAGTTTACCGAAAGGGTGGTGGAAAGGGTTCAGCTCGCTACAGAGCAAAAAGAACCGTCGAATGCAACAGAGAGGGAGTTGGAGATTACTGAGCGCACTGCAGAGCCCTCATGCGATACGGAAACGGAGGTGGATGTCGTTGGGCCTGGTATAGAGCACGCTGAGCCGTTTAGGGATATGCATCCAGCTCTAGAGAGTGTTGAGCCCACATTACAGCTCACACAGCGGTCCATCATAATGGAGACAGGTATGCAGAGCGTTGAGCCCGTTGTTGAGCAAAGAGAACCTTCCAACGTAATGGAGCCAGATATGGAGATAGTCGACCTCGCTACAGATCACAAAGAGCCGTCTAGCGATGCAGATGTGGAGATCATTGAAAACGCAGAGCACTCCAGCGATACAGAAGTTGAGATCGTCGAGCCTGCTGCAGATCCCTCAGTGCCGTCCCGTGAAATGGATATCGATTTAGAACTCGTTGAACCCACTGGAGATCAGAGTGAGTCGACTAGCGATCCAGATGTGGAGATCGTTGAGTCTGCTACGGAGCAGAAAGAGTCATCCAACGATATGGATATAGGGGTGGAGCTAGGAAAGGAAACAGGTGTTGAGTTTTCTCATACCGAAGCGAAGTCGCAGTTGGAGCTGGTAGTCGATTTACCTTCAAGTGTTGAGCCGCTTATAACTATCGATTCTGAAGGAGACTCCAATCGTAGCTTTACACTAGAACTGTCCGATAGTGAGGAGCCGGAGCCTCAGGTGAAGCAAGAGCGGCAGGAAGTGCAACAGCAGCAGGAGGAACAAGAGCAGTCGGTGGAGCAAGAGCAGTCGGTGGAGCAAGATCAGTCGGTGGAGCAAGAGCAACAGGAAGAGTTACAGTATCAGGACGAACAACATCAGCAGGAAGAGCTGCAGCAGCAGAAAGAGCAAGAGCAACCGGAGGAGCAAGAGTTGCAGGAAGAGCAACAGGAGGTGCAGGACGAACAGATGCCAAGAATGCCCGTTGAAGGTGCTCATACAACACCCGTGGTTCGCCTTTTGCGCACGCGTCGTAGCGTCTCCGGAACGCCACCACCACTCGCACCACGCAGTATACGACTGCGTAGCGATGATCAGCTTCCGCCTGGTGTATCACCAAGCCGCAGTACACCGTCACCGGTAACAAGCATGCGTCGCACTCGTCGCCTGCGTAGCGGCAGTCAAGCGAGCCAAGCCAGCGAGGGGCTTGGATCAGCTGGACGCGATGAACCTACTAGCACACCAACACGAGTGATAACCAGGATTGGACGTCGTCTGCGTAGCGAGGATTCGTCTGCGTCTGTGGGAAGTGAGGGCGGCGTCAGCACCCCAACATCTGCAACCATAAATTTAAGACGTCGTCTGCGTAGCCAAGACTCGCCCATATCGGTCTCCAGTGAGGTGTCTAGACGTGATGATGCTGCTAGCATATCACCACCAGTAACCAAGGCTAGGCGACGTCTGCGTAGCGACGCTTCCCTTGTCAGCGAGGAGTCAGCCACTGACGGTACCTCGCGTCCTGGTTCCGTCTCACCGACATCGTCAGTGCCCGTGTCTACGCCCAAGCGTCGCAAGCGGCTCCTGCCCAAGCCCTTAGAAGCTATACAGGAGGACTCTGAACTATCATCCTCGTCGCGTACACGATCTCGTGCACGTCCCAGCGTTATCTCCGCCGTTGTTCAAGACGAGGAGTCCGCTTCAGGCACACCACAGCGAAAGCTGCGCAGCGCCAGTGAACCACCACTAGAGGCAAAGCCACCAATCAAACCCAGGCGTTCTTCCAAGGCCAGTATTGATGAGGAAGCCCCAGGACCATCTGGATCCGGTGTTAGAAGCCTGCGTAGCCGTCGCAACACTCCAGAAGCGACGCAATCGCCTGAAGTGCCCGATGGTGAGTATTGATAGCCACTTGGGAATATCCTTGTAACATTTAACGATCCGAATTTAGAGTTATGTTTGCCGGGCTTAACTTGATCTACCAGAGATTTGTGCCAACAAATTATTATAATACAGCACTTGCGATCAATAAGAAATTGTAATGGATTAAGTTGCAGTATTATATTCCATTTTTTACAATTCTTAAATGTATTAAAATAGTTTTAGGTTGAATATCTACAGATCCGGGTGCTGCCTCTGTGTTTCCGACTGTTCAAGATTGCCTTTAGACTCCTCCTGTTCACTAAGAGACTCAGCTGAGTTTCTATGTCCACAATTAAGTTTTCCTCTGTGATATCGTGTACCCTGACCCCTCATATAGCTCCTCACATTATCTATAGTTTCAAATCAAACACGAAAGAACAGTTTACATTCGGGATGCCTTGCTAGATTCGATTAACTAATCCCTTCCTATGTCCACAATTAAGCCTTTCTCTGTGATATCGTGTGGTACCCTGATCCCTGATCCCTCCTTACATTATCTATAGTTTCAAACCAAACATGAAAGAACCTTCGGGATGCCTTGCAAGATTCGATTAACTACTCCCTTCCTATGTCCACAATTAAGCCTTTCTCTGTGATATCGTGTGGTACCCTGATCTCTGATCCCTGATCCCTCCTCACATTATCTATAGTTTCAAACCAAACATGAAAGTACCTTCGGGATGCCTTGCTAGATTCGATTAACTAATCCCTTCCTATGTCCACAATTAAGCCTTTCTCTATGATATCGTGTGGTACCCTGATCCCTGATCCCTCCTTACATTATCTATAGTTTCAAACCAAACATGAAAGAACCTTCGGGATGCCTTGCAAGATTCGATTAACTAATCCCTTCCTATGTCCACAATTAAGTCTTCCTCTGTGATATCGTGTGGTACCCTGATCCCTGGTCCCTGATCCCTCCCCACATTATCTATAGTTTCAAATCAAACAAGAAAGAACAGTTTACCTTCGGGATGCCTTGCTAGATACGATAAACTAATCCCTCTAATTTATTTTCTCTTTGCAGTGTCGGAATCAAATGTGCCGCTGAAGAAACGTGGGCGGCCAAAGAAATAAATAATAGTTGATAATATTGAAAACGGGAACGCCACAGAAATAGGCAAAAGTTCCCTTACCTATATACTATATGGATAGTTTAGACATAATAATCGTTTGCTCCGTTTCATATATATTTTGAGTTATTTTGTTAATTGAGTTAAAATTGCCAGTAGGCGTGAAATTTCCTTTGTTAATTGAGTTCAAATTGCCAGTTGGCGACAATTCTATTTTGTTTAATTGAGTTAAAATTGTCAGTAGTCGACAAATTTACTATGTTAATTGAGTTAAAATAAGAGCTATTAGAGCATTCAAATGTTGAAAAAAAGAAGTTAAATTAATGCATTTTAAATGATTAACTATTAAAAAAATGCTCAACTGTATCAATTGTCACGCACGATTATCGATAACCAATTTGATCGATAATTAGCGCAGATAAATGATCAATTGAGCTCAGTTGAAACTGGAGATGGAATCGGGATATAAATTCTATCCCGTACGGTTGAAAAACATTACGACCGTCCCCGGTTTTTTTTCTTTAAGCTATTCCACGGGTCCCAAATCCCAATCGAATTCTTTTGTAACATGAATAATTGGATTAAAATAATTATTATTATTATTTTTTTTTTTGATTTTTCATTGTCCTTTTAAAGTGTGAATAAATTTTAAAAGAGTTCAAATACAATGCCAAAATATGATTTCACAGTTGCATTCCTAAATGTATTTAAATGGTGATTTTCGAGAGGAATTTCAGGAGAAAATTTGAAAATTTCCCGATCCCATATCTAGTTAAAACAATGAATATAAATATATTAAATATGTATTATTATTAAAAAATCATTATAACTATATACAAATATATACAACAGTTTAAAAATCGAACGGCAAGAAGGACATCATTCAAGCTAACACTTAACGGTGGATGTCGTCTATAACTAAATATTCTTTACAGCTTGACTTATTTCAAAATTTGTATTTTTGTGCTTGTGGACTGGGCTCCTGGTCTAAACCAGCGTGGACAGTTCATGCAGCGATATGTTGGTTATGTTGCTCATGTCCAGCGTGGGCGGACTAACCGAGCCGCTGGCCTCGCGTCCCACCAGGCAGCTCCCATTGGCCGCAATGGCAATGGGCTTGGGCGTCGGCGGTGTGGCCGTTGCCGGACGCACCAGGAACGGGGAATTGATGACATTGTTTGCGCCAACGGCGCATAACAATGGATTGAAGCTGCCGTGCGAATGATTGGGTGAGACGGGCGTTACCGAGGTGGGATGATGCTGCAGCATTGAATGACTCTGTGCCGCATACAGTGGCGGCATTGGGGGCATCGTTGGCGGCTGGCTGTGCGCCGGATAGCCGACGTTTGTTAGGAACTGCACGGGCGGCCGCTGTGTTGCCGCCGATAGCAGCGACATGTTCAGCGGCAGCGGCGGACTCCGATAGCTAATGGTCTTCTCCTTCTGCCACACAAACACGTTGTGCACCATGGCGCCGCCGCAGAAGACAATGCCAACGCCAATGAGTATGCTTGTTATGATCGCCGGCGTTGAGTGAAAGTGATTGAATGTGTACAGTATGATGCCGGTAAGGAACACGGGTATGGAGATGAAGAAACCGCTCACCGCGCACGTCCGACTCGCGCTGGACTTTTCCAAATACTTGTTGTCACGCCCATCGAACATCGGGGAGCGCAGCAGCTTCACAGCAAACAGAAACTGTATGGCGCAGACCAGCAGGCAGCAGAGATTCAGTGACAAGGATAACGCGCACAGCGCCAGCGTCACGTCGTACACAATGATGAAGTCCTCGCTGCTAATGCTACGCGTCAGCGCATCCTCGCGGCTATTCGGCGAGATCTTCAGCAGAAAGATCAGCGAAAGCAGCGCCAACAACAAGGAAACTGCAATACAGATAAATTACAATCATTCTTTTTCATTTAAATAATAAAATATTTCATATTTTTTGAAAATTAATTTCGAAATATTGCCATCTTGGTCCTTGTCAATCTCAATAGATGGCGCTGTGCAACTATGCAAGTGGCATCTCTATTGGCAATGCCATTACGCTGCAGCCCTGGCACTTTAGTTGGCCAGATGAGATGAATGCAGTTTCCGTGGGAGATACATAGATGGCGCCTACAGTTTCATCTTTTGGCGGGTAATCCTTAAATAGCCTGGTTATCAATAAGGCTCAACAATTAAGGTCTACCAACTGTACTCGGGCTCTTAAGCCGACACTTAACTCATATTTGCAAGGCATATACCACAGAATTTTCGTCATAAACATATTTTTTAATTATAATCAGAACGACGACTTAGAAAAAGAAATCTTTTTTTGTAAGATGTATTTATTTATAATAGTGATCAAGCCTTAAGAAAGCTATAAATCTATTATTGCTGCTAAAGATTAGGCGTTGTGTTTAAAAAACGAAATCTTCCCAGTTAAGATCTGAAGATCCAGATCAGTCTGATAACAATACGAAAAAAAAAGAAAACTCTAAGATTATTGGGTGTTAAAGTGTTGAGAAATTTCCATAGTGGACAAATTTTATAAAAGTTGCACCTCAAATTGTTTAAAAAACTTTGTTATTTATGAAGATATGCTGAACAAACTCACTAAGCCCAAGTTTCATTATGTATTGTACATGGTAATCAAATTTGTTTCAAATAGAACCATCGGCTTATAAGAAAAATACATAAGAATCCACCCAATTATGATCTAAAGATTCAAAACAGACTGGTAACAATAAAAAAAGATATATATATATATAAAATCACCGACTTTGGAAAATGCATCTCCACGATCGAAAATTTTTGGAATTTTTTGAAAACTGTCATTTGACATTTTTGAAAATAAATTGAATTCAAGTTTAGTTTCACAGTTCAATAAAAAAAAACCTTAAAGTGTGCGGTGAACACCAGTTTTGGAAAATCTACCCCACGGGCAGAAAACTCGCAGAAAACTGTTTGTATGTTTTTAGTGGTAATCTGATTGGTCTTAAGCTCATTTTCAAGGCTCTTCACATAACATAATCTCAACGAATTTGGAAATTAGTCTAGAATTTTAATGTTATTCCTCCTGTCTCAAAAATAATTTAAAAATGGGCTTACCGGAAGTAATTAATTTTAATCGAAATACTTTGGGGAAATACCATTTTTTTACTTTATTTAGTTTGCTTTAATTTTATCAATATCGGACCACATTATTATATAGCTGCCATAGGAACAATTGGTCAAAAATTAAGTTATATTTGTTTAAATTTTTCAACAAATTAAATTTTTTTAATTCTGTAAGTTTTTCTATATTTTTAACCGATCTATTGAGGTATATGTAAATATACAACCTGGCGGTAGGTCCAGGATTTCCGATGCCGAAAAAGTTTGTTGGTAGCGGCAGGATAATGTTTATACCACTTACCCAGGCAGAGCAATCCCAGGCTGGTCAGCACCTCGCGCGGTCCTGGGCCATGTTTGGTTGCCTTGACGCTGGCCTGGAGCATGGAATTTGGATTAATGCCCAAATTGTTGCAGTGGCTATAATTGTGCATGTTGTTGTTGTTGTTGTTGTTGTTGTTATTCAGGAGATGATGCTGCTGCAGCTGCAACTGTTGCTGCTGTGGCAGTTGCTGCTGGTGGCTGCTGCTGCTGCTGCTGGCGAGCATATGCTGATTGGTGTAAGTATGATGATGCAGACTGTTGCTATTCCCATTGCAGTTGCCGTTGGGCGTCAGTGGGGTAAGCGGTTTCATGGGCGTCGTTGCAATATTGAGCAGCGTATTTACCACACGCCCTGCAGCAGCAGCACCACCACCACCACCACCACCACACGCTCCATTGAGCAGCGTGGTGCTGCACGTGGATGCGTTCAGTGCTGAAATGTTGAGCGGCTGCGGGGGTCGCAGGTGTATGTTGCGTGCCGTGCTTGCAACGGCAGCTGCTGCCGGTGTTGGTGACGCACCCGCTGACGCTACTGCCACGGCTGCTGCCGCTGCCGCCGCCGCTGCTGCTGCTGCTGCTGCTGAAGCTGTCGCTGCCACGGCTGGGCCTGGCACTGGGCTGGTGGTTGTTGTTGCCGCCGTTGCTGAGGGTGTGTTACTGCTGCTGTTTACATTGTTATTGTTGTTGTTGCTATTGTTGCTGTTGCTGCTATTTGTGTTGCTGTTGCAATTGGCATTGACATTGCCATTGCCACTGCCGTTGCCATTGCCGTTAGCGGTGCGCAGCAGCTGTCCACTGACAGGGGCAGCGGCTGTGGCGCTGCTCGCATTCGAGGCGTGTTTCAGCATTTCCTGTCCGCTTAGTTCCTCAGCTATGAAATTGAGCCCTTAACTCAGGTTGCCCTTACTGCTGGCGGCACCTGCTGCTCTAACTGCTCCTACTACTGGCTAAGAGTGCTCCTCAACGTCCTCAATTCGTCCTTGGTTGGTTCACATAATGAATGCGTTGGACCGTGCTGTCTATGGAACTGCAATGATATATTTCATAATTGGTTTAGTATAACTACATTTGTAGGTTAGAGAGAATATTCGAAAATTGTGATACACTTTTCCCGGTAAACGTTTTAAGGGACCATTCCTAAACAATTCCATCTCTGCCCAAACAGAAACAGTTCTCCTTTTGTTCTTGAAGAGAAAACCAAATCTTCCGTACACTTCTTCCATGAACGTTTCAAAGATTCCATCAAAGAAACACTCAATATTTAGTTGTAAGGAGAAGAAATACTCTGTAATACAACTTATTCAAAGATAACTTCAAAGGAAGACAACTTGCCACTGCCTAACCTTTATTTCATAAGGAGATCGAAGAATCTGTGGAACACTGCTTCTATAAACGTTTCAGAGTTACCTTCCAACGAAGATATGTATCTTACAATTGTTAAGAATAAATCTATGCTTAACCTGCAGCATTTACCCTTTTATTCATGAAGTGAAAGAAGAAACTGTGGGACACTTTTTCTACAATCCACAGAGATGCCTCGAGAGGAAAGAAAAAAAGAAAAGTTTCTTCCATGGCTAACCTGAAGCATTTACCCTTAGTAGCACCGTTTTAATGGATTTTCTTAACGTTGTTCATCATGCATCTTAAGACTGCTAAGATACTTAGATACACATACTAAATGAAGACCCATTCGCACGCTCAGCTTGCTATAGAAATTTGTTGCATGAACTAAGTGGCTAATAACACGGACAAGCTACCATGAACTTGGAGAAAGGAGCTTGATTCTCCTAAACACCAAAAGAGATAATCGGATTTTATCTGATACTATACACTAGGCAAGTAAGAATGCTCTAGTCGAGTATACCCGACTATGAAACTCCCTGTACCCAGGTACACTTCCACATACACACACACACACACACACACACAAGCGGCAGCGCACGCAAGGCATTTTAAGTAACGCTTCCCCCCGCACTGCAGTACTGAATCTTCTTTCTCGAATAAGTGCCATGTTTATGATCCGATCGAGTTGAAATTTTTACAGTAGATTAAGAATGATTATACACGTTGAATTCCAAGTCTATCTATCTTAAATTGTGTTCACAAATCAGAATCGATTTAATCGTTCAGACGGACAGAGAGACAGAAAGATATGGTCAAATCGTGTCGGGTATTCATGCTGATCAAGAATGTATATCCTTTATAGGGTCGAAAATGTCTGCTGCTGTCTGTTACATACATTTCCATAGATAAAGTACCCCCTATTTACCCATTTGATGGGTACAGGGAGTAAAAAGTCACTTGCACTTGGAATGGGGCATTCTTGGAAGCCGAGTTTATTAGCAGGTGTTTCTCATATAAGAGCAGCAATAATTTGATAACAGTCCTTGGCATAATTAAGTGGAAATCACAATTAATGTTAATTAAGTTGCATTTTTAGCTGAGCAAAGATGTTTCGATGTTGTTTATTAAAAACTGAATGGAGATTGGCAATTTTTGATTAGCTTGCACGAACACACACACACACACACACATAAGAAAAATAATATATATATATGTATATATAAAACACTGTTAACTGGCGCTGTAATATGGCCAAAATGCAATTTGGCAAGTTGTAAAACAAGTTTACCTTTTAATTTCCGTTCTTTGGCTGTGACATTTGCATAGCCATGCTTCGAAAGCAAACCGAGTTCGAACTCGAATTCGAACTCGAAACCGAAATTGAAATTGAAATTGAGAATGCTGTATGATAATGAATGAATGCGCTGATGTTTGGGAATGGAATGCTAGGCTAAGATTGGCCAACGCAGCGGCATCCTCATGCTGGATTAGCCAAGAGCTGGGATCAATACGCGACGACACACGACAAACAACTGGACGCCAGTTGGAGAGCAAAACAAACGCCCAGCGGAGAGGCAGCAAACAACTTTGCAGCTCCTCGCGAGAAAAGCTATGAAAGTGTATATGTATCGTCTATATATACATACATACATATATGCGCGTATGTGTATATGTGGAGCCGAAGAGCGGAGGAGCGACAAGTGAACGATGTGCGATCAAGTGACAAACAACGACTATCAGTCGTCGTCGCGGTCAGTTCTGTTCTGTTCGGTTCTGTTCAGTTCAGCTCTATTCAGTCCACAGCCAATCCGCAGTCGGTATCAGCCGTTGGTTCTAGCCGCAGGGGCTGCTGATGAAGCCAAGAAGCCGCCACTATTCGCATAACCAGTTAACAAGGGAACGGGCGACCACCACACCGCACACACTCACATACATACATAGGCATGCGAGGGCTGCCTTTGAGATTTCGATTATGAACCATCCTAGTAGTAAATTCAATCATTGGTATTTCTGATAGTATGGATGGTCATAATTAATTGCTCACTGATCATTAAATATATTTGAAATATGGCAAAATGCCAAACCTACATCTCTAATATTCTCATCTTATATGATTATTGTTGTAATTCTTAATTCAGTAAATTTGAATTAGAAATTAGAAAGGTCGCCAAATTACAACTTATAAAACTTATTAATTGAGAAATAATAAAATACTAGTACTAATACTACTTAAATATGGATATAATGCACAAAAATCTATTTAACGTAATTAAAAGTGTTGTGAGATTTATGTATCCTTGTATATTGAGAGAAATAAGAGAATATAAATAAATAGATTGAGCGAAATAATTTGTTCAAAAATCTTACAAGCTATTTCATAAACAAATAAATAATAAACAAATATGAAATACATAAAAAAACATTTGTTCAAAAAGCTAACAAACTATTTCATAAATAAATAAATAATAAACAAATATGAAATATATAGAAAACATTTTTAAAATCAACGAGCTCTTCGTTCTTATTGTCCCGAGACCTAAGAGGCAACCCTCGCAAGAGTGTATGTGCAAGGGAACGAGCCACAGACATTCGGTGAGAGATAGAGAGAGAGAGAGAGAGAGAGAGAGACGCTAAATAACAAACCAAGCCGCGGCACCGTGGAAGCATTTACCTGTGGCTTGGGTAATGCGCGGTTAACGCTCGATCAGACATAAATGTGTTCCACTGTGCAACAAGCAAGCAAATAACCTGAACCTGATCGGCACTCTGTCTATGTTGCACATCTGCAATTGTGTCTGTGTGCGTTTTAGGCAAGTATAAGGGAGAGTGTGTTTGTGTGCTGCCACCACAAATCAACAACAACAACCCAACAACAACGGCAACAGCTTCAACTTGCTAAGCCACATTCCATGAGTTCCGGCTGAGTCTGGATGGGGAAAGAGGGCGCACGCTCTTTTGCATTAGCTAGGGAGCTTGGGGTCTGGTTGTACCTGTAGCAACTTGCCACATAACAACATTCTGTCTCCACTTCTTCTTGTATACCAAACATATATAGCATACACCTTAGCATTGAGATATATTAAAAATGAATAACTTATTATCTAATATGGGAACGATTTTAGCCAATTATAATTGATATGAATTTTTGTTAAACAATACAATTAATTAAAGCTTGCAATTTAAACGGCTACATTTAAATAATTAAAAACGTAACGTTCAAAAATTCAAACTGTAGTGTTGCCAGAACAGCTGTGTTTACGAGGTGGCAACAGTGTTTGTAACATCTACATTTAATGATTGGGCAGCGCTGTCACATCAACTCGCGTGAACTTTCTTATTGGATTCACTGAGCTAGTTCAACTGCTACTCAACGAACTAATCCTGCATCCGAGTCCCTTCATCCCTCAATTGAAAGCTCCATTGTTTTTGTTTTGTTTTTTTTTACACATTTATAATAATTTATTAAATTTTAAAGTATTTTTTTATTTCACATACATATTTAATGCTTCAATATATTATTATTGCAACATTCAAGCTCGATTATAATTATATTTGGATCTACATTGAGTTGACATTTAAATTACGCACATACTTACATACATTCATAAATTAGGCGAGGATTCTGTTTAGGATAAAGCCAGCAAGTAGAGAAGTGATGGCTTTTTACAAACATATAGGAATACAAGTTGATTTAATACTAAGAGTAATAGCAATGTCATTATCAATTGTGTATAGGTGACAGTCCGGCTGGAATCTTCAATATTTCGAACTTAAATATAAATACGGGTTATTTGATTCACATTTAGCTTCTTATTACATAGTGGGCATTTCTTAGTGAAACGCACCGACTCCAGGATACAGTTCTTGCAGAACAAGTGGCCGCATTTGGTAACGGACGGTTCACGTTGGCGCACCCCGCCCAAGCACACCGGACACTTGTATGCATCTTCCGATGAAGTATTTTGGTCTGCACGACCGCGTTTGAGAGGAGTGTGATTACATTCGCAAGCCTGGTCCTCAAGCTCCGATGATGATGCGGTACGACGGCGACTCTGGTTGCCACTCATCGATGCTTCTAAAGAGTCCGCCAGGTTAATGTAAGACGGCAGGCGGCGTGGGGGTGGTGGCGTGCACAGATCTATGACGGCCACTGGAGCGCGATTTCCGGCAGATCGAGAACGTACTTGATGCAGCGTGTCTGATAGTTCGACTAGCTCAAACGCTTGGCTTTCGTCCAAATGACGGTTGCGTCGAGCACTTATTATTGTGGGGGTCGAAGCTACTCCGATTCCCAGGCCAGTGCCAGTCGAATTATTCTCAATGTTTTCAACGAAGCCTGTTTCGCTAGCTAATTCGCCATTTGTGTCCCCCTCATCAAGTGACATTTGCAGATGCAACTGGGATGCGCCGCCATTTGTTAAGTCTGGGAATGTTTCTCTTGGCAATCCATCTGCTGACATTTCAGCATTGAAACTGGGGCTAGATAATTGTGCGGACAAGTTGCTGTTGTCTTCAGCACCAATGCTTGACCTGTCTGGTGTTTCAAAAAAGCTGGAAATGTTCGCTGGTGAAGATGGCGAATTTGATGAAGACACGGAAGAAAAGCTGGACATTGTTTGCTGCCGAAAATAACCGCACGAACGAAACTGAACTATGAACTAGCTCTGAACGATTCGATTCATCTCTAATATCGGCCAACCGCCACACAATGACAGTCGACTGTCTATCGTTAACTCACACATTTATAATAATATTGACGGCGACAATCGTCATTCCGCTGTGATTCCTAAGTCATATATTTATTGGTTTAACGTAATTATTACACTGCCAAATAGACATGACCGACCCAAGCAAATTGTCCGTTGCGGTCATCTGTTCATCGAACATGAATCGCTCCATGGAGGCGCACAATTTTCTAGCCAAAAAAGGCTTCAAAGTGCGCTCCTTTGGCACCGGCGAACGGGTCAAGTTGCCGGGTATTGCCTTTGATAAACCAAATGTTTATGAATTTGGGACCAGCTACGAGCAGATCTACCGCGACCTCGAATCGAAGGACAAGGAATTGTAAGTGAGTGCATGCATATAAATTGCTGATGCTATCATATTCCTCTCCTCTCCTTTTCCCCAATACCAACAGTTACACACAGAACGGACTGCTGCACATGCTGGACCGAAATCGCCGCATCAAGAAGTGTCCGGAACGATTTCAAGAAACCAAAGACCAATTTGATATTATTATTACCGTAGAGGAGCGTGTCTACGATTTGGTTGTGCTCCACATGGAATCCATGGTTGCTGTAAATAATCGGCCCGTTCACGTTTTAAACGTGGACGTTGTGGACAATGCGGAGGATGCATTGATGGGCGCGTTTTTAATAACGGACATGCTTAATTTGGTAATACCACGTTATGTTTAAAGGCATAGAAAACTCAGTAACGTCCGTGCCAAAACTCTGCTCTCTCCATCCCGTCTATCAGCCGGTTCAAAAACTATTCCTTGTGCTACGAATTTCTTCCTACATGAACTTCTTGATATACCCTTGTAAAGGACATTATAATATTTTCAAGAGACATGTAACGCATTGAAAGATACCAAGTATAATTATACTTGACTAGCTGGTAAAACGCCAGCGTTGCCCGGCGAAATATTTCGGTTAAAGTGCATTTTCTTGAATTTGACTACTTTTGTCAATCGTAAGAAATACACTTGAATAGCGCAGAAGGATTTCCCCTCCTCGGGGGTGGACATTCCTAAATAGTGGAGACACATGACTAATGACTTTTTGTGTAGGGCTATAAAAATGTCGTAACTAAACAAATATTCCCACACATTTGTCCTTGACTTCCATTTCCCGCCCGTGTCAACCTTGGCACACTTAAATTATCGTTGGTGTAGTTTTGAAAATGAGTTTAAAGCCAATTGCAAGAATAATATTCAAATACCAGAGTTGAGTTGCCCGCAAAATACTTTGGAAATTTGCATGAAAAACGAAAATGCTGAATTCCACACTTCACTAATCAGAAGTTTGAAAATGAGTTTGAAGCCAATCGCATGAAAATTAAGTGTTTCCCATCAAATTCGCGACCAATTTGGTTGAATTTTTCAAAATCGGTGATAAATGTGTGGATTTATTTTATGTGAAGAGCTTTGAAATTCAATTTAAAGGTAATCGGGCTAATATTAGACTTTCGTCCATACAACCTTGAGACCTCCATTTTCCGCCCATGGGGGTGGATTTTCCAAAATCGGCGAAATATGCGTCGAATGAATTTTTGTTTAGATCTTTGAAAATGAGTTTTAAGCCGATTAAATGGAAAACAAAAAAAGTTTCATACAACAGTTTTACGCGATTTTCCACGCTTGTGGGTGGAACTTTCAAAAATCCCGTCTTATTGAGCGTTTTCGCTATAGGTGTAACCTACTATGAAAATTTAAACATTCTAGCTTTAACCGTTTGGGCTGTGCGTTCATTATTAATCAGTCAAACAGGACGAACTCTTTTATATATATATATATAGATTAAAAACAACAGGATCAAACTAGCGTTATCCGTCCGTTTGTTTCTATGCTACTAGTTCCAGATTTTTTAACAGTATAGCTGGGAACATGATAGTTGCTAAGGAAACAATCGTTTGAGATTTGATTTGTATCAGAAACGTTTCTATGATTTAAAATATCCGAAGCAAACTCACCAATTCTAATTCAATTCAATGCAAATTAATTAAAATTCGATAACCGATAACTAACAAGTTGATTATTTTTCGATTACAGATGTCCAAATCAAACGATATCGATAATGACATCGATGAAATGATACAGGAATTTGAGGAGCGCCGCAATCGTGTGATCCTGCACTCCGTCCTCTTTTACTGACAGCCGAGGTTTGGTAACGGTACATGTCCAAACAAACACCTGCGCTCTACTGACGACAGCGATCGGATAGACAAGATCAAAGCGATTGCAATGACTATTATCGCAATAATCGAGACTTTAAGAACTGTAAATACAAAGAGCAGATCGATTAATACAGCCAATATGCATGTCTACCATTAGGACAAACCGAACACACACTCAAAACAAGTCGAATTTCCAAAACAGTAAAAGAAACAGAAACAGAAACAAAAACGATACAATAAAATTGTAATAATTGTTTATTGCATGTGCTATTATATGATAAACGCGGCTTTAGACTGTTGTCCTACACAAATCGTGCTAAAAAATAATTGTAATTTTATCTTGTTCTCAACGTTTATTATCTAGTTTGGTTGTAAATACAATATAATACAAACAACAACAACAAATATATAATGCTAAAGAGCCATCGAACATTATTATTAATATTATTATTATTATTATTATCAATTTTACATTATTATGTTTATATATATGGAATGTTCAATGGCTTTTTAGTATTATACCTAGTTCCCAGCTGTATATTTGCATATGTACTGTACTATTATTAATGTATTTTTGGCATCATTCTCAATATAATATCAATTGTGTATGAAATAATCAAAGAACATATTTCTATAGAGAATTGTAGCTGCTTGTTTTTCACCTGTACTTAATGGGATTGCCTCTGGCACCCGTTGTGGCACTGATTAAATATTATACATATATTGACAGTAGCATATAATAACTGAACAAACCTTATTATACACAACCAAAAACATACTGCCAGCAAAAAAAATTAAAAAAAAAACAAACAAAAAAACAAAAGAATGAACAAACAAATTAGGTACATCTAAGTTCTTGTTTTTTATTAATGGAACTGATCGCTTCCAGATATAATATGGTTGAATATATACATATATTTAGGAGCATATATTAGTAAATAAATTGTTTCACAAAACTTATTAGAACAAACGAGCAGAATCAAACAAAACTCATTGAATATCGAAGAAATTATACGGATACGATCGCTTTTTGCCAATCTAATGGGGTTTATGCATTTCATTATTAATATAATGCTAGTTTCTGGGATTATTTATATTATTGCAGAGGTTATCATCATTTGATCACGCATTGAAGGAGACGGATCGTATAGATATAGATGACAATTGGATAAGATGCTTCATTTTGTTGCAGGTATTACATATCTCGGATCGCATCACTACTATATCTTATAGCTGATATCTCGGATCGCATCAATACTATACTATATCTTATGGCTGGTAAAGGAACAATCGGCAGAAAAACAAGTTTTAACAAATATGTATTTTATTTTTCAAGATATCTCTACTAAACTCAGCAATCCTAAGTATTTGTATGCATTTTACCTACTCACTAAGTTATATTTATATTAAAATTAGGATATCTTTTAGCTGCCATGGAACAATAGGATGAAAAATATCACTAACAGAGGGTATATTAATTTTGTCTCCAAATGTGCAATGGACTGAAGAAGACGTTTCCGACCCAACAAAGTATATATATTCTGAATCAGCATGGATAGCTGAGTCGATATAGCGAATTCCGTCTGTCCGTCCATCTGTCCATCTGTTTCTATGTCTCTCAGTTTTCAAGCTCGTTCGACAACTATGTTTTTGTATGAAAAACGTTTTTGTTTATTAAGGTATCCTTACCAAACTTTCCCAAACAAAGTCTCTAGAGAGTTTATACAACCTTACCGAATTTGGTCAACATCTATATCGCTATATCAAACTTTTTGTTTATACAAATATTTCATCCAAACTAAGTGGGAGTTTTATTATACAGTAAAATCTTTTTTTACATGATTTTGAAATAACACGGTTCGTCAAGATGTCTTAAAGTTAATGTTAAAGTTAGCTATTTTTTATAAATTGGTTAAATCTTCAAATTACATAATTCGGAATTGTTAATAACTTTTCAAAAGGTAACATTGTGTTAGATTGTTATTTTAGAAAATTGCAATAATCAATTTTATTTTATTTCGTTTTTACAGTGCCCTTTATTGTAATAAATATGAATTGTTTTGTTTTATTATTACTTAATGAAGTTTAATCACTTTTTTTGCAGAAAATATTTGAATTTTTTTCATTTTACACGATTTTTATAGGTTGTGGAACAGATCCTCAAATTTACATATGAATCGTGTATTTTTTTACACGGTTTTGAATTACACAGTTTTCTTAGGAACGTACCTACCGTGTAAAAAAAGATTTTACTGTACTTCAAATAGTTTCCTATAATTTCATACAAAATTAAGTTTTGTATAAAATTGATTCCTGCTAGGGTATACATAGCTTCGGCACACCGAAGATATCCGTTTTTTGTTTTTTTTTTTTCTACAGATATCTCAATCAAGCTCAACAATGGCGAGTTTTATTAGTACTTTATATAGCTGCTGCCATATGAACAATCGGTCGAAAAATTAGTTTTTGTGTATAAAAGAAATTTCCGTAAGGGATAAATCTTCGGAAGATTTTAGCTGTTTTAGTTATTCTGATTTCATATTATTTCACTTTGAAAATGAAATTGAGAACAGGTCTCTACATTAAAAAAACCAGAAAGTCTAAACTTTTTTGCTCACTTTACCCACATACAGATGTAGTTGTATATAATAATCTGTATGCATGAATCACCAGCTTTCAAGACCTTTAAAAAACCTCGGCTGTTGGCAATCTAATGTTTGTGATACGCCCATTGCATGACTTTCATATGACAGCCTGGCAGCAACGCCCGGCAACCAAATCTGCAACATAATACCCATATATGTACTATTGCCGAGAGACGTTAATAAAGTTTGCGAAATGTATGGCAGTGTAATGCATTTATTTGAAATGTATTATGTATGTACATAAATCTTGAAAGGTCTACATACACACATACATGCATACATATGTATATATCTACATATAAGCACACATACACATTGAATTTAATCGCAGCCATGACACTGCAATCTGAATAGTATCTCATAATTTTAAAATAAATTCATGTGGTAACACTGGCTGCTTAAGGTCTACCGTTCTCTCGTTTGAGAATGAAGGCACACACACTGACATACAAACATACTGCGTCGAAACTTGCATATACATATGCATACATATATGTACGTACTTACATAAGCTTGTGTGTGTGGGCTTCTATGCACAACAGAGAACCGGCAAGCTGACGCTGACACCCGCCGCAAAAAGTTAGTGAGCTGTCTTGTTGTTGTTACAAGGCGGATTGTGCTGTTGTTGGTGAAGGCATTGCCCATTGTCGATGTTGACGCCAGCGCCGCTGTGCTTCATGTGCGCATTGTACATTTGCTTTGGCGCATTCGCGTTTCTGCCGTGTTAAGCTCCATATCGTCATATTTGAGGGCTCCGGCGGCTTCAAGTTCTCCAAACAACCAACAAAACTTACGCACAGTACCGCGCAGATCGCAGTAACAACAAAATAGAAGCAACAACAAAAAGCTCGCTCACGTTGCGCTTGCGTGCGTGTATGTACATATGTAAATGTGTGTGTGTGCCGCTGCTGAATTAACAATTTTGTGGACTTGGCCTTTATTTGTTTATTTTTCTTGTGGTTAAAAGCTCAACAAATTGCTTCAGCGTTAATTATCGTAAACAATAGCCAGAGAAGAGGAAGAGCTAAACAAGTTAACGACAGAAAGGCAAGAAAAAAAACAACAATCGAAGCAAGCGTTAATTTTTTTGCTGCTTGTAAAGTTAGCCAAAAAAAAAAGTAGCAAAAAGAAGAGCAAAACACAATCAGCTTTCGACAAAATAAACAATATATTTTCACACAGCGTAAACAGACTTGGCATCAACCATGCTAAAAGCAGGTAAGTAATCGCGATGCATCCGTGTGTAGTATGCAAAGTGGGTAAGCGGGTCATCGGTCATCAGGTGTATTACATTATACGACTAGAGATGGGCGCGTGACGCGCACGACACAGCTCAAACGTGCATCTTAAGCGCCATACATTTCAATATGACACGAAAGCTGCCATAGCATCTGGTAGCTGTTCAGACATGTCTGGACACGAATATGGTCGATTGTTCGCCACTGCCAGTGTGTCTACACGCACCTTTGGGAGCTCAGAAATCAGGGTTTTTGGCCTAAGCGACTTATTTCGGCATTCGAAAATGACTATTATATTTGAGTCCTTAATCATTATAAGTTATATTATAAAAATTACATGCTAATGATTCAATTCAATTTTTGTACTTATTTTTCTTCCATTACTTTTGAGTAATTTAATAAAACTTCGACAATAATCATTACTTTTGATATAAAAAAATGTATGATATTTATTTTATTCGCTCAAAATAAAAGAATTTTATATGTTAAATATTCTAGCTTATATGGCACGTTTCTACCATAGAAATCTGTGATTTGCTATATCGTGTGAGCAAGTATCTCAATTACAAAATTTATGTGGCAGCCTGCCATACCGTACTCACACGCTATGGTAACTGCAGACTGCCACAAATGTGGCAAAATGCCATATCGTGTGACCGCACCTTTAGACTTATCACCAATTTTCTTGCATATCCTTGTAAAGGGGCCATTATCTTCATTGTGCCTATGCAAGCTAAAATCAATAATATGCATCGTGTAAATGAGGATTTACTTATTTTGGCATCGTGTTCAGTCATGCTCGTGTCACGAGAGCCAGCACGAAACGTGATCATCTCTTTTCAAGAGTCTCTCTCGCTGTTACTCTCTGTGCCGATTGCGTGCGCCAAGAGTGCCCTTCAAATTGTGTTCCTTACTGAAGGGTCACCTACAAAGCAACGGCTTATCGCAATACTCAATCACTACGCCTCGCTCTGCAAATATCTATCAATGTTGCGACGTTGAGTTGTTGTTTTGCTTGTTATTTTTGCTAACAGCACATTCACACCAAAGATTAGAGCGCCAAATAACCTTTTAAATTTAAGCTAAAAACGGACAGCCGCAAAGAGATTGAGAGAGAGAGAGAGAGAGCGCGCAAAGCTGACCGCGCACATTGGCATTGAGAATTAGCCAATGTTAATTTCAAAATAAAAATGTACACGTAAAAAATTGTACACATGTACAAACTTACACACATATTGGTGCGTGTGTGCGTGTGTGTGTTTATAAAAAGCCTTTCGAAAATCAAATGTATGGATATTCCAATGCCTTTTCAAGCCCGATCGATGCTGAGTCAGTTGAAATCGTTAAGATAAAATAACGATATGTTTAAAGCCAAAGCTTATACATACCATGACGATAACTTGAGCTTACTGAAATATCTTCAAAACTCTTCAAAATGTTCATTAGTTTTCGAAAGCTTTAACTTTATTTCTTAGTTTTTTTTTCATTTAATCATTATATATTAGGACAATGCCAAAGGTAATTGGTTATTTTGTTGAGATCGTTTTTTGGCTAATCTTTTTGTATTTCATATATTTATCATATTAAGACAATACTCTTGTAGTAGATATCTCATATTTTGGTTAGGTATTATTATAAAGTTCGTTGAGCACGATCCAAACTACATATATATGTATGTACATAGTTTATAATTTGATAGGTACTGAACTTGACCGAAAAATGATATAGTCGTGTGCACTCAAGTAAAAATACTATATAACTTCTAGTGTCTTCTATATTATCAAACGAACAAATCTTAGAGCACGTCCACTAACTGATTGCTCACTTTTCAGTAGTATACATAGATCGTCATAGTATCTGTTAGAATATCTAGAATTTACTAGCATATTCAGTTACGAGTATTATGTGAATTTCCCCCGATTCCAAATATATCTAAAACCGATGCAAACGATTTCCGTCTTGTCTCGGTTTGTTTTGGTTTTAGGTATGACTTTCAGTGGGGGACGCAATGCCCCCCAACTGTTATTGCTATATACAAGCTGGGGGGTCTAAGGTATAGCTGCTTATAGCATGACAGCGCAGTTGCTGTTAACACGTTTGAAAGTCAAGAGAGCAGTAGCTTATTACGTATTTGTAAGCGGATCGAACGATACACGCGATCTCCATCGTCATAGACCCTACCTCAACGTCGTAATTTGCCCCCGCTGAGGATAGACCATAGCAAAATACACCAAGGTTGGCCAAATTGCTACTCTAGTTTGCAGCATAAAGTTTCTCCGAATTCGCCAGCTCTTGAGGTTTCTAATATAGAATTTTTATTCTCTGGTTTTTGTAGCGGAATCCACCGAACAGAGCTCGGGCGCCCTGGAACTAATAATCAAGACACTGAACTCATCGAATATGATATGCGAAGGTACTCACTTCGATGGCAAGATACCACATACTTTTGTCGTCCTTGGTGCCTCGGTAAGTTTTAGTTCCAGAGCGTTTTGCTCCTTATACACTCATTGAATCTCTTCGTAGGGTGATCTGGCCAAAAAGAAAATCTATCCCACATTGTGGTGGCTTTATCGCGATGATCTACTGCCCAAGCCAACCAAATTTTGTGGCTATGCACGCTCCAGACTGACAATTGAAGAACTGAAAGCCAATTGCAGTCCATTTATGAAGGTGGGTAGATCCCTCCTCGACAAGGGGGTTGTTCCCCCGCTAATCTATTTTAACTCCTTCCAATCTTACTCCTTCTCCCTCGTAGGTGCAACCCAATGAGCAGGCCAAGTACGATGAGTTCTGGAATTTGAACAATTATGTATCTGGCCCCTATGATGTCGGCAATGGCTATGAGCTGCTCAACCAGCAAATGGAGCTGATAGAGAACAGATGTAATGCGAATCGCATTTTCTATTTAGCGCTACCCCCGAGCGTCTACGCTCAGGTGACCACAAACATTAAGAATCATTGCATGTCTATAAGGTAAGTAGCTTCCACTTGTGTACTTTGATCTGTTGACTGATCAGTGATCACCAACTGCCTTTGTCTTTATAGGGGCTGGAATCGTGTAATCGTTGAGAAGCCATTTGGTCGGGATGATGTCACCTCGAAAGCATTGAGCGATCATTTGGCCAGCTTATTTGACGAGGAGCAGCTGTACCGCATTGATCATTATCTGGGCAAGGAGATGGTACAGAATCTGATGACCATACGCTTTGGCAACAAGATTCTCAGCTCTACATGGAATCGGGAAAATATCGCATCCGTGCAGATCACATTTAAGGAGCCCTTTGGCACCCAGGGACGTGGCGGTTATTTCGATGAATTTGGCATTATACGGGATGTTATGCAGAATCATCTGATGCAAATACTATCGCTGGTAGCCATGGAGAAGCCAGTCAGCTGCCATCCGGATGACATACGTGATGAGAAGGTCAGGGTGCTTAAGTGCATACAGCCGCTGCAGCTAAATGACATGGTGCTGGGCCAATATGTGGGCAATCCCAGTGGTACCACGGAGGAGGAGCGAACTGGCTATCTGGATGATCCGACCGTTTGCAAGACGTCCACAACGCCCACCTATGCGATGGCCGTCATCAATATCAGCAATGAGCGCTGGCAGGGCGTGCCCTTTATAATGCGGTGCGGTAAGGCGCTCAATGAGCGCAAGGCGGAGGTGCGCATCCAGTACCAGGATGTGCCCGGGGACATCTTCGAGGGTAACTCGAAGCGCAACGAGCTGGTCATACGCGTGCAGCCCGGTGAGGCGCTCTACTTTAAAATGATGACCAAAAGTCCTGGCATTACGTTCGATATTGAGGAAACTGAACTGGATTTGACCTACGAACATCGCTATAAAGATTCAAAGCTACCGGATGCATATGAGCGCCTTATCCTGGATGTCTTCTGCGGCTCCCAAATGCATTTCGTCCGCTCCGATGAACTGCGCGAGGCATGGCGCATTTTCACGCCCATTCTGCACAAGATCGAGAAGGAGCGTCCCAAGCCCATACCGTACCAGTACGGATCTCGCGGTCCCAAGGAGGCCGATCGTAAGTGCGAGGAGAACAACTTCAAATACTATGGATCGTACAAATGGTATGGGAATACAGCCGGTCCATCCCATCTCTAAGCGCTGCATAGCTCCAAGGGTTTAGGTTTTCACAACATTGCAGTGTATATCGATCGTTAATACTAAAAACTTGCATAAGTAAATGTGTATAATTTATAATTTTATTATATTATGTATCGCTTAACTCATTTTTGTACAATAGTGTATAATAAGATGATTAATATTTAATAAAATTCATTTGGAGTCCTTTAGGAACAGTTTCGCCTGTCTTTACAAGAGCTGAAAATGATCAAGGATCAATATGGTGAAGATAGTTCAAACTATCAACTATCAGAATTTAAGAAACCAGATTTGATTATTTACAAGGGAATTAGTTTTCATATAAATTATTCAATAACTATATATATGTATATGACTTGATTTTATAGCTGTAAGCTAACAATTTTTGTCAGCGGTTTAAGTTAATAAGAGATCTCAAGGTTTGGTTTGTCAATCTGTGGAGACACCCTGTACTCAGGTCTATGTTACTTCCCCAAGCTGCTACCCTCCACTTTTCAGTACTGCAACTAGAGTCTTGAATATCTTCCCAATTCCCGTCTGACTATATAAAGCGGACATCACCAACAAGTATGGTATGAGGTATACATTTTATGATTCGCCTACTGCTACCCGAACATTTTCATCATACTTATATATATTCGGTGACGTTACATATCCCGAGGTTTGCTGAGTTTTAAGAGGTTGCATTTTTATATAGCAGCAGGGTGAGGAAGCTGGATTGTATTTAGCGATAAGTTGAGCATGAATTGATTGCGTTCCAACGTAGTTGGAGGACAATAAATATAGTTCATCTTTAACACAGTGCACTGTAGAATCGGGCTCTCTACTCATACTATTATTTGTGAGGGGGACGTGTGTGGTATCTTGGTCTATAGTCTCACTCCGATCGTTGATAGAGAAAGATGATATTACATCCGGCACATCCGGCATAATGTGACCATTGTGTATCAATGGCATACCTTCTGACGGATTCTGTTCCACAATTGATTCAATGCCCGTGGGTAAATCAACTTTTATGTCAGACATATAGCTCAATTTTCGATATAATAAGTAGATAATAAAACCCAACAATAAAAATGCCACGATAACCTCGATCCTGGGCCACATCCCCCCCTCATACTCTACCTTAATCTCATTGCGAGTCCATTCCAGCCAGACCATTCCACCGATATTGGACGGGTTACTGTAGTTGGCCAATATGGCCCAATTATAGGTTTCATTCTGAATATTCTCGTGTTCAAACTCACACGGTGTAGCATTTATCTGAGTGGAGTGTATGGGAGAATTTTTGTTGCATATGTTGCGATCTTCAGAAGATTTGCACCAGTAGATCGTGTACCCAAGAAGATCTCCTTTCCTTTGCGGTGGGTTCCAAGTAAGTTTGTCCTTATCGATTTTGAATTTAGTGGGAGTTCTCTTCTCAGACGCCTCAAGTTGGGGTATCATTATATAGCTGCTATTCTTAGACGTTCCATTGATATTTTGGCTGCTTATTTGTATTTTATATTTATATTGTTTACTCTCCAAGTCTTTGATAATGACCATATTTGCTGTTACGTTGATATTCCTGTAAACAAATAACATCAAATATTATCTAGCTTTAGGTTAAGTTGCAACAAAGATACTGAATACAATGAAGTACTACAAGGATCAAACACAGCTGAAACGATCTTCTAGTAGTACATTGAATTACTTTTCCAAATTTGATATAAAGCCCGGTCCTTACTAAATACCTTTCCAAACTTTGCGATTACCTTCTTATAGTATTAAGAATTGCTACTGAAATAAGATAAATTTCTTATGAAAAGGACATAGCTGGCTCTGAAAATAGACATATCCTTGGAAAAATTCTGTTTTTTTAGTATTCCTTAAAAACAAAAGCTTTTCATGGTATTGTTATACTATGTTCCCGAAGGGAAAATATTACATTGGGCTTGCGAAATGTCCGTCCGTCCGTCTGTCCGTATGAACGCAATTTTTTTCCACACTCATTTCCTCCCTCACAATTGGGGGAAAACCTGTATCTTCCACATTTTTAAAGCTATAGTCACCAAATTTGGCAAAAACACTAAGGTTGAAATTCCTGACAGATCATCAAAAATTTGATGACACCCCTACCCCCTTCCCCCAAATCGGTACATGCTATCCCCAAAACACGTTTTTCACAGGGGTATACCTCCAACAGTTCCATAGCTAGAGTCACCAAATTTGGCATACAGACTAATGTTGGCCCTCTGGACAAATCTGCATCAAAAATTTTTGGACCATATATATAAGAAATAAGTCTTCCAAAGCGCATAGCTTTGCCAAAACTGATATAACTTTTTATCATACATCGTATGAAAACGAACTAATCTAGCGCGGTTCGTGACATATAAATGTTTCTATTCGGCGCAAGAACCACGTAATATTTGATTTAGATATTTAAATGGAAGGTTTGATATAAGCATCCGTGAAATATAATATATTTCCATGGAAGATCTTGCACGCACTTTAAAGGTATAGTCAGGAAGGAATTTTAAGGAATATTCAGTTTCCTGTTATAGACTTGGAGCTAACTTACTTGACTTTGATACTGGGGTTGACTTTGTAGACGCTGACATTGTATTCAAAGTTTGGTCCATTGCGTTCCAGCTCATCTAGCTGCTCCCAATACACACGCAGCTCTGTGGGATCAGTATATGGATAATGCTGATAGCCGCCTTTCCAGACCCCTGGTGGTCTGCTGGGTATATCCGATAGTGTGGTGAAGTTGTAAATTAGGGGATCGCTCCAATGAGATTTAGTGTTATTGTAGCGACGCTTCAGGGTTAACTTGTAAGTCCGATATGGATAGGGTAGATTATCCATGCAGAAATGCTCAATGTTCGTCTCATTCCAAGTTATCCAGCTGATATTATTAATCGGCTCCAGTTGCACATCGTGCTCAATAGTATAATTGATGTGATTGGATAATTGGTTACTATCCCAATCCAGGCATATGGATCCATTTGTATTGCGGCTCAAGCGCAAGTTTTTACCTGGCACTTCCATTACAATGCACTCCTCCCGCGCCACGGTAAACTCTTTCGTCTGGTTACCAGCCTTGTCCGTCATATTGAGCGTGAATTGGAAATTCTTAGCAAATTTCTGTATATGGGGTAAAGTGCAGAGCACACGGTCCTTAATGGAGGTGTCCTTGGTGCAGGTTATCGTATCGGAGTTGTGATTCAGGATGAATTTCGTATCGGGATCCACAGTGCTGCTGTTCACCGGAGCGGTAAAGGTACAGTTCATGGGTGGATCGTCCATGTAGTCAAAGAACTTACAACTGAAATCCGAAATGTTCATTCTTACACCCACCATAAAAGTAACTGACTTGAGGACCCTGCCCCTGCACCTACACTGAAACGTAGTATCGCGTATCGCCTTGGCTTCCGCCGATTTCACATTATAATATACAGCCGTTGTGTTCAGTATATTTAAGGTTGAGTTTAGTTCCCTTAAGCGCAGTATAACGATACCATCCAGATTTCCGCATAATTCGGTCAACGAATTCTGGCTGTCGGACCAACAGGTCACATTATATGGATCGCCGGCACGCAGCTTATCACTGGAGACCGCCATATGGAAATCGTGGACAGCCTTCCGCCGGCTATCAAGATTTGCGGGGCACTCTCCAAAGCTTGAGAGCATTATAAGCAGAGCTAATAGTAAATTGTAGAGCCTGGTATACATACAGCTTGGACCAAACCAGAGCGATAAGAAATATTATTGTTTTTGTTTCTTATTATTATTGTTATGTATATTTGTTTGATTTATTTAAACGCCGAGTCGACAACGTTTCTGACTGACAGCAGCTTTCGCACTACGCTCAAAACGCAATCGCTACTTATAAATTATTATATATATATAAAATACAAGTACACGGAGAGAAATCTATGCAGAAATCTATATATATAAAAGAGTTCGTGCTGACTGACTGACTGACTGACTGACTGACTGATTGGCAATCATCGCACAGACTAAACCATAAGAGCTAGGATGCTGAAATTTTCACAGTAGGTTCCATCTATAATGAAAGTGCACACTAAGACGGGATTTTGGAAAATTCCACCCACAAGCGTGGAAAATCGCGGAAAACTGTTGTATGAAACTTTTTTGTTTACCATCCAATCAGCTTCAAACTCATTTTCAGAGATCTACACAAAAATTAATTTGACACATATTTCATCGATTTTGGAAAATCCACCCCCATGGGTGGAAAATGGGGGTCTCAAGGTTGTATGGGCGAAAGTCTAATTTTAGTCCGATCACATTAAAATTCATTTTCAAAGCTCTTCACGTAAAATAATTCGACACGTATATCAGCGATTTTGGGAAACTCGACCACATGGTTGGAAAATCGGTGGAAAAGTCTAGCATTCGACATTTTTAATTTTCATGCGATTGGCTTCAAACTCATTTTCAAGGTTCTATAGGCAGAAATAATAGGCTCGGTGGTCAAAGATATTGGAAAATCTACCACCAAAGTCGGAAAATTCGTGGAAAACTGTTGTATGAAACTTTTTTGATTATCGTCCGATTGGCTTCAAACTCATTTTCAAAGCTCTTCACATTAAATAATTTAACACGTGTATCAGCGATTTTGGTAAATTCGACCACATGGTCGGAAAATCGGTGGAAGACTCTGGCATTCGACATTTTTAGTTATCATGCGATTGGCTTCACACTCATTTTCGTGGTTCTACCCAAACACATAATAGGCGCGGTGTCCAAAGATTTTGGAAAATCTATCCCTAAGGTCGGAAAATACGCGGAAAACTGTTGTATGAATTTTTTTTTGATTATCCTCCAATTTACTTCAAACTCATTTTCAAACTTCTGTTTATCATTCAATCATTTTGAAACTTATTTTTAAAGCACCTCACATTAAATAATTCGTCACATGTGCTACCGGTTTCGAAAAATACACGTGGCCTTATACTAATTTCCAAATATAAATACAAAACCCTCGGTACTTTGCAGGCAAGACAGCGGGCGGAAAACAGTTGGAAAGATTGAATTTGGATTCTTAGTATTATTGTTGAAATTGGCTTTAAATGCCAATTGATTTTGGAAAATCTACTCCGTGTCGCCACGGGCGGGAAATGGAAGTCAAGGACAAATGAGTGGGACATTTTTTTGTTGTTTTTTTTTTCAATGACATTTTCATAGCCCTACACCGAAAACATTAGTCACGTGGCTCAACTATTTAGTTGTATTTCTTACGGTTGACGAAAGGAGTAAAATTCAAGAAAAAAATTCATTTTCATCTAAATATTTCCCCGGGCAAGGCCGGGATATTACCTGCTAGTTATGTATATTACTCAATATTATATTAAATGTAAACTTTGAATAACTATTTGTACTTATATTGATAACTGTTGTTAAAGTTATGAGTAAAAATGCATGATTTATGATTAGTAATGCATAGTAAATGCATTAAGCGCCTTGCGGTTATGAAACCCAACCCAGATTCAAATTTATAATCCAAGTTAACCATTGCAGAGACTTGCAGAGATCAATCTGGCCGAACGAACCCCAACTTTAATCGGTATCATATATAAATCTTACTCAGTTGACAAGTTCTTCGGAAAATTGAATTTCAGGAATTATTGATAAAAGAAGTGCCGTCAGTTAATTAATTATATATAGAATATTTTCTTAGAATAACGTTCAATAAATATAATATACAACTGATTAATCATATTACATCACATTTTATTTAGAAGAGCATCTGTAAATGACGTAATTTCTAGAGTATATTGCACTTTAATAGCAAACACATATACATATAATGTATGAACATTTTTTGAGCTATTAAGAAACTATGATTGTAAGCACATCCTTATGAAATTGTTCCAATACATCAAAGCCATTATAATATATATACTACAAATCAAATCAATTTGGAATAACCTTAATCTATATATGCGAAATTCTACATTGACTAAACTTGCTAGATCCGGTATAATCAAAACCATATACATATATAGTACTCTAGGGTCGAAGATTTCTACTCCTGTCACGTACATTATACCCAATTTGTTCAAATTCTTATCAATGAGTATAAAAACTAATAAACATAAAAATTATCATATTTTATACATATATGGCTGCAATATATATATATGTATATTACAGACATGCCCCATTGATAATATACGAAACTACCTTTATTTTTTCCCCAATTGAAATTATTACGAGCTTGTGTGTAGACAGTTAAATACAATGCCCGATTTGATTAGGGTGCAGCTTTTATAGAAATAATTATACTATGGTTATAGTATTCTATATGTTCTATCCCATTTATAATTCATTATTATTGTATATATGTATAATTTATGCGTAAAAGTCTTATCTTAAAGTCGGGGTCCGACGTAAAGGGATATTTCCTATGGGATTTACTTTTACAAGACCTCGCACTGAATTCCACGAATTTTAAAAAAGTGTTTTGGAATTCCCCAAGAACAGTGATAATCAGTTGTTTGTTTCAATTTGCGATTATATGTATAATGATCCGGAAATTGTTTAAAATATAAGTAATACGTTTATTAATATTATATACTCTTAAAAATACAATATGTTTTTATTTCGAAAATATCCTTAACTCTTGTAAGGTGAATGGTGAAGAAAGTGTAATAGACCCAAGGAAAACTAAGATAGAACGAAAATCGTTGGGGTGTCGAACCTACACACATAAGATATATACCCTTGCGGGAGTGTATTCAAATCTCTAAATTCGATCGAGTGTACACACGATAAAGTGAACTACTAAGAACTAAAGGTTATCAAAATAAATGCAGTACTTTAAATGTGTCTCGCATAGAAAGGATCCCTCGGAGAAATATCTCAAAATATACTATTTATTTTTAGATGTTCTTAGAGCTGAGTGTCCACTTCTTTGAGTGTGCACTGTATGTGCAATATATGTATAGAAACTAAACTAAATGCAAATAATCAAGCTGCAAACTAAACCCTGGCCTCAAGGGTTCTTTTTTCCATATAAAATACCGTAACTTTCGATAGCGATACCTAGCTCAGATTGTAAATATAAGAAAAAACAGTTAAGATCGTTGTAGTCGAAATCTACAGAATACTCTAGTTTTTAGTAAAGTTGTGCAAGATATTGACTTTGCTTATAAACTGAGGATATACTTGGTTGCTTAAGCTACAAGGGTGTTGGGTAAAAATATACATATACTCTTCTTTTTCAAAAAGAATTATGAACTATGAAATATTTAACAGGCTTGACGTCAGCAATTCAGGGTAAATATAGAAAGGTAGATATGAAAAGCATTGGCTGGTCATATAGCGCTATTTCGGATGCTGCCAAGCATCCTCATCAGTGACCTTTTTGTTAGAAATTTTTGTCCAAACTTGTCCGTTTATGAGTAGAAGTCGGCTAGATTCGAACCCGAGTGCTCCCGTCTGCAAGGCGGATGCCTTAACCTCTGACCCACTGGCTGTCCGATCCCGGCTTGAACTAATTACTGCCATCAACAGGTCCATTTGAAATTCTAAGTTTCTAACCCTTATTACTATTAGAACCACTTGTATTAAACTTTTTATCACATTTTTATCCAAGTGTAAGTTCGGTACTAGCTGATCTATGCAGGTCAGTCAGTTGGTTTTGTTTCAATATGAGGTTGATACAACGCAGTTAGTTTGTCATAATGAATGGGACTACGATATAATCTGCAGCAATATAAAAAAAACTCTCCAAAATATCATCAAATTTTGTAATATATATCGATATTTGCACAGATCCAAAAAGAAAAGTAAGACAAACACGAGTTAAAGTAGATATTATTTATGTATATTCTTAATCAGCTGGGCGCATTGTTGGCCCAACTTGTACATAAGTAGTATGTATGTATGTATGTATGTATGTATGTATAGTATAGTAGGTATGTAAGTAAATTACATATGTATAGTCAATAAACAATAGTTACTAGAGCGTAAAATAACGTCGAAGTGCCTCATTAAACTACTTATCGCATACACACATTTAGTACTGAATATATAATATATATATACATATATATATGTATATACATATATGTATATATATACTATATATAATTTTAAAAGACGTTTCACAATTTGCGATTAAGCGCACGAAATACGAATACAAAATAAAGATAAATACAAGAGTTTATTTGAAATACAACGTGGTTTTTGCAAGAGAGACGGCGCCAGTATATGTGTGTGTATGTATGTGTGTGCGTGTGTGAGTGTGTGTATGTGAGTGTGTGTGTGTGTGTGTGTGTGAATGCGTTGTTGAGTGGTTTAATCGTGAGGTGATTTATATGCATTTTATATATAAAGATATACATAGGTTCATATATATATATATATATATATATATATATAACTATATATATGTATATATATACTATATGTATAGGTGTATGTGTGTGTGTGTGTGTGTGGAAGGCAAAAGTAGCTGCTAGCTGCGCTGGCACAACAACAAACGAATGATTCATTCCCCCATAGCGGCCGAGCAGCAATCACGATCCTGATCCTTATCCCGATACTGCTACCGCCTATAGCATATGGCGATTGTGGGCAATGGCATTCAGATCCTGTGGCGTCACATAGCCCCCAATATTCGGCTGGAGTCTGTGTTGCTGCGTCTGCGCATTCTGTCCAGCTGTTTGCTGTCCATTATTGGCCAACACCGCGGCCGATGTTGGCTTCATTAGGCCATGCCGCTGCAGCTGCTCCATGGCCGTGTAGCCAAACACATTGGCAGCTGGCGGTACATTTGTTGTTGCTGCTGCTGCTGTTGTTGTTGTTGTTGCCGCCGCAGCTGCTGCTGCTGCTGCCGTTGTAGCTGCCGTTGGCGCCAGCGGCTTGAGCCTGTGCAGATCGGATGCCTGCACATAGTTACTGGTATTTAGCAAAGGCTGCGGCGTTGCTGCAACATTAGCGGTTGGTGGCAGCAACGCGGGCGTGTTGCGCGCAGCTTGAAGCACCTGAACGGGCACATAGCCGCTTAGTGGCATAGCCATGCCCATGGCAGGGGGCACATGTGTCGCGGACGGTGGCGCTAACGCTGACGGTGGCAACGCCATTGGCATATTGCAGCTGGGCAAGGTATTGGCATTGTTGGCCAACGGCGTTGACCAATTCTTCATCTGTGTTGGCTTTATGTAGCCGTTGGTGTCGGTGTTGCTATTGTTTGTGGCACGCAGCTCGGTGGCGCCCGCATTGCTCTCCTCGTCCTGCAGCAGGCCGTCGCTCACGGACATGTAGCTAATGGGTGAGCGTATTGTTGGTGCCTGGTGTTGATCCTCATAGGTGTCCCGGTCGGTGCAACAGTTGCCGCCGCCGCTGCTGCTCGAATTGCTGGCAAGCAGCAGCTTGGAGCTTTCATTGCCGCTGCTAAAGTCATGCGGCACATCTTGCGGCGAATACTGTGGCATATATTGCTGCAATGTGTCCACTCGTGTGCAAATAATGCCGCCGCTTGGCCCGTCCGGGCCCATGCCCATGCCCATGCCCGTGCTAATCTCCATGGGCTTCTTCAGTGTCTCAAGTACGCCCGGCGGCAGCACCAACCCAATGTCCGACATCTTCTGGTACTTTCTATAGCTCGTATGAACCAATACGGCAATCGCAATCAACGCCAAGGGTACCTCCAAATAGCTGAGCAGCACTTTGGTAGAGGTCCCAACCACCGAACAGCTAACCTCATGCGTCACCCAGTCCGATGCGTATAGCCGGTAGAGCGAGCTGTTCCGATACGATTGAAGTATGCGCTTCCCGTCATTGGTAAGGTCCGGCTGTGCCACGCACTGCCGCACAGCGTTGAAGTCATCGTTTCCCCACCACGTGGCGCCCTCTAATTGTGACTGCAATGGCTCCACATTCACCGCCCGCACCTTATAAAAGAAGCGATAGTAGGGCGTGCAGACGGGCTGATTCATAATGCACGATCGATTCTGTTGTGAACTAATATAGCTGGAGTACTCCTCGATCTGTGTGTTGTTCGCATTCTTCTGGCTGAGGGATACCTCGTAGTATTCAATACGACCGGAGGGACGCTGTGGTTCCGTCCAAATCAGCGTCACGCTCTGCTGTCTGCTGTCTACGGTCAGCATGGGTGGCGATGGCACTGCGGATGGAAAAGGAGTACGTTTAGAAAACATATAAAGAAACAGGTCAGGATAATACACATAGAAAACTCATATTAACTTGTTTCATATCAGCCAGAGCAAAACGGTGTTCAAATCTAACGAATATTGAACTCCCAACCTGATTTGTATCGATTATCAAAGTGCTCGTTCAGCAGAACTAATCGCTGACTGATTACCGCTGACTTGCTTGACTGATTAAGTTGTTTTTCAATCAAATCGGACAAATATATGCAGCTAATTCAAGTTCAATGCCTTAAGCAGCACAGAATTATAATGATTGATAGAATTTTTGGGTGAAATGGCAGCGGAAATCAGTCAGCGATTGGTTCTGCTGAACGAGCACTATGATAATCGATGAACGAGCCAAATGTGTACATCCTTTTGAAGCATATAGTTGGTTGAATTCATGTATTGTAGTTACCTCCGATGGCTGTACGGCAGCGTATGACATTGCTGGGCTCCGAATCGTAGAGGGTGGAGGCCTGTATACTAATCTCGTACTCTGTGTAGGGTGACAGTTTGGACAGCACGTAGCTGACACGCTTCTCGTTATCCACCAGCTCGTCCGTGAGGGCGGGCAGCCTTAACTTGTCCGTTCTGTTGCCATAACTATAGGTTATCTGGTAGTCGCGCACAACACCATTTGCCTTGAGTGGTGGCTTCCAGGTGAGCCAAATACTGGTGTTCCTCACATCCGAATACTCCAGCTCGCGTGGAGGTGTCGGTGAGGCTTCGCCGGTGCGATTGATCAGCTCATCGCTATATTTGCTGGCCGTAGTATCGGAGTACATTAACATCTTGACGCTGTAGTATGTGTAGGGCTCCAGTTTACGTATGGTATAGTCAACGGCATTCGGATCGATCATTTTTGTCGTGCAGTTATCCGTCTTACCAGCCGAACGCTGGCAATAGGTTAGATTATAGCCCCGCAGTATGGATGGGCAAACACGTTCCGTGCTCCATTTGACCGCCAGCGTAAAATTGGTTACCTCCTCAACGCTTGGCTCCATTTTGGCCAGATCATTGGTACCATCCTGCGTACAGATCACCCAATGCATGCCCGTATTACGTCCCGCAAAGTTCGCCGATACAGCCATATTCAGCGACGCTGGCTGTGCGCTCTTCGTTGTGAAATGCTGCCGATCCTTGGGCACATGCTCAAAGTGTATGGATCCATTGCACTTGGACTGCAGCGCCGGCTTTGATTTGCACCAGAATACGGTATAGTTGATCAATTCAGTACTGTTCTCCGGCGCCTTCCAGCTCAGCGAGTAGCTGGCGTTGCTCGAGTGATAAACGCTGCGAATTTTCTTGGGCACACGCAGATGGGCATCCTCGTTGCTGATGGGAGGGATCACTAGGAGACTGGCCTCCTCGGAGGTGTTTACATTGTTGCTGCTGCGTATATATATCTCATGCTTGACACTCTGATTCCAGTTCCTAATTGTTGCCGAGCTCATGTCCACCTTTATCATGGAGCTATCGCTGTAGTAAACCAAAAGACAAAGAAAATCAAAACACTTTAGTAAAGGATTCATCTTTTCTAAAAATACATACAACTTTTATGCTTTCTTATTTTCAATGCCTATCAAATATTGGTCTACAAAATCGTTGAAATATTTTATCAAGTCTAAAGAAGGCATTTTAAACCAATTATTTACATGATTTTTCAGTAATTTCTTATACTAAAAGAACTGATTAACCTGATTATTAGAAGTATAAAACAAGTAAGAATGCTATAGTCGAGTATACCCGACTACGAAACTCCCTGTACCCAGGTCTAAAGCTTCCAATCACATCTTCGTCCACTTACATATACACACACACATACACAATGCCGCACACACACGAGCCACTGCGTAAGCGAGGCATTTTAAATCGTGGCTATAAGCTATATCTTTAAAAGCGTGGCTGTAAAACGTTTTGATCGAATTACGGGGGAACGGGGGAAGATATCTGAGATCGGAAACAAACTTGATCTGTGTATGGTATACAGGAACCTACATTCCAAATTTGGTGTCTCTAGCTCCTATAGTTGTCCGGACAGACGGACAGACATTGCCAAATCGAAATTTTTTTGATAATGATCAAGAATATACATACATATATACTTTATAGGATCGAAGATGTCTCCATCTGCCTGTTACATACATTTGCACAGACTTATTACCCCCTTTTTACCCATTGAGTAACAAAAAAGATTATATATGTTTATATATATATAGTACTATATAGTAATGTTTTTCCCAAAAAGACTCAATTTTGGACCAATTGTTGCAATGAGATCTTTATCAACCGATTTGGAGCATTCTCAAAATTAGAATACCCACTGCAAAGGTATATTAAGCCAATAAGATAAGATATAGACTAGCTGGTAAAACGCCAGCGTTGCCCGGCGAAATATTTCGATTAAAGTACATTATGTTGAATTTGACGACTTTCGTCAATCTTAAGAAATACACTAAATTAGCGCAAAAGGATTTTCCGCCCGCGGTTGTAGATTTTACAAAATATTTGTTTTTGTGTAGAGCCTTGAAAATGAGTTTGAACTCAATCGAGTGACCGCACCTTTATAACCTTATTTCTTACAACTATAATAAGAATAAATCTACTCAATTAAAGTCCAAAGATCCATATCAGTCAGGTAAAATAACATATAACAAGAAAGAACGGAGTGCCGGAGCTATATAGTATATAGCCTAGCAGCAATGTTTAAATATAATTCTCAATTTTCGTCTGATTGCTGTTATATGGTTCGATTTTAATAAATATTATGGGAAACTATTTGAAGTATAATAAAACTCTCTTAGTTTGAATGCAATACAACAAGTTTTTCATATAAAAACTAACTTTTAACCGATCCTACGGCAGCTACAATGTGATATAGTTGTCTGATTTTGACAAAATTTGGTCGGGATGTATAAACTCTTTACAGACTCGGTTTAAGTAAGTTTGGTAAGGATACCTTCATAAACAAACAAGTTTTTTATATAAAATTATAGTTGTCGACCGATCATTCCTATGGCAGCTACATGTTATAGTAGTCCGATCCGGCCGGTTCCGACATATGTACTGCCTGCAGTAAAGTGAAAGATCTGTGCCAAGTTTCATTACGATAGCTTCAAACCGACACTAGTTCGCATAGGAGGAACTGACGGACATCGCTATATCGACTCGACTATTGATGCTGATTCAGAATATATATACTCTGTTGGGTCGAAAACGTCTCCTTCAGTTCATTATAATACCCTCTGCTGGGGTATAAACAAGTTTATCAACACGCAAAACTAAACGTCACAATAATTATGCTGAACTTTGTCAATTAGCTGGAAAAACATTGTCTAACTTTATTTATATAGATTATTTACTTACATATAGATCAGATCAGGTTACTTCACAACTACGTAGAACTGGGTAGTTGTAATCTATTGTAAATGTTTTTTAGATCCATGCTCAGAAATAAGAAACTATTGCAATCAGTTCTAACAAAAACTGTTTTATTTCCGTATAAAGGCCTTTTCAATATAATTAGATATTGTATTTGTGATTGAAGGAAATAAAACAAATCGTATTGAGAAGTTCTGTATAAGTTCTTATTACGTACAAAACAAACAAATGAGCTCACATATTTCTCAGATTCTCAGTTTCTTATTGCAATAAGTTTCATTTGAAACTGAATTAGATGCATATGGGGATATGTATGTGGATTTCTATCTATTTGAAAACATGCATGCTACATCGGAATATATATATATACATATATATATATATGTGTGTGTACACATGTTTGTTTCCAATTTAGTACATTTATAAAAGCGCATTTCTTATTAAAGGCATTCTCATTAAAGATGGAACGAATACGAATTGAATGCCGCAACAGCATACATACAACAAAACAAGTACACAGATTCACGGAATTTTTAAAAATAAACAATTTTCAAGAAATTCTTATTGCAGTAACTGTGTGTGCGTGTGTGCATGTGTGTGTGTGTGTGTGTGTGTGTGTGTATGTGGGGAGGGACAGAGGCTTGCAAATTGTATTCATGGATGATTCTAGCCCACATGCTTAGTACATACTATATAAGTATATAGTATAACTTTTCACTTTCATTTATTTTCCTATCTTTTGAGTACGCTAAACAACATTTGTATACTAGAGCTGTACCGATCCGTTCAGAAGAATAACAAGTATGAAAGACAAGTACTACGGTTCAAAATCAACAAAGAACACTACATATATACGGCAAAGTGATATATATATATAGATATATACCCTAGAAGCAACAAAAATGTTAATTTTCGAACAATTATTCCTAATAATGTATCTTGATATTGATATAACTAAAGCAATATACAAACATGTACATATAAACTCGCAATTCCCCAGTTTGCTAGAAATTTCTTTATTATAAAACGACTTCATTTTCGAGCGATCTATGGGAGCTATATAATAATATATTCGAAGTACCTATATGCCCTAGCTATATACCCTAGCAGAAATTTATTTTTATACAAAACATCATTTTCGTCTGATTTCTGTTAAGTTAGACATGTGCTCCGCTTTTGATTAAAATTAAAGCAAACTATTTGAAGTATAATAAAACTCTCACTTAGTTTGCATGTAAAATTTGTATAAACAACAAGTTTTTCATACAAAAACTCAGTTTTCAACCGATCCTATAGCAGCTATGTGTTAAAGTTGTCCGATTTTGATCAAATTTAAACAGATTGTATAAACTCTCTAGAGAGTCGGTTTGAGTAGGTTTGGTGAGGATATCTTAATAAGCAAACAAGTTTTTCATACAAAAACATAACTGTCGACCGATCATTCCTATAGCAGCTATACGTTATAGTGGTCCGATCCGGCCGGTTCCGACATATGTACTGCCTGCAGTAAAGAACAGGATCTGTACCAAGTTTCATTACGATAGTTTTAAAACTGAGAGACAAGTTCGCATAGAAGTAGACGGACATAGACTATATAGACTCGACTATTGATGCTGCTTCAGAATATACTTATATATTTATATACTTTGTTGGATCGGAAACGTCTCCTTCAGTGCATTACATATTGCGAGACAAATTTAAAATACAATTGCTGTTTTTCCATAGAAAAACTAATTTTTTATCCGATTGTTCCTATGTGATCAAATGGTTTGATATTGATAAAGCTTGGTCAACCCATAGAGACCATACCAAGACTTACAATTGCTGAGACGGATTGCAATATGTGGAAAAACAAAAAAGTTGTTCATACAGTTCAACAGTTTAACTTTCTAGCGATCGATCCTTTGTTAGATGGGAAATATGTATTTTCTTCAAGGCGATCACAAAAATATAAGTTCCTCTGCAAGACTAAGATCGAATGAACGAAATGAACGAGTTCTATGACCAATTAGTTCGTGAACTACTGAATGAACTGAACTGAACTGCTTCAATTGAACCACAATGTGCAACTCTAAAATACGCACTACTTGTATATTGAATGTTAATTGTTAGATGTTGCTGATAGCGATAACATTGTGATTCACTTGAAAACCAAACCATAAATTTACTACGTTTATGCCGTGGCGAATTCATGAAATTCTCATATGCCATTTGATAAGATTGTCACACGTTTCCGACCCCAATAAATATATGAAGATATATACTCTTGATCAGCATTAAAAGTTAAGTTAATCTAGCCATGTAACATGATCAACAGTTGAGTTGTTTGAAGAACTTTTTTGTTTTTCAAGATATGTCTATAGCCAAACTTAGAAATTCTACGTTTAGGTATTCTATTAAGATGTTGACTAAGTTTTATCAACATCCGTTCATTACAATCGGATGAAATATGAGTTTTTGTATGAAAAATATGTTTTTGCTTAAGAAACTTTTTTGTTTTTCATCGAAACTCAGTGACTATACTTTATATACATATGTATGTATATGGTTTATCTTTAGTTCGATCGAAATCGAGCCACATTGTTATATGTAACATATAACTTCCATAGGAACAATTGATCGAAAATTAACCGTAAATTCTTGTTAAACATATTTAAGATGAAATTTTGTAATCAGGCCTGTTCTAGGAATATTTTATCGTGAGTCGTTTACCAGTTTTGGAAAAACAAAAAACAAAAAAACTATTTTGTCTTTTCTACAGTTCTCATACTCGGAATACGTATTAAACGGAATTTTCAATCTTTCTCCGGAATTCAGAACAGCTAAGGATTGCCATTTCACAGCATTTGATCGAAATTGTAGATAGAAACATTCAGAATGGAAATTCCTACCTTAACTGAATGCTACAAAACGTTGGAATTATGTGGTTTCAAAAGCGTTACCCATTATGCTAAGGAATTAAAGTTACTTCTCAAGAATGACTTTTGAAACAGACCTCGAACAGATTTGATTATAAAGTATTTGCTTTGTATAGACTTCATGTGCATGGTCAAAAAAGTATCTTATCAGAACATCGTGTAAACATGCGCATATATGTTTATCTTGGGAAATATATGTATATATACATAGTATTTTGTGCATACTCACGCTGGTGTATTATTCATGCGATACTCGCTGATGACATATTGGAAGTTGTCTCCATTGAGCTCGTACTTCTCCAGCTGCTCCCAGTAGACGGTCAGCATGGTTCCGGATGAGTAAACATAGAAGCTGCCATCTGTGAGGCGGGGCGAACGCTGCGGACGTGATGGTGCGGTACGGAATATGTATATCAAGGGTTCGCTCCAGCGTGATTTGGTTTTGTTATTGCGCACACGTAATTCCAGCGTATAATTGTAGCCGGCATATTGGAGTTCGGTGAGGCACAAGGTGTCCCTAAGGGCCGATGAATTGTTGCGCCACATGGGCCGCACCATGGTGGGGAAATCATCGGGCGTCACATGCACCTGCCACAGTACGCCGCCAATAAAGTTGCTGCGCCGCGGCATCTCCCAGGATAGGCATACAGAGTCCTCCGTTTTATTAACCAACTGGAGATTCTGACCCGGTTGAGCCAACAGCATGCGTTCAAAGTTATTCACCTCAATGTGCTGGGTTAGTGTGCCGAGGGCATTGCCAATGTCCAAACGGAAGTAATAATACTCGGAGAACTTCTTGTATGTCTCGCTGGTAATGTTGCAGTTAACAATGGGCGCTAAATCAAAATTGCAATCAACATAGTAGCGATAGCTGGAGTTTATCTGGGTCTCGAAGCTAACATTGTACTTGGTGTTAATGCTGTTCTTCGGCTCTGTAAAATTACAAAACATATAGTCCCAATCGTAGCTGGTGCAATTGAAATCCAGCACTGGCTTTGGCTCGGTGCCAACAAACACACGGCTGGTGTAAATGCCGCTTGTGCCGCACATGCACAGATAGCTGCCCTCCTGATCGCTCAGATTGCGTCCGGTAAACCGTATGGTCGTACTATTAATGCGCTCTATATGCGGATACTTTTTATAATAGATTTCCGGACTGGAGTCGCGTATCAGCTTGAAGTATAGATCCTCAATGGGGCAGGTTTTGGTTGATTCACTTTTATTGAAGAGCGCCTCGTTGACGGTGCAGGTAATGTTTAGATCGCTACCAATTGGCAGCTCCACACGCTCCGGGGTTACCCAGCCGGGTGTCAATTGTCCGCACACCGCCAGCTGGATAATGCTGAGCCCCACAATCAGCGAGAGTGCCAGGGTCAGATTGCAATCGAGCAGCATCGCTGCACGTTTAATTAGTTGCAGCATCTGCAAGTTATACATATATATACATATATAGGTTATATTATATATATTTGATGTAAATATGCATATATATTATTACTGTTTTAGCTATGTATATTTATGGGGACCACATAATCGTATACACACACCTTTGCTATTCGTAAGAAAATACCTGGCACACGGCTACGGGGCACTTGTTGGCACTGTATTGGTAATTCTCGGAAACCGTTTATATTGTAGTATGTTACCAAATTCCAAGAACTGATTTTATGGCATTTTGATTTGTATCGTTTCACAAATACTACTCGTATTTATAATGCCCAAAATGGCTTCAAACGGGTTTGTATTTATTTAACTTATTTTGATAATCAAAGTCTTTTGTTGTTTATTGTTGCGTTTTTTAATAAACAGTCTGCAAGATCTCACTAACTCAACCGTTTACTTTGCCTTATGCGTTGCCTTTTGCTATTCGTTTGCTTGGAATTGCCAGCAGTGTGACCGACTTGCGGCAAAACAAAATTCACATTTTTACGACAAACATACAAAAAAGGCAGTAGCTTGAAAATCAAATTTTCACTTTCTTCGCATTTAATACGTATATGTAAGCAACGTTTGAAATTCATAATTGAAACTCATTTATTTAAAACTATACAATTTAAAATCTCCAATAGAAGGTATAGAATACTTCTTGGGATAAATATAATATATATTTTAATTGGCTTCAATTGTGCGCAATTCAGTAGTTAAAATACTTGTGGAAAGCGTAAAGTGCGGGCTGCCACTTACAAAAACGATGTTCTACAACAAGTTCAAAAATTTACCATATTCTATTCAAATGTATAAATTTGTATAGTTATTGTTCATTTGAACCCTACAATAGCTTAAACTCTCAAACTAAATTTGTTGTCGCATATTAAAACAAAAATTAGAGAAAGTTTTTTAAAAACAAATTATTAAATCAAAGTTAATATGTATATTCCTTTAAGATTTTTACTGTACCAATGTACAAATAATGTACCAGTTTTGGTACTTTTGTATCACATTAGGCGTCAGTAGTAGACAGTAGGTTACGCCATGCGCATGTCAGTTAGTCACCGTTATTCGGCGACCAAACGTGTGACGTCACATGTTGTGAAATTCAGCGCGCGCTTTTGAACTTGTATGAAAATCACTGACTCTTTTTAGTATATCGGCTCCCGTAGCGATAATTCCAGTCCGATTTTGAATTTTACGAATTTTCCTACAATAAGCTGGCAATATTTTCAAAATAAACAAAAAAAGGCAGTGATTTTCATACAAGTTCAAAAGAGCACGATGAATTTCATAACATGTGACGTACATGCGCAGTGAGAGCCGTAAGTGGCTGACTTCTTGTCGTAACCTATGGCTCTCTCAATCGTGGGCAGCCGAGATGTTGCAATTGACAAGACCGCGAAAATAAAATATAGTCTGGCAGCACGCAATTGGTTTTCTATTTGTTTTTGAGTATTTGTACATTGACAACCCTTGGTCACACTACTTTGTATGTGACATATCTATTTGTGTGTGTGTGTGTGTCGTATGTGAGTGACGAATTACTTTTCATCAAATGGAAAATAATTTAGTTTGAAAGCACGTATAAATTTCAATAGCTGAACACAAAAAAACACAAAAAACATAACAAAAATACTTGCAAGCATAATACCTTAAGTAAAGCATAACTAGTACTGAAAAACAAACAAAATGGCCGAAGGCGGTAGTAAACGCATCAACGTGGTAGTAAAAACGCCAAAGGACAAGAAAACTGTTGAAGTCGATGAAGATTCTGGAATAAAAGATGTGAGTACAGATTGTGCAGTGTCTATGCCTGCCCTGTGGGTGGTGGTGGTCACAAGTGCGGTACGCTAGGCCATTATTAAAACATAAGTAATTATTGCGGCTTACACAAACGAGGGGTGGGCACACTTGTGTACCACGTATGTGTTTGGCTGTGTGTGCCTGTAGTGGTAGGTACAGTGCATTTTTTTTTTTTTTTTCTGGAAAGGATGGCAAAGTGCAAATACGCGCTCTCGCGTGCGTAAGTATGTAAATATATGTGTATGTAGAGAGAGAGTGTGTGTGTGTGTGTGTGTGTGTCACATGCATATTCATATATGTATGGCAACACCATGATTGAGAGAGTCAGATATTTAAACCGTTAGGCAGCACTACGCAATTTGATATTGTTGTTCTTATATTTATTTATTATTATTTTTTGATGTTTTGTTTCTGTTGCATTTTTTACAGTTCAAAATTTTGGTGGCACAAAAATTCGAAGCGGAGCCTGAACAATTAGTGCTCATATTCGCTGGTAAAATTATGAAGGACACGGACACCCTCAAAATGCACAACATCAAGGATAATCTGACAGTACATTTGGTTATTAAGGCGCCCACTCGTAGCAACGAGCCACCTGCGCGTGCCCCGGCCGATGTACGCCAGACGCCATTCGGCTTGAATCAATTTGGCGGTCTCGCCGGCATGGAGGCGCTCGGTGCCGGCTCCAATACGTTTATGGATCTGCAGGCTCGCATGCAGAATGAGCTGCTGAATAACGGCGATATGTTGAGATCGCTGATGGATAATCCTCTGGTGCAGCAGATGATGAACAATCCGGACACGATGCGTCAGCTGATTACATCGAATCCGCAAATGCAGGATCTAATGCAGCGCAATCCAGAGATATCGCATATGTTAAACAATCCCGATTTGCTGCGTCAAACCATGGAGCTGGCACGCAATCCATCAATGTTGCAGGAGCTAATGCGTTCGCATGATCGTGCCATGTCCAATCTGGAATCGGTGCCCGGTGGCTACAGTGCCTTGCAGCGCATCTATCGTGATATACAGGAGCCGATGATGAATGCGGCCACCGAATCCTTTGGACGCAATCCATTTGCTGGCCTTGTTGACGGCACTGGCGCCACAGCTGGCATTAATCCACAGCAGGGTACCGAGAATCGCAATCCGTTGCCAAATCCATGGGGTGGCGTCGGTAATCGTGCCGGCAGCAATGCACAGCAGCAGACCAACAATGGTGGCGCCAATAATCTTGGCGGTGATCAGCCGCCGAACAATGTACTCAACACACCGGCAATGCGCAGTTTGCTACAGCAGATGGCTGACAATCCGGCATTGATGCAGAACCTATTGAATGCGCCATATACGCGCTCAATGATGGAATCGATGTCACAGGATCCGGACATGGCGTCGCGGCTGCTTAGCAGCAGCCCGCTGCTATCAAACAATCCACAGCTGCAGGATCAGGTGCGGCAGATGATGCCACAGTTTATGGCCCAAATGCAGAATCCCGATGTGATGAACATGCTATCCAATCCGGAGGCCATCAATGCCATATTACAGATTCAGCAGGGTATGGAACAGCTGCGTACCGCTGCGCCAAATCTCGTTGGCACCCTGGGCATACCCCCACCGCCGCCGGGTGTTAACAATTCCACAAACGCCGATCCGGCCAGCGGCGATGGCAGCACCTCCATCACCAACAATACCTCGCCGCACAACGCAGCTGGAGTTGGAATTGGAGCTGGCTTAAATTCGACAGCATCAACAACCACACCAAATCTGGCGCCGGGCGGTGGCCCCAATGCGCAGCTATTCAATGACTTCATGACGCGAATGCTCAATGGCATGTCCAACAATGCCGACAGCACGCAGCCCCCAGAGGTGCGCTATCAATCCCAGCTGGAGCAGCTGGCCGCCATGGGCTTTGCCAATCGCGAGGCCAATTTGCAGGGTACGTTTTAACGCCAAATCTCCATATATGTATATAGTACTGTTCCAACTGTCATGAATTTCACTTAAATGTTCCTTATTTCAACCAAATCAATCAATAATGAAAATCATAACATATAAGAGAAATTCACAGCCGCCAAATGTAGGTTCAAATCGATCAGAATAAGCTAAATCAAACTATTCATTAAACTGGACGAACGAACTAGTTTGTTCCTGATTGCAGTTCATCTAGTTGGTTAGCTCATTTGAGTTCGATCACCAACTACCAAGTGAATAGATATTCCAAATGGAACGACAAATTTGCTTGGATCAGGGCCACTTAGACTTCGTATTCCGTTGGGTGGCCCTGATGTGAAGCACGCTCGCATTCTCGTGAGAGCGCGAGAGCGTAATTTGTATATCATCAGAGCCATGATGAAATTATAATTAGGTGGTCCATTCGCTCTCTCTCAGGGCCACGATTGTGCTGTCTGTACTGAGAGCTTGCTTTCGTACTGTCGATTGTGGCCCCGAAAAATAGCGCACGTCGAGCGAATGGACCACCCTGTTATAATTTCATCATGATCAGGGCCACCCGACGGAATACGAAGTCTGATCCAAGCAAATTTGTTGGCTCGCTGCCGTCGTTCTATTTGGAATATCTATTCACTTGGTAGTTGGTAGTTCGATTGGCGCTAATGAACTTATGATTCGTTCATTTGTTTTGTTCCTGTTCGTTCCTTGATCGTTTTGTTAATAAAAGAACTGAATCAAAACAAATGAACAAAGCATAAATGAAGCTACAAAATTCATACATAAATGAGCGAATATTTGGTATTTAAATTAATTGAAAATCCTTTTCTATCTTTTTGCAGCGCTGATTGCCACATTTGGGGACATTAACGCGGCCGTGGAGCGTCTGCTGTCGCTGAACCAGTTATCCCTGAGTTAACACTGTTAAGGCGAACGCCTCTCGTAAACGCCAAACGCAAATATTGTCTATATATACATACAAAAAACTATTAACTGCTGTATCGGAATGTTTCACCTGATTCGATGCACATGCGCCCCTTTCCCACCACCACCATCTCCACCCCCCGCTTAGTAGACAACACCCGCCTATCCCATAATCGGAATGGGCCTAACTCAGTCAAAGTGATCGCTGTGCTGTTCGCTGATAAACCTCAACAGACACGCAGACTAAAATAACAACGGGGGAGAAAGAGAGGAGTCAAATAATACAACTTAAATATCCTACAACACACACACACACACATGCACGCACGCTCACCTACACACACATCCACACACACACACAATTGCTTCAAAATTCAGGTTAAAAGAAAAAAAAATATGAAAATTCTAAAAAAAAAAAAAAAAATTAACAAGCCAAAGTCTTTTTAGCAAGCGGCAGAGTATCTATCTATCGATATGTTAACGAAATATTAATTAATGCAAATGTAAAATTATTGATTAATGCAAAGAAATGTAGGGGCGGGAAGATGGAGGAGGGGAGGGGGGAGGATGAGGACTATGAAGGTGTAGGAGATAACTTTTTATTTCATATTGAATGGAACGCAAAACATAACACACAAACAAACACACACACATAGACACACACAGCGACTGCGTTTATACGTGACTTATCGTGATTATTTATCGATTCATGCTAAAGTATCAAATCGTTTTTTAAAAGGAATGAAATGTTTCTGGAACAATTACATTATATTATGATCAGTTTATAAACACTATTAGAGAGATGTTCTAATAAATTTGCGTGCTTCTGTTTAATATCAAATCTATTATTAGTATATAAATGCATATATCTATATACCTATATATATATTTAAAAATATATATATATTAACTATTTTTTTTTTTTAGTATCTGTAATATAACAATCTTGATTAATGTAAAATCAAAAGTTAATGTATTTGTTAAACTGACCCTATGTAAATTTCTATAAGAATTAAGAAGAAATTTGAAACATATGTATGTATGGATGGATGTGTGTGTATATATCTATATATATATTCTATATATATAGATCGAAACTGCACAAGTTTCAAGAATTTTGCGTATGGCGTTGGAACGAAACGGGCGGCAGGATAATACTTGGATGCATTGGATGCTACATACAATATTACAAAAATTGAGCTTTTTATTTTATGCTACAATACGAAAGAAACCATAAATCTATCAGTAATAGAAGCAAACAACACGTACATATGTGCATATATGTATATATACGAGTACAATATATATATATATATATTAAATATTCCATGGTGTTACAAAAAAAAAACAAAACAAAAAAGACGTAACTATTTGAAATTCCTTAGTACCAAAAAAACCAAAAAAAGAAAAAAAGAACAAAAAAAAATCAAACAAAACAATTTTGTTTTATGTTTTAAAACAATCATGTGGATTGACGGTTAAAGGGGAGGGGGGGGGCAATTTTTTTGTTTTTTAAGACTTTTGGGGCTACAAAGGTGCGCGTTCCATAAACATAAACATTTTATATTTTAATATATGGAAAAGAAATGGGCAAAGGAGGCGCCAAAAATAAGAAAACAGAAGAAAACATATTCTATAGGCCTACATATACCTAAAAACAAACAAAAAAAAACTACGTTTACTTGTTTCTGTATGAAAACCAACAAAAAACATAAAAAAAAGTAAATAAATAAATGTAAATGGTCACATGTTCTTAAAAAAAAATAACCAAAATGCCAATTCCAGCAACCCATCAAAATATGATGATAATTTATTAACAACGATGATATCAAATGAAACTGAAACTGCCAAAGTAATTGGGTAGTCTGGCAGCCAAGGGGAACTGAAGTGAATACCAGTTCGGTATTGATATATGCTATATCATATAGTAAACTATAGTTAACATAAGCTTAGTAAAGGTACATCCCATCTGCCAGGATCCGACCCATGGTGAAATTATAACAGTGTGGTCCATTCGCTCGACGTGCGCTCTTTTTCGTGGCCACGATCGACAGTACGAAAGCAAGCCCTCGCACAATCGTGGACCCGAAAAAGAGCGAATAGACCACCCTATTATAATTTCATCATGATCCGACCTACAAGAGGCTATTGTATCCTTTCAATAACTCAAGAAAAGCTGTACAGCAATTGAACAGGGACAGAGATACTACTACTAGTCAGTCGGGCCTGTTCTAATTTGAAATATATACCATTATGGCTGTTTTGAAATTCTGTTTCCATTGGGTTTCATTTCAAAGGTTCTCCGAAAATTCAAAACAGTTTACACTTTACATTTGAAATGATTTGAAGGTGGGAACAGGCCTGAGTATAAATATAGATTAGAGCAAGAGCGATATAGTTAGATGCTCCTCAAAAGTATTTGATACATTACAAAAATATTATAACTAGCATGCCCTGTGTTTTCAATAAACTCATTTTTGATTCACTCAACTTTTAATAGTCCATAAACATAATGAAAATTGAAAATTTCAACTAAATTGCCAATGGCTTCGTTTTCAAAAGAATTAGTTAAGATTTGTCGTGGAGCAGGGATACATACATATGCTTTGGTGAATGCCAAGTTGCCAGCTTTGTAAGTTACAAAAATATATACAAATATATATATTATTTTTCAAATTTTATTGAACAAAATATTGAAATGCCATAAATATTGCTTATAGCTATTGACATGGTATACACAGATACACTGAGATATATGTAGATACTAGAGCTGGAAATTGATCGATAGAATCGATAATTTTCTTTAACCACTATCGATAACAGTTGGAATTGATAATTAACATCTGAATTGATTGGTAGACCTTATATACATATGTACATTTTCACACACTTAATTGGTTTGCTTATACAAAATTGTCTGTAGTATCAATAGTTTAAACTATCATTACGATAACTATCGACTAGCGGTGTTATCGATGGCTTACCAGCTCTAATACACAAATATACAGGAGATATAAATACATACAGTGAATTGTTAGTATGGTTAACTTGGTAAGAGTCTGAGAACTGCAGCAGTATCCCGTCAGCACACTTGATCCTTTCATATCGGAATCCCCTTAACGACGTAACATGTATCGCCAGATATATTTCAGGTTTTTTTAAACAGTCATTTAAAATATATAAATCTGTTGTCTCCTGAATGCAACAATGCAATCTCTCAGTTGTAACTTGGAGCAGATACCTCTTTTTGCTGCAGGCAGATATGTCGGAACTGGACAGATCGGACCACTATAATATATAGCTACCATAGAAACGATCGGTTGAAAATTGTGTTTTTGTATGAAAACTTTTATATTTTTTAAGATATCCTAACCAAACCCACCGGATCAGAAATGGCTATAGTTTATACAAGCTGATCAAAATTGATAGAAATCGGACTACTTTATTAAGAAAGTCGGTCGAGATTTAGATTTTATTTAAGGTACATTGCTCCAAGGGTATATATCTTCTTGTTGATATACCGATTACCGAATTTGCGTATCGGAATCAGACATCAAAGCACTGAGTAGTTAAAATCAAGTATCAAGTATCATTGTTCAAAATTTGGGTTTAAGCATTTAAGGACGTTATCAGTAGTCTTTAAATTTGGTGTGGAAGATACAGATTTGATAGGTTTTAAGGAAGATAAGGATAGGGAAGGTGGGTGTGCCAAATATATTTGTGATCAAATCATTCAAGGATGTCATCAGTATTCATAGTATCAAAGCTTTTCTGAATTTCGGGCTCATTTTTGGGGCAAAGGGTCCGTGTGGCAAGAAAGCCATCATTAGTCATGATAGGGCCACTCCGATTTTGTATTTGTTCGGGTGTCCCTGCAACCTACTGTCCCTCTACCTGTCTCCGTCCGAGTGAACAGAATTTCTTCGAAACTCTTGAAGCTAGCGCAACCAAACTTGGTACACATGTTGGCATATACCTTCAGTTTCTGAAGTGTCGAGATACTCGATCAGTTCTCGGTTCTAAGAGTCTTGTTAAGGTTGTGGGGTGACGAGCTCTGGGTTTTGGGTTTTGGGGTACCTAGAGCTCCTCGAAGAAGGCAACACGCGCCTTGGTCGAGCCGGATTTCAGTTTTTTGAGCGTTGAGTATTTGTTCTCGCCAGCTTTGATCTGCGCTTCGCTGAGTATATCCAGGTTACTTTGGTTCTCCTCGATCTTGTGTGGTGCTATCTCGCTGCGTAACGTTTGTAACTGATTCTGGACCTGCTTCTTGGACTTGCGCAGATATTCTAAATGGCTGCGCTCCATTTCGTTGGTTATTTGCTCCATTTCATTGTCGGTTAGAATAAACTCTTTGGGCTCAAAGTCATCTGAAATGCCGCTCGAGTTATCCCCCAAAACAATATAGTGTGATGCCGTTGTGGTCAAATCGGCGCCGCCAGCTGTTTCCATATCATTGGTGGAGCTGCTTGTTGTTAACGATGGCGTACTAATGGCTGCAATGCTGGAGGCCGTGTTCACATTTGCATGGGAGACCGTTGAGGCAGTAAGCAGGCTGTCCGTGGATGATTTGCGGCCACTATTGAGGAAGTTCAGCAGACGGGCGGTGGCCTCCCGTTCAGCCATTTTGGCACAGATGAGCTCCTTCTTGAGCTTCTCAGTCTCGGCTTCACGTTTGTCATTCTCTACTGTAAGCTGCAGCACATAGAAATCGGCATCGCGTATCTTCTTCTCCAGATCATGCTTCTCCCGCTCAACTTTCATTTGGCGCTCGCGCAGACGATCCATTTCCGTCTTGAAGTGATTCGCCTTGCATTCGGTCAGCTGCATTTGCTCCTCATTCACGCGACTCTTCTCGAAGTAAAGCTCCTTGGTCTCCTCGGAGCGGCGCTACAATACAATTCAGTTTAGAATAAGATTATTTGGAGAAATTTGTATATGTCGCCTAACCCACCAGCGCATCGCTTGCCATGCGCATCTCATCCTGCAGATGCTCCAATCGTTTCTCCATCTCATAGCGCTCGTGCTCCGCCTTCTCGCGCAGCTTCTTCTCCCTTATAAACTTCTTCCGCTCGATTTGGCGTCGCTGCTTTTCTTCCTTGGCCTGCGCCTTCATTTGCTGTATCTCCATTGTATCCGGCTTGCGTCGTCTCATATAGAGATCATGATTGCCCTTGCACAGATCGAGTATCTGTAAAATAAGTATTATATGTATATCTTTTATAAGGAGAAAATCTACTGCGATTTAGTATACAGGTCGAGTATCTGTAATATAAGTATTATATGTATATCTTTTACTGCGATTTAGTATAAGATCTATTGCAACCCTATCTTATGAGTGAGGGCCCTATATATTCTGCTACGACGACATGCTTGCTCAGAAGCTCATTTCTTTTAACAAGGGCAGTATTGTGCGAGTTTTAGCTTCAGACAACATCTCACTACTCAGTCCGACTTCTCAGCCTCCTATTCCGTATCGAATTTTTCATTGATATCAATTGCTTCAAACCTTTGAGAATAAAGTTGCCTAAGAGTGACCAGGACCTTATGAGGGCTTGTGTGTTTGTCCAGCTTGACAGTTGCCATCCTTTATGGCTATGTTTTTTCTCCTATACCAAAAAACGGTTCCGGCTCTACCAGGACCCTATCTGCTGAGCTGCCTCATACTCAACTATACTCTTTTGCCTTACTGAGGGCATGTTGTCAACTTGTTAGTATATCGTTAACTTCGGTTAAAAATATTGTTTATTTACTATACTTTTACAATCATATCTGTCTTCTGTATTCGCTTACCATTTTATTGATGTGCAGATCCTGCGAGTAGAATATAAAATTCGAAACTTTGGCATCCACTAAACGTATCGTGAATTTCTTGTCATCGAAACTAACGTGTCGTATCTCGTTCCACTGGAACGTTGTCTTTGGGGTTAGCTTGTCGCGCTCGTCGTAGATGTTGAGTCCCACCGCTGTCACACCCAGCCACAATTTGGTTTTATTCTTATTCTAAGGGGTAAGATAATAGTATAGATATTATATATATATTACAGAACGTTAAATATTTAAGAAGTACGCAAATTCATTTTATGTTATGTATCTTAAGTTAGGTTCTACAATTTACCATATAATAGATAAACCAAGCCTCTTTAAAATGGGAATACAAAACCGAATACGATTCAGATTGAAAAGTATCCCAAAATGGAATCAAAATGATTGTATTTTAGAATGTCGTTAAGAGTATGATCTTTCTTTTAAAAAGATTATTTGAACAATTTCAAAAAAGGGTCAGGAGAATTTTTGCTTATAAATATTTGTTTAAGGATTTTTTTCTTCTTGTAAGCCAATTTAATACCCTGGCAGAGGGTGTTAAATTTTGTCACGAAATTCGTAACGCATTGAAACAGTCTATATCTGATAATAGACAAAAGTGAAGGATGATTGGCACATGTAAAATGTTCACAAATACAAAGATGTATTAAAAGTTCGGCTGGGAAACTGAAACGGCAGGTCCAGTCAGTCTGGACTGGACTGGACTGTCTGCACTCAATTGGGGTTTAGCTCCTTTGGAGATTGCAAAATTTAGGACAGTAAGTGTGCTGACCAGAGGAATGGCTAGTTAAATTCTTCGTCCCAAGGCAAATTGGTATTTGCTAACCAGGTGTTCTTTGCATTGAAGTCATCTCTGAAACTTGAAGCCGAAGCCACTGAAGACTTGCTAGAACATGGTAACAAGGAGGTAAGCTGCTGCTATCAAAATGTTACCAGTTGGCGAGTCAATGGATAATACTAAAGCTGCCTGCAGTTAAGGTTTGGTAACTGGAGGGAGCTTAGATTATCTAGGGTTTGATTACATTACAAATTTGGTATCCCTAGCTCTTATAGAAAAACGAATATTCTTTTGATACTGATCAAGAATATTTATACTTCATAGGGTCGAAGATGTCTCCTTTTGTCTGTTACATACATTTGCACAGATATAGTACCCCTTTTTCACCCATTTTATGGATACAGGCAGTAAGGTATAGCTTTCCCGTCCTACTATAGATACAGGCCTTTTCCTAGTTCCCTGTTTGTTGTCAGTTGAAACTTACTGTAATAGGAAAGTAATTAACACCATACATGTCCAAATCTTGTGCGATTTTCAGATATTCCATCTCGACCTCGTCGCGAGTCATCGGCTCGTGGTCCATATACCTGAATAAGAAATGAAGTTAGACAGTTGGACAATGGAGTTATCATTTCCGAAGTTATACCAGGTCTTGATGCGCTCCTCCCACATTTCGGGCGTCATTTGATATTGATCGGTAACGCCCTTGGGCAGCAGCTCACCACCGGCAAGCATGCCGTCCTTGTAGGTCTCATAGTCATAGGGACCGTACTGTACATGAACCGCATAGGAGGCTAGAAGGACTGAAGCCTCTGGCCGGCAATAAATGTCCATAGATAAAATGCTCTGTTTAACTTGCAGAAAGAACAAATGCTGTGTTATCTCTTGGATGAGCTCCTCGCTGACATTTTCGGGAAAGAACTTCGCATAGAAACTGAATACATAAATGCTGTTATTCGCATGCAGTTCGACCCGCTGATCTTTGACCTTTTTGTCCATTTTAAGCCAGGAGACATTGTTGCGCGTGTCCACATACTGTAATCCAAAATACCACGATTCCCGCAGCCCAATCGTCCGGCAAACTAGATCGAACAGCTCTTGGCCCGTCGCTCGTGGCTCCAGTTCAAATTCCAGTTCAGAGTCAAAGGTGCTCACGCGCACCGGCAGCGAACGGTTCTTCTTTGAACCGAAGGGGCTCATCATCTATTGCGGTTGCTATTGCGATTGCAATGTTGATGTATATCGATTGTGATGTATTGTTCTTCAATTGTTATATTGTCAGGCATATGTACATACTATGTATGTATGTATTATTGTGTATTATGTTTGACTGTTGTGATTACTTGTTGCATTTCTCAAACATTTTTCATTCGTTTCGCATTCCCGTTCACACATAATGCACCAACAATTATTGTAAATACTGCACAGGCACTTTTAAGGCACTTAATATAATTTTATAACTAATTTTTAACAATATATTACAACATTTTACGTTGTCAAAAATGAATAGCGAGCGTATAAATAGCAACAACAAAGAATGAGTGTGTCCATATGTATGGTTTTATGTATGCATGTGTGCCGGACCCGCACAGTCTGTCAGTGTGGATGCGTATCAATGTGAGAGAGAGAAAGAGAGACCTGGCTGGGAGAAGAGCATACCAAATGCATGGGGATTGTTCCACGGTTTTAAAACGGCTCTCTCCATCGTGTGGTTTGTTGCTGTCAAAAATGAGAACAACAACACTGCTGGCTGGCCCCACAGTGGTATGAGTTCAAGATAATTTGCTCCATTAAAAAAAAATTAATAATTAATTGTTCCTTCAGAAATTCTTATAATACTTTATTACCAGTATTGCTTCTTGCATTGCTTAGCGTACATAACTTATTTAAATATACTGTATATTATGTGTATTAAAGGAGCTCTATCAATTAAGCACTCGTGCACGCAATTCTAAAATTTGGTTTCAATTACATCGTGTATTAAGCTTGAAGAGCAGATGTACACATATGTATGTATATATTCTAAATGTGCGAACAATTTTGGAAGTCTTATCTTGTATATGTATGTAGGCATTTTCAAAATCACAAGCTATTTATAAATTTTTTAGTGGTCTATTATTACAGCTGATTCGTTGGTTAATTCTTACTTTTTCTTATTATATATAAATATTTCGAACACAACATGTTGACTGACTCAGTTACAGAAATTTAGAATGTAAGTTTATAAATAAACTTATATACGACTAATATTTAATCCAAAATGATGAATGCAACTTATTTACGATAGATGACCATCACGTTTTTTTTTATCTGAGGTTTTCGTTGCATTATTGGCACTATCAACTATCAAATTGCAATTGTATATTGTTACGAATGCACAAGGCACATGTGCTATGTGTTGATGTTATTTACTTGTTTTTTTGTAATTTTCTGAGGCTTCTATTTAGGTAAAAATGTGTTTATCACTGTGTACCCAAGCATAACAATAAACATACCATTTTTGATTAACAGGCTGGACTGTTATACCCGCATACACATCTATATAAATATGTTTGACTTTTAAGATCTAATGATTGTTGCGCTTAACACGCTCCACGTGCAAATCATACAACATTTTATTTTTTTCATAGTAATATGGATTCTGATCTGCATTCAGCTCCGGACTATACTCATATACACCGCCAATCACTTCGACCACATTGGCACCACCCCCACACCCTCCAGCTCCGCCTGAGATCGTCGGTATTATGTAATTGTTGTTATCATTGAGTAGAGCTGCAATACTGCAATTGCTGCTGCTGCTGCTATTTCCATCATCATAGTTTAAATGCAGGTTGTTAATACGCTTAGACAGTGGCGTAGATTCGCAGGGCAGGTCATCTTCACGACTACGCTTTCTGGAACAAAATCAGAGGTTTGTCTACATACATTACTTATATATACAATGGAACTTGAATTGCTTAAGATATCGATAATCAATAAATAAATTCATTCATTGAAAGACAAAATTAAGATATAAGACTTGGAATAAATTCGCCAAATGAGCACATGTAAGCTTTTTGGCTTATGCAAGACGGTTCAATAATATCGATCGTGCCATCGAGTGTTTTCTAGTTTTAATATGCATTGCACATCTTAGCATACAATAGGAATTAAATTTTCGCACTGATTCATATAAACTACAGGTCACTGTAACAATGTACCAATACACTCATGTATGCATGTTTATCTATTTATGTATGTAAGTCTGCTCTAAGTTTAATAGGCGTATTAATTGAATGGCCCACCTTTTTTCACAATTGACATACCTTGTTCTCAGAAATCCATCCATTTCAATGTCATACCCCTAGGTTATATTCTTCTATAGCTACCGATTTAATTTGGTTTCCTACTTTGTTGTCGCTGCTGTTCTCTTGTTCTTGTTCTTGGTGACATATGAGAGTTGCATTTCAGTAGAGTGGCAACATTATGGATGGGTTGCTGTTGCAGGGCGTTGCCATTTGTAAACGTCAAAAAAAAGGCGATAGCGATTGTCGCAGTGGCAACCCTGTGCTTCGTCATTCGCACGCATACAGATTACTATTGCTGGAGAGAACGAACACACAAAAGAAAAATAGTTGTTTTCTATACGAATCGACGCCCAACCCAGCCCAAAAAAGAACATATTTGTTGCCGTTTTCAATTAATATCAGTTGTAAGTAAAATTGCGCAAGTTTGCGTTAATAACGCAAACTAAATACATCAATAACCAAATTCATCTGCTGCGCAAAGAAAGAGAAAATTCTCAAGTGAAAAGTGATGAAAAATGTCTCTCATGTCAGTATGGCTCTTAAATGTGTATGTGTATGTGCATGTGTGTGGCGAGTATGCCAGTGTTAGTGAAAAACGATTGGTTTAATTTCATTCTTGCTGCTAGCGAATTTTCGAAATGTGCCTTTAATTTGTGCATTTCGCTCGCTTGCTTGGCTTTCTAATAATTACAAGCTTATATGCACATACATATGCACATGTGTGTGTGTATGTAATGCAAAACAATATACATATAATCATTTGTACGTATGTGCGTATATGTATGTATATGTATATTTGTACACAAGTGCATTTGTGTCAAAATAAATTAGCATATTGGCTGCTGCAAAACTACGTTTAAAACCCACACACGCCGCGCGTACGCACTAAATGTGCACGTACATATACATATATGCACATACACTGTTAGCATTTTTTATGTGTGTGTGTGTTTGGCGAGGTAGGTGGAGTAGAGGGGGGCTGCATATTTCATATTAGAACTGCCAGCGAGCTTATCTAAGTACTTTGTATATGTGTGTGTGTGTGCATGGTGATTTTTTTTCTCTTTTATTCGGCACGCACACAGACACAGATTGAGTCATCAACGTCGCCTGTGGCTCTCTGCTTATGCTCCACTATAAAAAATAAAGGAAGCCGGCGGCGGCGGCAACGGCAACGATACCGCCCGGCGGCCTCTGTGTTTGTGTCTCCGACTCCGTGCATGTGTGTGTGTGTGTCTGTCACTGTGTGCAAAGTTCCACAGATACAACTCGTACGCATAGATAAGACAATAGTTGGGCAAAAAACGAAAGAAAAGAATTACAAGTAAATAGCAAATTGCGTCTCGGCTCTTGGTATGCACATACTACGTACATACATACATACGTATATGAATGCATGTATGTGTGTTTATAGTTGCACTAGGGCGCCGATAATAACAATGCACAGTCCAAAGCCAGTGTGCCCACTCCACTCAACTCAACTCCACTCCACCCGGCAGTGTGTCCACCCTCACTCTAACCAATCACTTGGTCGGCCAAGGGCCCTCCCTATCACCCGCGCCCACACCCTTGCTGACTCGTTGCGAAAGTAATTAAGACATATGAATGCACACACACACACACAAAAACACATGTCTCTTATAAGTACAGTGAAACCATTGCCAAGAATCATACTCAATAGTTATTGTCCAAATAACTTACTTTCTAAGCCTTAAGACATAAGCACGTTGTGAGTAGTATTGATAGTGGCTCCACTCGATAGTTACGAGAGTCTATAGTCGATAGTTTCATATATATTTCTATAAAACTGTTCAAATCTTAGTTTTCGACCTTAAAACTAGACAGAAGTTATATATTGTCTTCAATATTTTATTCCATTCAGAATTTCTGAGCATTGACTGTTGTTAAGCAGGGAGTAAAAACATATATGCGTAAATGTACGAAGAAGCGATCGGATATTTTCCACCTGGATAAAGGAAGTTTTGTAGTCGGATATACTTGGCTATAGTAATCATACTTGTTTTCGATTGCAAATATCTGCACATGCAACTCCGCAATTTGATAAAAACGTTTTACAACCACAATTTAAAAGTTAAAGCTATAGAATTTGTCATGTATAATACTTTAGTCATTCTTAATCTACTGTCCGACTTTCAAATCGATCGGATAATAAACACAGAAGTTAATCACGAAAAATGATTCAGTGCTGCAGGGCGGGGGAAGAAGCGCAGTCGTCACTTGAAAATGCTCGCTAGCCTTAGACCTGAGTACAGGGAGTTTCGTAGTCGGGTATACTCGACTCGACCATTCTTACTTGTTTAATTCTATTTGCGCTCTAAATTAATTACTCCTACAGTGAGAGTACTTTGAGAGTACTTTCAAATGGCATTAAAAGATATTTCTCAATTTGATGGACAACATAAGTGGGGGGCAAAGTGCAGTTGCAGCTTGATTTCCGTAAAGTGAATCATCGAAATAATATTATCTATTGATATGCTACAAATATAGTTTATTCTACCAATACCTCAAAATAGATCTTTAATCACTTTTTGATTATTTTCCTTGTTGAACCATTGCTTGAATTAGATTGTTTATTTGAAATTTGATGAGAAACAAACATAACAGCGGTTTTTAACGTGTCAATGATCTTTCCCAGTCAGCTAAATGATATAGTGAGCCGATTCGGCCGGCGCTGCTACATGCCCTAAAGCAGAGACACTGATTTGCATAGAAACAGGCATAAAGACGCACATCGCTCAGTTATAGATCATAGATGCTGATCAAGCATAATAAGTTTCATTACGATAGCTTTCGAACTGAGCACCTAGTTTGCATAGAAACAGACGGACATCGCTATATCGACTCGGCAATTCATGTTGATTCAGAATATATAGACTTTGTTGGGTCGTAAAGGTCTCCTCCAATGCATTACACATTTGATGACAAATTTATAATATCCACTGCAAAGATTATAAACATAAAGACAAGAAAGAACGGCTATCTTTCGAGTGCCAAAGCTATATACCCTATCAGCAATGTTTTTCGTCCGATTGTTTCTATGGGCGCAATGTGGTCCGATTTCGATCAAATTTTAGAAAACTATTTGAAGTATAGTAAAACTCTCACTTAGTTTGGATGTAATATTTATATAAACATCAAGTTTTTCATATAAAAACTTATTTTTCACCCGATTCTATAGCAGTTATATGATATAGTTTGATCAAATTTTAACAGATTGTAGAAACTACTGTCTAGAGACTCAGTTTGGGTGGGTTTAGTGAGGATAAACAAACAAGTTTTTCATACAAAAACATAGTCATCGACCGATTATTCCTATAGCAGCTATATGTTATAGTGGTCCGATCCGGCCGGTTCCGACTGCAGCAAAAAGAAAAGTCTGTGCCAAGTTTCATTACGATAGCTTTAAAACTGAGTGACAAAATCCCATAGAAACAGACGGACAACGCTTTATCGACTTGGCTATTGATGCTGAATCAGAATTTATATAGTTTGTTGGATCGGAAACGTCTTCTTCAGTTCATTATACATATCGAGACAAGATTATAATACCCACTGCAAAAGGGTATAAACATAAAAATAACATTTTTTGAACTTGAAAAGTGAATCATGAATTTTATAGCTTACACGTCGTTATCGTATTTTGTTTTTTGTGTATTATCATTGAACTTGGCGTAAGTTGGAAAATAGTGGTCCTCCTTATGTAGTTATATCATCATATGTATTGCAAAAATCTTACATTTGACTCTGTTCTGTTCTGTTCTTTTGTGGTGTTGTTTTAGTAACAGTTTTTCAGAGAACTCGTTCGGTATGCAAACCATCAAGTGTGTGGTTGTTGGGGATGGCGCTGTGGGCAAGACCTGTCTGCTGATATCGTACACAACCAACAAATTTCCATCGGAATATGTGCCAACTGTATTCGACAATTATGCGGTAACGGTGATGATTGGCGGTGAGCCGTATACGCTTGGACTCTTTGATACGGCCGGCCAGGAGGATTACGATAGACTGCGTCCGCTGTCATATCCCCAAACGGATGTCTTCCTCGTCTGCTTCTCGGTGGTCAGCCCCAGTTCATTCGAGAATGTCAAGGAGAAGGTGAGTTTGTGCTTAAAAATACTAGTAATATAAATGAAAATAATCACGTAATTCATTTACAGTGGGTGCCAGAGATAACGCACCATTGCCAGAAGACACCGTTCCTGCTGGTGGGCACACAAATTGATTTGCGTGATGAGACAAGCACATTGGAGAAGCTGGCCAAGAACAAGCAGAAGCCAATCACATCCGAGCAGGGCGAGAAACTGGCCAAGGAGCTGAAGGCGGTCAAGTACGTGGAGTGTTCGGCCCTAACACAAAAGGGACTGAAAAATGTATTCGATGAGGCCATACTTGCCGCACTGGAGCCCCCAGAGATAATCAAAAGGAGGAGATGCAAGTTTCTCTAATTTTGTTTGTTCTTTTCGGTTGTTTTTTCTTCTTCTACTTCTACTTCTGCTACGCCCTCAACAGAAAAATGTCCGTACTATATAAAGAATATGTATGTTGCTTATAAATTCTTTTATATATATATATATATATTTCTTCTTTATTTTTTTTAAATTGTATTCTATTTCTCGCTCTCCAAATTTGTCCGTATTACCCAGTACTATCCCTAGAGAAGAGCTCCCTAGTAGTCTCTCCAAGTCTAATAATATTTTAAATAACATTTTTATTTTGTTTCCAAATCAATGAATACTGCTTGTTGCTGTTCCTATCCTCCCCCACCCCCGCCCCGCCCCTCTATTCCCCTACCCACCCACCTGTAGCCCTTTTTATTGTTTTTGGCGCAATTTTCTTATAAGATAAAAGTGAAAAACAAAAAAAAAGCAAACAACAATAACATTATAGCAAAAACAAATGATTTATATATAAATATATACAAAATTAAGAGAGCAACAAAAATAAGAAAGAAAACCATAAAACAAGAAGAAAATGAAAATGAAAGAAACTATGCAATTTTGTGTTTTGCATAAATATAAATATAAATAAAAATATAAAAATAAAAATAACCTAAATAGGAGAAAAAGATAAAGCTGGGCAGAGTGTTAAATGCTCACAGCAATAGAGAAGCGAGAATATTATATAAATATATAAATACACATACATACATACACACACACATACATATAATGCATATATGAATGAAAATAATAATAATAAATACACATACATACATATGTCTACCAAAAGTTAATGCATATGTTTACACACACACACACATACACACACAGACAGACAGTAAACAACAAAAACTAAAACGAGAACTAAAAAAAATACAAAAAAATAAATAAAAAATTATGAGAAATGCGCGTAATGTAACGCTATTATGTAATAAAAGTAAGAGTATTGAAATATTTAAGCTAAAATTGCAAAAGCAAAACAAAAAAATATAAAAAGTATATAAGTACATAATTGAAAAAGAATTAACAATCTAAATTAAAACTATATGAGCATAATCCATAAAGTAACAACAAAAGCAAACGACAACAGCAACAACAACAACAAGCGAAAGGATAATGATGAAAAATTGTATTGTAGTTCAGCATAACAAAAGAAAAACAAAAAACAAAAAACAAATCAAAAAAACAAACAAACAAAAAGCAAGAAAATGAAACGAACTAATGCATTTTTTAATATTTTTATATGTATACATTATCAATTTTTACATTTTTTTTTTAGACCTTAGACATTTGACATTATTGATTTCAGATATTATAATAAAAACAACAAAACAAACAAAAATATATAAAAAAAAAACATATACAACACTTGTATGCTGTTGGGGATTACAGATGGGCGTGGCGTGGATTGTGCAAGTCAATTCTTTTAAAAACTACTGCCAAATATATGATTACGGACAATGTAGACACAGGAGATGGGTTAGTTAATGGTGCATCAGGCATACTGTTGCAAATAGATTTCGATACATCCGAAACTCCAAATATTTGATGGATGAAATTTGCAGAAGAAAGCGTAGGAGTACTTGCTCGATCAAAGTATACACATCGTATAGAACCGTCATGGACCCCAATTCACAAAATAGTTAAAAGTCAATATAAGAATCAGCAATGTACTACTATTAACCGTAAGCAGTTTCCCGTGGTACCTGCAGAGAGTATAACTGTTTACAATCATCGGAAGTGCCCGATGACGCAATGCATCTTTTCTGTTTTAATAAAGATGTAATGCCTTTTAACACAGAGAAGTTGGTCAGAATACCGACAAGCCAACATGTTTCTACAGCTGAAGATTTTCTAAAAGGGAGCCATTTAAATGTAACACGTAGGCAAAGGATTTTAGCATCTGTTAGTAGCTTTAAAACATATGAAACTCAGGGATAGTGCAAGTCAATTCTTTTAAGAACCACTGCCAAATATATGATTACGGTCAATGTAGACACAGGAGATGGGTTAGTAGTTAATGGTGCATCAGGCATACTGTTGCAAATAGATTTCGATACATCTGAACTCGTTACCGATTCGGATATTTCTGTAAATGGATTATTTCTAACGCTACCGACCGCCTTAAGGTTCTTATGATGGCTTTGTAGGAAGCATGAAATTGAAGGAGACTTTTCCGCCCCCTTCAAGAATATACTACTACCTTCCTGATTATAATCCAATGTCGGAACTGACCATATTGGACCACATACTTTAGTATGTAGCTGCCGGAGCAACGATCGTTCCAAATTTGTTTTTGCGATTTCTATTATTAGGACGATATGTGAGCTTTGGAACTCAAATAACCACAAAAAAACCTAACTTTCGAGCCAATTAAAATCGCTAGCATCTGAACTACTGAACCGATCTTAATACTGTATGAAATAAAGTTGTGGAGAGTTTACTTACCTGTAATTTAAGTGCTTGCTTGGCCAAATCGGTTAAGTAGAAATGGAAATATATTCAAAAATGTTGGAGCAACTTCGAAAATTCGAAAACAAATTAATATTTCGAAAACGCTTCCATGAACAAAATTTTAAGTGCCATTGTCGTGTTCAGTGGGCCAAAGTCCTTAAGACAATCACAAAATGGCTGTAAACTAGTGATAAAATTCAATATATCATCAAAGTCACCAAATCGTAGTATGAGCATAGCTTACAAAACTGCACAAATTTGATCAAAATCGGACCATTTTATCATCCATCGCTGCTTTAGGATGATGTATCAAAAATGGAGTTGTATGAAAAAACTTGTTAATGAAGATATTTTCATCAAACTCACGAAATCGAAATTTCTATATATATTCTTTTACAGGCTGACCAAAGTTCCAACTACTATATCCTATAGTTGAAATAGGAATAAATAGTTGAAAAATGATATTGTTTTTTATGAGAAACTTTTTTGTTTATACTGAAATTTTATTGAAGCTTAGCAAGCTCGAATTTTATTATATATAGTGCTTTAATTTTATTGAAAACCGGCCACATTGTTATACAGCTGCTATAGGAACAATTGTATATAATTACTCGTAGTTTGGTCAAATTTGATCTACAGAAACAGTCGGTTAGAAGTGAGATCCTTTATGAAGAACTTTTCTGCAAGGGCATTTATTCTTTGGATCCCCGAAGATGAAGAAAAAAGTATCCTATTTTCAGATTTATTTCCCGGATCTTGAGCCCCAACCGAAGTTTTAACCACATCAACAATTAGCATAAGGATATTTTTGTTTTCAATGCAACCTTTATGAATCACATTCATAAGATTCATTTCTAATCATTAAGGACTTATTATAAGAATAAAAAAATAGTTATTATCTGGTCAATGCCATTTGTGTTTAATACTATAAAAATATAACAACATAGAAATTTAGAATTAAGGTTACATAAACAATTTTGGAACCTAAGAGAAATATCGGTCAATTTCAAAGCTATATCGATTGATCTTTCGATCGGATTAAAGCGGTTGAACCCATTTGCATTTAATGGCCGCCTGGACAAGATCGCTGGCCGCGGACTGTTTAAATGTGGCTGTGCCGGCAATGTCAATGCGATAGAGATCGTGGCGCAGGTTGGCGGCGGAATCCTGGAGCAGCTGCTCAATGCCGTGCCAGGCAATCATGACGCCATTGTCGGAGCAGTAGCGCTTTGAGGGCCGATAGCAGCGGCAGTCGTACTTCTGTGCGAGATGCGAGATGTTATTAAATATGACATCATTGTTGGCCACACCGCCGGAGATGACAAGCGTGGGCGGGGCATCGCCAAAGAGATTGATATGCGGCTGCAGGCAGTATTCGAGGGCGCGCTGTGTGCGATGCATCAGATGGCGACTGGCCGCACGCAGCAGGCCCGCACAGAAGTCGCTGTAGTTGCTAATGATGCCATCGGGCGGTGTGCGCTCCGACAGCTCGCGGGCGCGTATGGCACGGAATGAGTTATTCTTGATGCCAGCAAAGCTAAAGTTGCAGTTGCGCTGCTGCGCCAGCGGCAGGGGGAACTCATAGGCGTCGGGATTGGTTGACGATTTAGCAGCATGCTCGATGGCACGTCCACCATTCCATAGCCGATACTGGGGCAGCACGCACAGTCGCAGTCGTCGCGCAATCTTATCGAATGCCTCGCCAGGCGCATCATCGAGCGTTTCGCCGAGCAGCGTCAAACGATGCGGTCCATACACCATGGCCAGCTGACAGTGGCCGCCGCTAATGAGCAGGCATAGATACGGATAGTTAATATCAGCAATATGCTCCATGCGCGCCTGCAGCGCGTGAGCCTCCATGTGATGCACCGGTAGCAGCGGCTTGCGGTGCATGCGCGCCAAATGGCGTGCAAAGCGCAGCCCAATCACCAGACTTAGCGGCAGACCCGGTCGTGTTGTCACCGCAATGGCCATCAGCTGTTCCGGCTGCAGTTGTGCCTCCTTCAAGCAGCGCTCGTAGGCGTGCCCAATGCGCGCACGATGCAAATCCTGTGCACGTGGCGGTATTATGCCCCCATAGCTATAAACACAGATAAATGGAGATTAGGTTTTAGGCTAGATCAGTTCTCATATCTACCGCGTGTGAAACTGCTGCTGGGACTCCAGCACATTGGCATGCACTCGGCCATTTGTGTCCACTATGGCAATGCCCGTATCATCGCAGGATGTCTCAATGCCCAGCACATAGCTCACCAGACGCTTGCCCACTCGGCCATAGGATGCGGCCGGGCATTTGGACAGCTGGACTCCAACTGCATACATAATACACGAAAATGACCGGCTTTTTGAATAGAACAACAACAGCACATAATTTTTGTATTGCATACATCTGGCAGCGCTGGCACCACAATGCTGGCTGGCAACGCCAGATAACTAGCAGTGTCTGGCAGCATCATTCCCCAAATTGATATTTCAAATCTTTAAATAACGAACATTTTTATATTCAATTTAAAAGAAAACTGAGTAGGCATTGTTTTAAGCTATTTTTCGTTATATGAATAACTAGTATAACATCCATAGTGATCAAATTAAAGCAAAACTTCCATTAAAGGACCTTCTATATGTATATGTATACATAAACAGTAATTCAATCTAGGAATTGGTTTTATCCGTCAGTTTAACGAAGGCTGAAGGTTTCTTGGGGAAAGCTGTCTTTTAAGTAATTATAACACATTGGAGCTTTTGTAACACTTTAACTATTGTTATTAATTTTGAAGCATTTGTACCATTATTAAAACAAAGTACACTACTTAACGCCAAACCGGGGGTTTTTGAATAGTTGGCTGATTTCCCCGGCGTGCCTGTGTCCCAGCCAGACAGCTGACCGAACGTTTCTTCGAGCCATTCTTTTGACCTAACTTGTGCGAAACAGTTGCAGTTTTGGCGAAGCCCCTAGACGGTCCTGGTAGATTAGACGGATCCGTCTCTTGAGCCGGGGCGCAACTCTGGGAACGCATGCTGGCCCGGGTCTTATTGGCTTGCGGTTTAGGATCTAGCATCTTAGCCCTGGCTGATTGCGGCTTTGTTGGTTTCTTTGGTACCAGTTCCGCCTGATTGGCCTCCTTGTTTTCTGCAGGACCCACATCTCCTTGGGGATTGTTGGATGCCTCTTCAACGGGTTCCCCCCTTTGCTCAGTGAATTCGGTCTTAGGCATCTCCTCAACCGGTGCCCGATGCATGTTCAGTTTTGCGTCAATCTGAAAATCTCGCTTGTAAGTATAGGAAGCTCACTTCCCTACTGGTAACTACTTACTTCCACTGGCGCTAGCCTTGGCAAAAGCTTACGCACAAGCCGACGGATGATCAAGGGTACTCTCTCCCAGTCATAAACGATAAGATACATCAGCCGCGCTGCGATTGCGAGAGCAACTCCCAGGATAACGGTCCACCAGAAGACAGACTGCCACATGGCATAGAATCGATTAGGCATCTTAACCTGTTTCTTATTTTTAAAACTCCACATGGTTTAGTATGCGTTAAATTTGAAAAGAGTTTGAAAAGAGATACAATGAAATTAGTCGAAAGATTTTTAAAAGTTTGTAAGTTGTATAATATTTGTTAAAAATTTAAAAAATCACAAGCCGAATTGGTTTGTGTTCAGGTTAGTATCGGAATGAGAAAATATACTTAGTATGTCTGTAATACATGCTAAGCTGAAGTCGAAGCCTACTATATATTTGTCTGTTCCTAAACTCAGTAAGATTTCAATTCTCGTTTCTCACCTCTCAACAAACGTTCAGTCCAGGTTTCACACCATTTTCCTCCCGTTTGGGAAGGATATCCGGAAATCGGTTAATATATTGTTGATTACTTAATTTTATGAGCCAAACTTAAAAGAATTAAATCGATTTAATAATGTACTCAAGTTCTTTTTTTATTCGTTTTGGATACTTTCTATAATTTTCGCCGAACTTATTGAACTCTTTTCCTTAAAACTTTTATCTTTAAATGTCTACAAGACACAGTTCTTCAAGTACATTGTAATGTTTTCCAGACAATACTTTTTATTTGACAATTTTGTACAATAACAAAACTACAAGCTTTTTGCAGATATTTAGGGGCTAAAGTGGGTGTGGCAAAATAAAATACATTGGCAACATGTTCTCAGGTTTTCTTAAAGGTTCTAAATCTCTAGTACAACAGGAAGTAGGGTTTAATTTTATTTTAAAATTTGTATCAAACACGACAAGAGAGGGATCTCATAAATATGTTTAAGAACCGGAAACACTTTTTTTTTTTTTTTTTTTAAATATTTTAACAATTTGTACAGTTTTGAACACATTTTCGAATGCAAAATTTATTATATATAGAAAGGAAAGCTATATTCGGTTTGCCGAAGATATACATTGAAGAAAGTATGCTCATACAAAAATGTTATGCCCGATCGACGAATCGTTCCTATAGCAGATATAGTATTCAGATTTGTTACTAAATTTGGTCACATTGTATAGAACATATTGAAGTTTTGATTTGTTAAGTTAATACTGTTGTTGTTTTTGACTTAAATTTACAATAATTAGTTGATATCCCTGATTTTCTAGTCCCCATAACTTGTGATTTGCATAGATTTCTTAACATGGCCTGTAAATTGTAAATACAGTGCACGCTCGATAGAGTGAACACTCGGCTATAGTATGAAGAACTCGTTAAAACTGAACAAGTTTGTATAACATTCGAGATATTTGATATTTAAAACAAAACTGATTTTTCTTGACTATCGTTGGAGGGAACACTTTTGGGGCACCCTCGGGGTTTTAATTGGTTCAGTGTGCCCCGTATGTTTGCAAAGGAATAAGCATTTAAATCATTTCAAATATCCTAAATAGTGTAATGTGTTTTAAATACATATATATGTAATTTATTATTTTATTTTGAAAACTATATAATAAATAATAATATTGATTTAATCATTTTGCAAATGGAAAAGTGTTGTTTCTAATTAATGTATGCACATTTTGCATACACCCCACAAACACACACACACAACACCACACCACACCACACTACACCACACCACACACACATACACAAGCACACCCCATTGAATATGTAGTATTAGGTAATCCAGCTGGAATTACTGGATGGATTTGGCCTTATCGTTCATAATAGACGCGATAATATAGCGTTTTGGAACGCCAAATGCTGTAGCTATTGTCGAATTTCAGCAAATAGACACCCTCGCCGGGATAGGAATGGGATCCCACATAGACCTCATTATAGCATTCGCGCCGATAGATTGGCACTATTATTGAAATGGGCGCCTTGGAGGCGGCAGCCGCATTTTGAGCGGCCAGTGCGTTGCGATCCTGTGACAATGAGCCCGATTCCAGATCCTCTGTGGTTGACAGATAATCCTCATCCACGCAATCCTCATCCTCATCGCTATCGCTGACGTGGACAGTCACCTCATTGGTCATGGGCTTTGCCCACTCGAAGTAAATGCCAAAACCAATGTCATAGTTGTCCGTGGCAAACTCCCAGAAGATGCACTTGCCATTGAGATTTGTGGGCACACGCACCTGCCATGAAAACCAAACCACAAATTAATCATTTTCACTATGTAGGGATAAGCTGCGTTTATGCCTAAGGATCTTCTGTGCTTTAAGATCTTTCACCAAGAGATAAACGCAGTTTTATTTGATGTTGATTGAATGTATTACTCACCGTTACCGTATCGCCATGTCCAATGGTAATGACGCCGTCACCGTCGCCGGCGGATACTTCAGTCTTGAACTGTTCGATATCGGGTCGCGTCCATATCTTGGCCGGACGTATCATCACATAATCATCGTACTCATCGCTGCCCACATTCTCCGGCTGCGTCAACTGTTCGTGCAACTCGTGCGATTGCTGCGGCTGATGATTCTCAAGGTCGCTCAGCTGCAGGCCCTCCATGGCGTTGGTCAGTTCGGCGCTGCCTGGACTGTTGTTGCTGCTGCTGCTGTTGTTGTTGTTGTTGGTGCAGTTGCTCTGCTCCTCCTCCTCTACTGGCAGCATCTTATCCTTATCGATATCCTTGTCTTTTGTCTGCTGTTGCTGGTTGCTAAGGCTTTGACTTTGGCTCTGGCTTTGTGTCTGCAAATGCAGCTGCTGCATATACTGATGATAGTGCTCCCGCTGCAGCTGATGTATGAGCACGGCCTGCTGCTCCGGATTCCCAGGGAACTGCTTCTCGGCGTACAGCTGAAAGAAAGGAAGACAACATGCAACACGCAAGCAAACGCAAACATTAATATTCGTCTGGGTATCGGGTATCCTTGAAGTTTTGCGGAAACTGGGTCGTGACCTCATTCGACTCAATGTCGCCGCCAACGCCAACGCCAACGCCGACAATTATATTCTATGTACATTTATTATTGACAAATTGATGGCGGCGGGTTAACAACAACAGGTGCAAGTGTCTAATCCTATATATTAACTGTCTCGATTGATGGTCGTGCAGTCACAGAGTGCTCGACTATGAGTATACCCTGCAGCAAGACTATCTATAATATTACCGATAGTTCGCTTTCAAACGATCTTTTCCAAGATTTGCTAAGTTTAAGGGGCTAAAATTTAATTAAAGTACATTATTATACAATAAACTTAATTTGAAACATGACAGTTTAAGATATAAATACCGCCTACACCCGAATATATTTCTGACAAGTAATAGTATCGATGATGGTTATATAAATAACACCAAAAGTAAAGAAAGGAAAGAAAATATCCGAATAAGTGGCGTCTACAGGTAAGTGGACTCTTTGAGACGGCAGCCCCATCAACAGGATAGGAAAATGGGACATTCGTTCGAGTAAATGCTATCGCTACAATGAACTCCATTGGTTTTTATTAATTCATTTGTATTCAAATTTTAGAGATATGACCAGGACTAAGACAATTTCGTTTTTACTATAAATTATGATCATTTAGAGGTTCGTTTTCTTATGTTAACTTTGTACTCCACTTAATTTATCATGTTCATTGTAACTGTAACTGCCTTGCAAGAGTTATCTTGCAGTTAGCAATGGCAACATCATTTTAGTGCTGCCAACTTGTCAGCTTGCGTTTAACAATTGCATATGATTTCGAGACGGCCTGGCAGCTCAGCGGTAAGGTATTGCCAACTTAATGACGTGGCGTTGCCAACGATCGCACACAATTTGTATGTGTCAATAACTTTATCGGACTCCGGTTCGATAGGTTTCGTGTAGAATACACGTAATTTAAGCAGCCGATGAACTGGTCATACCCCATTTGAAAGAATATTGTGTACGTGGTATACAAAAAAAAAATCGATTGCGTGTGTCGTAAAGGGTTTTTACCTTAAACTGTTGGTATGTTTGCTTGTTGAGCGCGTCCTGCAGTTGCCGCCGTTGCAATTCCTCCTTGTATCCCTCCTCGAGCAGTTCCTGTTGTTCGCGCTCGCGCTTCTGACGCACTTCCTTCTCCTGCTCCATGCGCCGTAGGTCGGTTTTGAGTGTCTCATCCCGATTCTGGCGCACGGCCTCAATGTACGGTCGAAAGGCACTGCACATGGTATCTAGCAAATCGATGAAGCCTTCCATTGCCTGTTCCCGCGTTATCTCGCCCAGCAGCTGCCAGTGCTGCTGTCTATCCCGCCCGATCACGTCCAGCACACCCAATGCCGGCACATGATTTGTATTGAATGGTCCAAGCGATGCTTGCTGCTTGAACGCTATCAGTTTCAGGTTGTCCTCGTAGGAGAGGTGTATGGCTTTGCCCGAATTCTCTGTAACGATGAAGCCACATAAATTCATTGTTAATGCGGTTAATGCACAATTTTGCGTTCCTCTTACGTTTGTAGAATGTAAACGCAAGACGATACAGCTCCTGCAATGGGAAGCCCCATTTCTCTAAGGCCGTTGTATTGATGTTCTCCATTGTTTATTTTATATATTTGTGAGATTTAGTTGTATCTTTGGCGCTATAAAATAAGCACAGCAGAAAACAAAAATAAATAATAAAATCTTGCTGTGTGGGTGTGTATGTGTGTGTGTGTTGCAGCAAGAATTATCGAAACTATGCGATTGCATTCCGATAGTTCGATTAATGTCACGTCATGAACTTCAAAGAAGAAGAATGTGTAGTCCTGCCGCCAAACAAAAATTTTAAAGACAGCAATTGGAAACCAGAAAAGCCTTTTATCTTTGTTTAGTGCCACAAAATACTACCAGCGTAGATAATAGCACTTATTGTCGAAACTACATGATTACATTGCAAATCACTTAATTTGTATTGTTCAGTGTTCTATGCGCCAGGCCTTCGAAAATAATTCAAAAATATTATGGCCAAGTTATGAAGTTTCCGCAACTAGCAACACTAGAAGGTGGATTGGCGATATCTGTGTATCGATTGTTCAAATAATGTCGATTGGTCTTTTGCAACACTTGTTGGGAATAGCTGTGTTGTTGTTGGTGCTACACGTGCGATTCGTGCGTTGGATTATTTTTTTTTGTTTTATAGCGTTTAGTTTATAAATATGGGCAGCACACGTTTCTTCCTGTCGGACTTGCCGGCCAAGACAACAGAGCACGATATACGATCACTATTCCAGGACTATGGTCGCGTGGAGCGTGTGGAGCTGAAGACGAAGGAGATATTTGTTGACCAACAGCAAACAGAAGTTAAACATATTGCATTCGTAACCGTGCAGACGGAGGATGCACAGTACTGTAAGCCCCAAACTGAGCACTCATAGAGAACTATGTATACAATTTACAATTGTGCCAATTTCCTGCAGGTGTGCGTGAGCTCAACTGGCAGAAACTGCATGGCGCCAAGTTAAGAGTATCGCTGGCCAAGGAGTCCTTCCTGGATCGTCTCAAGCGTGAACGCGACGAGGCACAACAAAGCGATGCACCGCCCAGTGCCAACGAGTCGAACCAAAACAGTTCCCGCCTGCTGGCACAGAATACGCAGAACAAACGACGCGTTTTTGGTGAGCATGAGGAAATCAACGATGACGAAGTTGCTCCAGAGCTGCTGATGACCAAAAAGCGTGCCGCACAAACCCTACACAATGGCAAAGTAAGCTGACAATCAACCACAATTTCTATTGCAATTGCTGTTAAGTTTTGTATTGTTACTGGCCTGTGCAGATTGTCATACAACAGGAGCAGGATGTGAAGCCGCTGCACATTATTGAGAGGAAGAAGGCGAACAAGCAGCAGCTGGACGCAAAGGCAACAATAGCAGATCTGAAGCGCAAGGAGTCGCTTAACAAAATGAAGCAGCAGCATCAGCAAAAGAAAACTGCAATACAGCATGCCTTGGCCTCCATGGAGGGTGGCCAGGCAAAGAGAATCAAGTTCAGTGATGCCGAAGAGGAGGACGAAGCTGAGCAGCCAAAGCAGCAGAAGCAAAAGGAGCAGCAAACTAAAATGGATCTCTTCGATGATGATGATGATGAGGCCGAGGACGAGCAAGAGATCGTGCTGCCGCAGTACAGTGGTAAAAAGGGTGAGCGGCTGGTGGAAATGCAAAGCAAACAAAGTTTGGATCCAAGATTTCGTATAACGGCCAATTTTGTGGGCGAGGAGGACGATGAAGAGGAGGCGGCAGAGGAAGAGAAGGCAAATCAGCAGGAGAACGCAGAGGTCAGCGAGCGAAACTGGCAGATGGGCATACTTGAGCAGGTGATTGGTCGTAAGATTGACACCCCCAACACACAAGCCACGAAGGCGTCCAACAAGAAAATGCTACGCTTCGATCCCGCCAAAGAGGAGCACCAGAAGCTGGTGCGTGTTAAGCCAAACAAGCAAGACAACGCCAAGCAGCAGCAGAAGCAGCAGGTGGGCACAGCTACCACCGAAGGCGACGCGACGACAGCGCCAGTGTCGCAGAGCGCCTTTTATGTGGTCACGGACACCTTGAAGGAATCGCTCAAAATGCGTGGCGAAGGCTTCAGCCTGCTGGATATGTTTGGCAGCAGCCATGACGAGGCGGTGGCCGAGCGGCAGCAACAGCTGGAAAAGTTGAGCCATGAAAAGATCTTGGTTAAGTCCAACAAACTCTCTCTGGGCACTGTGAATCCCTTCAGCTATGATTCATCCGACAGCGAAGACGAACAGGAGCAGCCAGAACAGCCGCCGTTGGCGACCAAAGAAAATAAGACACCTGCCAAGAAGTTGGGCAAACAGCAGCAAAAGAAACCTCAAATCTTTATGGAATCATTCTTCATTCCCAAGAACGATGTCAGGCTAAAAGGTATAAATGATTTCCTACCCAGATCCTGCTCAACTTGCTTATCACATTTATATTTCCCTTAATTTTGCAGAGGGTGCCAAGTTATTCAAGTCCAGCAAACCGGAGCTGGAGAGCGAGAGCTATGATGTGGTTAAGAAGCGTCTCAAGTTCATGATCACCAAGAAAATAGCCAAGACTAACAAAAATAATGTGTCAGGCAAGCCTGGCAAGAAATTCAAGAAAAATACAAAATGAATTAAAGTAAGAGAGAAGAGCTAATTATTTATATCTACCTTGTTTTTCATTTATCGCCACTGCGATCACACATGTGATTTGAGTTCTTATATCCTTGCAGAGAATATTATAATTAGAATATGTTTCCGTCCTCATAAACTATATAGTACATTAATATCTATCCAAACTCTGAGGATAAACATATACGTTATGAATATATTACTTTCTAAATTAAAGCATACTTTTAGGCTTGCATGTAAAACTCGCGTCGCGCTTGCTATCAATTAATCGAACTATCGATTATTCTAACGTTGATTAATATGCAGCCCTGGCACCGTTGAGAGTTTCAATTTGAATTTCGTCAGTTAAGCGCAACCGCCCAAAGTGTATTAATGAAAAGCGTTTTTTGAAAATTTGGATTTTGTGTATTTAACTAAATTAGAAAAAAAAAAATTAAATAAAATCTATGTATACATAACATTCATACATATTAAAATGTTCCTGCACAAATGCATTTGAGCCCCATTTTAGCTCCAACTTAGTTCAAATATAATTTTGTTAAAAAAAATATATATATATATATATCTATATATATGAAAAAATAAGGTAAAGCTTCGGCATGCCGAGCACCAAAAACGCAGACTAACCATATTGAGCCATAAGCTAGAGTTAAAACTATATATAAATGATGCAATGACTCGGAAAACGAATAGGATGATAAATATATGAATGATAACGGATTGCTAATGCTCATCGATTGGTAGTCTGCGTCGTACATTCTGGATTCATAAGACCTTAACCTATTGTATTGTAGTATGTAAATTAAGTTAGTGCTGGCACAAATATTGCGATTCGCAATATTCCAACTTAGAGAAGATAGATAGATATAAAGATTTGTTTTGGATGCCGTATGCTTAATATGCATTCGAACCCTTAAGCACATGAGCTATTAAGTAAACATTGCAAATCTCATTGAAATTCGAGACATGGCTCGTCTTTGGCACTGTGTTCATTAAGTTTCCTTGTGTTGGTTTCATTTTTTTCCTCGGGAGTTCCGTGAAATCTCTCACATTCCTACGCCTGCTCCGGGTTGTTAGCTATTGAGGCTTGATCGTCCTCATTATTGTCATCGGGCACAACAACGATGGCGTCTACATCGTCGAGGTCGGCGGGTGTGGCACTGGATTGAGACATAGATTGACTTTGGTTTGTTTGAGCTTCATTCGGCGGCGGAGCGACAGCTGCTTCTGTCTCTGTTGAGGTGCTAGGATTGGATGCCACAACCGCTGGAGCTAGAGCTGAAGCTGAAGTTGGTGCTGACGTAGTTGTGGACACCGTCTTGCCAGCGGCGATCGTCTCAATGGCAATCACCGTACGCTCCAGCAGATTCATTAAGCGTTCCTCGCGCGCATCCATGCGCTTTAGCAGCTCCTCGTCCCGTTTCTCGCGCCGCTTCAGATACTCGATGAGCTCGTAGTTGGTGCTATCGCCATCGGTGGATGTGGACATTTTGCGCTTGCCACTCTTCATCGATGCCGAGGAGCTGCAATCGGTCAGAATGTCCGTATCCACAATGACATCCGGATGCAGTATGTTTTGATCAATGCTGGGAGAGTAGAAGTTCTGTGCCCTGTCCAGATAAAATATAACATTATCATCAGTTCAGTTATAAAAATTTGCAATTAGACTCACCCATTGTAGTCGGTCTGCATCAGCTGAATGTCGTCCGGATTGAATTCACCTTCTGAGAGCGGCTCGGATCTGTTGGATCGAGAATATGCGTGAGAACTCAGTCATAGATTTGTATTGAATACATTTCTGATACTCACTTCATGGATATGTTGTTGTCGTTGTTGGCGCTGCTGCTGTTGTGGTGCAAGTTGAGCGGCCCATTGCAGTCCTTGTCAAAGTCTGGCGCCTCGGGCGGCTCATGGATGCCATGGCCATGATCCTTAAATGCAGCATTGTGATTATGACTCTGATTGTGGCTGAGATTGTGGTTGTGGCTGAGATTGTGGTTGAGATTGTGGTTGTGGCTGAGATTGTGGTTGTGATTGTGGTTGTGCTGTGTCTCATCCTCGTTGATGGAGTTCATGGAGCTATTGCCCTGCAGCTGCGGCTCGTGCCGTTGAGCGGCAACAGCAGCTGCCGCAGCAGCGGCTGCCACAGCGCCGGCCAGCTGCAGCTGCAGGGGATTGTCCTCGTAGACGTTCGTTGACAGGCCAACAGGCAGGCCCCCATTGTTGCAGGGTCCCTCGCTGAGCTGCGTCTCCACAAAGTGATTGGGCATGAAGCGCTCCAGCTTACTGGCGCCGCTCTGCGAGGAGTCTGTCGAGTGCGCATGGCTGAGGCTCTGCAGCAGGCTGTGCTGATGTGGTGTCAGATTGTCCTTGTTGAGCAGCACGCCCAGCTCGGCCGCCTGACGGCGACGCTGGTAATATGATAGCTCGTTGTGATTCTTGGAGATGAGCGCCAAACGCTTGCCATTTGATCCCCAGCATTCGCCGCGCTGCTCCTCGATCTCCTTGAACAGAAACATGTATGGCCAATTGCGGCGCACATGACGCTCCGGATTCTTCTTCAGCTGCGTGTAGATTTTCTTCAGATTCTCATAGCGATTGCAACATTGCTTGGCCGTACGCTTGCGTGCGCTGAAACGGTTAAGGACCTCGGCAACCATTTCCCAGACGCTCGCATGGTTCTTGCGATTCGACTGGAACGCGCTCTGTATACGCTCCGACTTGACAATGTTCAGCAGCGCCACGGACTCCGGCACATTGAAGTAGCTCTCGGGTGTGCGCGGCGCACGCTGGTGATGATAGCTGCTGGACACAGTGGGCGGGTTCTTCGTCTCCTGCAAGGCAGTTGAGGAAAAGGCTTTTGTGAAAAGTGTTCTTTAAAATTAAATGGCAAAGGATCTACACGGTGAGAAATGTTATGCAGTATTTATGATTAACTTGATCACTAATTAAGGTTTTAGCCGCTATATTCTATTGTTTTCCTTTACTTTTCATATTCTTTGTTATCTTATGCATATATAAGAAGGTACTTCTTATAAGCATCTTCATTCGTTAAGTTCAAATAAGATTAAGATCCTAAACAATCCAAAATCTCAAACATTGCAGAATTCTCTCCGTTTCAAAGGTAGAGTGAGTAGTTAGGAAAGGAATTTTTGCAGACCTCAGCGAAAATGTCTCAATAGTTTTATTTTCTATCCCTTTTACTTTCATCAAACTATTTCGGGAGCCTTTTAAACAAGCTCTGTCCATATTAATCTCTTTCTGATGTTTTCATCCGCGTTACACTTTCAAAAATAGTTTTCTTATTATTCGAACGTTAAGGAATTTTCACTATATATGAAGTTATAGCTGTACGAGAACCTACACATCATATTATATGTATCGTATTCAAGATTGGAGATGTCTATGTTTTTATACTATGTTCCCGAAGGGGAAATGGTATATTGGGCTTAAGAAATGTCCATCCGTCCGCCTGTCCGTATGAACGCATTTGTTTTCCACTTCCTTGAAGCTAGAGCAACCAAACTTGGTACACATGTTGGTTTATATCCTCAATTTATAAAATGTCAAGATTTTTGGACCCCCACCGCTCTCCCCACAAATGAGAAAAATCTATATCTCCCACACCTGTACAGGTAGAGTTATCCAACTCAACATACGGACTTCTGTTTTTTTCGCGTCTCTTGCCGAACCCACAAATAACCAAATTATATAGGACTGGGAACATAGTATTCTGCAGTCGGGTGCGTCCGACTGCAACGTTCTTACTTGTTTTATTTGGTTTTCAAAATAAAAGAAATTGAAACATAAAACAATATTTTCTCAGGACCTCCCCAAAAGCGGATTTAGTTAGGTATAGTTAGGACAAACGATAAAATTTCTTTATTTCCAGAAGTATTTAAGATGGGCTATTTAAGAAACTAGTTTCAGTACTGCAGAGCAAAGGAAATCACCATCTGAAATGCACTACTTGCTTGCACTGCCGCTAAACTGATTGAGCGAAATGTGAGCGTATCAGCAAAATTGTGTGTAGGAATTTCAGATCTGAATACAGGGTCTCTTGTAGTCGGGTATACTTTACTAGAACATTCTTGTTGCATTTTTTGTTTTGTTTCTTTTGGTGTCGTATTTGGTTGAGTTGTCGAAGATAACACGACGAGTTTTCATCTCTAATTCAGATATAACATAAAATTTGCAAGTGCATAGCAAAGGGCCTGCGGTGCTTTGACGCTACGGGGGAGGGGGTTTTGCATTAAAAATTCTTGCATTGCGATCGTTCATAACAGCCTGCTAGGCTTTTTCACTCTCTCCCTCTCGCGCTTCCTCTCTTTCGATGTCTCTTACGAAGAGAATTGCTTTTATTATTTGTTGTTCGTAGGTAGGTGCTTTACTTACCATTTGAAAATTTGTTTGAGTCAGCAGCTTTTTCACAACAGCGGCAGCGTCAATGGCGGCGGCGTCAGCTGCTCCGCTGTGTGCAGCAGTAGCAGCGGCAGCAGCAGCGGCAGCAGCAGCGGCGACCGTTTGTGCTGAGAAGGCGTATCGTTGATATTCAGATTAATTCTCAAGCCTGGTATCTTTATTCACAGTATTCACTTTTGCTATCGGCGTCTTTCTTAGCTGCTCTTGTTGGCGCAGTTAGCATTTCAAAGCTACCGTAACAAAAAAAAAACAAAAAATTCTTTAAAAATAACGCACATTTTTTGGTGTGCACACACTGTCATTATTGCAGGCATGCATATGCTTATGTGTTTGTGTGTGTGTGTGCAATAGACTTATGTACATATGTACATATATCGAATCGTCAAGCTGTGCTCTACTAATCTTAACGAATGAACTGCGCCTCTGATAATCGTTCATTTAAGTCATTGGAGTCCTATTAGTGTGCAGTTGAGTCTCAAAGTCGTTCTTTGGTTTTCGATTGTCCTTCGAGCGAATAATCGCCCGCTTGAGAAGAGATCATTGGAAAGGTTGTGCGTGTGTGACATGTTAAAATGGCTGAAATCACTTCATTGTTACCGCGAATGGAAAGCACGGCAAATGTGTGCCATATTTTTGTTATCAAAATATAAGATCAGAAAGTCTCGTTTTGTGTGCTAATTGAATATGCATTTATTTGTATAATTTTAATTAATTACTGAAAGTACTTTAAAACACAGACAATAACGAGCAATAAGAAAGCCACAACGATTTTGAGATTCGAATCAATTGAACGAACGAACGAACGATTCAATGTTCGTCCAGTTGAAATTGAACTACTTCAATGAATTGAACCAAAAAGTACAACTCTAGTATGCAATATAACATAATGCGAGCAGAAATCAGAGAATACTTCGGGTACCCAAAACCAACGGAGCAGTTGAAACGACTGTTCTATAGGTTCTTGTTTCTCCCAACGATTTTTATTTTTATTTTATTTTTATTGTTGTAGATTTTTGTTTTTGCTGCTATTATATTGTTGTTGGATGGTATTTTGTTGACAACAAAACGGGGCGACCGACAACGACTATTAATATTTAGAAGTTAACCTTTTAGCCTCGGACTGCGGCTCATCGGCTACAGTTGAAAATAAAGCGACAAAAAAAAAAGTAAAGCACAAAATTATACACACACATACAAACATATGTACATATGGTATGTACGTGTGTATGTTTGTATTTATACCATGTGTACATGTATGTATGTATTTATATGTATGTACATATGTACATGTATGCATATATTTAGTACAAATATAACTGACTGCGGCTCTGGTTATAGCCGCTGCCTGTATTGCTTTTTGTTTAATGGGAGCGCAGTTTCCTTTTTGGTATGAATTAATTTGTTCTTATGAGCTTCCAGCAAGCAGCAACAACAAATAGCACACTATTTGCACTATCTCGTGAGCACGAGTACGAGCACGAGCACGAACACGAGCATTCCACTCACTCACGCACGCACGCACGGACACTGGCGAACGGTTATTCTTGCATTTGCACTTTGTTGCACATTTTCTTTAGCCTGATCCCGCGCGCTCCGTCGTTACACACTCTCTCTCGCACTCTCACGCGGCCGCTATGGCGTACTCGTTTTCTTATTGGCTTGCTGTTTACATATCGAAAATCCATATGTATTTTATATGTACATATATTGGGATGTAAGCATGTGTGCGTGTGTTGTTAGTATGTTTGTATGTATTTGCGTGGCTGTGCCAAATGTCCGTTTGTCGGTTGCCTTTCGGTGCGCATTCAAATTGTACTAACAAATTTTCAACTAACCAAAGCAAAAACAAAATAATAATAACAACAACAACGACGACGATCAACGACAACGACAACGGGCAACGAAAATGAAACTGAACTTTTCGTCGCGATCCCGTTGCCGATACTAACGGCAGTCACAGACACAGATACACATTGCGCCAAGTTCTGCTACGATCGTTAGGCAGACGGACGACGCTCGCGCTCATCGGATTTGAAAATTTTGCTGCTGCCACTGCCGCCGCTGCTGCTGCTTCTGCTGCTGCTGCTCCTCCTCGGGACTGCGTTGTTGTTGTTGTTGGCTGTGCTTTAACTTAGTAGATTGTGATGGCAGCGCTGCTAGCGGCTAGCGGCTGCGCTCTCTCTTTTTCACATGTGTTAAAATGTATTGTGCCTATGTGTGTGTGGGTATGCATATAAATATATATACACACATATACATACATACATATGTCTACTTATAGAATCGGAGGCAGAGACAACGCCAGCAGCAACAGAAGCAACGGAATACGTAGCGACAGTTAACTGATGCCCGGCCTATGTCGATTCTGATTCTGAATCTGATTTCGATTTTGATTCCCTACAGTCGAGCCAAGGAACCACACACAAGCAAACATGCATGCGTACATCTGGTCTATATGTGTGTGTGTGTGTGTTTTGAGGAATAGAGAAAGCGCATAAGATTGAGAGACAGACAGAGAGAGTGAAAGAGAGAGAGTGTGAGGTTGTACTCTCTTGGGCATGTGCATCTGCAGGGACAAGGAACCTATGGGCATTACTGTGCAGCAGCGAGTGGGAAAAATCGTAGCCTAAAAATAGATGCAAGTATGCTCGATCTACATACATACTGTCAGCAAAATAAGTTTAAGTACACCTGGGTTTCTAGTTTATTGAAAATGATTTCCTGTTGTAAATTCGAATTGAAATCGATCTGTAAGCTGTTCTAAATTCCGCAAAAACGTTTCAACTGTGAATGTAAAAGGATTTCTCTTTCTCCTTTATTCGAAAACTGGAAAACAAAATCAAATAAAATTCGGTATGAAATCGTATTCGGATATGGGATCAATCCTGCAAGCCTTCTAAAAATATTGCAGTCGTAAGGACGCTCTTGATTGACAGTCTGTATGTCCTCAAAAGGATCATCAGTAGTATGAAATATAGTGACTCCAGCTTTGAAATTCTGTTAGATATGAACGGTTCCGCTTTCGGAAGGATTTTGCAATAGATAATTTCCCTTAAATGTTTCCGTTTTTGACAGAATTTCACGTATTTAATATACTAGCTTTGAAATATACATAGGAATACACATACTTTGTTAGTTTTAATCTTAACAAACTCATATTTGTAAATATCAGACAAATAATATACTTACACTCTCTTATCTGATCATCGCCGTCAAATCGAAAAGTGAGCAGTTTGCTTTTTATAACATTTGAATAATTTTTACGCTGATTTCATTTTTTGAGGTTATGTTATTATTCTAAATAGTAAATTCTAAACAGGTAAACGATCCAGGGGGTGAAAAGGTGCTTACTATACTGTAGGTATTTACTCTCCGCTTTTAATCAATACCAATATACATATAGCCGTATGTTAATCCTTCCTCTAGTTCTGTCAAGAAATGAAAGTGTGCGTTTACTTTGTGCACTCACTGTAAATACGAGTGTGCACCCCAAGAAGATGCGACTCGGTTGATGATCTTTAGCGTGTCTCAGTTACACGGTGAAGTTGGAATATTATTATAATTTGTTACAGATTATCCCCCTATACATACATATGTATGTACTACATCCAAGAGCTTCCTTTGCATGCCGCTGTAAAGCTCATTAAAGCTTAACTGCCTTAAGCCTTAGAAGCGAAAAAAGCTCTCGACCGTTGATGAGCATTGCTGGGTACAGTTTGTTAGCAGTTTAAAGGTGGATATGCAAATGTTGAATATGCATAAATGCAAAGAATATGCGCGTACTTGACTATACTAAAGACATACAACGATTGACCCATGACCCCGATCGTTATTCGAAACTGGAACTGTCGTACTTACTCTCGTATTGTAAACGATTCAGTTCCCAATCGAAATTCAACTTCATTGATTAGTTTACATTATTGGCAAATGCGTGGAGAATCGCTAAAAAAATCATTTCGAAAGCGTTTGATTTCGAATCGGAACGTACTACGTACTCGGGCCCCACCGGTATTTTTAATTTATAGTATGTACATAAAACAAAACAGCAGCAACAACAACAACAACTACAACATTCACATCCAAACATTCCTACATAGTCGGAAACAGAGAGACACAGACATAGAATGACTGCCAACGATCGTATTCTATTTGTAATCCAAAATAAGTGAATGTATCTGTATCTGCATCTGTATTTGTATCTGTAGCCGTATGTGGTTCACTTTACGAGTTCTCATGCCCACTCTCTTTTTTTTTTTTGATTTTTTTTTTTTATATTTTTGGTACAGCTGCTGGAGCCGCGCTGTAAATGCTTTTCGTTATTCTTATTCGTTCTAGCCCCAAGTACTCGTATTCAAAACCAACAAAAATATCGCCTTTTCCGTTCTTACGTCTGCATACATACATACATACATACATACATACATACATACATACATATATGTATATGTATGTGAGTGTGTACTTACAAACATAAAGACATCTGTATGAACGAGTACGAGTGCGAGTACTCGTACTATCCGTTTAGTTACGATAGTGCACCCTGTGTTGGGGTGCCTTTGGCTCAATAGTTTACTGACCATTGCACCCAGATAAACGTACGCCCTCATACATATACACATACATATACATATTGTTGTGATAACAAGGAGTCTCATTCAGTCAGTATGCACAACACTTCTATAAGGGTATTTTGTAACCTTTCTCTGAACAGATCAAGTGAATTTATTAGCAATGCTCTCAATTTCATAAAAGTGCGCTGCATTGCAGTATCGATGGGTTCGAAACAAAAGTAATGGTTTTGGCATGTTTTACATATTCAGGTCTCAAACTTTGTTGACTTTCTGTGGGATTAGATAGGTTAGATTTGGTTAGTAGCACAACCATCTCATTTTCTTTTAAATATAATTGATATTAGGTCTCTCTAAACTGAAAAAACTACAACATTTTGTTATTTTCCTAAGGATCTCATTCGTATTTTGTTGGATTTTGTTGATTTTCCTTTAGTTCTAAGGATCTCATTCATATTTTGTTTATTTTCCTTTAGTTCTAAGGATCTCATTCATATTTTGTTGATTTTCCTTTAGATTCAAATAGTTACAGGCCAATAGTATTAAAAGTTTCGTTTTCTCAGCTCTGTATGTGATAACAAGCACCCTACAATTGCGTAGTTCGAAGCAATCTTCAGTAACTTTGGAATATTCAGATCTTAAGTTTATGAAAATGAAATATCTTATTGACTTTCTTTAGACTTAGATCGTTCCGTATTGAATAGTTGCAGCCCCACTACTGTAATACTCTCATTTCTCTATATATTTTGCTGACTTTCTTTAGAATAAGTTCAGGTTTTGAGTAGTTATATATCTATAAGGCGATTCACTTCCCTTGTCTTTATTTACTTGTATATCGTTCTGTTTTCAGTAGTCATACAACCAGAATAAAAGAATATTAATTCTCTCATCTGTCATATGCAAGAATGATATACAATCTCAATGTTCAGATCCTATGCTGAAGAATATACAACATTTTGTTGTACTTAATTAGTTTTCTGTAGTTGTAGCCCAAAAATATATAGTTTTTTGTAGAGTTTATGTTAGTTTTCAATAGTTAGAGCTCAAAAATATTAATTTATATGATACTAAGCATCCTAAAATTGTGTATTTCAAAGGACCTACAGTATTCTTGAATAATTCAGGTCTTAACTATAAAACGAGTGCGAATTATCTTGTTGATCGTTCAGTTTGGAGTAGTTGCAGCCCAAGTATACACTTATATATATGTATATATATATATATATATATATATATAGACTTAGCTGATCGCCCATTTCTATATACTCTTTGTTGACTTTCTTTGGCATAAGAACCATCTTTGAGTAGTTAGACATTATAATGAGATTCTCGCATCTCTTTATTTGCCTGTACACTTGAATGTATGCATATATTTATATATATAAATGATATATGTTCGGATCCGTACAGTACTTGCTAGTATTGTCAGTATCTTTGCGTTTTATAGCTATTGTCTTTGGTTGCTGAAGCGTTCGTTGGTTTTTGGTTGTTTCTTGTTATTTTTTCTCTGTTTTCTGTTTTGAAACAAAATGAGTACAAGAGTTATTTTTAGAACTAAAATTTTCTTGATTTTTACTCGTTAACATTGCTTACGCTTCGTTCATGTAGTAGTTGCTGTTGTTGTTGTTGTAGTTGTTGTTGTAGTTGTTGTTGATGCCCCTTGTTGCCGCTGCTGTTGTCATCGTTGTTGTCGATCGTCACGATGGTGACTGTATCTGTATCTGTATCTGTATCTGTATCTGTATTTGTATCTCTAGCTGTATCTCTGGGGTCTGCTGTTTTCCTCGTAGATCTTAGGATTTTTCTTTTGTGGCAGCTTAAGTAACATTATAGTTTCAACAGTTTCTTCCGCACACACACACACACACACACACACAGAGACACACAGCTAGGCATATGGACTGGGCTGAGATGAGTGCATGTGGCGGATTTGGGGAGAGATTTACAAGGGCGGGGGCAGCTGAAGGAACGGGGGTATGGGGGTGGGGGGTGTCTCTCAAAAATGCTCTCGAGAACGAGCATCGAACGTTGTATGGCAACGGCGCAACACAGACGAATAAGATTTATAGTTGCTATTTTTAAAACGGCATATTAACAACGGTAGGGATCGCACACACTCGTAAAATAGTACACTTTGTATACCCATACACACATACATACTATATATATATATATATATATATAGTTACATACACGTATGTAAGTATGTATTCGGTACAGTTTTGTGCGCCAGACGGAATCAGTTTTCATATTAAGTACGTAAGAGCGTTACATTTTGCGTCGTGTCGATCTCGTGGGGCCTGCCCTGGGGTTTATTGAACCCGAACTCGAAAATTTCTGGATGCGCGAGTACATTGCTGGTACTTATAAGTGAAGGCAGCACAGGGGTGGAGAGGGGTAGAGCAATGCAAGAAATTAGTTAACCATACATGTATAAGGATATCTGTTTATTATTACTTACTACAATTTATAAGTTAAACACTTAGTTTTGTTTAATAAAAACGAATAAATAACGCCAGAAGTAATTATTATCCTATAATATATAATCCCATATAGAACTGTAAGGGTTAGAAACTCAGATAAAGGGATTAAGCTTTGCTGCGGACTTAGGATTTCAAATGGACCTGTTGATGACAGTAATTAGTTCAAGCCGGGATCGGACAGCAAGTGGGTCAGAGGTTAAGGCATCCGCCTTATAGACGGGAGCACTCGGGTTCGAATCTAGCCGACTACTACTCATATACGGACAAGTTTGGACAAAAATTTCTAACAATAAAGGTCACTGATGAGGATGCTTGGCAGCATCCGAAATAGCGCTATAAGACCAGCCAATACTTTTCATATCTACCTTTCTATATTCACCCTGAATTGTTGACGTCGAGCCTGTTAAATATTTCATTAACAAAATTACACGTCGCTAAAACACACATTCTATCCTATAATTATGTTATTTTCTTTAATGCAAGAGCATTGTAATTAGTATAACGTAAGAATTTTGTATTATCTTATTTATAGCTACACCAATTTTCTAAATATGAATCTTTCTTCCATTATTTAACAAGTATCACTCTGAAAATATACAAAACAATTGTTAAAATCAGTAAGTTGGAATTGGTGTAGGAGAAATCCAAGCTTATAAAGTAGTTAAAAGAAATCATTTATTTATTTAACATTAGTAGACTTAGACTTACAAAACTTAAGTTAAAAGAAATTGACACTGATAAAAGTACGCAAAATGAAAAAAAAAAAAAAAAATAAAAAAAAAAAACAACAAAAAAACACCCAACCACAAAAAAAAAAAAAAAAAAAAAAATATATATTAATTTTTTCCACAAAAACAATTCTTTTGCAAAAAAAAAAAAAAACACCCCCCAAAATATTTAAAGGGCCACATCACAAACACTTTTTTCCCTTTTTTTTCCCCCCCCCAAACAAACAACATTTCTCCTCCCAACTATGATTACGTAATCATTCAAAATTAATTTCTTGCGACATTTCAAAACAAAATTGTTGAAAGAAGGCTCTTAGATAGATAACGTAATTATTTACCAAGGACCCTCCTTTCCATGAAATCTTTTATTTAAAACCCCCCGCCGCCAAGATGATTACGTAATATGTGAAAGAAGGCTCTTAGATTACGTAATCATATGCCAAGAACCCTCCTTTCCATGAAATCTTTTGGTTAAACCCCCTCGTCGCCTTGATGATTACGTAATATGTGGACGACCCTTAAATATATTCTCAAAGCACTTTCTCCTAAATACTTTATGTTTTATTTATAATAATCAGTTCTGTTAGTTTTTAGAAAACTTACAACATTTTTTAGTTTCTATTGTACGTTATTGTAGTGACTTTTCCATATTTATGTACGAATATACTAAAGAAATCGTAGAAAGTATTATTTGCTAATATGATTTTATTATTTAGACTTAAGCGCCAATATGTAGACTTTACAGGAAGGCTTCTTGGTTTTTTTTTCTCCATATATAATAGATATGTACATAAACTATATCAGTGATATAAAATAGCTGTATCTTTGTTAAGAGAAGTACGTTATTTATATATATTATATGGGAACGATACTTTTCTATCGTTTTTCTTTAAAATATCGCTTACATAGTTTTCTAGGTTAACATGATTTCCAGAAGGGTTTCTGCCTACCTTTCCGCTTATCTTATATTCGTAGCTATATAGAATATTATGATGTTTATATAAGTGATTTTAAAAAGTGTGTACAACTAGTTAAAACTGCCAAAAAGGTACAAGTTAAATAAATAGGAAAAAATAAACTAAGAGTTCTTAACTTTATGAATAATTGGACAACAAAATAAAGATCTAAGTAAAATAAAATCTTCAGCTGAATAGTTGGTAAGTAGTTAATTAGTAATAACAAATTGAATAGTTAGTTAAATATATTAAGATAATAATAGCAAGAGTAAGGAGTAAAAATAAAGTACATTTTAGCAGACACGCCCTCTAGCGGACTGTAGGCGCGTGCATAAAATGCTGCGTTACATCCTTTAACAAGGCCAACAAATTGTTGGTAACAAATACACAAGCGAGTAAGCCTAACCCTGAAATCCTCTTCACACACACGATGTGCCATACATTCATACCCATACATACATACGTATATGTGTGTGTGAGCGTGTCTGTACAGTATAGTATGCATGCATGTGGTTTGAAGAGCTTTAATCACATTCATGCCAAAGCTGTTGCGAGTTTGAATAACATGTTGAGGTGAGCATTTGATAACAGGTGTGCACACATAGTATCATAAGCTTTGGTCTTATGACACTTTGTGGCTGACTGAGCGCACAGTTATTTGCATATCCTTGAGGGTGAACTGACAAAAACTAGTGAAAGTACACACACATGCACACACCAATACGAAGACGGTGGAGAGAGGGCAAGCGAGTGCAAAGCAGGCACAGAGACAGAGAGGAAGAGAGAGGGAGAGCGCAAGTTTGGCGCTCGTGCGTCTGCGCCATTGCTAGTTGCATTTACCATTGCCTACTTTAGAGCGTCGCTTGAGTTGGGGCGGCCTTTTTCCAAACGAGAGAGCGACCGAAAGGTGAGAGAGAGAGAGAGAGTTTGCAATGCTTTTCGTTGAGAAACTTGTAGCTTTCGCGCAAAACGAACTCTGTTGTAGATACAGACAGATATGCACATGTGTGTGTACATATGTATGTACGATGTCCGAAGACAGGAAGTGCTTTGTGTGCAGCTTTTGTGAAGCGTGCCTATAAGCGTTACAAGCGCGGAGTTGCCAGATCATTCAGTTGCGAACACCGATGCGTTGATGTATGTGTGTGCCCACGCAATTGGTGCTTTGGTGGTCTGGCAACATTTCGTAAACTTTGTAAGCCCTTCAGTTTACTTGAAAGTAAGCGCAACAAACTTCGAGCGCGCTCTCTCACTCTCTCTCTTTCTCGCACGCATGCATGTAACTGAAGCTGTAATGGGCAGCACCGAAAGCTTTTACATGCCTTCTCTTTTCTTGAAACGGCAAAAGCAACTGAAGCAGAGCAAGAAGAAGAAGAAGCACAAGCAGGAGCAGCAGCAGTCGCCGTAGCGGCAGCAGCAGAAGCCAGAGAAGACTCGAACGGGAGTGAAAAGCGTATCTTTTTTTCTCGGAAAAAAAAAGTTATACACACGGAAAAATTGCAACCATTCATTCACTGAATAACCGCCGCAGCGAGTTCGAGTCCGTGTCCGAGTCCGAGTCCTGGTCCCAAGTCCTGTAGTCAAAAGGCGCGTGCAACTTTAGCATTAAATATAAAAATATAATAATAATAAAATATTAATAGAATATATAGAAATCATTTAATTGCCATACGCTGCAAGCCAAATTGGAATATTTTTTTTTCCTTACCTCAAACAGAACTTGTGCTTTTTTTGACTGTGCGTGCGTGTGTGTGTGTGTGTGAGAGTGTGTGAATGTTATATATATATATATATATTTAGTTGTTGGTGTTTTAAATGTTGGCATCTTGCGCGTGTGTGTGTGTGTGTGTGCAATAATTGCATTTGCATTATGTGTGTGTGACTGTGTGAGTGGGCCACGTGAATCAAACGCGCGCAACAACACACACACACACACAAACACACAGGCATACGCAAGAGTAGGCCAAGCGGTTGGCAGAGGGGGCAAGCAGACGACCAAAGGTACAGAAAGTGACAGTGTGTCCCTACAAAAGTTTGAGCCAGAGTCCGAGTTTTGGGCAGCAGCGCCAGCGTTAGCGTCAGCGCCAGCGTCAGCGTCAGCGTCAGTGTGCTTCTTCTGCCTTTGCCAATGTGCGTGAAAGTGAAAGCGAAAGTGAATGTGAATGTGAATTTGTTTGACTTGAATTGAAACTCAATTTGAAATAGAACTGGCAGCTTAAAGCGTACAATGTGAATTCTTGAATAACAACAAATGTATAACTGCAGGAACAGCAACAGCAACAACAACAACAACAGCAGCAGCAGCCGCAGCGGCAGCAGAAACAACAAAAAAGCTCAAAAACTGTTGAATATAGAATGACGTTGCAGACAAAAATCAATGTAAAATATAAAGCGATAACAGCAACAGTAACAGTAACAGCAGCAACAGCAGCAACAACAACAGCAACAACAGCAACAACAAGCGCAAGTCTGCGCCGCCATTGACACGCACGCACTCATAGGCAGACAGACAGACCGACTGACAGACAGACACGCACACGAACACATACACACACACACACAAACACGCACACGCACACACACCACACATAAACACACACACAGAGAGAGAGAAACGCGGACGCGGAACACGCAGCAGAAGACAGAAGGGAGGTCAAAGTCCAGGCTTGTCAAAAGCAGCGTACATCAAGTGCAAAAGCAACAGCGAGCAAAACAACAGAGCAATAGAGAGAGAGCAACAACAACATACACACACACACACACAGACACATTTACGTTTAAACGTTTTCAAATAGTGCCATTCACACAATGAAGCCATCGGATTTCTTGCTGGTGTTACAAAAGGTAAGTTAAATGCACAGTTATATCCCATATTCAAAAGTATATTTCGCGCACTGTCACTGCTTAAAATGGAGCGCGCACATACACAGTGTGTGTGTATTTGAGTGTGTGTGAGTGTGAGTCTTATGGAAATAAAGAATTTGCTGTTGTAATGCTTGCCGTAAAATGGCCATTATGATAGTCACACACACACACACACGCAGACATGCACATATATGTATGTATGTATGTGTGTGTGCATGTATGTAGACTTATGCAAATCCATTTCTCACTCGCTGCTCACCCACACACAAAAGCGCGCACACACACACACACACATACACAAAGTCAGAACGCAGGCAAATAACAGCAGCAGCAGCGGCAACGGCAGCAGCGACGACGACTGCGACGATGTTAAGCGAGCGCCAATGCCGATGCCGAAGCGTAAAAACAAAAAACCCTGTGGGAGCATGTGGCACAGGGGCTTGGGTGCAGAGCCAGTGTTGCCAACTTCTCAAAAGCTAACATTTGGGGGGAAGGAAAGGGACAAAAAACCGCTAATTTTTTCAGCCGGCCCGTTCCGCATTCCACATTCAAAGCAATTCCACAGAAAAGCGTGTAGCCTACTTTTTGGAGCCGCTTAGAATTTAAAACCTTTGTTTTCACCCCCAATGCAGGCTTTACATACTACTATATAGCGTAAAACTTTTCACTTTTGAAACCCCTCCTACGGATTCTATTTACGGAAAATTTCAATTTTCTTTAAATGCTTAGATTTGCATAAGGACCTTTGAGTTACTATGGTATATCGAACATTATCTTAATCGAAAGTAATATTAATGCTACTTCAAATTAAAGTGAATAAGATTCGCCAAATCTGAAGTGAAATTGGGTGTATTTGAGGGAAATTCACTTTCCCAGAACCTTGTCGGGAGTAGAAACCGTACCAGGCTTATCAGGCAGGTTTATAAAGTTTATTCTTCAACTCGTACACTCCTGAAGTTACTTGCTAAGTTTTCTTCCTTAAAAGTAACTTTATCATGTATAACTGAACTTTAGACAATGAAGCTTACCCCATGAATTGTATTTGTTAAATTCGTTAATTGTAAAACTGAGCTTTAGAGCGATTGTATTCCACTTTTACTCCTTAAGGAAGAAACTTCAATGAAGTCCAAGTCAAGCTTCTTCAGATTATTTCAACGATACTATCTACGGGTACTTCAACATTTTCATCCCGCTATATCATTAAACGTTACCTTTAGACTGCATTTTGATGTTTTTGGCCACAAAATTGTATTGTTTTCCGAAGCTTCCTGAATTTCTAGCAAATATTCCTCCCGAATATCAACTTTGACTGCATTCAACGGGAAAGTAGAAGTATTGTTAGCATGTTTCCCTAAAATTGTTTCGCAATTGGGAATTGGGCTGATATTCCAAACATCTAGAATTCCCGTTCTCTGCAACATATTTCCGTAATGAAAATCGAAGAAAAATAACCATATTTGGCGGGTGAAAAATCGCAGTTGGCAGTACTGCTGCACGGTGTAGAGCCAAGGGTAGGGCAACGGGTAGAGGGTGGTTGGGGTATTTTGACTCAACTGCGTTATCTTTATGGCTGCCTCTGTTGCTGCTCAGTTGGCCAGTTACCCAGTTACCCAGTTTAAAGTCCTTGCACAGTACACCTCCTCTAAGTGGGGATGGAGACGTAGGGGGGAGTTGGGTATATTTATATCGCATAGCTTCTATGGCGACTGTCCGCTTCCTGTGCTACATATTTCAGTTTAACCAACAATTTTAACTTGCAAACTGATTTTATCAGAGTAGATGTTTTCTGTGTTCTGTGTGAAACCGTATACTGTCTGTGTGTGTGTGTGTGTGTGTGTGTGTGTGGGAGCTACTCAGATGCCATTATTGAATAAGTTACTCAACAAGTACGAGTCCATAAATAGGTTGGTGCGCGTATCCTTTTAAGTGCTCAGATTCCTGCTAGTACATCATAAATTGCTTTTCTAAGAATAGTATAGCTCATACGCATATTGCGTATACGTTCTATTGACTATGAAAATAATGAGAATATTCGAAAATAGAAAATTTGCCAACAACATGTTTAGCCTTGGCTTTGCCTGGTTTCTGCACCAAACAAGGGCGGTTGGGGGGTCGGTTGCTGTGCCTGGGGCTGAATCGAGTTTCATTTGGTTGAATTTGACGAGAGCCTTCTGGCTTTTAGCAAACGTACGAGTATCTGCGACATGGGACATCATCAAGCGAAGACAAACAAGGCGCCTCGCAATTGTTGTTTGCCATTCAGCTCATCCCTGGCTGCTGTCGCTGTCGCTGCTGCTGCTGCTGCTGCTGCTGCTGCGGCTCCTCCCCTGCTGTCACCCTTGGCGGTGACCTTTTCCTTTTGCAGTGCCATTAATAACAAGCACCACCCGATACTGGCAGGGATGTATTCCACTCATAGTTGGGAAATGAGTTTTAGTAAGTGCTTGTTGCATTTCACTGGGGACAATTTCATTGAGTTTCGTCATTAGATATGAGCGGCGGGGTCACAGAGTGGCGGCGGTGATGGGGTGGCGGGGTCACAGAGGCAGGCTCACTTGATGTTTAGGATAGCATCTGTTGGAGACGTTAGTTATATAACATGCACGCCCACAGCCACTGCACTGTGAGTGTGCAATACAAACAGGAACACAACACACACACACACACACACACAAATACAACATCCTGGCAGGACATGGCCTTTAGCTGCGAGCTGCGAGTTGCGAGCTGCGAGCTGCGTAGGCCGCATAAAACTTGTTGCAAATATATCGATTGTGAGGCCCATGGCGTTGCCTTTGTGGTCTCTGCAGCAGGCTGACGACAGTCGGGGCTGGTCTTGAGTGGATGCCTGGATGGGTGGTTGGGGTGTTGCGGGTGTAGCGGGTGGCATTTCAATTTACTCTTATCATGGCCGCTTGTATTGAGTGTGCTCGACTTTTAACAAGTTTCTTTCTTGTGCCGCATCTCAATGCCATTTTCACCAGTTGATTTGCAAAACGGCTTCCAATCCATTGGCGTCCACTTAATCAGGATACCAATATTGAAATGCCTTTCCTCTCTCTCAAGCCTCCTATAATATGCACTTAAATTGATTGTATTGTTTAGGTCAAGTTCAGGGTGCCCTTGCCGCCGGGCGTCAGCTCCACAACGCTGCTGCCGAAGCTTATACGGACCAAGGATGTGAAGCAGCTGCAGGATGGCAATGCACAGCCGACAAAGCCCAAGCTAACGGTAAGACTCCTGTTTATACCTTGCCAAGTGGAAGCCATATATATATACATGTATTATCCAACTGTTGAATTGATGCTAGAAATGTCTTAATACCCTCGATCTGACATCCTTGGGCATTGGGTCCTGCTGCGGCACCGGCATGTATCTCGTTGCCGGCCTGGTGGCACAAAAGATGGCTGGACCTGGTGTGGTTATTAGTTTTATTATAGCTGCGATTGCGAGTATTTTCTCAGGTGAGTCTCAGTAATGCCTAAGTGTTCTCAATATATGCATCCTGCATCCTTTTTCACAGGCGCATGCTATGCAGAGTTTGGCGTTCGTGTGCCACACACATCCGGCTCAGCCTATATGTATTCATATGTGGCAGTTGGAGAATTTGTAGCTTTTATAATTGGTTGGAACATGATATTGGAATATCTAATAGGTAAGCCAGCTCCCTTGCAGAATCCCTCCCTGCTTAATCTATCTTTTAGCAGTATAATACGAGTATTTGTTTTGGGGCTTTCTTTTCAGGAACAAGTGCCTGTGCCTGTGCGTTAAGTTCAAGTTTTGATTCATTAACTGGCAATGCCATTGCGAATACGATTAGCGAGTCAATTGGCACGATATTCGGTGAGTTTTGGATGGGTAAAAGTTTATTAGAAGTTTTATTATAAGAGTATACCATACTGTGGGGAAGAAAAGGTTTATAGTCGTGAAAATGTAAGTCGAAAGGTGATCAGTTCGAGTCCCTACTATATCAATTTTAGAACAACAATAACTGGTAAATAAAATTGAATTTCGAGTGAATTTTAGAACAGCAAATTCCAACCGCATATCTTCAGTTATGATTTTAGTTTATAATATACGTAACTTGTGCCTATATAATCTGTATTCTAACAAGAAAGGATGGATGGTTATCTTCGGAGTGCCAAGCTATATATCCTAGTAGTAATTAAATTTTATACAAAACTTAATGTGGTTCGATTTTTGATAAAATTATAGGAAAATTTTTGAAGTATCATAAAACTCTCACTTAGTTTGGATGATATATTTGTATAAACAAAAAGTTTAATATAGTAGTCCAATTTTGACCAAATTTGGTCAGATTGTAAAAACTCTCAAGAGACTGTGTTTAATTAAGTTTGCTAAGGATACAGTCATAAACAAAAATGTTTTTCATACAAAAACATAGTTGTCGACCGATCATTCCTATGGCAGCTATATGTTATAGTGGTCCGATCCGGCTGGTTCCGACATATATACTGCCTGCGGCTAAAAGAAGGGTCTGTGCCAAGTTTCATTACGATAGCTCCAAAAATGAGAGATAAAACCCCATAGAAACAGACGGACATCGCTATATCGACTCGGCTATACATGCTGATTCAGAATATATATAACTTTGTTGGGTCGGAAACGTCTTTTTCAGTCCATTTCACATTTCGAGACAGAATAATAATATCCTCTCCTAGGGTATAATGAACAAACTTAGTGTAAAGTGAAGGTGGGGAAATTAAAAACAATAATTTGGAATGTTTCTATATAGAGGCGATCATTGATATATGGTTATATCGATGCATTTTGAAGAGATGTACCTATTTACTCATGTATTAAGCTTGTAAGGGTGCTTAGTTTCTGGGATCTGGGGACTGGGTATTTTCTAGTCGAGCACTTTCGATTAGAGCCGCCAACTGACTCTGTTCTTTTTTCTATGCACAGGAAAACCACCTGACTTTATAGCCTTTGGCATAACGCTCATCATGACCTGTGTGCTGGCGATGGGCGCCAGTAAATCAGTTATTTTTAATCACACCCTGAATGCCATCAATCTGGCGACGTGGGTGTTCGTTATGGCCGCTGGTCTCTTCTATGTGGATACTAAAACGTGGTCGGAGCATCAGGGATTTCTGCCATACGGCTGGAGTGGCGTAAGTACTGCATGCCCATTGATATATACAATTGATAATCCCTTTTGTCGATTCGCAGGTTTTCTCTGGAGCAGCCACATGTTTCTATGCATTTATTGGTTTCGATATTATCGCAACCACTGGCGAGGAGGCGCACAATCCGCAGAAGAGCATTCCGAAGGCCATTGTTGGCTCCCTCGTCGTTGTCCTTATTGCCTATGTCACCGTTAGTCTAGTCCTTACATTAGTCGGTGAGTATGCAACAATATTTGAGCTCAACTTAGCCTCTACACAATCGAAAGGATACCAATGCTTTACAACTATCCGAGTATTTATTTACACATTTTACACATTTAAGAAGCACAGGCCGTCAAGGATGTTCGATAAATTTGTGAATTTAACTAGTCCAAGGTTACAATAATTAATTCATACGCGCTGGTGTAGAGTTAACTACAAATATGCCTGGTAAACCAGTTCAAGGCGAATCCTTTTTGCCTTTAAGCCATATGAAAAGCAGGTCAAAACATATTTGTTTTTATTTTAAATACACTGATGCCAAAGGATCAAGGGCAATGAAATAAATAAGTCCAAGGTTGTTTTATGTATTTGGGCCGGTTCATAAGAGGCTTTGAGTTACACAATAGAATGTATGTATGTGAAGTTTGATGCTTACATCAAGTGTTTTGAGAGCAGATAAAGAGTTTTTATATCAAATGCCCTTGCAAACCGACAAAGGTCGGATTCAACTTTGACTTCGATTCATATGAAACCTGCTCAAGGCTAAACCAAAACAGGCTCCAATATTTAAGGATTACCGGCTTAAAAGGACCTTCGTAAAGTAGTACAAGTATTTATTATTGCGATTGCGTTACTTTAAAATTGGTAATGAAATTGGCAATGTACTGTACTCCCAGTACTCATAAAACGGGTTAAAGGGGGTACTAAATCAGTCCAAATGTATATAACAGGCAGAGGGAGACATCTTCGACCCTATAAGGTATATACATATATTCTTTCACAGCTATAATAGCTAGAGACACCAAATTTGAAATGTAGATTTCTGTATAGCATACACAGGTCAAATTTATTTTGGATCCGAGATATTCCTACCCCCCACACCTCCGCAATTCAATAGATAACGTTTTACAGCAACAATTTTAAAGATATTGCTTTGTGATTTGGCATGTATAATACTTTTATCACTCTTAATATACTGCCCAAATTTAAAGTCGATCGAATCATAAGCACGTAAGTTATTCAACAAACAAGATTCAAACTGCAGGGCGGGGGAGAAAAAGCGTTGCCGCCATATAAAATGCCTCGCTAGCACTGTTGCTTGTCTTATGAAGCTTTTGTGCATAGGACGGAAAAGATTGGATAACTTCGGTTTCAAATGGGTTGGAGCTCGATTCAAAGTCACTGTCGACTACAATATAAAGAGGAAACTCTACTGTAGCAACCGTAAAGCACCCTACAGTGAGCTTATACCACCCTACACGTCTTAAAGGTAGAATTCTCTGTAGCTCTGTCGAAAAACACCCGAAGTGTAAACAGGACCTTATGGTGTACTGCTTTACCTAATGCCATACATTGATATTTACACTATAGAGTAAATTTAAAGACAAAATCGTGAAGAACTCTACTTTACAGCTCATTTCCCCACTCCAAGCGACAGAACAGTACAGTAAAAATTCCCTTGGCTGTACCGAGAAAACTGGAATGCGTGAAGAGGGTTCTTGAGAATGGGGAGACTGATCTGTTATTTGTTTTGTTTGCCACTTGCAGTGCCGTATGATCACATCAACGTTGGAGCAGCCCTTGTGCAAATGTGGTCCTATGTGAATGCGCCAAAGTGTCGGGCTGTGGTGGCCATTGGGGCCACAGCCGGCCTCTCAGTGGCCATGTTTGGCTCAATGTTCCCCATGCCGCGCGTGATCTATGCGATGGCCCAGGATGGTTTGATATTTAGGTAAGCTTAAAGAGATGGTGTTACAAAAGATAAGTCGTATTAACTAACACTTGCAACTCGTTGCAGGCAACTGTCACATCTGTGGCAACGGACAAATGTGCCCGGTCTGGCGACCCTTGGCAGCGGCCTGGCTGCGGCCTTGGTGGCGCTAACCGTGCGCCTGGACATACTGGTGGAGATGATGTCGATTGGCACCCTGCTGGCCTACACGCTGGTCTCCACCTGTGTGCTGGTGTTGCGCTATCAGCCGCACAGCACCTCGCTGGTAGAGCTGCTGCCGGCACAGCTGCGCACACCGCTGGCGCCCGGTACTGCCACCGATCCGCATGCCCGGCCCGCCGAGGTCCTGGAGCCGAACAAGCTGACCATTAAGCGTGTGACACGCGGCATGTCCGATTCGGATGATTCGTTTATCGATGACAGCCCCGAGGGCTATCTGGGCGGACGGGATGATCAGTTTCTGGTGTCGGATCGTTCGGAGAATAAGTTCTACGGCAGTGTACATGGCGCGCCCACTGGACCGACCGGTCAGGCCACCGCCTTTGATACCATGGGCTTGAACTTCATAACACGCAAGATACACGACTATGCGTACTTGTGTCCCGGCTTCTTTCCATGGATCAATCCCGGCCAGGCGACCTCCGAAAGTGGTATGTGATTGTGGCCAATGTGTTTGATCGCAAAGTCGAAAAATTCTATTCGAAATTTCAATAGTATTATTATATTATTATTGTTGCTCTTATGCTTTCTCTCATTTCTTGTGTTTGCTCCCGTAACGATTGACATCGACATCGAAAAACGACAAAATTCAACATCAACACACGAACTCGAACTCCAATTCGATATCGAACTCGTTCGTATTCGTATTCGAAACTCAACCAGGCATGTATGTCACGAAACTAGTTGGAATCATGTTCGGTCTCATATTCTTCTTGGATTTGTTCGCTGCCATTGGTTGGTCCGGCGGCCTCGCCGTATTCATTTATATCATTTTATTTATCGGCATATTTGTGATATTATTGATTATATCGAGACAACCACAGAATAGGTAAAGCTCTTCTACAACTCCAGCCTATTGTTTTGTAGCTGCCAGTTGATAATTATGAATCGCATCTCTAATTTAAATCTCCTGATTCTTCCCGACTACATTCACAGATATGCACTTGCGTTTCTAACGCCTGGACTTCCATTTATTCCGGCTATCGCAATAACTGTTAATATTTATTTAATATTTAAGCTAAGCATACTGACTCTAATTAGGTTCACAGTCTGGATGTCTCTCGGCTTCATCATGTACTTCTACTATGGCATTACGCACAGCAGCCTCGAGCAAACCAGCGACGAGCTCGAAATGCATGTGGACAAGGATTATGTATGTCCTTCAAAGCTGAGTACTATATCTTAACTGATTACTCCCCCGCTTCATTTTCCAGAGCAAAAACGTGGATGACAAGGCCGTGTGGGATCAGCAATCGTATAACCAAACGCACGAACCCGTCTGGGCCAGCAAGGAGATTAAACATCCCACAAGTAAATTATAATTATAATATCATTTTCTTCATACATACTCTCAGAGGAGCTATCGAAGCTGTTCTTAAGATCAGCCAGCCTCGCTCCCCTTTCCGCAATCGCAAAATTGTCGCGATTTACGTTTCAAATCGCAAGAATCGGCGCTTCGGCAATCGCAAACTTTTCACGATTTCAATTCAGCTGCTGTTGAGCGTGCTAATTGTTAAGTAATTTGTATTTTTTAAAAATGTTTAAAACTATTATGGGGTTTGTTATGTTTTAAAGCATCATTAAGTCAAGATTTCAAAATATTTTCAGATATTTTTTAAAATTAAATATCTCGTGAGCCTCTCTCAAACTTCATTGGAAATAAATCTGTCATGCCAACTTGCGATTCGATTTGTGTTGAGTTGAAAAATGCGAAAATCGATACACCTGTTAGATAATATAAATATTAGAAGTATAGTATTGGCTGTTGCCTTTCTGCCTTTCTGGTTCTATCGATACCTGAAATGCTCTAATACATCCTCGTAGATACAAATAAGCAGCCCTCTCGTAACCCTTTTGATTATTTCGCCTGCAGAACAACGGTATAGTTATGGGAAGACATCGACATCTGGCGCCCAGGGCAGCTCAAGAAATGCCGCAACTGCGAGCAAGACCGGCAAGGATTCGGGCACGGGTGCGGGCGCCGGTACGGCTGCTGCGAGAACAGCGCCCGGTGCGACGGGCACCAGTACCGGCAGCAGTACCGGACGCGTTCTGGAACATCAATATACCGGACAGTTTAGCATGTTTGTGGACGAGGGTCAGTTCCCAAAGTGGGAGGACTAAGCATTCCGCACCATTTCAAGTATTCCCAATTCTATCTCAATCCCGTTAACTGGTTCGGGGCACCCCAATGCGCCGCTGCACTGCACCCGCCGCTCTGTGATCGTTAGTTGCCCAGGCAGTAGCCAGGTGCATTGGGTCGCCACCAGAGTCGCACAAGTATATGCATATATGTCACCTATTGAAGTCTATCTACTTACCTACCTATCTACCTACCTAAAGAACTACCTAACTACCTAATTAACTAACCTAACTTTGCGTATAGAGCTGGCAACCAATACCTGTAAATATGGATTAGAATTATTAAGTTTAACGATACAGTATATACATATATATATACAAGCGTTACACACATACAGTGAAACTTCAAGAATTGTGAAACAGATTTCGATATACTACTGTGTGAGTACGATCTATTGAAGTACCACTATAGGGATTCCCACACATATACATGCTAGTGCTGTAAAACTATCGATAGTTTCGATAGTCGCTAGCCACCATGTTAAAGCTCCAGTATTTCTTCAACTAATCAGTTCTATTAAATTGTATAACCCTTATTTGAATATATATATATACATACATATAAATATTGTTATTCAAAGAATATACATTTCTATCAATGTTAGACAATGCATCAATAACTATCGCCAGTGTTGGAAACGAGAGTGGGGTCAAGCGATAACTTCGATAGTTTTGCAGCACTAAGAGCTACACACAAGCGGCATCTATTAACTTCTTACGAGTATATATATACAATATATAATTATACACATACATATACATAAATATTTATTGGTTATTAGATAAATATGCAAAATTACTCGAATAGAGAACCAGTTACCGTGAATACGAGTACAGTATTCATTCAAATTGATCTAAAACACTACATAGTAACGGTATTCCCCACTCAAATTCGATTGGCAATTGTTTTGGGATTTGGATTTGGGTTCGGGTTTTTCGGGGTTAGGTTGCCAATCGAAATTGAGCGGTTTGGAGAACGTGATGAAAGCGCACGAAAACATATTTTTGAGATTGTTAAGCACAAAATATGAAAATGAGCAAATGAGGAAAATTGGGTGGCCATTTATTAGGCTGCCATACTCGGAAAGTAAATACTACAAATAGTTTAAGTATTTACTCACTCTGTGTGTGTGTGTGTGTGAGTGCGCGTGTGTTATTGTACAGTATATACACCAAGAACTACGCACACAAAAAATCGCACACACGCACACGCACACCCACGCACACCCACCGCACACACACGCCAAATAGAAAGCCACATATGCTTATAGGAAAGTCCCAGGAATGTATCCCCCAAATATACATTAAAGTTGAGGAGAAACCTTAAAAAACAAAAAGGAATCATTCACCCTTGACTTCCAGTAAGGATTGTGTTCTGTTGTGTCTTCATTATACCCGCATAGGGTGCTCTTGGGGCGTTCTTATAGGCATTGTGGCGGGGGAGGACACGGGAGTACAGCGCACAAGTAAAACTCTATTATCATCAGTTCTATGGTATTATATTTATGATTATTGACATTGCCATTACAGTTGTTGTTATAAATGCATTATACATATATGTAGTACGATATTACGAGTACCTACTTACATACATACATACATTACTATATTCAAGTTGTTATTGTTTCCACTTACTACTCTAGAGGCTCGCGCTAAACTCATTTTAAGCGGTATTAGGTATTTGTTGTAATTCAATAATTAACTTTACTTAAATCTTTGCAAATGGCAAGCGAAACAACAAAAAAAATCTCTTTACAAAAATGACAAAAAATTTACCATATTTACTAATCGAAATCAAACTATTCAAATTCAACATTTATGTAAAAAACAAAAACAAAAAACAAAAAGGCAAAATGCAAAATACAAACAATAAAATATACATACTATAAAAAGCAAAAGCAAATACCTAATGTATAATAAAAGAAAATATATATATATAAAAAGAAGAAAACTACAAACATTTATATAAGTACAATGCATACCTTTTTCCACTTTATATACTACATAAAAAAAAACGCAAACCAACATTTTGAAACTACTTATATTATGAGTATATACGATTTATATTCATAAATACTTAATACCTAATTATGTATTTTTTTTCCTTTTATTCCAAAAGTAAAATTATACCAATTACCAATACAAATACATGTACATACACACACACAGATACACACATACAGACATACAGAGAGACTCTTAACGGTAATAAGAAAACTAATAAAGGTGGGAACTCACTTCAATCTTGATCGCGATTCAGCATCATTGTATGCGTGGAATTGAGCGAAAGTATGTATGTGTGCGTCGTCCGTGTGAGCTTTGTCGATGAGCGCGATCACAGAAACTAAAGAGCGCACTCCTCTCTCTCAACCGAAAGTTTCTTGATCGGAGGAATATCAACATATGCTTGATATTTGCCTCCGATCATGAAGCTTTGTTGTTGCCAAATTACGCTCATTAGCATATTTGGTGGTAGTTCTTTGCATGCACTTCATATGGAACGCATGGATCGCGATCATGATTGAAGTGAGTTCCCACCTTAATAAAAGAACGTGATTCGCCACAAAACTTAAGAAAATCCTAACAAAAATACTAACAAAATACCAAAGATTTGAAACTAAAGTAAACCGAATGAGAATTACAATACGAGTATTTCGAAAGAAACACAAATATTAACATATACAATAAAAAACTACTCCTAAGTATGGTTTAAGGAGCATTCAATTTTTATGTATGTACCTATGTATATTCTATTTAGAACGTTGTTTGGCCCCGTTACATACCAAATGTACTTGTATTTCTACCTAATAATTATCATTATAATCATTGTTATTATTATTGTATTGTATTCTGAATGCTAAATCAAATCAAATTACTTCAAAATATCTAAATGTACATACATAAAACCTACATGTATTGTGACTTATATAATATCATATAATTTCTTAAAAACCAAAACTTATACTTTTTAAACTCCTTTATCATTTCGTTCAACCATTCACTTTAAGTGCCAAATGCACACATGTACTTCAAAGTCCATATATATCGAAACCATAAGACAGTCGACACTCAACTACATATATACATATATAGCTATACATATGTATAGGAATGGTATGCACACTTCTTATTTTCGTAGAGCTCACAGGACCAAACTCTTAGACTCTTGACAGATTAGAAGTACTATTTGGTTGACCTCTAATAATTTGATAAGCCAACTACGACTACATAGGTTTATCTGGACAAATCAACAGATATTTAAAGTATAAAATAATAAATACATTATACGACCTGTACATAGGGAACTATATGTATACATATTTTTATGAGGCAGTTACAACATATGCTAAAGATACAACAAGTGACTAAACACTCAAAGAACCTGCATTAATAAAAAGAAAAGAAAAAAATGATAAACATATCCTTACCAGGCAGTTGAAAATTGTTTTACAGACAGTTGATATGTGCAACATATTAACATATAGTAATACATAGTGAAATATGAAATATGACATATGAAGAACCCAACTACTAACAACAACAAACTGAAACAGTTTGTTCTTCCACCTTTCGATTATTTCGGTACCACCAAATGAATATCACTGTTATATACAGTGTATAATATGAATATGATAGATTATCATAGATTTTCTACAGTTCCAACTGAATACTTAACATACTCAATACAAGATAACAAAATGCTTCCGTCAACAAAACTAATGCATTTTATTTCAAAAATAGTACTTGAAGCAATACTTATAGCCAGGCATTAATAATAACAATGGAGAAACGGGGAACATATGTAACTGCGTATGATCATTCAAAGTTAGTTTTTCATCACTACATCATGAACTTACTGTACCAACTGTACTTATCTAACATTTAAGGACTACGAAGAGAGCGGAAAGCGACGAAAACTTAAGAGCACAAATTGAAAGTAACTAAATAACTAAATACAGAACCAAGCAACAGATGAGACAGTATAGGCCACATTTGATTGATATTGATTGAATGACTGATACGAGAACTGCTAAGAAATCCAGCTAATCCAACTAACTAAATAGTGCAACTCAAAGCAAAATATGAAAGAAATAGGCCACATATGATTGATTGATTGATTGAAAACAAGCAACAGAACAGGTCACATCTGATTGATTTATGGGTTGATTGTATTTCATATGATTGATTTGAAAACTAAATAATTGAGAAACAAACTAATATAAAATTGAACACAATACCAAGCAACAGAACAGGTCACAACTGATTGATTGATTGTTTAATTTATTGATTGTACTACATTAATTGGTTTGATTGATTGATTTTTTCAGTTTGCCACTTTAAAATACAGACATTATTATATGAGGTATCCAAGTTTTTTATTTATTTAATAAGACTGAATTTCTGCATATGATTTATTTGAAGAATGTTTATGATTATTGTAAATATATATACATATGTATTTATAACATTTAAAATATATATTATATACACACATTATACATTATGATATATATATACATACATACAGTTTTAATTATTTTTATGTATATACTTACATACTTAGCAACTTTACAACTTTACCTAATAAATCATCAAAATTTTAAGATATTCTCAACTCATTTATGAAAAAAAAACCAAAAATACAAAAACCCAAAAATGGGAAGCAAGAAGCGAAATAACTTAAACACAAAACTATTATACATAATAATATATATTATTAAAAGGATAAAAAACCAAAATGATAAAGAATATATATACAGATATATATATACATATACATATATATATGTGTATATATATATATATATATTTCAATGGATCGATAACACAAGAAACAAGGAAAAGACAAAATGAACAAACCACAAACCAAAACCAAAACCAAAACGAAAAAACCAAATGATGTTAATATATAATGAAACAATTTTTTATTCAAATACTACTCTTAATTTGTTTTATGTGTTAATAACTTATTAAATGATATTTCTTGAGAATATTATAAAAATAAAATTGTTAGGATATTCAAAATATGATTGAATTGCGTCTCATGTTGGTAAAATGACCCTGGAGGACATTGGGATATCATTTCATTGATTGGATTGTTGATTGGATTTTCACTAAGAAATATGCTACTAAAGTGACCATGGAAGATGTAAGGAAGCTTAAAATGTGATTTATCTCGGCCTTCAATCAATTAGTAAACAACACATTAACTTTACATCCGTAAAGTGACCATGGAGGAGGTTCGGCTATTTAATCTATGATTAAGTCTCTCTAGAGGACATTGGAATATTTGGAATATGATTATCCTTTGTCCCTAGTTTGCCAAGTAGTAAATTAATACAAAATCCATCCAGACTCTTTCCTTCGTTCAAAATGGGAACCTGGAGAGCATTGGGATATCATTTCATTCATGGTTGATTTATCCAATTGGATTTTCAATCAGACATATATGCTACTAAAGTGACCATGGAAGATGTAGGGAAGCTTAAAGTATGACTCAACTCGGGTTGCAGTCAATTAGTAAACAACACATCAAATTTACATCCGTAAAGTGACAATGGAAGAGGTTAGGTTGAATAAGTCTCTCTAGACGACATTGGAATATTTGGAATATGATTATCCTTTGTCCCTAGTTTGCGAAGTAGTAAATAAATACAAAATCCATCCAGACTCTTTCCTTCGTTCAAAAAGTGACCCTGGAGAGCATTGGGATATCATTTCATTCATGGTTGATTTATCCAATTGGATTTTCTCTCAGAAATATGCTACTAAAGTGACCATGGAAGATGTTAGGAAGCTCAAAGTATGACTCAACTCGGGTTGCAGTCAATTAGTAAACAACACATCAAATTTACATCCGTAAAGTGACAATGGAGGAGGTTAGGTTGAATAAGTCTCTCTAGAGGACATTGGAATATTTGGAATATGATTATCCTTTGTCCCTAGTTTGCCAAGTAGTAAATAAATACAAAATCCATCCAGACTCTTTCTTTCGTTCAAAAAGTGACCCTGGAGAGCATTGGGATATAATTTCATTCATGGTTGATTTATCCAATTGGATTTTCACTAAGAAATATGCTACTAAAGTGACCATGGAAGATGTAAGGGAAGCTCAAAATATCACTCATCTCGGGCTTCAATCAATTAGTAAACAACACATTAACTTTACATCCGTAAAGTGACCATGGAGGAGGTTCGGCTATTAAATCTATGATTAAGTCTCTCTAGAGGACATTGGAATATTTGGAATATGATTATCCTTTGTCCCTAGTTTGCCAAGTAGTAAATTAATACAAAATCCATCCAGACTCTTTCCTTCGATCAAAAAGTGAACCTGGAGGACCATGGAGAGTGTTAAATGCTAAAGAAGACACAGGCATAGAAACTACGACATATTTATTGATTCATTTAGACTAATTTTATGTACAAAAGCAGAGAAAGTTGCAACAAAAAAAAAATTAAATGTAGGAAAGAATGTAGATTTCTTACTTTAAGTACGAGTAGTAGTTGGACTGTTGCGTGCCTGATGATGGGGACGCAAAGCCGTTAAAATAGTTGAATCCTAAGCTCTGCGCACCACCATTGGCCGCATCGAACGGATTGAACTTGGGTGCTGGCCGTGGGGCAAAGTAATCCCCATCGGGGGGGCTATCGCCTGGGTAGTTAACCAGAAATGGGCTTGGATTCACCTCAGTCGGCTGCTGCTTGGCTGCCGCATCGGGTAGGTCGTTATCATTAGATTGGGATCTGGGATTGTCATCAATTGTGGCCACGTCTGCCTCCTCAGCCGCAGCCGCAGTTGCAGGCGCAGCCTCGCCCGCGAAGGATCCGGGATTAGAGTAAGTATCTGCAAAGTGTTGGAGAGAATCCAATTGTACGACAGTTAGTTAAAAGTTTTCGAATTTTACCAGTAGGTTGTGCGTACTGATAGATCAGCTGATCGCCCAGCTGCGCTGTCGGCTGCGGGCGTGGGCGTGGTCGTGGTCGTGGACGGGCCGGGGGTGGCGGAGGCGGTGGCGGTGGCTGCTCTGGTTGAGGCTGCGGCTGCGGCTGTGGTGGCGGCGGTGCTGGTGGTTGTGGGCGAGGTCGCGGACGTTGTCTTGGTGGTGGCGGCGGTGGTGGTGGAGCTGCAGCCGCTGCTTCATCGACATCGTAATCATAGTCGTAGTCAATGGCAGGACCTGGCTTTTGGACAAAGAAGGAGCTCAGGGGATGCGGCGGTGGACGTACGCGTCTGGGCACGGCAGCAGGAGGTGCTGCGGGTGGTGCTGCAGGAGGCGCTGGTGGTGGCGCTGGCGGTGGCGCTGGCGGTGGCGCTGCGGGCGGTGCTGGCGGTCCATAGCCATAATCCGCATCGTAGTCATATGGATAATAGTCGTAAGGACGCGACGGCCACCAGCCAGGACCATAGAAGGGTCGCGGCCTGCGTGGCCTGGCTGGCGCTGGCGCTGCTGTCGTTGTTGTTGTTGTTGTTGGGGCTGCCGGACGTCGCGTTGTCTTGGCGGCAATGATGTTCCTCGTGATGTCCACCTTGGCGCTGGACAGCTGAGCGCTCTTCTGCAGCAGATTGCGCAGCAGCAGCCCAAAATCGAGGGTAACCGTGCCGCGCTTCTGCCGCTCCGCAGCCGCACCACCAGGCTCACTTTCGGCTAATGTGCACTGGCTGCCACAAAAGAGCAATGCGAGCAGCAGCAGCAGCAGCATGATGTAATGTGTGCCCCGCATCCTGTCTGGTCAAAGTCCGTATCCGTATCCTAATCCACAAAACAGAGCTCAGCGCTGGGTTAAACCGCGCTGTGTGGCGTTCCAATCAGAACTGGCCGCTGCCTGGCTCACCAGTTGCCTGCCTTGACTCGGCCGCCATTCGACGCGCCTGGGCGTTGTGGATTAAGTGGCCAAAAGCAACGAGTTAGACGGGTTAACCAGCCAACATCTAGTCAGTTAGCCAGTCAGCCAGTCAACCAGTCAGGCAGTCAGTCAGCCAGGCGGGCAACGGGTTCTGTGCGTGGTTACAATTACTTTTGCACTACTTTTTGCACCACTTCAATATATACATAATTCGTTCAGCGGTGCACAAGTGCGACCCCAGCACAGTGGGTCGCATAATTGCGCCTAACGGTACCGCTGACAGCTAAGCATCATGCCCACCACTCTGCACCACTGTGCCACCACAGTGCCACCACTCATAATATGTAACACAGGCATCAAAAGTACTCGTTACTTTTTCGCCGCGTTGTTGTATTTCATTTTAATTTAAATACCCTCTAAACATCAAATGCTTGCAACATTGGGGTGTTATGAGCTAGTGGAGTTGTCTGTTAAGCGATCTTAAATCTCGGGATCTATAAGTTCCAAAGTCACTAAATTTGGTATGTGCATTCTGAGCATATATCTCAAACAATTTCAATTTAAATATAACTTAAATACAATTATAATAATACAAAAAAGTATTATTACTAAAAAATATGTCATCTGTAGGGTTCAAATTTCTAAACTGATCGATGCGTTCGGTTCAAGAATGTTTCTTAACAGCTTAAAAAACCACTTAGATCTCGGGAACTTTAAGTTCCATAGTCACTAAACTTGGTATGTGCATTCTGAGCATATATCTCAAACAATTTCAATTGAAATATAACTTAAATACAATTATAATAATACAAAAAAGTAATATTATTTAAAAATATGTCATCTTTTGGGTTCAAATTTCTAAACTAATCGATGCGTTCGGTTCAAGAATGTTTCTTAACAGCTTAAAAAACCACTTAGATCTCGGGAACTTTAAGTTCAAAAGTCACTAAATTTGGTATGTGCATTCTAAAGATATATCTCAAACAATTTCAATTTAAATATAACTTAAATACAAATATAATAATACAAAAAAGTATTATTATTAAAATATATGTCAATGCGTCCGGTTCAAGAATGTTTCTTAACAGCTTAAGAAACCACTTAGATATCTCTAACTTGATGTTCTAAAGTCACTAAATTTGGTATGTGTACTCTTAAATGCACCGAGACTGCAGAGAAATTTGTTTTAACTTAAGATATATTAAAAAGAATGTCATCTTTTGGGTTTACATTTTCGAACCCTATCAGCCCGTTCGGTTCATGAATCTGGTTCCAACATTAAACAAGCATAATTTTAATTTTTGGTGGTTTCTAAAAATATCTTTTTTGACTAAACCCAAAAGAACTGACATGCTTACTAACTTTCCTCAAAGAGATTATCAAAGCAATCTCATCCTAATAATGTTGCAAGGGTATAGGGTATCTCCGAATCGTGCATGCTCTATTAGCGCACTTTTACTACTTGCTCAGGTAATGTTTATGCATTTGCTTAGCAATTAACTGCAACTTGTGGATACTTGTCCACATATGTATATACATATGAATGTCTCAACATAAGCGTACTATATATATATACACATATATATATATATATATATATATATCTGAAATAGTGCCAAATGATCTTGTGTTGGGTCGTTTATTGGTTGTTTTCTCAGCTGAATTGGCAAGGTACTCGAATTCGATTCAAAAGACATTTGATTGTGAATTTTAACGGCTTAAAGTGGTTTGTAACATGCAATTAAGAGAGTATTATTTGTAGACAATTCATTTGTAACTTTTGGGATCTGTGTGCTATTAAGGCTTATGTAACGCTTCAAAGATGAAAACTCTAGGAGAAACTACTGTGTAATACTTCATGCCCTGGGGGTATCATCATTTTGTCAAGCAGTGTGAAACACACCACAAAAGGTAGCATATATTCATATATATTCTTGATCAGAACAGCGAGTCGGGTCAATATAGATGTGTTGAAAATTGTGTTGGCTTATAAAGTTTCTAATTTCACACAACTCAAACCCACCAATTACATGATTACTGTTAACTATATTCCAAACATATCAACCTCATTTGGTAGAAAGCAACCTGGTATATATCTCTTTCATCTCTCAGAGCTACTTTTCATCGTTTGTTTGACAAAATTTAATGAAAATCAGAACACAATAAGAAACGATCGCTCAATTATTTATAAATGTTGCAGAATTTGATCAATAAAGAGCGGTTTTTAACTACTGGCTAATAAGGTTTTGGTATTACACATGTTTCGTAGCAACAATTTTGTTAATACTGTGTCAGCAAGGGTATACAGTATTCGACTTTCCATATACGAACATAATGACCACGTTCACCGTCATAGCTTGAGGTCTAGACTAATTATTACAAGTAATCGTTAAGTTTGATACTTTCCCTGATCAAGCTCACCAAATTGGAATATACGTATAGTTTGTACAAGCTCGACAAATATGATGCAAAGGGAACAAATATGTATATCTTTAGAAACAATCAGATGAAAAACTAGTTTTTGTATGAAAATCATATTTAATTATACAGATATTTCATCCGAATTTAGCAATTGCGATTTGTTTTATGCCTCATATAAATTGTTTTCATTTAATTCATATCGGACCACATTTATATATAGCTGTCAAAGGGACAATCGGTAGAAAGTTGAGTTTGTGATAAGAAAAAAGAAAATAACTGCAAGGGTACTTATCTACGGGACCCCGAAGATAGCCGTTTCACTTTTAAAAATAATATAGTACGAGTACAAGGGAAAACGCTTTGGGGGAAATGCTTACATAACGCACAACGGAAATGAAAATGCAAGCGCCGATCAAAAGAAACAAAAAGTAAATCTGCTCTGGAATCTGACAAGTCTGGGAAAGGCCATTAGTTATTCATTTTCCACAACAACGTAACGACAACTGGAAAACGGAAAACTCGTCGAGTGTTGCGTGCAGCGGCTGCTGTGCTGAATCTGGGTACCAAGACAACAAATTACAAACCCTACTTTTCAAGTAAAATGCCCAACGACAAAATACCCTGTAGACAAATTGCAGCCATTAAGGTATTCCCCAGGCAAATTGGATTTGTATTAAAAATGAAATATAAATTACAAAAACGCACTCTGAAAAATATATTCAGTAATTTGTCTAAATATTTATATATTCCATAAGGTGGTCTTCGGGTTCCCTCCAATTTGGTGACTAATACCGAAGATATTTTAAGCACTTCGGTCGGTCATGGATTCGTTTGGGAAGAAGACACACTTCCTAGTAAAGTTGTACCGAATCGTTCAGACTTAGTTCGATTGAACTAATCTTCAAACTGAACGACTGAACTAAATCCCTGATTGTAGTTCATTCTAGTCATTCGAGTCATTTGAGTCAATTTCTCGTTCAGTTGCTTATCGTTCATTCTAGTCATTTGAGTCCCATTCTAGTTCAACTGATTTGAACCCAGAATCGTTCAGTCGACTCATTAGATTCTTTCGTTCGAATTATTCATTATACGATATGTATACATATTATTTTTTTTTTTTTTTTAACTTTTATTTATTTTTTTTTTTTCTTCAACGCATCTTATCCTCTTTTTATTCAATCAGTTGAACGAGAAAGGGACTCAAATGACTTAAATGAAAGATTAGTTCGTTCACTGAAAAATGAACTACTGAACTAAATCAGTGAATTGAACTAGAAAGTGCAACTCTACTTCTTAGTGACCAGCGGACCAAGCATTCACTTCACCACTGCTGCGCTAGAACCTTTTGGGAATTGCAAGTCGCATCAGTTGCAAATTGAGAAATAGAGATGCGTTGTTATAGGATGACTTTGCATCACATCCCTCTGCACTACTGCCATTAAATATTTGGTCAGTGGCAAATATTGCGCTGTCGCATGTGTGTGTGCGGCTTTGTGTGTATGTGTAAGTGGACGAAGATGTGATTGCAAGTTTTAGAGTTTCGTAGTCGGGTATACTACTAGAGACTAGAGCATTCTCAGTTGATTAGCATTCTTACTGTAAGTCAAAACAAAGAAAAAACCAATTTTTTTTTTTTTTTTTTGATTCAGTTTTTATTTGTTATCTGTCTTGTGACAATAGACAAACTGCTTAGATAATACGTTTAACAGGATTGCTTAAGCTCCAGTGAACTCAAGCAATATATACTGTTACAAAATGTATTTGTTTTTAGTTTATTTTAGGTTAATTAACAACTCTATTTGGTAGGTCCAATATATGATATCTTTTTAAGCGTCTATAGAGTCCCTACTGTTATCTAAGAGGTCCAGGGCAAGATTATTGTTATGGTTGTGTAGTCTATTTATATACATAACTCTTAGCACGTCTGGTGATTTCATCTTTAACAAATGGTATATTTAAATCTTTGTGTATGTCGTAGTTAGTCATATACCAAGGAGCACCTGTGATGATTCTTTGTAAGATTTCTATGTTTTTGAGTTGCTTGCTGTTCCCCAAAGTTGCATAGTGTATGTCCATACAGGCATCAGGATGAAAAACTAAAGTTGCACTTATAATTCTCAAACGGTTCTAGCCCACCAGAGGTGAAGTGACGCCTCGATTGGCACTTGCATTGTGACTTAATTCACCAAAAATTCTAGTCTAATTTGATATATCGACTGTCTAATTATAATTAAGTGATATTTGTTCTTACCTTATTTAAGTTAAAAGTGATTTTAAATGATTTCTATTTATTTACTGCAATCTTGGCAAAGATACAATTACTTATTATTGTCTTCATCTGCATCATAAGTTGTCAGACTGCCAAGAAGTCAAATGATAGCCAGTGAATGTCTGCCAAAGATAATTCTCAGGATCGTTAATCCTGCAACGAATCAAACATTTCTAATTCTTACCATTGAAAAACCAATGAACTTACTTTTTTTTTTTGAAATTCCAACATAAATACAATATAAATTCATACATCTGATTATCTAATTACAAATATTCCTTTTATTAAATACATGCTCTTCTTATATGTATACTATATAAATCAAGATTATTTTGTTAAGCTTGGCAAGCAAAAGAAACAACAGAGCAAGAACAAAAGTTATTAACTGGAAAATGGTTTAAAAAAAAACTGAAAATTTAAAGCTCACTGAGTTTACTAAATAATACGGATAAACAAATTTATAGTAAGCTTTGCCTTCATTTAGCACATACATATTCAACTTTCTTCATTCTGCAATTATTTATTGTAGAACTAACATCTAATTTTTCATATTTGAAAACAAAGTCTACATTTTAATAGAATTTTTTAAAAACTTTTTGACCATTTTAGTAGTATCTGTTTTCAAATTTACCTAGTAAAGGCGGGGAAAATGTGGCCGTTTAAAATTAACACCCCTCCACAGGAACCGCTTCCCACAGGACTCTACGCAATGTGGCAAAGTAGTTGCTTGTGGGCAATAAGCCTTTGGTTCGCTCTCCTACTCCTAGTACCATTGATCGCTTTACTGTTCGGCTGGGAGAAAGTTCCCCGAGTTATCCGTTCGCTTCTGATTAAGGTAGTGCCCCGCCTTATACCTGTACATGTAAGTAGTTCCCAGTTGGGAAGTCAACTTCTTATACTTACAATCGCGATTTTCAGATTGATGAAAATATGGTTTATGTACCACCGGTTGAGGAACCACTACTTGATTATACAGAGCAACGGGCGGAGCCCGTAGAGGAGGTACTCGATAATAGTGTAGCCACAGAGCAACGGGTGGAACCCGTGGAGGAGGTACTCGATAATGCAGTAGTCACAGAGCAACGGGCGGAGCCCGTTGAAGAGGCCAAGAGCCCCGATGGAACTAAGGACTTTGCAGAAATCGGAGAGGTCATTCAGCCTGAATTGGTACCACAAATGGCCAAAGGAATCGAAGAGGCCATTCAGCCTGAATTGGTTACAAAAAAGGTCGAAGAACAAGCTAATAAGATGAAGTCTGTTAAGCGTTCTAAAAGCTGTGGGCCTGGGGACAAGGAGCAAGAGACACAGTCAACCACAGTCAAGCCTGGCACATCCGGGGGCAATGCAAAACAGAAGAAGCTAACAGGGAAAGCCAGACTGGCAGATCCCCGTATGCGGTCTCAAAGCCAGCAACCAGCTAATGCGCCTGGACCATCTCGTGCTTTACCCATATCAGGAGCGGCCCCGCGCCAGGGAGGGCCAGGCGCCCAATTGCGCCGAGGTAATCCTCAAGCAACCAAGCCGCCAATTTGGCGTTAGTTACGATTTTGGTTTTAGCTAGATAGTTTTAATGTTATCAAATTAATAATAAAGTATATTCAAGAGGGCAAGAGGCTCCCATTGGTTATAATTACAATTGTTAAACTGACTTTGAGAAAAGAAGGTCCGAATGGACAGGAAAACATGCTGCTTATGTAAACAAATACTCCATAGTACTTACAACTGGCTAATACCCGCTTCATTACTCGTGCTTCCTAGCTATATTTGTTTTCAAGTTTTAGTTATCATTAAAATCCAAGGTAGGGATTTTCAATTATTTTATTTTGATGTTAAATTTGCCTACTTGTGTAGATAGTAACAAATAAAGAGAAATAGCTTGAAAACAATTTTCCCATTGAAGACCTTAGAAGCCGATCTAACAAACACCTCTCACACATTTGACCTAAAGCCCATTTCCCGTCCGTGGTGACGGGTGAAGGTAGAATTTCAAAATCGGGTAACACTATTTCATAAAAGTGACAAGTTTCATATAACAGTTTTTCGCCTGTGAGAGTTAATTTTCCAAAATTGGTGAGGAACGGACCCGGGCCCGTTGGTCACCAATCAGTCAGTCAGGTTGAAGAGATTTATATAAATATATAGATGTTCTTTCTAGACTTTAACGCACCTAACTTCGTAAAATCCAAACCGATTTTTATTAAAAATGAATTTTGGGTCATGGATTGAAGTTCACATCCCGATCATTATCCACAAGCCTAAGATCTTTGATATTTTATCAAAATTTGTAAACTGTTCGTAAAGTAGCTTACAAGAAAACTTGGGCGCTTCCCTCTTTTAGGAAATGTGTATATCCTTTAAGAGCGCATTTTAAAATTTCGAGAAATGTGTAAAGCATTGAAGGAGGGGTTTTCGACGCCATAAACTATATGTTCTATATCAGCTACAATAGCCGGGCCAAGCCACGTCCATACACAGGAAAGTTCCTCAGTTCTCCTGATCAAACTTAGCTCGGGTGCCTCATTTTGCTGCAAGGAGTACTTATGTCGGAACAGGCCCGATGGGAATTACTATAAAATATAACATACTCGCGTAAGAAGCTAAACTGACAAAATCTTAGTAAAAATATCGCTATTATTTATATTTGTTGGATATTTTATTAATTTAAAAATACTTCAATGTATAAGCAACACTTTGAGCTTTATTTTTGGGTCATTTTTCTACAAATCTAAAAGATTTCGTCCTGACAGACCGACTGATTATCCTTATTCACCATGGTGAAAAGAGGTGGAACACTGTTGTATGAAATTCAATTGATTATCATCTGATCGGCATTAGGCTTATTTTGAAAGAAAAAATAAGAAAAATAAGTGATTGAAGTATTCACCAATCGATCGGAAAATTGATGACTGAGTAGCTCCTGCACAACTGTACTGGGAGTGATTAAAAAAAGAGGCTAAGAAAGACTTTTAGGCAAGAGATATAGAGATATGTATGTATGTATATTTAATTTAACTTAAGCTTCGACTAGATTTTGTTGTGAGACGCTTGAAGGCGTCGTTATGACAGCAAGAGACACAGTGGGCGTAATCGGACTATTTGCAGGTGCTGTCTGGCGGGGCTTACGGGTCCCCAGCAACTGCAGCTCCAGACGCACTAGGGGCGCCTCCACGCACAAATACATGACCAGCGAGATGAGGAGCGTGATGCCAAAATCCGACCAGAAGCGCAGTATCTGGAGTAGAGAGGCAGAGAAAATCAATGAGTAGGAGTAACGTAATGTCATATAGAGTAATCGATAGTATCGATATATAATCAATATCGATAATTTAATCAATTTAATCAATAGTATCGATATCTAATCAATATCAATATCGAGACTATCGATAGTCTTTAAGGATAACTATCAAAACGATCGGTGGCTCTGAAGTTCATTTAAAGGGAACTGCTGGAACTTGAACGTACCGCATCATAGTTGGAGAAATGTTGACTTGTCTTGATGCGTCCGGTATTGAGCATCTCCACAAGCAGATGCCAGATGTAGAGGCAGTAGGAGAGCTTCGAGATCGGCTGCCAAAAGGACCAGCTGAGCAGCGTGTTGATCGGGCCCGCTCGGCCGCCTTGGCAGGCCCAAATAAGCCAGCAAATCGCCAGGGGCCAGACAATGCGACTGACGCACAAATAGAAGGCGCCGGCCAGCGGCGTCATCTCGCCCGCCCCCGGTTGTGTATATGGATAGACAACCCAGATAACGGCGCCCAGAAGGATCAGCGCCAGCAGCCACAGCAGTCCTACCAGCCACCAGGACAGACGACGCCTTCGGCCGCGCTCCGTGTGCAGAAAGTAGCCAAAGAGCAGCCCAATCAGCCAGGGCGTGGCTCGGGCGTGTGTCGTATAGTATATCATTCTCATCTCAGTGCTATCACCGCCTAAGTTGCTGCAGGGGCGAGAGAGGGAGAGAAAGCTGGTAAGTAAGACAGTAAGTATCGATGGCTTTATTGGGTAGTATCGATAGTAGGTTATCGATTGTGTTATCTTAATCGTAAGTTCTTACACCATTTTCCCATATAGATTTGCTATAAGGGGGTAAAGTACAATATATGTATATGTATATAACTTTCAGCAGGATCTACACCCGGCTCGAGCTAGCCCTGTCCGGTCCAATGTACTTATTAGCGCAACGATCTCAAGGACTAAACGAAATGACGAACGAGATATCCTTCCCAAACAGGAGGAAAATTATTGAAAAACTGGGTAGCTCATATGCTGAGAGGTGAAAATGAGAATTGATAGCTCACTGAGCTTAATAAATAATACGAATAGACAAACTTCTAGTAGGCTTCGCCTTCAGCTTAGCACATACATATTCAACTTTCTTCATTCTGCAATTATTTATTGTAGAACTAACATCTAATTTTTCATATTTGAAAACAAAGTCTACATTTTAATAGAATTTTTTTAAAAACTTTTTGACCATTTTAGTCGTATCTGTTTACAAATTTACCTGGTAAACGTGGGGAAAATGTGGCCGTTTAAAATTAACACCCCTCCACAGGAGCCACTTCCCACAGGACTCTACGCAATGTGGCAAAGTAGTTGCTTGTGGGCAATAAGCCTTTGGTTCGCTCTCCTACTCCTAGTACCATTTATCGCTTTACTGTTCGGCTGGGAGAAAGTTCCCAGAGTTATCCGTTCGCTTCTGATTAAGGTAGTGCCCCGCCTTATACCTGTACATGTAAGTAGTTCCCAGTTGGAAAGTCAACTTCTTATACTTACAATCGCGATTTTCAGATTGATGAAAATATGGTTTATGTGCCACCGGTTGAGGAACCACTACTTGATTATACAGAGCAACGGGCGGAGCCCGTAGAGGAGGTACTCGATAATAGTGTAGCCACAGAGCAACGGGCGGAACCCGTGGAGGAGGTACTCGATAATGCAGTAGTCACAGAGCAACGGGCGGAGCCCGTTGAAGAGGCCGAGAGCCCCGATGGAACTAAGGACTTTGCAGAAATCGGAGAGGCCATTCAGCCTGAATTGGTACCACAAATGGCCAAAGAAATCGAAGTGGCCATTCAGCCTGAATTGGTACCAAAAAAGGTCGAAGAACATGCTAATAAGATGAAGTCTGTTAAGCGTTCTAAAAGCTGTGGGCCTGGGGACAAGGAGCAAGAGACACAGTCAACCACAGTCAAGCCTGGCACCTCCGGGGGCAATGCAAAACAGAAGAAGCTAACAGGGAAAGCCAGACTGGCAGATCCCCGTATGCGGTCTCAAAGCCAGCAACCGGCTAATGCGCCTGGACCATCTCGTGCTTTACCCATATCAGGAGCGGCCCCGCGCCCTGGAGGGCCAGGCGCCCAATTGCGCCGAGGTAATCAACAAGGAACCAAGCCGCCAATTTGGCGTTAATTACGATTTTGATTTTAACTGTTTTCAAATTAACATTAAAGTATATTGAGAAGGGGAAGATGCTCCCATCGGTTATAATTACTTAGTATACACTTCTTTTCTAGAACAGATTTCCCCAAGGAAACTTCAACATTTGTAAAACTGACAGTGATAAAACAAATTTCTGGTTAGACATGAAAACATTGCTTATGTTAACAAGTGCTATATGCTTCTATGATATATGTTTACATTCATATATCCATAAAAAGGTCCTTTAAGGAAGAAGTATATTTGAACTTAACAATTTAGGTAGTGGAAGAATCGATTGCGGATGTTTTATCATAAATATCTACAGAATAAGTTATACCAATGATGATATCATATTACGAAAATCCGGCTATAGCTTCACAAGCCTAAAATCTTTGATAGTTTTATGCGGAATTTGTAAACTGTTCCTTAAGTAGCTTTTAGATGTGTCTATCCTTTCAGAGGGAGAAACTTTCGACTCGATTGCCAAGTCTTCTGTCTGTTTCTACACAAACTAGTAGCTCAGCTTAAGAGATATGACATAGGTTCGTCTTTTATTTGTTGCAGGCAGTACATCTATCGGAATCTCCCAAATCGAAACTCTATTTCGTATAGCTGCCAAAGGAACGACCCCTCGAAATTTGAGTTATATCCATCATCGAGTCGGCTTGTCAGAGATATGTACTTGTGATACTCATGATACTATTACTCACCCATTACGCTTGAAGACGTGCAGCTGATTCAGCATGACAATGCTGAAGACGCAGCCAGAGAGGAGCAGGAGGAGAACCACAATGCCGGCAGCGGCCCTACGACGCCAGCGCCAAAGGGGCCACAGGAGCAGCGGCGACAGCAGAAAGAGTTGCATGTCCACAGCCAGATACCAGGAATGGCCCAAACACTGTTAAGGAAAGCAAGCAGGAGGGTTTCTTAGTGGTAGTCTTATAGGATAAACAAATAAGAGGGCTCTGCTCGGGAGTACTTCGCTTTCGGAGTGGTATTTGTATTAATTTATAATTGAATAATTACTGAAATCAGAATATTATATCTTATAGCGATAGAAACAATCGGATGAAAAAAGATGAAAAAGATATATTAAGCAAATTCGGCAATTGCGATTTTCCTTTTTCCTTATATAGTTTGCTTTGATTTGATCAAAATCGAATGACTATACCATATAGGAGCTATAGGAGCAATCGGACGATAACTGAGGTTTTATAGGAATGCGGGATATTGTCTAGAAGGATCGACAATATTCCGCATTCCTATAAAACCTCAGTTATCGTCCGATTGCTCCTATGGCTCCTATATGGTATAGTCATTAGACTCAAACTTCAGTTATCGTCCGCATATTTCTATGGCACCTATATGGTATAGTCACCTATTCCATTTAATAGTGGAATTTCAAGATTTGAATTGTAAGATAAGGCTGCTAATGAAAATCTTAGGCATATATCCTATAGTGTCGGATATGTCCTCATTTTCAACTGAAACCCTTTAAGGGTATCAATTTTAGTAGTACCCACTAATATTTGTACCGTTTCATTCTGGTAGGGTAAATTTGAAGGTAAGGATAAATATTAACCAGGGTATATTCGAATCGTTCTCGTCTCAAATAAAGAATGTCAAAGGTATGCTTAAGTAATGAATGTTCACGAATTTTAGGATTAACCTATCAACTACTTACCATGCGACCAGCTGCCGCATAGTTTTGGACGTAGAGCAGCGTGGCCCACCAGGACTCGTTGCAGAAATGATAGGAGCCGGTGAATTGTTGCCATAGGGGGCCGCTGTCGAGGCGGGGATACAGCGTCATGAAGAGAAGGACAGCGACAGCCAAAACGGGTGTCAAGCGAACAATGCGATGCAGATACATAAGCGGCACATTGAGTCGCCCAGATTGACTGCAACGAAGCATCAGGATCAGCATCAAAGGCTAGTACATAGGAAATAAGGAATAACACTGCCAACTTACCGTTCCAGCTCCCGTAGGGTGGCCATTACGAGCAGCATGCCGCTGAGCAGAAAGAACGTGTCCACGGCTGTGGAACCGCTCTGCAGTAGCATTGAGTAGGGTGTCTGGGCCCAGGCGATAACCTCGTAACTATTCACATTAGGCGACAGCAGCATAAACATGTAATCATGTCCATAGATAATCCAGATGATGGTCAGACAGCGTATACCGTGCAGGCAGGGTATCACATGAGTCGGCGTCGTTACCCCCGTCTTCGTCGTATGTAGTAATTGTTGCAGATTCTGGCGCAGAGAAAAGGCGCTCAGCAGCTTTCTGGGACCTGTGAAGATGAGATCGGACATATTACTCTACTAACTTAATAAAAATCAGGCTATTTAGTATTTCCAATAGCTGCCATAGAAACCATCAGTCAAGACTTGTCTATATAGGTATCACTACGCGTTCTATTATACTTTATATGGTTAGGTCATATTTAATCAAAGTCAGATTGCTATATCATTTATTAGGTATGATAAACATTGCTGAAGATACATATATGCGTACGCAGAAGGTAACTGTACTCTCTTGTTACTTTCCGATACAAAATTGTTAGCGGATAAAATGGATCTGAACATAACCTCAAAGTGGAGGAGCGGTTTTTATTTCAATCCGAAACGAAACACTAAATCAAAGACGTTTCTAAAGTGATCAGTAAGAAGAGTAGCTACTTAGCTCCCCTTAGTGGACACATTAATAAAATATAATTTTTGAGGTTATGAAACTACCTTACCTTTGGTGTAGTCAAGTAAGGTGCACAGTAGAACCAGCAGTGCCAGAAACACGAGCAAGCCGCTGTGGAGTATATATAATCATAGATCTAGTGAGAGTTCGGGCTATGAGCTAGAACAAGGCATACTTACACAGCAAACCAATCGAGAGCTGACATTGGGTCCTTGCGACCCACATCGCAGTTCTCCTCCCCCACCATCAACGCCTCAGGGATCGCTGCATCCTCGAAGAGCAGCTGCAGGTATGCGTTCAGCCAACGATTGAGCTCTGCCCCGCTGCACATGGCGGGAATACAGGCGCCAATTTGTATGCTGAGGGTTTGTATAGCCTTGGGCACAATACTCTCGAATTGGATGTGCGCCAGACAGTATTTGGTCCTGGTAATAGCCGGTACTGCTCCTGCGATGGCGGCAACAGCTGAAGAACTCAAGCAGGAATCGTAGTTGCCCATGTCGCTGAAATGGCCGTAGAGCAGGCCGTGTGGAAACTTGCCCCAAGCATCCAACACTGTTCAGAATATAAAAGATATAGCGAGCTATAGTTTACAGATAGTTGTCGATTGGGAATGAGAGAAAGTTGCTCGGCTAAAACCACAAAGGAGAATGTTCCAGTCGAGTATGCTCGAGTGTCCTTACGTTTAAATGTTTATAACTTTGTTTCTTATATCGATTTGTAATTGAATATATAAGTAATATGGGGAGTAAAAGTGCATAAGAAAACATGTAAGAATGCTCTAATCGAATATGCACAACTAATCGAGTCAAGCAGTTCAGCGGCATTGCAATCAAGCTATACTGCACTACTGATACTATTTACTTCAATAACTTAGGCGTTTATCATCCGATCGAATTGAATTTTGCGCAGTAGATCATGCATGTCAAGCTATGTCCTTAAAATGATCAGATTGCGGGGGTGCAGGTGGAATTAGTCAAAATTTAAGGTAAGCTTGATCTATACATAAACCTATATTCCAAATTAGTTGTCCCTTGTTGTGTCTTACAGCTTCCGAGACGGAAAAATGCTAGATCAACTCGTATATTGATGTTATTTATATATACTTCTTAGGGTTGGAAATGAGTGTCTTAGTCACAAAGTTTAAGGACTCTCTGCAAGGATATAACTAGACAAAGACGAATAATTGGTATTCGTATCTAGTTCTAGTTCTATTTTCAACTTACCTTGCAGCGCTGGAATCACTTTGGCATCTGCAGCATGCAACAGTAAACGCACTTGTGCTGCACACACCGCATCCACATCCGCATTCGCATCCGCATCCTTGGTCGAGTTCGTTGCCTGTTGCAGCACCTGGTAGCCAAAATTGCTGCGCTGCAGCCAAGTGAGCAGCTCATCCCTGCTGTATCCATTGGCCAGGCTAACACCCAGCACGAGTGCCAGCCCCAGCAGCAAACCGAGTTTTTCTATTGCCATGGCCGTTTGAAACAATGCCCGGCGATGCGGCTGTTATTTATACGGCCGTAACGCCGCACTTTACTGATATTTCGTACATATTTCTAATCGCCGTCAAGTCGAGTCTTTGATAACCGCATTCCCCTCGTCTAAGGTTTATCTCAGGCACTGCTCTTAACTACCAAGTATGAGTATGAGTATGAGTATGAGTATGAGTAAATGAGTTTGTAGTAAACACGTTGAAATCATATTTCGTAATAAAATCGGTGCATTGACCGATAGATACAAACAGTCCCGTACACGGGCATCCATCCACATTCGACGGTTTCACAATAATGAGCTACTATTACGTCTATTACCAGTATGCTCGAATGTGACATTTCGGGGGTTTCTCTTATATCTCGATTTATACACACCTTATGTGCATATCATCCATATTAATGAGACTGGCCCTCGGCGGGTTGCTTGACCCCGGAGCTGCCAATCAATATACTATTACATGATTAACAACATGTATATAAAGTTTACATCGTTTGCTGTTATTATTATTAATTCATTATTTTTAATAATCAATTATACCAACTTCAGAGCTTTATAAACCTAATGCGAGTGTATGGGCCGGTACGTCATATCTTTTCAGTTTTGCACAATTGGAGCAATAACCGATAAGGTATACGATTGGCAATACCCGTAGCTCTGGCGCTATGAAGACGCTCGCCAAAAATCACGTCAATAATAATAATACTCCCATACGGGTCTTTCAAGCACTCGAAAGTCGTCACCTTATAACAAAGCACTATGGAGCAAAAAAATGTAACACAAAGTAATCCAAATTTCTCACACAAGTTTCAGTTTGTTGGAAATATGTTGATCGCAGTCTTTAATTTTGATTTTAAAGGATTACAAATGTGCTTAAAAACAGTTACCTTCTTCTTCTTAAGCTTATATGCTGTTTTAATTTATTTTAATTTATTTATTAACAAACTTCTGCAGAAGTTGTTGTATAGTAGAAGAAGAAAAGAGCGTAGAACAACTGCTCTGTCACTGCCCTCCACTCAGCAGGAGGAGGTTGCAACATCTGGGACACTATAGTTTTGATACCCTATCGGGCGTATCCGAGGTTGCGATACACAATATCCTCAAATTCGTTAACTTTTCAAAGGGGAACACAAAGGGTATCACAAAAAGGGTAGCCAACTCTTGGCCTAAGTGTGGAGTAGGCTAACGCTAGCTGTCTTCTGCTCCAGCCACTGAAACCTAACCTAACCCAACCTATTTATTAACGAATTTATATTTGAATTGAGGTAACCTTTACCCAAAAAGATCTTAGCCATATTTATGCAACAATCATTTAATTGATTTTTCTTTCACCATCCGTCCGAATGAAAACTTTCATCTTAGTAAACACCCTTAATTTCATCTATTACAATCTCTCGAGCAATGTAAATAATTATCCGATTCTGATCCGCATCTATATTTTGTTAACAATATTAAACTGCAGCTTTCGTTTGATTTGATTTGATTTGAATATGATTTTTGTTGCATTAGTGATGATTTGAAAGAAAGAAAGTTTTTGCATTGCAAAATACGAGAGTGTTCCACTGTGCGATGGATTCGACCTTGACTGCAATCAAATCTATTAACGTGTTTAACGTTGATGTTGGTAAAAGCTTAAAAGCTTTGTTAAAGCTATATTCGAGCAACCCACAGGCCAGGTGAACTTACTCAAGCATATAACGCATTAGATGATATTGTTAGATCCGTTATGAGTTCGTTGAACTCCGCTTAAATCAGCCAAACAAAGTAAACAAAACCAGCAAGTCACAATAAATTACAACCCTATGGAGAGTATACGAGAGTAATTGAAACTAAACCCATTAAAAACATCAAACACATCGTTCACGTAAGTTCATTTCTTAACAGTGACGTTCTCCCATTGTTCATCTCTGGTTAACACTCGTGTAAACAGACAATTCAAATATAATTGCGAGTCGGAAGACTTTTATTTTTGCTTGGAACTATTGCAATTGAATCAACGAATACAACGATCAGTCTTTGGGCACGCTTTGAACAAGTAAAAGCTAATTTTAAAGCTATCCTAAATTTGTTGATATTAGCCAACAGGATAGGAAAATTCATCCCGATCCCCAGTTCCTAAGCTTTTTACTCCCTGTACCCATAAAATGGGTAAAAAGGCAGAACGAGACATCTCCGATCCTATAAAGCATATATATTCTTGATCAGTAGCAAAAGAGATTTCGATTTGGCCATGTCCGTCTGTCTGTCCGTCTGTAGCTCAGCAACTATAAGAGCTAGGGACACCAATTGAATGTAGGTTCCTGTTTACCATACGCAAATCAAGTTTGTTTTCGATTTCAGATAACTCCCCCCGTTCCCCCGTAATTCGCTAAAAACGCTGTATACCAGCAATTTTAAAGATATAGCTTTGGGATTTGGCATGACTAAAGAGTCACTCTTTAGATCTTTTGGGGAGGGTTATGTCTTAAGGTTGTCCTTTGAGACATGCCGCGGGAATTCTGAAAATACTTACCTACTATAACTATACGGAGTATTGTATAAAAGATTTGAAAGAGTCCGAGTCATTACTAGACTTTGGTATCTGTCACTCAAAGTCTAGTAATGAGAAGATTATGATGAAAGCCACTTCAGTTGATAAGTTAACAGCTCATTAATAATTCAGTGATTTTTTATTAGCTATTACTAGGCCTAGTCCACTCTCCTATACCCTAAAATTGAACCTTTCTTATCAATTTAATAATTAATTTTTTAGGACGTATTTGTCTCTATTTGTCTATTTTCGCGCCAATAATATACCAGCGACCGCGAGAATAAATTGCATCAATAATTTAAAACATACATAGTACACTTGTATACGGATAATTAGGTTGTGAACCCGGCGACAACTGTTGTATGCAACTTGAAAAATCTACTCGCACCCGTCACCATGCACGGGGAACTGGCTTTTATAAGTCACGGGAAGGGAATTGTGGTAAGTTATTTTTGTTTATTTCATACTTTCTCATCCATGCAACAACAGTGTGCCACAACAGTATAAAATTAATATGTATTTTTAGAAATACTATGAAAGTTATCTATATTTATAAACTGGTAATTTTAGGCTGATTAATGTGGTGTTAGAGTTGATAATCAAAATATTTATGTACTTAACTGTATGTCAACAATTTTCAAACTAATTTCGCAATCAAATCAAATGATTTTACAGTTACTATGCTTACCACTAAAATACCAATCTTGATATCCCTTAGTCTAGTTGCATTCCACTTCACACAAAGAAGATTACGGATTTCGGTATAAACGGTACCGCTTATCTCTAGACACCAACAATGGTTAGGTTCGTGTTCGGATTTGAGGCATATAAAAGCAAAATGAGTCGCCAGAAATCAAATACAAATCAATTGATGTCCAATCAGAATGGTCAAGTCCCTTATAACACTACTGATTTTATTCTACGGGCTGGTGCTGATCGGCGCCATCCACCTGGAGATGGAATCGGAGGTACCATCAAACTACAGGGTTGCGCCGGAGGAATATAAGCAGCTCATGAAGCTACAATCGCTGGGCCTTGACTTCTCAAACCATTTTCAAAATATAACGCTTACGGATCTGCAAATACCCAGTACGCGTCTTCCAAACCCCCAGGATCTGCAGTGCCTGGCGGATATGAGCTTGCTGATGAAGGGTCTTAGCTCGGGCAGCTATTGGTCTCTTAAAAGTAAGTTTGAATAGCCTTGGATTCCTAGAGACAAATATTTTAGTTTTCTTTTCTATTTGTATATAGTGATCGACTCCTGGGGTTCTATTCCATCTGGACTTCTATACCTCAACCGTATTGACACGGGCAACTACGAGGAGTGCATTAAGACAAGCAAGATAGTCAGCACCCAACACACCCTCAAGGGGAAGTACTGCTTCACGCAGCTACCCGTTGCCACGTTGCAGGATATTACGTGGTCGGTGAAGATAGGTGTTTGCTTTCCTTCCTCCTGTACCGCTGCGCACATGGACACATTACTGAATCAGGTGATTCAGAAACTGATCAACGTCCATTACACAAAGCCGTTGGTAAACCCAAAAAGTTGCAGAACCTCCGATCGCGAACCGCTCGATGGACTTACCATATTCACAATGTAAGTAACTGTTTCTCGAATCTAATTGAAGTACTTATTCTTGGGACTTACAGTGTTCTCCTATCCGTATTTGGGGCCTGCGCAGCACTGGCCACATTATTTGACTACTTCGTATGCCAAGATCAAAGTAAGTAGGTATGGATCGACCTTAAAGTCATCTTGGCTAACTCTTTCATTCTATCAATCGCAGAACACCTCCCTCCGCTGGTGAAGATCTTCTCCATTCGGGCAACTTCTCGGGCACTCTTTCGCGTAACAGATGGAAGGTCCAATCCCAATGTCATCACCTGTCTGCACGGCATGCGATGCATGTCCCTGATCTGGGTTGTTTTCGGTCACCAGTACAGTTTTAGTGCGTCTATGCCGAATGTGAACTTTATCAGATATATAAGCGTAAGTAGCTTTATGATGTCACAATAAGAATATAATCTCACACAACTCTCTGAATTGAAGTGGTTCGAGGAACCTTTTACCAATCTAATAAGGGAAGCCGTATTCTCTGTAGATACTTTCTTCTTTCTGAGTGGCCTCTTAGTGGTTATGATTGCCCTTCGCTCTATGGACAAGTATGCTTTCGCTTTTTGAAATCTATACAATAATTAACCTATATTCTTCTTTACATTCTAAAGAACTAAGGGAAAGCTTAATGTTCCACTGATGTACCTTCATCGGATTCTACGTCTGACCCCTCTTCTGGGCCTGGCTATTCTGGTGTATATGAAAATCATGCCTCTATTAGTCGAAGGACCCATAGCTTACAAGGCATTCAATGATTGTCGCAATACTTGGTTCTGGACACTCTTGTATATACAGAACTATGCTGCACCCGATGTCGTAAGATATACTGCAACCTTTATCTGACTCATATATTAATCTCTCATTCATTCGCAGTGTCTACCTCACAGCTGGTACCTTAGTGTGGATATGCAGTTATATATTATATCCCCGATTTTTCTTATTGCACTCTACAAGTGGGGTAAGAAAGCTGCCGTCGCCATCGTGGTACTCATACTCCTATTGTCCGCTTGGCTCTTTACTCTCATGATGGTCAAGAAGTACTCCATGTTCTTTAAGTAAGTACAATACATTTTCATATCGAACTAAAACACTAATAATCTTCTACTTCCACTAAAAGAAATGTCGGAAACTCTGAAGAACCTCAGCGCCCGCTCTACTTATATACTCACTTGCACGCCACCCCCTGGTTAATCGGAGGAGTATTTGGATACTTCCTGCACGTGAATCGGGGCAAGACCTTCAAGCTGAACCGCCTTATGGTATGGACAGGCTGGCTTGTTAGTCTGGCCATCTTCTTCACCTCGATGTTTGCGCTTTACCCCTATACGAAGTGGACGGGTCCTAACATAAGTGTTCTGGGTGACTCTCTCTACTACACTCTTACCCGCATTGCCTGGCCCCTGGGTCTGTGCTGGGTGGTGTTTGCCTGTATGCAAGGTTACGGCGGACTGGCCAACAGCTTCCTCTCATCTCCGTTGTGGCAGCCCCTTTCAAAGCTGTCCTATTCCATCTATATGTTTCACTTGTTAATACAGGAGCTTAATGCCTATCGTGCTCAAACGAACACGTATTTCTCAAATTACGATGTGGTGAGTTAATTTCAGTTTATTATGTAGCCTCCGGACCCGCTAAGTAATATTCTTATTGTAGATGCTAAGGCTTTGGTCGGACTTTGGCTTCACCGTGTTGACTGCCTATGTGATGTACATATCCATAGAGGCACCCATAGGAGGCTTGGAGAGCATGATATTTTCCAATCGCAGACCCAGCCCGAAACCCGTCGACTCGACCCCCGCCGATGCTCAGCCAGTTCCAGAGATCACTAAGGAGGCGCTGGCGTCACATTTGGAAGCTGACTCGAAAGCAACTATCAGTACGACGGCTACCCCGCAATAAGCCCATTATCTTTTAAGCCATAATATTTATATATTTTGGTCACATTTATTTGTTATCAAAATCGAATTTGTTTCTCATGTTCTTACCAAATAAATGTATTACATTTTTTTAATTATTACCCGATCGCCTTCAACCCCATTTTCAAAGAGCTATACAAAGCCCAGGCTTTTGAAAATTGTCCTGATGATGAAGAATTTTTCAAAATCGATTGTGTATATAAACATAGATACTTAAAATCTTGAAATCAGCCAAATCAGAGTCAACCCAAGAACTCTTATACCATTTTAAGTTAAAAGTAATACTCAGAAGACACTTCTAACCCAAAATACAGGGCATGCGTATGAATACTGCAGAAGACAGGGATATTCTTATATCGGTGAAGAGGTTGACAGTGAGCTGCTACCTAAGAAACTGGGTAAATTGTATGGTTAAGTAATTGCACTTAATATTCCTGTTGGGGCGGGTTTTCTTTCCAAGAAACAAACAACTAAGAGACATGCCGCAGGAATACCGTAAAAACTAGTACACATACTTAAAACCTACCTATAATTACGAGTATATGAGTATGGTAGCGTATTTCGAAAATCGAAATACTTAGAGAAGATTTGAAGGATTCCGAGAATGTGACTCATGCTTTCTGTCACTCAAAGTATAGATTATGATGAAAACAACTCATATCAACGGAGTTTCCAGTTAATTTGCTTACCTCTAAAAAACATTAATCTTGATATCCCTTAGTCTAGTTCCATACCACTTCACACATAGAAGATTACAAATTTCGGAATAAACGGTACCGCTTATCTCTAGCGTCTAGACAAGGGTTTGGTTTGGGCATATAAAAGCAGAATGAGTCGCCAGAAATCAAATACAAATCAATTGATGTCCAATCAGAATGGTCAAGTCCCTTATAACACTACTGATTTTATTCTACGGCCTGGTGCTGATCGGCGCCATCCAACTGAAGATGGAATCGGAGGTACCATCAAACTACAGGGTTGCGCCGGAGGAATATAAGCAGCTCATGAAGCTACAATCGCTGGGCCTTGACTTCTCAAACCATTTTCAAAATATAACGCTTACGGATCTGCAAATACCCAGTACGCGACTTCCGAGCCCCCAGGATCTGCAGTGCCTGGCGGATATGAGCCTGCTGATGAAGGGTCTTAGCTCGGGCAGCTATTGGTCTCTTAAAAGTAAGTTTGAATAGCCCTGGATTCCTAGAGACAATTATGTTAGTTTTCTTTTCTATTTGTATATAGTGATCGACTCCTGGGGTTCTATTCCATCTGGACTTCTATACCTCAACCGTATTGACACGGGCAACTACGAGGAGTGCATTCAGACAAGCAAGATAGTCAGCACCCAACACACCCTCAAGGGGAAGTACTGCTTCACGCAGCTACCCGTTGCCACCTTGCAGGATATTACATGGTCGGTGAAGATAGGTGTTTGCTTTCCCTCCTCCTGTACAGCTGCGCACATGGACACTTTACTGAATCAGGTGATTCAGAAACTGATCAACGTCCATTACACAAAGCCGTTGGTAAATCCAAAAAGTTGCAGAACCTCCGATCGCGAACCGCTCGATGGACTTACCATATTCACAATGTAAGTAACTGTTTCTTGAATCTACATAAATGAAGTACTTATTCTTGGGACTTACAGTGTCCTCCTATCCGTATTTGGAGCTTTCGCAGCACTGGCCACATTATTTGACTACTTCGTATGCCAAGATCAAAGTAAGTAGGTATTAATCGCTCTTACAGTCATCTTGGCTAACTCTTTCATTCTATCATTCGTAGAACAACTCCCTCCGCTGGTGAAGATCTTCTCCATTCGGGCAACTTCTCGTGCACTCTTCCGCGTTATAGATGAAAGGTCCAATCCCAATGTCATCACCTGTCTGCACGGCATGCGATGCATGTCCCTGATCTGGGTGGTTTATGGCCACCAGTTCGCCTTTAGTGCGTCTATGCCGAATGTGAACTTAATCAAATATATAAGCGTAAGAACCTTTATGGTGTCACAATAAGAACATAATCTCACACAACTCTCTGAATTATAGTGGTTCGAGGAACCTTTTTCCAACCTTTTGAAGGAGGGTGTATTCTCTGTAGACACTTTCTTCTTTCTGAGCGGCCTCTTAGTGGTTATGATTGCCCTGCGCTCTATGGACAAGTAAGTATTCGCTTTTCAAATCTAAATAATAAACAACCTATATTCTTCTTTATATTCTAAAGAACTAAGGGAAAGCTTAATGTTCCACTGATGTACCTTCATCGGATTCTACGTCTGACCCCTCTTCTGGGCCTGGCTATTCTGGTGTATATGAAAATCATGCCTCTATTAGTCGAAGGACCCATAGCTTACAAGGCATTTGACGGATGTCGCACTACTTGGTTCTGGACACTCTTGTATATACAGAACTATGCTGCTCCCGATATCGTAAAATATATAGTGCAATCTTTATCTGACTCATATATTAATCTCTCATTCATTCGCAGTGTCTACCTCATAGCTGGTACCTTAGTGTGGATATGCAGTTATATATTATATCTCCGATTTTTCTCATTGCGCTCTACAAGTGGGGTAAGAAAGCTGCCGTCGCCATCGTGGTACTCATACTCCTATTGTCCGCTTGGCTCTTTACTCTCATGATGGTAAAGAAGTACTCCACGTTCATTAAGTAAGTTCAACCATTTTCATATCGAACACATAACAATCTTCATATACTTCTACTATAGGAATGTTACTGGCGACTCTCAGCGTGTGCTTTACTTATATACTCACTTGCACGCCACCCCCTGGTTAATCGGAGGAGTATTTGGATACTTCCTGCACGTAAATCGGGGCAAGACCTTCAAGCTGAACCGCCTTATGGTATGGACAGGCTGGCTTATTAGTCTGGCCATCTTCTTCACCTCGATGTTTGCGCTTTACCCCTATACAAAGTGGAGGGGTCCTACGTTAACTGTGCTCGACGATTCTCTCTACTACACTCTTACCCGCATTGCCTGGCCCCTGGGTCTGTGCTGGGTTGTGTTTGCCTGTATGCAAGGTTACGGCGGACTGGCCAACAGCTTCCTGTCTTCTCCGTTGTGGCAGCCACTTTCGAGGCTTTCCTATTCCATATATATGTTTCACTACTTGGTACAGGAGCTGAATGCCTTTCGTGCTCAAACGAACACGTATTTTTCAAATTACGATGTGGTGAGTTAATTTTAGTTTATTATGTAGCCTCCGGACCCGCTAAGTAATGTTCTTATTGTAGATGCTAAGGCTTTGGTCGGACTTCGGCTTCACCGTGTTGACTGCCTATGTGATGTACATTACCATAGAGGCACCCATAGGAGGCTTGGAGAGCATGATATTTTCAAGTCGCAGGATCAGCTCGAAGACAGTTGAGTCGATCCCGGCCGATTCTCAGCCAGTTTCAAGTGATCCTGTTGCAGAGACTATAAAGGAGGTGCCTGCGTCTCAATTGGAGTCTGAAATAGAAGCCACCAGGACAAAGGATGTTTTAGTTGTGAGCACATAGTCTTTTAAATAGTTTTATTTCGAATTTATTGTTATGTTTATTTTTATTAGTCCCATAGTAAGTAGAATAAAATAAAAAGTACTTTAAAGCAGAGAAACTAAAATCTTAATTACACTGTAATATATCTCGTAGATGATCCACTGAAGTCAGTCAACCAACTTGGCTTCTACACAAATGTACAAATTTAAATTCGTTTGTTTGTCGCTTTCTAACTGGGTGGCCCCGAAAATGGTCTTTATCAGACCTACATGTAATCGCAGTTAACCTTCCTAGTATTAACTAGAGTCCGGTTGCAGGCACTCCATTGTAATGTGCTTATAATCACTTTGATAATATATGATTGGCATTTTATTGCTCAGCTTAGTTGAAAAGCAAAAGCAAACAACAAAAGTTGGAACAGGTCGAACTGTTTTTGCAAATTTGCCACAGTCTTTACAATTACTCTTCGAGGATGATCTTTTCGTTTTGTAGTTTTTGGCCCGATCCACAGATGGCTAGCAATCGAAAACGTATTTCTCAAATTACGAAATGGTTAGAATGGCTTTAAGTATTTCAGTTTCTGTGTCCTGACCCTCCTCTTCATTGTTGCCAAGATTTTGGTGGGGCTTGGCCCACATTACTATTGAGGCACCCTTAGAAAGGCACCCTCAGGGAGGTACCCTTAGGGAATCCATAAGTTGATGACTGCGTCACAATACAGCTAGCAAGGCGACTTAGTTCTTCCAGAGCAAGAAAGAGAAGATTACCTACTCGGATTCCGTAGCTATAAACTTGCATTATAGTCGAGTATACCCGACTACAAAACTCCCTGTACCCAGCAGGTCAAAAATTTCCGATCGCATCTGCGTGCACTTACACATACACACACATACACAAGCGACAGAACACGCAACAGCGCAGGCGAGGCATTTTGAAGTCGTGATTGTGCTTCTTCTTCTCCCCTTCGCTCCAGTACTGAATCTTGTTCGTTGAATAACTAACCGTGTTTATTATTTGATCGACTTGAAAATTTGACAGTAGGTTAAGAGTGACTTAAGTATTATACGTGCCAAGTCCCAGAGCTATATCTTTACAAGTCTAGTTGTAAAACGTTTTTATTGAATTGCGGAGGAATGGGGGGAGATATCTGAGATTGGAAACAAACTTGATCTGCGTATGGTATACAGGAACCTACTTTTAAAATCTGGTGTCTCTAGCTCTTATAGTTGCTGAGATCGACGCGTTCATTCAGACAGACGGCCAGTTGGACATGGCCAAATCGAAATCTCTTTTGATACTGATCAAGAATATATATACTTTATAGGGTCTGAGATGTCTCCTTCTGCCTGTTACATACACTTGCACAGATTTAGTACCCCCTTTATGGGTACAGGGAGTAAAAATGCACAAATTTTTGTAGCCTTGATTCAGTTCCGAAATGTGTCTGAAAAAGATTTCCTTTTCGCAGCGAATACGCATATTTAACATTGCATACTTTCGGGCTTTCTTTTAATTGCATTTTAACGCCAGCTCGTTCTGTATATAACGGGTTATTTTTGTATGGTTTGAAGTGAGACAGCAGCAGGCTTTCATATTGCTGTCCTTATCGAGTCGATGTTTTCGGGGTATCGTTTTGTAACCAACATGGTGGAAGATGAAACCTCTTTCTTATTTTCTTTTGAATTAGCTTGACTTTTTACATGCATCTAATCATACACTTTTGGAACAATAAATAGATCAAAAATATATAATATAATATTATAAACATTTTGCATATGGGGTTAAATATTTATTTACAGCTTTTAGTATTAATACAGTATGAAGTATTTAGTACACATTAAGAATAGCTTAAAAAGATCTATGGCACTCTCTCTCTCTCTCCTCTCTCTCTCTCTCTCTCTCTCTATGTCTCTCTATCTTTCTCTCTCTCTGTCTCGCTGAATTAAGAAGTAACCGATTGCGGGCAATTTGGTTAAAGGTAAAATCGAATAATTTAAATTCACTGCATATACAGTCAAAAAAAAAAAATAATAATAATAATGAATAATACTCGCAATAAAAGTAATTTAGCTTCTTAGAAATTACAGTTCGAGTCCTAAAACCTAACTATTCACAGCCGATTTTGTCTCCAGCTCTGGTACAATTTCGATGCGCTCCTGGTTCAGATCAGGGGTTGCCAATTTCGACTGAATTGGAGCAGCTGGATGGGGATTTGGGCTGGTCTTACCCTTGGAGAAGAGCAACATCTCTAAGCTCCCAAAGGGTGCCTCGACCAGAATGTACATCAAATAGGCCAACAAAACGGTAAAGCCAAAGGTAGACCAAAAGCTCAGCATCTAGAAGAAAGTGAAAGGATGTTCCTTGTAGATCCTGGGAGAACGTATGTTCGCAGAATGCTTACCACTTGATAGTCGCTGAAGTAGGTGTTGTTTCGCGAGATTCCCGCATGAAGTTCATCGATAAACAAGTGGAAGATGTAGGCGCAGAAGGAGAGCTTCGACAGCGGCTGCCACAGCGGCGAGGAGAGGAAACTGTTGGCCATGCCCCCATAGCCGTATTTGCAGGCAAACACCAGCCAGACCAGGGCCAGGGGCCAGGCAATGCGGGTTAAGGGTCACGTAGAAGGCCTCGTTAACAATTGGCAAATGCTTGGCATTTGCGGGGTAAGAGTAAACCGCAAACAGGCAGGTGAAAATCAGGGCCAAGCAGAGGATCCAGCCCAGCCAGACGGTGAGGCGATTCAGCCTGAACGACTTGTTCCTATTCACATGGAGATAATACCCAAAGAGCAGTCCAATAATCCAGGGCGCTGCGCGTGTGTGCGTGTAAAAATATATCTTATGTAGATTGGGATCAAGACCAGCACTGAAAAAAATACATCGTTAGTTACAGTATACACAGAAAACAATTTTGTTCTTAATTCAAGTTTTCGACCTCGTATATATGATAGTTCTTGATTATTCTCTTAATAAAACTTAACCTAGATGCTACTTTCTGCTGTAGACAGTCTATATATCGGAAACGATCGGATTGCATAACTTTATCATATAGCTGCCATATTAAAGATCGCTCGAACTTTGAGTTGTTGCTCAAGTTCAAGATATTTCAACGAAACTTTTATTAAATTAGACTATATTAGGCTGTCATTGGAACAATCGGTAGAAGAATTCGTTTTTGTATGAAAGACTCTTTTGTTTATCAAAATATCACTCTAAAATGCAACAATTCTAAGTTTTTTTTATACTAAGTATTACTAAATTTTCTAGCTGCCATCGAATCAATCGGATATACACATATAATGAGTTGTTATGTCAAAAACTGTTCTGATTGTAAAGATATCTATACCAAACTCAACAAGTGCAACTTATATTATGTTCTATGTAGTTTGGTCAAGATTGAAGAAACGAACAAGTACCAAAACTCTTAACATAGGTCTAATATGACTTGATAAAGGCTGGAGCTTAGATCAAGATACTTACAGAGTGTAGCCCTTGACCACCATCATGCTAAAGAGGCACGCGGATAGCAACAGCATGCATACCACGATGGCGATGACGGCCTTCTTGCCCCACTTGTAGAGCGATATCAGGAGAATCGGGGAGATAATGTAGAGCTGCATGTCCACGCCCAGATACCAGGTGTGGGCCAGGCACTGCAATAGGAAGAGTTCCAGTTAAAACACTGCGACAACCCTTACAAAGGGTGCCCTGGTACCTACAATTGTTTTGGTGGCGTAGTTCTGCACATAGAGCAGAGTCCAGAACCAACTATCTTTGCAGATTTGCCCACTCTCAGTGACCGAACTGTCGAAAAGTGGACCACGGCCCAAGAGAGGGAGTATACTCATGTAGGCAATTATTCCCACAGCCACAACGGGAGTTAGGCGCAGATACCGATGCAGATACATCAGCGGTACATTGATCTTTCCCTTGGTTCTGGAATGCGATGAATACAATGATTGATGAGGCGAAATGTCATAGGTTAACCTAGGTCAGCTCTCTCACCTCTCCATTGAACGCAGGCTGATCATTACCAGCAGTAGCCCGCTAAGAAAGAAGAAGGTATCCACGGAGAAGAGAGCGTGCATAATGAACATGCTGAAGGCTGATCTGTACCACTGTAAAGAGATGGATTGGTTAAGGTTGGGACTGTTTGAGACTTCTGAGGTACACCTACCGGCAATATATCCACCGTATTGATATTGGGGCCCAAGAAAGCGAACATATAGCCATGGCCGTAAACTACCCAGATAAGCGACATGCAGCGAATTCCGTGCAAACAATCGATGACATTTGGATTGGTTTTACTGTCCACGACGCGAAAGAGGGCACGGGAGTTGGCACGTGCGGAAAACACCTTGATTAGCGCTGGTAATTGCCCTACAGAACAAGGTTGCAAGTGACGATAAGCCCCATAAAGATTAGCTAAATAGACACTCACCCTGATCCTCACATAAGAAGTAGTCGTAAGCTGTACTGACTACCATGGCAACGCCCAGTACAGAAAGCAGGACACTGCAAGCAAAGGACATTAGTCGCTGGAAATCAGCTCGCGAACTCAGCACTTACATTGTGAATATGGCCAGACCATCTAGGGGCTCACGATCCGCCGTCTCGCATTCGTCGTCATTGATCAGTTTCAGATTCGCATTGATCTCCATATTAAATAGTTGCTGGAACAGCCTGCGGAGCAGCGTATCGATATGTTGTCCTGTGCAGGAGGCGGGAAAGCAAACAGCCGTCTTTACGCTGAGCGCACGAAAGCCCAACTGTTCGCCCGACAATACTTTCGCAAAGCAGTACTTGCCCCGCAGGGATTGGCCTACTCTTTCCATTTCGTGGTTGATCCTTAGGCACTCATCATAGTTGCCCAGATCCCTAAGATTGCCATGCAGCAGACCCGATGGCATTTTGCCCCAGGAATCAATCACTACACGCACAAAGAGAAGCCAACAGTTAGACAATAGTTAGAAACTCTACCTAGGGCATGTTCATGTCAAAGTTTACCAAGCTCTTCTCAATGAAATGTTATAATTGTGCGCAACTGTGGCAACGCCACGCCGATAAGTTGGCAGCGCCACTTCAGCGAGTTAGCAGGGCAGCTCGATAAATTGTACAACTTCAATTTATGCACCAATAACCAGCTGATTTTTGGGATCCTTCCGCAGAACTTCGAACTTTAAAATATCACTCGAAACTTAGTGATTTCATAGGAATCAGCTGTACTATATGGTATAGTACATATTTGTCAACAAATAAGTATGCTTCAAGGTATGCAATTAGACAATCAGTCAGCGACAATCAGTAAGCGATTAGTTCTGCTGAACGCGCTCAAAGTGGCAACGCTACACTTCACATGTTAAATATTTAACATGAACCAAAACTGCGCTTAAGCTTTCTACATGAACATGATCAAACATGCTGAATAGCATAACTTACTCTTCAGCGCCCAGACACTTCCTGAGGCCATGCCATTGCTGAGCTCGGCCACTTCGGCCAGGCACTGTAGATCCTGCTGGTTCGGTAGCCTTTTGTTGGGCATTATCAGATCCAGGGCCGTAATGTTTTGGTAGTAGTTGAAGAACTCAACCGCCAGATGGCGCACTTGCGTCATCCGCTGGTAATCCTTAATGTTGACATCCTGTTGGGTCTGCCCTTTCAATGCCAACCCAAACTGCATTACGCGCTGGTATACCCCAATCTTCTCCCCACCGAGAACGCTAGAGAGCGACAACGCGCACAACAGTAGCGCTAAGCTGATTCTATCCATATTGGTTGGCTTCTGCAGGTGTTAAACTGGATTGCGATCCATTGCGGGCTCTTTTATAGGGTGTGGAAACCGTACGCCGTCACTGATAAGCCGCAATTTGGCGCTACGATCTGTTTCGGCTAAACTTTATCTGCTATTTGCCAATGATTGGACTGTGGCGACAGACGGCATTGCTACTTATTTACTTATTATTCAGTTGAAAACCCCTCTGATCGAACCCGCCCCAGTTCCCTGAGTGCCGACTAGCCATATGACCAGTCACTCCTATTGCGATAGATCCAAGTACATTAACTTGAATTGGTTTGCCTGGTGCTGGTGCTGCCGCTGTCTGAGTCACACGCATGGGTTCAGGAGGTTCAGCTGATAGGCCTTATTATGACTGGGAGACTACCGATGCACAAGCATACTGAAATTAAGGGAAGTACGGAATATATTGCTAACTATGTAGAAACATACAATACTCCCTGTACCCATAAAATGGATAAAAAGTACGTACTAAAACTGTGGAAATGTATGTAACAGGCAGTAGGAGATATCTCCGACCCTATAAAGTATATATATTCTTGATCAGTAGCAAAAGAGATTTCGATTTGGTCATGTCTGTCTGTCTCGTATTTATGAACGCGTCGATCTCAGCAACTATAAGAGCTAAACACACCAAATTTGAACTGTAGGTTCGTGTATAGCAGGCGCAGGATCTAAGATATTTCCCCCCCACACGCCCACGATTCAATAAAAACAGTTTGAGAGTAACAATTTTTAAGATATAGCTCTAAGATTTGGCATGTATAATACTTTAGTCACTTTTAATCTACTGTTCAAATTTCAAGTCAATCGGATATGAAAGACGGAAGTAATTCAACAAACAAGATTCAGTGCTGCAGAGCGCTTGCGCTGTCGCTTGTGTATGTGCGTGTGTATGTCTAGGTGTACGAAGATATGTTAGGAAGTTGTAGACCTGGGTACAGGGAGTTTCGTTGTCGGGCATTCTTACTTGTTTAAAAAGTGTATTATTAAATACATTTCTCATATGTAGTTCTCGACAGAATTAAGAAAACTTATGAAACTAACTATATCTGCCATTGGTCTGTTCCATATTTAGCAAATCGACTAACATAGTTGCATCAGACATTTCTAATAACATTGATAATAACTGATTATAACAACATCACAAGGTAAAGAAATCGCAAAGATTTTCTTGGCCTGATTATGTTGAGTACCCTCGACTAAATCACTTTTAATTGTGGCTTTATTTTTGGAACTTAGACATTTCAGAGAAATATTATATTATGTTATTCTCATACTCGTAGTTCTTGACAGAATTGAGAACACTTATGAAACTAAGTATATCCTCCATTGGACTATTCTACATTTACCAAATCGACTATATATACTATGTAGTTGCATCAGAGATTTCCTATAGCATTGATAATAGCTGATTATAATAACATCACATGGTACAGAAATTGCAAAGATCTTTTTAGTCTGATTATGTTGAGTACCCTCGACTAAATCACTTTTAATTGTGACATTTTTGGAACTCTAAATTTCCAGAGAAACATTATTAACGATTAGCATTTATGAACGATAATCAATTCATTTTAAAAACTTAGACAAACAACAAATTCAAGCTAAGTCTATCCAACATGTATATTATGGCCTAGATTGGCTTCTGCTGCCCAACGATGATACAAGCTAATGCTTATCGTAAGAGCTAGCTAATGCATATCACTAGTTAATACATGTCATTTCCAATATGTAAACCGTCTGGCCAGCAATCTTATCAATCTAGTAAGCAAGTACTCGGTTACTGAACAATTAAGAACGTTGCACCCGACTGCAGAATACTCTGTTCCCAGTTCTGTATAATTTGGTTATTTGTGGGTGCGGAAAGAGACGCGAAAGAACTGTAGTCTATATGTCAAATTTGATGACTCTACCTGTACAGGGGTGGGAGATAGAGATTTTGCTCATGTTCTAGTGGGAGGGGGTGAAGCGGTCAAAAATTTTTTGATGCAGATTTGTCCAGGGGGTCAACATTAGTCTGTTTGCCAAATTTGGTGACTCTAGCTATGAAACTGTAGGTGATTTACCCCTGGTTAAAAACGTGTTTTGGGGATGCTATGCCGATTTTTGGAAGAGGGGGTGGAGGTGTCAACAAATTTTGGATGCAGATCTGACAGGAATCTCAACATTAGTGTGCATGCCAAATTTGGTGACTATAGCTTTAAAAATGTGGAAAATACAGGTTTTCCCCAAATTGTGGTAGGGCGATCTTGACACTTCACAAATTGAGGATATACACCAACATGTGTACCAAGTTTGGCTGCTCTAGCTTCATTTGCGTTAATACGGACAGACGGACATTTCGCAAACCCAATATACTCTTTTTCCCTTTGGGAAAAACCAAAATACATATCTAAGCGAGGTCATCGAATTAGTTCATTAGAATCAAATCGCAATTCAAATTTAATGCTGACCATAACAAGTACGCTTATCTAACCAAAATAACTTAAGTTAATGGGAAATTAATAACTATTTTAAACTCAGTTGATTCAAGGCTAAGCAATATTTCTTATACTTACTACATGCATTAATGTTAATGCCAAGTCGCTTGTACTTATATTAAAAGCCTAAACTGTAGACAAATTAACAAATAATATAACAAGAAGGAAAGGAGAGCTATATATCCTTGCAGCAATGTTTTTATACAAAAATTCAACTTTCGTCCGATTGTTCCTATGGGAAGTATATAATAATGTGGTCCGGTTTTGATAAAATTAAAGGAAACTATATGAAGTATAATAAAACTCTTAATTGTTAACGATGGATGGAATATTTGTACATATAAAAAGTTTTTCATACAAAAACTCTTTTTTCACCCAATCGTTCCTATGGCAGCTATATCATATAGTGGTCCGATTTTGACTAAATTTGGTCACATTGTATAAACTCTACAGAGACTCGGCTTGGCTTAGTTTATTAAGGATGCCTTCATAAACAAAAGAAAGTTTTTCATACATAAGCTCATTTTTTACTGATTGTTCTTATAGCAGCTATGTGATATGGTGATCCGATCCGGAAACAGACAGACAGCCCTATATCGATGCTGACTAAAAATATCTATACTTTGTTGGGTCGAAAACGTCTCCTTCAATGAGTCACATGAGTCATATTAAATAAAAATAAAACCAAAATGCGTTATTTACGATTTATGGCGCCCAAATATCTATCGATAGGTCTCATAATATCGACATAAATTTGTGACGTCACAGTTGACCCTTCCAGTGTGCACATGAACAATACAATTTTTTGAGTACTTGCAATTTAATACAAATGTGTCAATAAATCCCAACATTTTGCAATGCAAACAAATTTCTATAAATAAATCCCAAGCAGCCAATGGCAATTGTATTTTAATATTATAAATGACGCAGACCGATACACAAATTTAACAACTCTGTCCCAAAGTTGTAACTTCGATATTTTCTGAATTCAAACGTTAAACTTGACTATTTATGTTGTTATTATACTGATTTTTGAGAATAAATTTTTGCTACTTATTTTCGAAATTAATACATTTTAAATAGAATCAAATTAGCAAGTTTACAAATATCGTTAACAAATATTCCGACCAGCACGAAGCAACGCTACACTTGACCATTCACGTGTTAACGCAACATGCAGCCCTGTGTGTATATGAGAGCTGACAGCTGTCAACTCGCTTTTCCTTTCTTTCCGGTCTCTGCTCCATAGAAGACGCAAAGTACGTGAAATTATCAAATATAATCTGTAATTTAATGGCAAATCCGATAAAGTGTTAAATAAAACGAAATGACAGTGCATGCGCCGACTAACGCTGCAGATGTCGCTGAACGTGTTATGTGCATTTTTATATACGTTTGTCAAATAATAGACATTTGAAGCCAGCGGCTTGTCAACAAGACGAACACAACAACAACAACATATAAGTTCTAATAAGTTCTCATATATATTTTTTTTGTACTTTTTGTTTTCGTTTCGTGCAGCATGTTCATGCCAAAGGCTCATCGTGTCGCCATTTATGAATACCTCTTCAAGGAGGGCGTCATTGTGGCCAAGAAGGATTTCCACGCTCAGAAGCATCCGGAGCTGGAGTCCATTCCCAATTTGCATGTCATCAAGGCACTGCAGTCGCTGCACTCTCGCGGCCTCGTCAAGGAGCAGTTCGCATGGAGACACTACTACTGGTATCTGACCAACGAGGGTATTGAGGAGCTGCGCAGCTATCTGCATCTGCCCCCAGAGATTGTGCCCTCAACATTGAAGCGGCCAGCCCGCTCCGAGCCGCTGCGCCCCCGCCCAGCTGCTGGCGGCCCACGCGGCCCAGCCGATGCCTCCAAGACCGGCGAGGATCGTTCTGCCTACAGACGCGCGCCCGGTGGCAGCGGTGTGGACAAGAAGGGTGATGTTGGACCCGGCGCCGGTGAGGTTGAGTTCCGTGGCGGCTTTGGACGCGGCTCCCGCCAATAAACGCGCCTTCCCAGCGGGCTTTTTTTTATATTATAAACATCAATTTCAACAATTTGCAACTTGAAAAACACCCAAACAAAATCCAAACTGTGTGTATGTTTTGTATTATAAAGCTGAAAATTGCAGCAATGCAACGCATCAAATTATAAAACAAGCGCAAAGTGAAACAAATATTTCTCCCAATTTTTTTATTGTTTATTTCGTTGTATGCCAAAAACAAAAGAAAAAGCGCGGGCAACGCCGCAAATGTTAATGTGAGGTTACGATAACTGAATAGCGCATTTATATATAGACTAACTGTCGCGAAAATATTGTATTTGTAGTCTGCTGTACGTAAAAAGTGGGGTTCAGATACGATATATTGAGATCACACTTCGGCTTGTTACGGAGGCATTCCCAGAATCTATTTCCCTTAAATGTTTCCATATTCCAGCGTATCGCGAAGGAAGGGAAAATAAATGTTTAAATAGTATATTTTTACAGCAGTTAAACCAAAGACTACAATAGTACAAGATGGGGCAACGCAGTAACAAATAATGGCATAAGGACAGCTTACAGTTTATAAAATATATAGCGCTTGGACTGGGCACGTTTGGTATTTTTTCATATAGGTGGGTCGCGAAAAGCTTACACCGGATCGCGCCCACAAAAGTTTGGAACACGCTGTCATACCCTGTTTTGGAGCAGACATCATTTTCTTTCCTCTATTCTAAAAGATTCAATTCAATAGCCAGGAATTTAGCTTTCTCAAACGAAACAAGCCCTCAGTATCTCACTTATCTACTTCTAAATTTCATAGGCATTTCCTTTCTGGTATAAGGAAACTCATCATATTCTAATTCATTCTAATGTTGTAAAGAATATTAGCATAATTATGTTACGAAATGCGTGCTACAAAAACAATTCATGTTATAACAGGTTATCTGATAAAACCAAATTTGTTAAAACATGTATTTCATCGAATATATGTATTATAACAACGTACAAGTTTGTATGGAGTTCTCAGCTTTCTTTCTGATTATAACAATATTGTAATTCGTTAATATATCCTTATACTACTTATATCTCAAACCCAAAAAGAAAAGATATTGCTGAGGAGAATGTATATGGTTATATTGACCATGGTCGAGGTCTTCATTAGAAATAGCATCCGAATACCCTTGCAGAAGGTATTTGAATTCTGTCACGTAATTTGTAACGCATTAAAGAAGGCCTTACCGACCACATAAAGTATCACATATATATTCCTGATCAGCACCGAGTCGAGCTAGTCACGTCTGTCTGTTTCTCTGCAAGCTTCTAGTTCTTGATATCGGAGTGGATAACTATAACATATGACTGACATAATAAGGATAGGTAGAAAATGTGTATGCATAAAATACATCATTTGTTTATGGGGGTATCTCAACTAAACTATCTCTCAAAATCTTTTTTCTTTATTCATATATGAAGATTTAATATAAGATGCGTTTCATTATAATATAATTTCAAAACACAAGCTGGACGGGCTTCGACGGTGAAAAATAACTAAATGTTAGTATTGTCCAATTTTACCACCAAATTATCTCAAGCTGTCAGCTTGGGTTGATGATGGATGTGCCTGACTGAAGTTGGCTGATGGCAAGGCAGGACTATGAGCGAGCCGTGAGCGCTTGGCAGGGAGACTGCGCCTTGGTAGCTGCTCAAGGAATGTGCGCTTGAGTCTCCTGAGTTTAGGATGCCTAACGTCACATTTGGGTGCATTGGCCAGAGGGCTTACATGATTGACGTGTCTACCATATTGTCGATCAGCCGACTCAAAATCTCTTGTATATAATCGGGCTACAATGTACTATAGCTGCCATAGGCAAAATCGTTTAAAAATTAGTTGTTTGAGGTACTTTTTGAATTTCAACCAAACTCAGCAAGTCATAGTTTTCCATGCTGTTTACCGGCTGATCAAATTTTATCAAAATCTAATTAAAGTCTCTTGCTTGTAAGCTGTCATAGAAGCAAGTTCATCCTCCACAAGGGTATTCAGTCTTCGGCATGCCGAACTTTGCTTTTCTTCTCTACAGCATTCCAGTTTCAACCTGTCAGGCGAATTCCTGGATTATACTGATACTTGCGCCATATTCTCAACGATGGCGAGCTATAATTGTAAGATCGACGACCAGATTGACAAACTTCAAACAACAAATTCATGGACCTGGAAAAACTAAAGAAGATGCAGCTGGCAGACCTTCCTATGAGGAAGCTATAACTAACCAAAATTAACTTCAATACCAAAAATACTATGTAACTCAAATAAAATACATCCTTTGGAACTCTATTTTATTATTACTAAATAAAAACTTGTCATTCCAATGTTCTCTATTACTTTGGGAATGGATTTTCCAAAATCAGCGGGCAACAAATTTTCTTTGTGCACAGCGTTGAAAGTGACTTAGAAGCTAATCGAATTTAAAAAGATTATAGCTTTGACCTTGGACCCCAATTGTCATCGTGGGTGGAATTGGAAACAATTGTGAAAATGTCGACTTCTAACCATTAGACGATTTGAGCTGTGCTTTCATTTCCAATCATATAATCATCATATATTACATATAAGTATAGAGTATATAGAGCCGGCAGTGCACAGATTGATAAACATCATCGATCCATAAACAATTTTTAACATTACTGACCATTAATTTTTGGCTATTCTATCTTGTTCATTTTATATATGGTTATATGAAACTATCTCTGTATTTCTGGATCCTACAGTATATAACTATTTTAATTTATATTATAAAGGGAATTTTAATCGGAAATAACAGCTTTCTTTAGAGTGCCGAAGCTATATACCCTAGCAGGAATAAATTTGTATACTAAACTTAATTTTCGTCCGATTTTGATCAGATTATAGGAAACTATTTGAGGTATAATAAAACTCTAGCTTAGTTTGGATGTAATATTTGTACAAACAAAAAGTCTCATACAAAAACTCATTTTTCACTCGATCCTATGCCAGCTATGGTCCGATTTTGGCCAAAATTTGGTCAGATAATATATTTAAACTCTCTAGAGATTCGGTTTGGGTAAATTTTGTAAGGATACCTGTATAAACAAAAAAGTTTTTCATACAAAAACTCATTTTTCACCCGATCCTACAGCAGCTATGCGAGATTGTATAAACTTTCTTGAGAGTCGTTTTGAGTAAGTTTGATGAGGATATATTTATAAACAAACAAGTTTTTCATATTTGTCGACCGATCATTCCTATAGCTGCTATAAGTTATAGCGGTCCGATCCAGCCGGTTCCGACATATGTACTGCCTGCAGTAACAAGAAGCACCTGTGCCAAGTTTTATCAAAATAGCTTTTAAATTAAGCAATTTACAAAAACAACTCATAAATAATTTAGGGATTGTATTATATTGAGGAATATCTCCGAAAAGGTTCTACATAAGAAGTTGTTGATTGCAATATGAAGATTAAGTGTCTGTGCCAAGTTTCATTACAATAGCTTTAAAACTGAGAGAGTAGTTTGCATAGAAACGGACAAACATCGCTATATAGATCGACTCGGCTATTCATGCTGATTCAGAATATATATACTCTGTTGGGTCGGAAACGTCTTCTTCAGTCCATTACACATTTCGAGAGAGAATTACAATACCCTCTGCTAGGCTATAAGAACTATAAAATTTTATGACATTCCTCAACTTTTTGTCAAATGCACTTTACGGCTCATACATATATAGATAGTCCAATAAAATTGGGCAAAAATCGGGCCTACTTTAATAAGCAGCTCACTTTGTTCTGCAAGGGCAATAATATCGAATTTAACAAACCAAGTCTTATCAAATTGCAGTGTATACAAGCAAATAAATAAAACAAAAGAATAAACCAACTTGGCAAGCCAGAAGGTTTCCAATGACTAATGTTCTTGAGGGGACATTGAATTTTGTTGTTTCTGTTTGCCTCTGGGGAAACTGGATACTTGGGAATGAAGGCACCCTTTAAGTAGCGTGTTTATGTCTACTTGAATGGAAATTGAAATTGAAGCAAAAGTCTTTCCATTTATTGATATTGTCATGTGAAACCTCACAGTAACTAGAAAATAGCTTTAAGCCGGAGACAATAAACTAAACAAATGGTTTTCTGCGAATCTCTGATAGATTTGACACATGAGAAACTACATTATACATTTAAAAATTTAAAATAAATCAATAGTTTTCAGTATTTACAGCTGTTGTTTTCATTGCATTAAAGGAATTTTAATTAAAATGTAGACTTAATCTAAAGCGTTAAATGAATTTAGCCTTGACTAGGCTTTATGGATTATGGACTATCGACGCTTTATGGATATCTTGCCCTTGGCCAAATGCGACATGTTGATCTTGAACTTGCTTTCATTGGAACGCTTTACCCAAACCTGCAACATAGAAATGAATTAGCATAAGGAATTGTTAGAGAGATTTGTAGGAATTGATTACGCACAACTTCGTTCCCAATGGCCGTGATGGTGGCCGCAAACTTGTTCATGTCCTTTCCCTCGACATAGATCTGCTGGCCGCGACAGAACCAGCGTCGCTCGTAGAGCAGCTTATTATCCTCAATACGCGTCTCCACGTAGCTGTTGGGATCGGCCAGCAGGTTGTGCGTCTGCTGCTGTGTGTTCGTGTAGGAGCCCATGCCATTCTGCTGCAGCGGCATTGGCTTGCCGCGCTGTATCATCTTGAGGTCAGATTCAATTTCCTTGTCGTCCAGCTGGTAGACCAAGAGCTGGCCGGTGGCAGGCTTGCGACGCTTCTCGATTACCGGCAGCGGCTCATTGGGGCGACGTCGCAGCTTGCGCGTAACCGTCGTCTTGATCTCCATGGAGTCGTTGGTCAGCTCCAAACTATATCGTTCGTTTTCGATCTGGCGCTTGCGATCCTCAAAGTCAGCTATCAGATTATCCTTGAGATCCATCATTTTCTCATCATACTCCTTCTGAGCGGCCTTCTTCTCTAGCAAATAGTCACGCTCCACGCAGTCGCGCATATAGTCCTTGTATATATCATTGAGGCGACGTCGCTCCTTCAGCTGATTGTCCAGCTTTCTCACACGCTTCATATACTCAGGATGCAACAGCTGGGTGAGCTCGTCCAGCTGTTTCTGCAGATTGGTCAGCTTATGTTGGTACATTCTGTAAAAATGATAATTTAAACACTTCCGTTTAACAAGTGTGTACACACTAGACAATTTACGATACCGATACTATCGATAATACCAACCAACAACATTTGTAATCAACGTAAAAACGATTACTCGTATTTTTGCTATCAAAATACATAATGCAATCATTGAATTAAGATAAAAGGCTTCAAATATAATCCTAGAAGCCAAGAAACTTATTGGCTCATCCAAAATGGTTCGATAGTGTCGATTAGAGATGGGATCGGGACTGAAATCTTGCTGGAACCCGAAAGCCGAAGCGAAATAGCTAGGCTATTTCCAACATCTCCGCTGTCTATGTGATATAGTTGCGACATTTCGATTGGGAATTCAATGAATAGTTTGGGCAGAGTCCAAGGATTTCTATCCCGATCCCATCTCTAGTATAAATAGTGCGAAGACACCCGATTCAACCAAGAGAAGCATCGATACATCGATACTGTCCTTAATGGCATCGTTTCTCGTTGCCTTCCCAGCTCTAGCACAGACTTACTGTTCTTTAAGCTCGCTGTTGCTGCCAATGGTGTTATTGTTTGTGCTGCTGCTGCTATTGTTGTTAATATTGTTGCTGTTGCTGGTGTTGGAGGATGTGCCATTTGTGCCACCATATCGAGTCGGGCTGCGAAACTCCGTCTCGCTTGCATCGTCGGTATCTGCAATTGTGAAACGTTCCATGGTTGAAAGCATACTGAGCACACTGACTGCATCTTTTGGCGGCCCAGCCTGGCTGCCTCAAGTCTACGTCTCCGTCACCTCCGTCACCACCTTTCTTACCTTCTCCGCTGCGCTCGTCGCAAATTGATTCATCGTCGTAGTTGTCACCCGAGTAGAGTGTGTAGAATGCGTTCATTGTGTCTACAGGTTTGCAAACGTACACATAAACGTATTACGTACACAATTAATCTATATTTTAATTGTTTTTCCTATGTTTTTCGATTAATTTCCGACAATTGTTTATATTTGTTTGGCCGAGTATACACACACACAAGCAGCAAGGTTTGTGAACTGTACAACACAAATATTCAATTTGTATGGCAACACCATACCAATTAAATCGATGCCTTAGTGTTTTACAACACTAAACATCAGGCGAGTGGCCAGATCAGCATATTTAGTAGTGGCCAGACTGGCATATTAATTTAAAAATAAATGCATTGCCGCTGGCAAATATATAAATATCTTAAACTTACCTATAAACTAGAGCAACTCTCCATATTTTTACGCTTCTATAAGCCCAACAACACGCTTAAAATTAATATCCAATAGTGGGAGCAGTTCTCAACAAACATGTAGCTTTTTATACCCTAGAGGGTATTATAATTTTGTTTATGTCCATCTAATGTTAGTACAGTTCTTTTAAGAAGTAGGATATCATAATTTTGCGAAGGAAACGTTTAAGGCCAAGTTCTTGGTCAATAGTTGAAATATGCTTAGCTTTAATTTGATCAAAATCGGACATTCTTATAAATATAGCTGCACTGAGGTCGTAAGTTCAGTTTTTGTATTAAAACCTTCCTGCAAGGGTATATTTATACAATGTATATTCGGCAAGCTAATGACAGCGTTCTCACGTTATTACAATCTTTAATTTATTGGAAACATATGAAAGTGTTGATTGTCATACTCGTAATACAATAATGATGTGTTTATGTGCATACAGAGGTGATTCATGATCTGTGTCGTTATGAATGAATATAAAACTACTGCTGCCCACAGCAAAGAGCGCCCACAGCTAAATGGATACATATTTTTCCAAAATTGTTTAATTAATATCATAATGTATCTAGTTATGTCGGTACAAATATTCTTACAACTGTTCATATATACACATACATACATACATAGATATTACATATTATACGTGGATCACTTTTTATTGTGCTTGCTTGCCAAATGATGGGGCTGCTGGGGCTGACACATATTTAAGCGCTGTCGTCAAGCAGCGACACCCACGCAGAAGATCTATTTGCCTTAGTTGAAAAATTAGCGTATTATACATCAGCCAAAAATTCCATGGTAAATCATCGCGGGCAAACTTTTGATTGATTTGCCGTTGGCTCAGGACACGGTGTGCGGGGAAATGGCATGGAAAATGACATACGAAATGAATAGAAATGTGGTTAATAAGTAAATATATGAAATACTTATAGATATGTATGTATTAGAGTTGTACCTTATAATTCAGTTATTGAAATAAGTTCACAAGCTCAATATTTTTGAATACATATGTTTTGTTTTGTTTTCTTAACGTTCGTTTGACTTCCATTCTGGTTCATTAGGTTCTTTTGAGTCGCCTAGTTCTTATATTAACACAAACTTTCCTTATAAATAAATGATATGATTAATGAACTAAATAAAGTATATAAATAAATGGCAGCCAAGCCAGCACCGCCATACATGGTTGCAAAACTAATTACAATGAACAGAACAAACGAGAATAAAACTTGAACGATCGAATGATCTAGATAGATCATTGAATTACTGGCGGGATATTTGAATGAATATCCTCTGATAGATCATTGAATTACTGGCGGGATATTTCAATGAATATCCTCTGATAGATCATTGAATTACTGGCGGGATATTTGGATGAATATCCCTTGAACTTTTATTTTTCTTTTATTGATATTTGCATTTGCAGGCTCGCGTTAAACCAGAAGTCTCCGATTTTATAAGTTTTGCTATAGTTTTTTCCCTAGAACTTAATTTGCTTTTAGTTTTAAAAAAAACCGCGGAATTTGCAACAGGCCTGACACATTCATAAAGCGTTCGGAATGCATTAGTCGTAACGGAATTCGGAACCGGCCAAATATTTAGTTTGTTCTTTTAGTTCAGCTACTTGTTCAATTGAACCTATGCTGAATGAGCCGATGCACCTCTAGTATGTTTGTACATACATACATATACATACAATAATATACATATTCATAAGTATGTGACTGAGGCAGATGAACATTCTCGACGCCGCTATGGGAAATTTGTTTTTCTTAATTTCATCGTTATTCGGTCTTGCTTCAAAAATTGCAAATGCATACATACATATGTATGTATGTACATACAGGCAAGTATATATGTATGTATGTACATACATATGTATGTACATATGTAACTGTGGTATTTCGGCGTGCGTTGTTGTCGAGATCTTTGTCGCCTTCAAGGTCGACAATTCTGATGAAAATGAGTTTATTGTTTGGACAGTGGCATTAACGGTCGCAGCATCCATGTGGGCGCTGCCAAGACTAAAACACCTCAGCCGCAGCCGGCGTCACCGTCGCCGTCGCCGTCGCTGATGATTGCTATTTTATTTTTGTAATTCATGATTGAATTTATTACTCGTATTTTGATGTTGTTTATGTCGTGATCGCTGCGTTTCGTGACGACGGCACACATATTTTAAATAATATTCATAATCAGGAATATATAAACACATTAATTGGTTAGGGCTGATGACTCCTTGGCGCATCCGCCACACCGTATAAGGATAAGCTCGATATCTCGATATATTATTTCGAGCTCATTGCCAATGTCATCGATTACTCATCTCGCTTTGCATTTGTTTACAAACAAATCGAAACGAAACGAATCGAATCGAAATGGAAATATGTCGCCAACGATCCCGCCCACGTGTTGTGATCGAAACACTTACACACACACACATACACAAATCTCTACACACATACTCGTATTTATGCATGTGTCTGTGTTTTTAGAATGTAAGCCACAATTCTGGACTTACAATGTGGCTTCAAATGTGTCGTTCTTTGCCCCAAAACGGCAGCGTTCATTAAGCTATTAACCGGTTCTCATTGCCGTTGACGGTTACATTTCCACCCACAATGTGCTCAATGCGCAACAGAGACAGACAACAACAACAACAATGGCGGCTCAGCTACATAACTGTTAGTTTATTTTTAGCTACTTGGAGATACAATTGATTTGCACTAAATATGAACAAATGTACATACATATGTGTATGTACATACATAGGTAGGTGCATATGCACATTCATAAATTAAATGTACAAATTTATGTACACAATATACATTAATACATTCCAAGTGTTTTATTTCAGTATAAAGGTATACACCTCCTCGAAACACCCTTTACATTTATGTACATAGTTCATTTAAGGGGCGTTCTAAGGGCATTTTCCTAATTGCGATTAACGATTTACTATGTACACACATACATATGTATATATGTACGTACTACGTACATACTGCATATAGTCGATACAAAAAGTTTTAATAAAGGACTTGATAGTTCCAGAACTTTATCAGCTAAAGACAATAGTCGAGATGCTCGACTATGAGATGCCCTTCACGGGTATCAGAATAACTTATATATAGAGGTACTCATACATATATGTATGTACATGTCGAGCCTTATTTGCTTAAAATAAAATATTAAAAAAAATTTGTAAATAATAGAAAAGTGTTGTATCGAAATATAAAAATATATAAAGATCTGTTCTAAAGAGGATTTAAAAAATGTTGTGTTTGGAGTCAGTGGAATGAAAGCTGTTCAAACATAGCTGAAAAACGGCAATAATAATATGAAAAGTATTAGGAAATGGAAACAGACTTGATTTAAATTCGCAGATTTACATAGGCATTTTGGGATAAAAAAGTTAAAAACGCGTTGCTGTAGAAATTTCTGTTTGACCCAAGTACGTATGTACATACATATGTATGTATACGGATTATACACACGTTCCCAAAATGTTGAAACTGAAAAACACAACCTTAAATAATTTATTGTTCAATGCACAATTTTGACTGCGTTACAAAACGTAGGGAAAACCGTAACCACCCGTCTACTGTAAGGGCAGTCACGAGAGAAGCGGCCGTTTTAAATGCTCTTCCTCGCACTCACACTTACAAGTCCATTCACACTGACATTTCCAAATCCATTCACTTGTTTCTCGCCGGCGAGAGCGTAAGAAAGAGAGAGAGAGTGCGAGTTGTACACATGTGTGGGTGCGAGTGCCATGTTGGCTTCATTTTGTTGTTGTGCGCGCTCTCTCCATCTCACTGTCTCTCACACGGCTGCTCTCTTTGTGAATGCGGCTGCGACTGCGGCGTTGGCGCTATAAAAGCGTCAACACACACAAAATGCAAAACAGTCGAACAGAAAACTTTGAAACGCGCTGAATTGTGCGAATCGAGTCAATAAAGCACACAACAAATACATACAAAAATACATCAAAAAAAAAAGAATACATGGTACACACATATTTGTGATTTTTTTTGGTTTGTCTGATTAGAAAGTGATACATATATACAACAAAAGCACAAGCTGACCAAGTCCAATTTGAAGAAATCAACAAGAAAGAGCGGTGCGCGTGAAAAAAAACCACAACACAACAACAACAAAAAACAACCCGAAGCAAGCAAGCAGAAGAAGCGCAAAAACGCAAGAAGTTTTGTAGTTCTTTCTAACCACAAACACTCACACACACACACCAAGAAATCAAAAATGGCCGAGGCTAACAAGAGAAATATTCCCATCAAATTGGGCGACTTCAGCGTTATCGATACGGAATTCAGCAGCATACGGGAACGCTTCGATTCCGAGATGCGTAAAATGGAGGAGGAAATGGCCAAGTTCCGTCACGAGCTGATGAACCGTGAGGCGAATTTCTTCGAGTCTACCAGGTAAATCTCTCTCTTCCTAATCTCACTTCTCTTACTAACTAATATAGTTACGTGTTCTTGTTCAATTCCGTATACGCCGGGCTCTAATCGTCAGCTAATACATAGAAACTTCTTAATCTTAAGATGTGCTCAAATCTTATGATCTTTCTTATACATATTGTGTGTTTCTTCCCAAAGATCCAATAACTAGCTTGATTATAGTTCTAGTTGGAGATAAAACTTGAATATATGTATATAGTACATAACTGTAGATTACACAATGCTAGTAGACGTTCAGATAACTGAAAAAGCTTGTACAAAGTTCTACAATGAACTTTTCATTCAATAAAATAGTGTTTTAGACCGAGAAATGTACGAAAAAAGTCCCCCCTAACGAGCTTTCCATTCAACACTCATAAAAGCAATTAAGAACAGTTAAAAGATTCCTCAAATTTGCTTACACAATAAGAAATATCAGAGTAAGTTCAGATTTGCTTACACAATAAGAAATATCAGAGTATCTTTAGATTTGCACAGCTGTTCTTTTGTATTATATCCTAAACATGGGAAGAAATTCAATTATTTATAATCTTTTTAAGGATAGGGTATTTCAAACATTCTCATCTCTGGTTTTTTGGCACTATAAATAGGCATGGTAACATTAACATTCCCACCTCCGCTCCCTTCTCCCGCCCCCGCCAGTATGGCTGGATTACGTACTGGGCTAAGGCCAAAACAGCGAAGCGTTGAATGCCCCAGATACTCACGCATTTCTTGTTTCTTGTTCATTTCTAGCAATGGGGGGATGAGTCACTTTGGTTTATTTTTTTTGGCCAACGGTCTCAGAGCTTCCCTCCTCCCCGCCTCCCTAAACATATGTATATATAAATTTTCCATTTGTCTGTCTTTAGCCACACATGATGTCCATCCATTTTGCTGCTGCCCCCCTCAAGAAACCATTTTGCGCATATTTCAAAAGTGCCAAATATAATTTTCAGTGTAATTTTCTTTCTACACTCGTTGATCATTTTGGCTAACAAACTAATTGCAGTTTTGGCATACATTCATTACATACATAATGTATGTGTATGTGTTTACATATGTCTTGGGCTAAATGCAACTCTGTGTGTTCGCTAACGGTACCCATGGTTGCATTCGAAAAGCCATCTTTCTGCTGTGGCGTAACGGAATTATTTACATACATATGTATGTATGTTTGTTTGTATGTATGTATGTACAATACATATTTTGGTGCCGCAGAAAAATCTCGCGTACTTGCCAGATACACAGATACACAGGCACATGCCAACATGAATATATAATTCAAATATTTACTAAATAAACAAGACAATGTGAAGGCGGCCGTTAAATATTCAAACAAAACAAAAACACTAAAAGTGCTACATATCATATGTACATACATATGTGTGTATGTATGTAAATGCTAGATCTGTACATTGTAGTTCAGCTCAAGTCGTTCAATTTGTGTGGAACCAACGAATAGTTCAACTAGCTCAGCGTTTTCCAATCCCTTATGGTCGCTACCGTCCTGGTATGAGCTTTAAACATTATTCGCGATCCACCTAATGAAAAAATACAGAACATTTCGAGCGCTATCTATTTTACAAAAAGGAAGAAGAAAGGAAGATTATATTTTACTGCGTTGCCCATCTTGTAGTATTTGGTTTATCTGATGTAATCAGGCCTGTTCCGAATTCCACTCGTTGTCAAAAAGTAAAAACGAACATACTTCATTACATTCCCCACAATAATGTAAATAATAACTATTAAAATGTAACTCCAGCTGAAGGCCCTGGCAGCCATGGCTGAGTCTACAATGTTAACATCTTAGTTTTAACTAGAAGTTATCATTATATAAATAAATATAAACGAAGAGAGTTCTGGGGAAAAAACTATAGTAAAACATTTATAGTTAAACATTTGTTTTCCTTTTTCTTTAACAATTTTTTTCCTAAAATTCTTATACGACACGGTACCAGATCGCGACCCTGCTTTGGGAAACGCTGATCTAGTTCGTTTTGTTCGCTCTTTAGCTTTTTATTTGTTGTGAAGATGAACGATGAAAGAAAGGAAGTTTCCTTCCTGTTGAAATTTTGAAGCTTGACATAATTTAGCGCATTGAATTTACTTGGCATTCATCTAGAATGGAAATCATTTGCCATGGAAATGGGATTAATAAATGGAAGTGGGATTATTGTAAGTAGAAAAATTTGAGGAAATTCAACTGTCGAATGTTCATTTAGTTTCGCATTTAGACGATGTGTAAATCTCGCGATTTTAACTAATGAGTTTTAGTTGTAGGGAAAAGAGAGTCATACAAAAAACTCTTGACCAACCTTTTCCTTGATTTTTTTGCGCATTTTGCTCTGTATTTGTGTGAAATTGGTTAGCGATAACTTCAATCAGAGTTGCAATGCAACAGAAAATCAATTACATTGTGTGATTTAAAACTCACCGTCTAAATGCAAATCATATTTTTCACTAGTTTTCAAAAAGGAAAGAAAACTCGCGAGTTTCAATCATCGTCTAAGTGCGAACTTAGTTTAGTTAGAGAAGAACTTGCGGTCAACATGCCCAACTGAATTCTAGTATATGACTATACTTAGAGGACTCTCAACTTGTCATTATTTTAGATATTAGATATTAAATATTACATACTGCACTGCGCCTCGACATAACCTATCCAACAAAACAGAAATCAAGCAAATATATTGTGTTAAAAGTCTTTAATTGGTTCTAAACCTCCTACGCCTATTTATATATATAGATAAGTCGCTCGATCGAACTGGTTCTGAACGATTTCAATCAACCCTAACACATGCCAAGAGAAAATGACGTAGACGCTGTCGCTGTCACCGTCACCGTAGCCGTCGCTACCGCAGCCGCTGCCGTCGCGGTTGCGCCTCGCTGGCCTTTTCAATTTGCTTGTCGCAACGCAACGCATCGCAGCGGCGTCGCAGTCGCAGTCGCGTCGCGTGGGCGCCAACTTGAGGCGAATTCAAAAACCACTTGGTTCACCTCGCCTGGCTTTACCTTGCCATGACATAATCGAAGCGAATTTGTTATTGTTGTTGTAATTGTTTGCTCTTGTTATTGTTTTTTTTTTATTGTTGTCTTGATTGCATTTGCATTCACAGCAAACAACAAAAACAACAACAACTTTCTAAGCAAAGTTCAGCTCTGGGACTGAGAGGGGAGAAGCTTAATGAGCGCACGGTTACCGTTATATTGCGTGCTGTCCAAAATAAAGAAAACTTTCGCACAAAAAAGCTGCCTCGAAAAAGGAGAAAAGAAAAACTCGAATTAAGCAAAATCGATCTATGCTCACACCAGTGACAATGCAGGTGATTTCGCATGGCCTTTGGCACTGATGTGCCCCCCCTTCTTCTACTAGGGTGTGGAGGCTAGCCGATGACTCAGCGCACCAATTTGGTATCGAATATTAGTTTGCGTAGGCATGCATACATACATATGTACATATATACATATGTATACATATGTATGTATACCATTAGGGGCCCTCATAGGGCGACCCCACAGTGGGACAGCTGTTGTAGTAGCTGCTATAATGAATTATTTAGCGTCTGTTTAAAAATAACTGATCACGTCATCGTCATCTGGTTCGACATATACAATAGACTACAAAAATTGATTTTTCTAGTTGTTCAATAGTCAATGCCCATGTACATACATATATACATATGTACATACATATATGCTTTGCATCAAGTACCCCTTGGTCGATATATATACTCACGTACAGATATCACAAATTAAATTTAGATACAAAAATTGACTTATTGTTTGTTTCAGCAACGTGGGATATAGAAATGTTGCTGGTATTTGGATAAATTGTCTATAGAATTCCAGTGTTATTTATTATATATATAATTGCAAGTCAACGGGCGATCAGCCAACTATACTATATAGTGTGTACATACTGTACTTGTACTTATATAGAGAATGCAGTTTAGCAAATTGATGAATTGTCGGAGGTGGTTGCGGGTTCGGTTACGGGTTCGGGTTCGGGTTCGGCGGGGTTCGGGATCAGCAGACCGTGCGCTGGCGTTTAGCGATTTGTTTATGCAAATAATGTATATATATATATATATATATATATATATATTTGTATATATTAGTTGTATGATAATGTCTCAACCGCATTGTTTAAATGCAGTATCTATTGAATTGCACCTGTCTCGGAAATCTTTTCTATCGTTTAGGGAGCGTTATGTCACAAATTGTGGTTAATCATCCGGACATATCATTTTCTTTTTAAAATATATTTTCCTATATATATTGTTAGTCCAGTTTACAAAACTTAAACTAACAAGCGATTTTATATAGGCCTTCTCGGCTGTATTACAATATTCTAAAATATATTATATATACAGGAATTTCTTTTCTAATAAAACTACTGTAGGCCCCATATCATATTTTCGTTCAGTTCTAACAAAAATTGTTTGGTCTTTTAGAAATTTAAGTCTTTTCATTTCGTATAACTTTTTCCTTTCCAAATGTTCTTAGAGATTATTTATATGACCAGTTCCGAATACTTTCTCATTCTGTATCCTTTATAAATTTACGTGTTCTTGTTTTCGTAAGGACTACAACTACTTTAGCATTTTTAATATTCGTTATACTCGTATTCGAATAAGCTTCTTTATGTTATTTTTTTTAAAAAGAGTAGTGTTTTATTAGCTTATCAATCAGTGTCTTCTGATTTTATCTCGCTATTTGTCATGGTTTAAAATGTTGTTAAGAAGAACATTAATTTAATTTATTGCACAATCTCAATGCCAAATCTTATTAGCCAGAATATTCACACTATTAACACTTTTTGGGAGCTAAGAATTTTAATATAAATGATACGATTCAATGATTGCCGCAATCAGAACTATATTTATATAAATAAGAGAATTCGTCCTGACTGACTGATTCATAATCAACGCACAGTCCAAACCATAAGAGCTAGAATGCTAAAATTTTCACAGTAGTTTCCCTCTATGTCGAAAAGGCAGACTGAGACGAAAAATTCCACCCACAAGCGTGGAAAATCGCAATAAACTGTTGTATGAAACTTTTTTGTTTACCAACCAATCGGCTTCAAACTTACATATTTTCCAAAACCTATACGAAAAATCTTTTGACACATATTTCAACGGTTTTGGATAATCCACCCCGAAGGGCGGACACATATTTCACCGATTTTGGATAATCCACTCCCCAAGGGCGGAAAATGATGGCTTCAAAGTTGTTTGGGAGCAATGTCATATTTTGGTCCGATCGGACTCAAATTTATTTTCAAAGCGCAACACACAATAATTCGATATGTATCTCACCGATTTTGAAAAATGTATCTGCACGGTTGGAAAATTGGGGGAAAACTTGTTTTCAAACGATTGAGCTCAAATTTGTTTTCAAGGCTCTACACAAAGATTTTGGAAAATCCACTCCCGCGGGCGGGAAGATTGACGAAAGTAATCAAATTCAACATAATGCATTTTAATCGAAATACTTCGCCGGGCAGCGCTGAAGGTTTCTACCAGCTAGTGTATGATATAAGATGACCTTCTACTTATTAGAAATACATAAAATAAACATGATTGAATCAAAAAAATCTGCTATGGTGCAGTCTCAGCAATTGTATTTACTCAATTCATTATTAATTGTTTAAATTGCGTGGGTGTGTGTGCGAAAAATAAATATTGTGTATACAATACATGCATACATACATATGTACATATGTATATTCATTGAAATCAGTTGTGCCTTGCCAATTTATTTAGCTGTGATGCGATTGCTGATGCTGATGCTGGGATGATGATACGGGCAAGATGATATCATGCAAATTTTTAGCGTTTCGTAATCTGCCCTGTCACTTGACATTTGAGATTGGAAAATTGCTAGAGATTCGATGACAAATTGACGTGTAATCGCTGTGATCGCTTCAGGTGGCTATCGGCTATCGATTAGACTTCGTTTAGTTTTGTTCTTTTCTTTTTCTTTTTTTGCAAATCACAACTCAACGACACTTGATACACACGTATTGTTGTTGCTGTTGTTGTTGTCGATATTTGCTTTTGTTCAATTTCTGCGTGCAGATAATAATAACGAAAAATACATGCATGACATCATCCGCACAAACACCGTTGAGAGAGTGCGAAATATACCAATTTGAGCGTGTGCCGCTTGCTGCTCTTTCACGCTCTCACTGTTTGTGTATGTGTCCAATTGGAATGAGCGAGCCAATTCAAATATGAATGTATGTATATGTATGCATGTCATGTGTGTGTGTGTGTATGTGTCTGGCTAGCCATCAGCATGGTAGCGCCAACGGCGGCTGTTCCGGCAGGTGCTTTTACTTCCTCTAATCAACACCGCCGCCCGCGCGACTTCTGCAGAAGCTTGCAGTAGCGCACAGTTTAAAATTAACGGCTTTTACAATTAGTCACTGCCACTGATTGTTGTTGTTGTTGTTGGTTGCATGTTGGCCGCAAGGTCGCACTCAGGTTGCAGTCGCGACTGCCAGCCAATGGCCAGCTTATCAGCAGAGTGCGTACATACATACGTAGGTATGTATGTATGTGTGTTTATATTAGGGTGGCTCAATTTATTTTACCAAAAATTTTATATCAAAAACGTATGTATAGAAATTAGAAGACTGGAGTTAGAATATGAAGTTGTTTTCTTGAATTTGCTAGCTAGCTGAAAAGAGTATTTAAGAATAATTTTAAATGATATTATTGATCTTAAAGTAAAATAAAAGACAAGAATTTGTTTTAATTTGATATCTGTGGTCTCTTGGTCTGCAAAGTTTGTTTTCTTCTCGAAAATCTTGAACCACCCTAATGCACACATGTGTATAGCATGCGTGGTCTCTCGGGTTACGGCAATTACGGTTCATTGGTCTGCGTTGCTAGCTTAAATGTTCGTATCTGATTGTTTTGATTGTACAAATCTTGAGTGTATATGTATGTATAATATATTACCTTTTGCACCTTTAGCATTTAACTTCATGTTGTAAAAAGAAAACAACAATAATTTAACTGAAAGTTCTTTTATTCTCTCTTTCTCTCTCTCTCTCTCTACCACGCTTACATGCCGCTTTGGAAAATATTAAACAACCGCAATTAAAATACTCATACACACACACACATATATATATACTATATTGAATTATAATCCTTTGCTCTCTTGAAAAAGCTCTACTAAAAAAACAACAACTACAACCAGGTATATTCCATCCAAATGCTATCAAATGTCAATTAAATAACAAATCAAATAACAAATATTATTATTGCCTTGCCTTCATAGTAAATTTGGTTTTTAATTTTTCACACAAATATTCCAATACATGTTAATTTTTTATATACTATATACTATATAGTATGTAGTGCTAATACCGTAACTGAAAACCCAGAAATATTTTCAACGTTTTGTTAGTAATACACACGTATTTGTAGATACTATATATATAGTATATATTTATTTATTTATGTACTTGTTCTGTTGAGGAACAGATCCGTGTGCTGTCACTTAAAAGTTTAACAAATTCGTTTTTAAAACATGCACACACACACACAATTACACATACCAACACACACACACACACACATATGCTAATGTATTCATTAATATTTATTTATTTATGTACATTATTTCTAGAATCTGCCAGAAACTAGCTAGTAAAAATAAATATTATATTACTTATACAACTGTATTCAACCTTTCGAGTTCAATAAACCTTAAAGAATATTGTTGGTAATCTGATAACAATATATCCAGCATTATTAGGCTGCCTTCTAGTCCATAGAACTCCAATCGTATATATGAAAAATGCACAAAATTCACAAATATCTGACGATGCCAGCTCAAAATCTTGGCAGCTATGCCAAATGCTTGTGCCCATTGTGTCTGAAAAAGACGCACAAAAATACTACATAGAAGAATAAAGAAAGATTAACATGGTATACACAAACATATGTATATATATATGAATATATATATATATATATAATCGAGAGCTTGCCCTGACTGTCTGATTCATAATCAACGCACAGAACTAGCTAGAAAAGTCTAAAACTTTCACAATAGTTTCCCCTTTATTGTAAAATTTCATCCGCAACTAGGGAAAATTCTTTTGAATTCGTCTGAAACTTTCACAATAGTTTTCCCTTATTATAAAATTTCATCCACAACTAGGGAAAATTCTTTTGAAATCAAGAATCATCATCCACAACTACGGAAATGATTTTCAAATGTTTCTACTCAAAGAATCCTCAATCAAAGAATCAAGAATCCCCAAAATGAATGAAAAACCTTGATAGCTCCTGTACACAACTGTACCAAGCATGAGTTTAACGAAAGACTTTAAAGTAACTGTACTTAGTGCGGGCAACGCCGTGCAATTCCCGTTAGTGGTATATCAAAGTTGCCCCCTCTTAGGATGTATGCTCCTTTGGGGTTGCATGTTACATGCACAGCTGTCATCCCGATGTCTAGAACTTATAAATAAACGATGCTCCCGAGCGGAAGTCCGTGCTATTTTTAAATATCTTCTTTAGTTAGGATGCGTTGCGATCTGTGGCTCAGCTGCAGTTTGGCATCTCAACTCGGCATCAGTTGTGTTTGAGTTTGAATCGAGTTTGTCAGCGTTTTCTTCAGTTTTTCTTTAGCAATGGAGGCCTTTACACGCACTTTTCACAAAACTTTTCGCACAAAAACCACTAGCACAACAACAAAAACTTCCTCAACAAGGTGTTTAATTATAATTTGTAGCTAACTTTATGTTATGTATTTCATTTGTATCCAATGTATCCCTTTGTGTAACTGTTGCTTATTCTTTTACAATTGATTATCCTTGCAGCTCAACAACAAACTCGGCGCTACCCTCCCGAGTACCCAAGCAACAGAACTACGTATCGGACATAAGCTCCCCGTTGATACAGGTATGTAATACTCTATAGCCTCAGGACTAAGCATTTACTGACTATCCTCTTTTCTTCTCACTTACAGGACGAGGGTGACAACAAAGTGCTGAAGCTGCGTTTCGATGTTAGCCAATATGCGCCCGAGGAGATTGTTGTGAAAACTGTTGATCAGAAATTGCTGGTAAGTTCGAAGTCCCACTTGGATATATATTTAGTATAACATAGCTTGTATTATATATATCTAATGTAAAAATTTCTTTCGTTTTTAGGTGCACGCCAAGCACGAGGAGAAGTCAGACACAAAGAGCGTTTACAGGGAATACAATCGCGAATTTCTGCTGCCCAAGGGCGTCAATCCCGAGTCCATACGCTCGTCCCTCAGCAAGGATGGTGTCTTGACTGTGGATGCCCCATTGCCAGCTCTCACTGCCGGCGAAACTCTGATTCCCATCGCGCACAAGTAAAGAACGTCCGACAGCGGCAGAGGCAGCGGCATCGGTAGCGGTAGCGGCAGCATCTTCTTCACCACCACACCCCATCCCGAGGCCAGCAATCCAAAATCCAAATCCAAATCCGTATTTCTAGCACCTACTAAAATCGCAGCAAATCGTAGCTACAGCAAAAATCCAGGATTTCAATTGGCCGCCAATCAATCTAAATGATTATAATTTTTTTTGTGTTTTGAATTAAAAGCTTAAATATACATAATACTGACTTACTACTCATACTTAACTGTAATAACTTAAGTGTAATGCAAATTATAATTACTATTATTAAATTTGATTAATTTAATTCATATTTATAATTCTCGCAATTAAATGTTATTATTTCTTGTCGTAGTCGCCGCCCCCCAGCCCGCATTCGTTATTTCCTTTCTGCCAGCGAATCAAATGAAATGATTTATCGCAATCTTTAGTCAGCGGTAATAGCTTACATCTGTTGCTTATAAAGCGTAGAGTGTTTATTATAAATTATAATTAAGTGCAGAGTTATTCTCGATAGAAGTCGTAAATATCAGGTATCATAGAAGTCATCCTAGGCTTTACTTGCATTTAGCTCAGAGCGGAGGATTCTATTCTATTTAAAAAGTCCACAAATCCGATAATAATTGAACTGTCTTTGACAAGAAATGCCCTCTTCGGAGGTAAGCATCTAATGTCTATTGGGGAGGATTTAAAAATCATTTGTAGTATTTATTATTATCATTATAATTGGTGATATTCGCTGAAATCCAATAAATCTGAATACGATTTCCTAATTAAAAGGAATATTGATTTGGGGTCTTCTATATTAAGCAAATGCTTCCCAAGAAACCAAGATCTAACCCTTCCTCCTTAAGAGCGTAGAATTAACATGTTCCGCTGCTGACTATGTGCGCTATGTTAAGCTAACTTTTCAGCTTGGGATGTCCTCGCAGAATTCCAGTAAGTATCCTGAGCGAGTTCCTACCCATTATTAATCGCTTAAATCTTAGGAGTATCTCTTTCCTAGGAGTATCTGTTTCCTATGAGTATCTGTTTTCTAGGAGTATCTGTTTCCTATGAATATCTTAGGATACCAGGCCTGTTTGTCCAGCTCAACCATCCTATGCTCTCCTGCTCTATTCTTAGTAGATCTCCCTATTTTGTCTTCTTATGCCACAAAACTGTTGTGGCCCTACAAGGAGCTACTCTGGGAGCTATCAGCTGTCTCATATTGAGCTATATTCTTATGTTCTGGAACCCAACTCTGTTGTTTCCAGTACGTAGTCTTGTTTGGTTTGAATCTTTCGGTTAGGAAAGTGTGGATAGCTATTCACAATTAGGGTGATTTTTCATGCTCCCTTTGGAAGTTAATATATTGTGATGTATAGGAACACGAAATAAAAAAATAAATAATATATTGCGATGTGACATATGTAAACTTTGCAACTTGCGGGAAAGGTAAGATGTTGTGGGCTACGCATGGAAGTATGGAGCAAAGCGGTGATGTCTCCGGAGGAAAATATAACTGTGCTAAATGGAACTGATTGGAGAAAACTGACTGAGTTCCTGAAGATCGCAATCCGATATAGGGATACCAAATTAAATGAAAATTTTTAAATTTGAAAGCGACAAATGTACATTGTAACGATGTTGGGGCTTCAGGTGGGTGGAAGATCCACTATATCTTGAAGAGCGGGGACGGTGGGTGGAGTAGCCCAAGGAAGTCTCTCAGAGCAAATATTGTGTATCATACTTTGTAAAAACTTATAGTTTGAAAATTGCTGAATGTAACTTAATTTTATGCAGACGGCTTAAAGCCATGCTGTAATCAGTTATTCTAACTTTAAAATGAATTGAAATATTTAGCAGGCTTGACGTTAACAATTCAGGGTGACTATAGAAAGATTAATATGAAAAGTATTGGTTAGTCATATGCGATTTCGAATGCTGCCAAGCATCCTCATCAGTGACATTTTGTGAGAAATTTTTGTCCAAACTTGTCCGTATATGAGTAGTAGTCGGCTAGATTCGAACCCGAGTGCTTCCGTCTGTAAGGCGAATGCCTTAACCTCTGACCCACTTGCTGTCCGATCCCGGCTTGAACTAATTACTGTCATCAACAGGTCCATTTGAAATTCTAAGTCCACATCAAAGCTTAATCCCTTTATCTAAGTTTCTAACCCTATACACACATTCTATATTTAATAAAATAAAAAAAAATAATTTCACTATATTGTGATGTACTGTTGTGAACAATTGCAAGACAATCGACAATACGACACTGAAAGTAAACTGGGAGACAAAAAACTACTCAATATACAACACGACGGTTTGAAATGCCTCGTCAGGTTTATTGAAGCCTGCTAACATATCTTAATTCTATCTACATATAGCTTATCTAACCTATTTTTTTTTTTTACAAATTTAAAAAAATATCTAACACCCTCAACTACTCCCCCCCCCCCCCCCCCCCCACCCCCCCCCCCCCCCCCCAACCTTCCCACCCCCACTAAGTTTTTCCACCCATCCCCGATTTGCTTTCACCCACCTTGATTATTCTACATCTTCCCCAAAGTTAAAGGACATTATCTAGGAGCACATTTGTAGCAGCAAACGTGTCTAGATATCTCATAATCCTAGCACAACATTTGTTTAGGAGAGCTTTTATCATAGGAAGTTTTATTACGGTCAGGAAGGGCGATCTTCTCGATATGAGTCCTGTTCTACTCTCTATATAATAAGATAAAACAAGTTATAGTTGAGAGTTTAATAGTTACGCCATCATCAGTAGGATATGTCAAGAAACCATCCTAAAATAGCCCCACTTCAAGTTATGCGACAGTTTCTTGTATCACGGATGAAAAGTTGCCTGGAGTTGGCTGTCAAGGTTGGAAATATAACTCGAAACATACTGAGGCACAAATTTGGAGTACGTAACTCGGGGCATCCAAATTGTTATAACGCTTTCTTAAGCATGACAATATAGGCAGATATAAATATGCGGCTTATTTGTTTTTAAGGGGTCGCGGTTTAGCATGTGGAAGAATTTGGCAGCTCGCTCTAACCCATGAGTGCTTGCATATTGCTGTTGCCTCTAATACATACGCCTAGGTATGTACGTCAAGTTGTTAGTTTTTTGCGTATTTTGAGACAATATTTGGAAGTTCCGTTTGTTAATCCGAACAGTGAAAAATGCAACAGGAGCCGGAGTCGAAGCGCGAAATAGTAGAGCTGGAGATGGATCCAATGCGCATACCGACGGCCGTGCTGATCGAGGATCCGCGATACCGCATCAAGCCCATGCAGCAGGTCATTTCAGCATTGATTGGCGGTCTCATTACAACATTTGTGGGTGAGTATCGTACACGTTGCAACAATCAGCCGGAGCAGACCAACCCAGTGACCATCCACAGTGACGCCACTGGAAGTGGTTAAGACGCGCGTGCAAACACAGTCGCAGAGTCCGACACGCATACGGCCGGTTGTGTCCAAGTTGTGCTACGTCTTCCACAACGGTCTCATGACGCACGTCTGCAAGCCGAATGGTACAAACAGCGTGCCCAAGCACGCCATTGAGGCATCCAATTTGCGTCCTTTACGCGGCGCCATGGTGAGTGTGGCTGGTCATTGTCCATGGTCCAGCTACTGTTCTGTACAGCCAATCCTTTCCACAGGATGCCTTTTTGAAAATCATTTGCGGCAGCGGCATTGGCGGCCTCTGGTCGGGCCTGAGTCCCACTCTCGTTTCGGCGCTGCCATCGACAATCATCTACTTTCTGACCTACGAGTATCTGAAGCAATCATTTGCAAATTTCTATTACATTTGGCGTCCGCGTAGTCGTTTGCATTCGAATGGCGAGGGTGATAAGATTGTGAAGACCTCAGACATGCGTTTAAATCTACCCTACATGGTGCCCATGGCATCTGGCATCTGTGCCCGTACGGTTGTCGTGACGGCCATCACGCCGCTGGAAATGGTGCGCATTAAGATGCAGTCCGGCTACATAACATATGCGGAGCTATGGATGGTTGTGCGCTCGCTTATAAAGTCGCATGGCTTGATTGGACTGTGGCGCGGCTGGCCGCCCACTGTGATGCGGGATGCGCCCTTCTCGGGCACCTATTGGGCCGCCTATGAGTCCATGAAGCGTGCCTGCAATGTGACCGAGCCAACATTTTGGTTCAGCTTTGTGACGGGCGCAGCGTCCGGCGCGGTGCGTGTGGATATCTGCTTAAATACACCATTGCAGAGTTTCACGAAATGTGTAATGAAAGTCTGTACATTCTTGATCAGCCGAGACGATCTAGCTATATCCGTCTGTCTGTCAATGAAACTAGGCAGCCACAGATACCTATTTCTGCTGTCGGAACCAGTCGCATCGAATCACAATATCATATATGTAGTTGCCTGAGGAACGATCTGTAAAAGTTTACTTTTAGTATGAAATAATTCATTGTTTTTGCATTTACCTTAAGCAAACTCAGCAGAATCCGAATCGATCGGGAATTTAGCTTTCTTATAGATAAAATCAACTTCATTATCATCTCTGCAAGGGTATTTAATCGTCGGCCACCCGAGGATAGCATTTCTTTCATGTCTTAGGTTAGGCTACATCCGTAACCATTTTTGGCCTGTTCCTTTAGCTGGCCACGTTGGTGACAATGCCGTTCGATTTGGTTACCACGCATACACAGATTGAGCTTGGACAAGATGTGCTTTATTCAGATTCATCGGGTCCTGGCAAAGGGGGCACTGGCACTCCCGCGGCGGCTCCTTCCAAACAGTCGGTGTTCTCCCGCCTTAATATGATCTATCGCCAGCAGGGGATACGGGGCCTGTATATTGGTATTATGCCCCGCATGCTGCGAGTGGTGCCAGCGTGTGCCATTATGATATCGGCCTTTGAGTACAGTAAAGCCTTCTTCTTTCACTACAACCTCGATCTAAAGGAAGCCGGTATGTATTGTTATTGACTATGTCGTAGCGATTTCAAAACAATGCAATATCGATATTTAATTTATTTTCGATAAGCGATTTATTTCACATATTGTGTATCGATGCTTTCGATAGCATAGTGCAAGCGGCAACAGCTGTTGCATTGCCCGACAGCTGTTCGACTATCGATAAGTTTTGACCACACACAACATAGGAAATTTTTAAGAAATTTGTTTTATTATTATCGGAGGCTTGGAACGTTTGCGTTAGCTCGCTCTTTCGCCCTTGATTTTTAATGACAATATTAACAAACCGACGAGCACAAACCAACCCACATTAGGTTACCGACGATCGTCTTGACGCGTCCAAACATGCCGGAGACAAATACAAAACCCAGTGCCGCAATATCAGAGGCGAGTTATGGATCGCCAGCGACCCCAGCACAGTCCAAATTTACAATGACAGATCCCAGATTTCGCATTCGACCCATGCAGCAAGTTGCCTCCGCCTGCACAGGCGCCATGATAACCGCCAGCTTTAGTAAGTGACGACATACATACATATGTACTTACATTTATTATCTATGATAGTGTTGTGTACTCAAGTGTGTATATAATATGTATGTAATTAATAACTATTTCATCACGAATTGTGCGCATTGCAGTGACACCGTTGGATGTGATCAAAACCCGATTGCAGGCACAACAGTCGGCGCTTTCATCCAATAAGTGTTTCTTATATTGCAATGGCCTTATGGATCACATATGTCCCTGCGGTCCGAACACGCCCACACCCACCTCCACGTCCAGTCGAGCATTTAGCAAGTTGTCGCCGGCCTCCTCCTCACACTTTACGGGCACTATTGTGAGTAACAAGATCATTACGATCCGACAATAACAGTAGCTTAGGCCTGTTCCATTTTCCACATTCACATCATCTTGAATCAGAATCAGAGATTTATATCCATTCATTAGCTTAAAGACCATAATGAAGATCGGAGAATTGAAGAGAAATCCACTTTTTTGATGATGGAAATGGGAACAGGCCCAAATGTTTATTAATTCCTTCGATTTCTCATCAATTTATTTGTGCTGTTTCTTGCGCGAAGGATGCATTCATTAAAATTAGCCGCGCCGAAGGCTTTGGCTCACTCTGGTCGGGTCTGAGTCCGACGCTCATCTCTGCTCTGCCCTCGACCATCATATACTTTGTGGCCTACGAGCAGCTAAGGGCACGGTTCATAGACTTTCACTACAAGTACCTGGCGCCAGTACAAAGTTCTCCATATAGCCGGGACATTCCAATGCTGGTGCCAATGATGGCGGGCGTCACGGCTCGCATACTGGCCGTAACCGTTGTTAGCCCCATTGAGCTGATACGCACCAAGATGCAATCGCAGAAGATAACCAACGCTGAGATGTTACATTCTGTGCGCCAGCTAATGCGATCCCAGGGTGTACTGGGCTTGTGGCGCGGCCTGCCCCCAACAATACTGCGCGATGTGCCCTTCTCGGGCATATACTGGACCTGCTATGAGTACCTCAAAAGTAGTTTTAATGTGGCCGAGCCGACGTTCGGCTTTAGCTTTGTAGCGGGCGCTATTTCGGGATCTGTAAGTCTTGGTATCCTTGGAAACGCAGACTATACACACTTATAACAATTTGTTTTTGATATTTTAGGTAGCTGCGACGATAACAACACCATTCGATGTGATTAAAACTCATGAGCAAATCGAGTTTGGTGAGAAATTCATATTTTCAGGTAGGCCCAATGCTATACAGTTAGTGAGCGGCTCTACTGATGCTTCGCTTTGCATTACACCAGATAATCCATCCAAGGGTATACCCACCAAAACGATGTTGGAACGTTTGTCAAGCATTTATCGCTTGAATGGTGTCCGAGGTGTATTCTCAGGACTTGGGCCACGTCTCTTTAAGGTGGCGCCGGCCTGTGCCATCATGATTTCAACGTTCGAATATAGCAAGGCGTTCTTTTATCATTACAACGTGGACAAGCACAATCAAGCAATGCTGACCAACAATACGGCGACTAAATGAATTGCGAGGAAACCTTATAAGTCGAGTACAAAGGACTAAACGGACTGGAAGTAGGGAGCACCTTTCCATGTGCCTGTAAATATGTAAATTAATATCAAAGTTCAAACAAAATCCCTGGGTTACAATAATTTGCGTACTTTATTTCAAAGCCTTTGTCAAATTGATGAGTGAAATAAAATTCTTGTTTTTTTTTATTGAAAATGCCTTTTGTTACACAAACAATCGAATTACAAAAATGGCGCCGTACCGATAGACGCGTATCAAGTGCAACAGTGTCTCGATAAAAGAGCATATGTTCACAATTGTTATCGATATTACTAGAAACACGTGCCACCAGCATATTGTGTTTTGTTTAGATTGCGTTTAATTATTTACTATTAAAAAAATGGGCAAAGCAACAACAGTTCAAATTGATGTTGATTCAGATAAAGCATCTGATGTAGAGGCTATGGAAACAGTGGATAAGACAGAAACAACAGCCGACACTGTTAAGAAAACTAAAACCCCAAAGGTCACAACAAAACCCAAGCCGAAATCCAAAAAGGTGCTGAAACCCGAGGCGAGTATTCCACGCGGTCAACCAAAATCAAATCGACCATGGAAGACGCCCAAGCAGAAGTAAGTCAAATAACACTATTAAAGCTTGGACTGCACTTAAATTGATATAAAACGCCTTGAATCTCCGCACAGATTCAATCAAATCAAGAAGACCGTCAATCGTTTGACTTTCGAGAAGAAAGTGGCGCTACGTAACGAAATGCGTTACATTAAGGAGAAGTCCAAGGAGATTAAGGATCAGCGCAAGGAAGCCGCCGTCCAGCGTCATCAGCGACGTGTGGAAAATGCCGAGCGTCGCCTGGCAAATGAACGCCGTGCCGAAGTTGTGCAAGTCATCAAGAATCCGGCCAAGCTGAAACGCATGAAAAAGAAGCAGATGCGTATGATTGAGAAGCGTGATCTTAGCCAAGTGAAAGTTGTCTAAGTTTCAATTAATATAGCTTACATATATTTTTTTTATTCGCTAAATAAATCTAGTTTTGTAATCTTGCGACTTTTGTTTACCAAATCCCATCAAGAACAAATTTGAGCTGGCCTGCCAAACATTCCATTTGTTTATAAGGATTATAGACGTATTTGTATTAACAATTTATGGATTTCCATTAGTTTATTGTGTATGTATTGTACTACAATGTAGTAATTATGTAAATATGTACATTATAAACAAGTAAAGCTTATGTTTAGACTAGTTTAACAAATTAACATAGTATTCCAGTTGCACATTTGCTAAATCTGTCTGCTTGTCACTCATATCCAGACGAAATTGTGCCAAAATCTGTTTACGCATTGCATTCAAAGCCAGACTTCTTGCTTGCTTAGTTGTCGTTTGATTAGATAGTTGCATTTGGGCCTGAAGGCGCGAACGCAGCAGCAAATCCAATTGATGTGAAATTGATTGCAATTGCGGCTCCTTAAGGTGTGGCGGCGGCAAGGCGACTTCTATTGGTTTATCGAGTAAAGATTTTATAAACTCGCTAATTGAATCAGATGTGGTATTAAGATCAGCATGTTTTAGTGTCAAGCTGTTGGACTCCCAAGCATTGACGGCATCATTGCTGGGCACCTCCAGACGGGAATGCATTTGTCGTATGACAGAGTCGGGCACTGCGCCTTCCGCGCGTGCCCTATTCGCCAGCAGGCAAGCATTCAAGTCCTTGGCCACATAAATTTGCGCATAAATGCAGCCTTGCGAGCGACAGAGTTGGTAGAGCCTGTAGCGCATGCTGCGATAATAATGATTATCATCGCATACAATCAAATAATTGCCGCTGCTTGTAGAGGTCGCCCCACGCCGCACTCCTGCCGGCAGCTTCGTTTGCCCAGCTCTCAGTGTGTCTATCAACTGGCTTAACAATGCGTAGATTGAATCTCGTTGCTTTTTATAATTATGCATGCTTATGGCTTGCACATCGAAGTGGTCGTCGTAGCACAGGTGTATGATGTTCCAGGCGCTTAGGTTTCGCTGATGTTCCAGCAGCCAATTGCTGAGATGCGTCTTGCCAGCGGCTGGCAGACCTATCAGTGCAAGCAGACAAATAACCGGCATCTTTCTATCTTTCTGGGTGTGTGTGTGTGTATGTGTGTGTGGTGTTTATATATTTTCGTTGTTGTTGTTTAACTATCTAGTATGGTAAAAAGCAGCTGTGGCATGACATTCAAATCCGTATCTGTATGCTACATGGCCAAGTTTCCGGTTGTATTATTATTGGCTGGCGTTAGCACAGAACTCGCAGCAATTTCCTTCTCTTTAAGCTGCTCCTTGACACGTTCTTCCTGTTGCTGCTCTTCCAATTTCTTGGCGGTCAGCTCCACTTCCTCCATGCGCTTGGCATTAATTTTTGTTTGCACATCAACGTAGGACTTCATCATGTTCTGATTGAAGCGCGCAAATTTTGTAACACATCTATCCACGCAGACGTCCTGTGGGAGAAAAGGGTTCAGAAATGTGGTTCCTAAATGAACATCCTGCTTACCTCCTGCTCGAACAGATCTCGTTGACTTAAATTCTCCACACAGCGGTTAAAGCATAATTCCGTCACTTTGTTGTATAATGTGAGAAAATCTTTCAACTGCAAAGCGTAGAATTATGAATTAAAACAGTTGCGTAATTACGATTAATGCCTACATTACGCAGATTTGAATCCATTGGTCTAATGTGATTGAGCTGCTTGTCGAAACGTTAAACTAAATAGTAATAATTGTTAAATGCTTTTTGATTTCCGACAGAAGGCAACAGCTGACTTGCTGTTTATTTGATACGATTAGCTTGCACGATAACTATCGATTGCCACTGTTCGATAGAGCCAAGAAGATTACGCGACTATCGACGGCTTGTATCAAAGCTTGTGACGTCAAACTGATCGCATTGCATGTTTTGCAGACGCGCGCGCTAAACATGTTCTCTTGTTTTGTTTTGTTAAGCAGTCAAGTGATTTTTTTTGCTCAGTTATTAATGTGCTGTGAACTTTTGCACCTGTTGCACAAACAATTCAAAACACGTTCAACACTGTTATGATATTACTGTGATCAACGACATTCATGACGTAGTTGTGCGTATTCAAAGTCTTGGTGAGTTATCTTGTACTTTCGATAGAACACTAGGTGAACACTTCACCGGCACTCATATATGTAGCAATGCACATGCCTATGTTATCGCTTCAACAATGCAATTGTGTAAATATGACTTATCATTACATGAAAAGACGGATGCACATGCGTTATGCACATGTGTACAAACCTAATTAGATAAAGAACCGTTTTTTGGCAGTCGCGCGTCTGAGTCTAATACGCATCTCTAACATCGCGTGTGTATTTGATTCCAATCAGATTCTACTAGTTAGGTTAGTCTAATCAGATTATACTAGTTAGTTTAGTCACTTTCTGGTGCATTTAAGTCGTATGTTTGTGTTAAACACATGAATATGCTGCCAAAACCAAAGAAATACATAAGCTGTCTGCAGAAATATTTCGGCCTTACCACTTTCAAGCCCCTCCAATGGCAAATAATTCGCGCCATAACAGGCGATCCCCGCGGGGGGGATGTGTGCGCCGTTATAGCCACGGGCTATGGCAAGTCATTGACCTATCAGTTTCCCGCCTTTTATTTAAACAAAGTGGTTATTGTCATATCGCCGCTGATAGCGCTGATGGAAGATCAAGTAAATGCCTTGAATAGCAAAAGAGTTGGAGGCGAATGCGCCTGTCTGCTGGGCACTGCGCAGGAGGATCGCACAATCAAGGAGCGCATCCTGGCGCTGCACTACAGATTGGTGTACGCAACACCGGAGTATATAACACGTGGCAATGGCCTGAAACTGCTGCGCGATTTGGGGCACAATCTGGCGCTAATTGCCATTGACGAGGCCCATTGTATTTCAAAGTGGGGCCACGAATTCCGGCCCGCATATCGTCAGCTGCGGCAGCTGAGGGACGCTGTGCCCCAGGTGCGTTTGCTGGCGCTCACCGGCACCGCCACCAAGCAGGTGCGCGAGGACATCTGCGAGCAGCTGCGGCTGTGCAAGCCCCAGTTGCTGTGCAGCAGCTTGGATCGTCCCAATCTGGAGCTGACAGTGCGTGCCAAAGGCGCACACCTTTGGTCGGATCTGCACCAATACCTCAGCTGGGCCACCGAAGTGACCGGCTCTGTTATTGTCTACAACAACACCATACGCGAGACGGAGCACATGGCCCAGGAGCTGACACGCCAAGGCATGCGCTGTCACAGCTATCACAGCAAGTTGCCGATGGATGTGAAGCGTTGCAACCAGCAGGAGTTTGGCAGCGACAAGGTGCGCATCATTGCGGCAACCACAGCCTTTGGCATGGGCATTGACAAGCCAAATGTGCGCCTCGTTATACACTATGGCGCGCCCAGCGACATGGAGCGCTATTACCAGGAAATAGGACGTGCCGGTCGCGACGGCCTGCCCGCCAAATGTGTGCTCTTCTACAGCGACACAGATGCCACCACGCACCAGCGCATGCAGCACAGCCAGCCGCTGACAGCGCAGCGCAGCGAGGAGCTGCAGCGGCTTGCCAGAGCCATGTCGGAGTACACGCAGAGCAGCCAGTGCCGGCGTCGCTTTATACTCAGCTACTTTGATGATCATGCCACATTGGCCGCCCTGCAGACGCGTCCCAATTGCTGTGACAACTGCCGCAAGGCGCGACACATAAAGGTCGCTCCATTGTCACAGCCTGGCCAGCTGGATGTGAGCAGCGAGGCGCGTCTTCTGCTGGGCATGCTGCGGGATGTCAACGGACACGTGGGCCTGGGCAAACTGATACTCGCACTCAGAGGATCGAGCAGCAAGTGCGTCAGCAGCCTGTGCCGTCGCCACGAGAACTTTGGCACTGGCGCCCATCGTTCCATTTCCTGGTACAAGGCGCTGGCCGAGCATTTGAAGTCAGAGGGTTACATCAAGGATGATTATCAGAAGAGCGCCAAGAGCGCATTTGGCTTTCTCATGCCACAGGTGACACTGAAGGGCTGCTGCTGGCTGGATGATCACGATCGAGAGACTGAGCCCAAGCCCATTGTCCTTGAGCCCTGTCCCAGGCTGGCCAAGCTCTTCAAGAAGCACAAAGCGTCGAAAAAGAAGAAGCCACCGAAAGTTGATTCGAATACTCTGGACTGGGGCTCCGATATTGATATGGACTTGAATGAATTGAATGAGATTGTGGAGCGCGCGCAGCAAACGATGACGTCCAACGAAACCATCTGGGGACCGGACATTGATATTGACTTTGATCAAATTGATGAGGCGGTGGCCAAGGCAATCGAGCCAAAGTCAACTCCTGCCAATGGCAATGATCTCGAATTACTGCTCGCTGATTGCCAGAAGATTCTCCATGAGGAGCAGGAGGAGTGCGCCCGAACTGTCAAGGCCCGCAAGCGCGTCTGGGAATACCTCGAGGGTAGCTACCAAAAACGACCCCTAATACCAAAGTACAAATACAGTTCAAAGCCAATCAAAGAGAACTAAGTCCACACAACTATTTCTAACCATTGTAACCTAGATTGTTATATCATATACTAGCAAAAATTTCTTTATTTACTTTACATAGTACAAATTTTGTTAATCGTATGTATTTACTGCATACTCGTACTTAAACTATACAATTTCTTTTTTAATATATATCATATATTAATAATATTAAACAAATTTACAAGCAATTGAAATGGGCTGTCAAGCATAAGTTTTCCATTAATAGTTTTTATGTTCCCAATTTTGGAAATCGCTCCTAAATTTCGCTGTATAAATAATTTCTCTGCTGACAAAGATTTTCAAACGAAACTCACCAAATCAAAGTTTCATTATGTTTTGTACAGGCTGACCAAATTTGATTCAAATCGAAACACTTTATCTTATAGCTGCCATAGGAATAATCGGATGATAAAATAAGTTTTTTGTATGAAAAACTTGTTTGCTTATACAGATATTTCAAGCAAACTCAACAATTGCAAGTTTCCTTATCTTTTTATATAGTTTTCTTCAATTAAAACAAAAGCGTACTACATTTTTCTATATCTGCCATAGGAAAATTCGGTCGAAAATTGAGTTTTTGTATAAAAAAAACCAAGTAAGAATGCTATAGTCGAGTATACCCGACTACAAAACTCCATGTACCCAGGTCATAAATTTCCGATCTTCGTACACCTACACATGCACACACACAAGCGACAGCACAAGACACTTTAAGTGGCGGTTGTGCTTCTTTCCCCCTCTCTGCAGCAGTGAATGTTCTCTCGTGAATAACTTCCGTATTTATTATCCGATCGACTTGAAATTTGAACAGTAGATTAAGAGTGACCAAAGTATTTTACATGCCAAAACCCAAAGCTATGTCTTGAAAATGGTTGGTATAAAACGGCTTTTATCAAATAGCGGGGCTGTGGGGGGTATTATCTCGGACGCAAAATAAACTTGAGCTGCTATACACGAACCTACATTCCAAATTTTGTGTCTCTAGCTCTCATATATAGTTGCTGAGATCGACGAGTTCATACATACGGACGGACAGACGGACATGGAAATCGAAATCTCTTTTGATACTGATGAAGAATATATATACTTTATAGGGTCGGAGATGTCTCCTTCTGCCTGTTACATACAAATTTTTACCAATTCTATGGGTACAGGGAGTTACAATGCTGCAAGGATATATAGTATCTTCGGTAGTCCGGTACTGCGGTACTTTCTGTTTTGAGTAGTAGCCCCTTGCGACCCTACTCAACCAAGTGTAGGGCTTAACAGACCATAAATAATTGATTGAAACAAAACAACTGAAGGATTACCAATTTCAAGTCTTCAACTTAGTAAAATTGAGGGAATAAAACTATAAAGAGGGTTCTTCGACTAGGCAGATCCATTGGGTAGATCCGCTGCAGCCTTCTATTGTTGGTTCTTTTGTGGAACCTCTCGCCCTGAGGATACTTCGCTAGCCTTTAAAGGAGTAAAATGTGTTTATTTTTGTTTACCGAATATAAATACTGAAGTACTCGTTGGTATATAACTAGTTTAGTAAATGCGCTTAGTCTAAATGAAAGGTTATAATATGGAGTTGTATTGTTGCACAATGGAGTGTATACGAAGATATCTGGCCGGATGACCAGTTAGGTTATAGTATTAACTTTTAGAATGTATGAATCGATTTAGAATTTGCATGGCTTCTATGTGGGGGGCAAATCGGTGGAGAGGTTGTTGCCATCGGCAGTCGCAGGACGACTCTCACAGCTGTCCTCTCCACTGCTGGTTGTGGAAGCGCCCTCTTCGGGCGAGGTCTTTGCTGCGTCATCAGTTTCCTGAAGGTTGTCCTGCGTATTCGGCTGATCGCCATCATCGGCATCAGCTCCCTTCTTGTTCTATATCAAAATTAACATTTATAAGTAATATTACAATATTTAAATGTATTATAGATAGAAACCTTTTTACGCTTTTTAGGCTTTTCAGCCTTTACGGCATGCAGTTCGGCTTCTTCTTGGAGTGCAGATTTGTAGCTAGCCGGAAAGAATTTGGTAGCTTCCTTATGGCCAACAACAGAGTTGGGGCTAACATAACTTGGCCCATATTCCAAGAGCAACGGTATTGTCTCACCCGGAACTTTGTTAACTTTCAGGACAATCTTATCGGTGCTATAAGGTTAAATAAGAGATAAATATATATATATTACATATAATCGGTAATATCGAAACTTACGGCACATAAGTCTTGCTATTGTATTTCTCAACTGAATTCGCTATGAAAGTGGCCGTCTGAGGATTATCGCCGGAGAAGAAACCATATAGGGGTATATCATCCTTGCAAGCATCGACAAGATTCATCAGATCCTTCTTCTTATAGGCATCAAAGGTCATTATAATGTGCGGTGGCTCTGGTGTCGGATCGGGTGGCAGAAATGTGGTGGTTTGGCCCCGGAAATAGATATAGATGAGGGCCGCATGTGTACGCTGATCACTGGGCACCCATATCGGGGGTATTTGAATGACCTTGAATTGTTTCTCCGGCTCGGGTACCAAATTTTCATCGGACTTATCTGTAGCATCGTCATTCTCTGGGGCATTCTCTAAATTAGACATAATATAAATATAGTTGACATATATAATAGATATAGTACTTCGTATTAACCTTCTTCAATTTGCACTTCAACTGTTATTTCAATTGGCATTATAATGGGAGGTAGAATGGTTTCCTCCTCGTTGAACTCATCGGGTGGTTTTATGTTCTCCTTTGTCAACTCATAGGCGTACTGTTTAAGTATATTGGGCGGAGTTCCGAGCGTTTCTTCAACCTTCCAAAAGCACATTAACAACTCCTTATCGTACAAATGTTGAGCAACCTCGCTGGATAATGGATTCTCCGCAGCGAAGTTCACAGTATTGAAATCATTTTGAGTTATGGTAAAGACCTTGCGATCTTTGCACTGAATCTTTAAAGGATCTGCCGGTTCGGAGAGCTTCTTGAACATATCCCGATTCACTTGGGGCCCAAATACCGTTATACCAATATCAGGCAGATTCTCCATGATGGTATCAGTCACATATCTCAAATACTCGATGCGCTTCTTCTTACACTCCTCGAGCTCAATCTTAGTGGCCAGCTCCCGCGCCTCATTCTTGATCCGAAGCTGTTCCAGTTCAATCGGCTGCAGCTCGGTTATTTCATATGTCTCGTGCGGCTCCTTGGCGATGGTCAGCTCCAGCTCCCTGGTGATCATGGCAACCAGTTTGGGCACGTCTGTGCCAAACATTATGTTGAGAGCCTTTCCATTCTAATCAAATTGAAAAGGAATGTTTGCCAAGTGCTTTAGAAGGGTAGACAGTGGTGTGGATTCAAGGGGGCCCATATCTCCGTAGCCCCCTTGAAGCACCAAAAAACCAAAGAATATAATATAATCTGGTGATTTTTTAGAACATTAGTTCGATTATTTCAATTACTTCTTAAATCAAAAAATTTGGAAAGTTGAAAATACTTTGAAAATATTTAAAAGTTTATAGAACAGCCTTTAAATTGTTGCATGTATTATTATTGCTGGACATTTGGTATCGTCCAAGGGATCAGTTTCTTAATCTGGCATTCCTTTTTATCCTCTTGCATTGAAGTAGACGTTTTTAACCTCACAAAATATATATTAGGCACTTCTATAGCCAAGTCGATGTAGTCATGTCGGTCTGTCTCTATGAAATCTAGTCTCCCAACTCTGATGTTTTGTAAGGTCAAAAGTTCTTAGTCGAAGTGTCTAGTTTGCATAAACTGCCCAAATTTGATCAAAGTCGAACTAAATCATATAGCTGCCATAAGAAGGATTCAACAAAAAATGTACTTGTATTAAAAAAAACTTCTTCGCTTGAACATATTTTAACCAAACTCACCAAATCGAAGTTTAATGGTGAATTCCGGCTCAAATCGACTTACTATATTATATAGCTGCCATAGAAATAATTAGATGAAAAATGAGTTTTGTGTAAAAGGAAAACTTTCCTGTCTATGCAGATTTTCATCGAAATTCAGCAATTTGAAGTTTTCTTATATTTTATATAGTTCACTTTCATTTTCATTTCTTTCCGCACTAATTTTGCTTGGAAGAATTTTTGAAAAATGTTGTAAACTAAAAACCCTTACGACTGGATTTGAACTGGCCTGCTGAATGATAATAAATATGTAAGAATACTTCACATTATAGTATATGCGTAACAAGGGTTTAAAACTTGAAGAAATAATCCCAGATCAGGCGCTGAGGGTGGAGTTCGGAGATAAAACTTACCGCTACAAACATCCAAGTTGGCTCGCTTTTCTTATTAAATCTTTCCAGGTAGGAAATGGAGCCAGCTTTGCACTTGTTGGTTTTTCAATTTAATGAACATTAAGTGATTATATTTTGAAATACTTGGACTACTCAACTTACAATTGCCAGCTGCAAATTGTCGCCACCAAGCTCTAGTTTAATTTTCCTCAAACTTCCTACCATGCCCAGACACGGTCCACACCATTCCGAATATATATCAAGCACTGCAAATGTATATATAGATATATAATTGTGTATAGATATTATAATATCTAGTACCCAGTAGTCCTGGTCGTTGTAGAAACTTTTCAAACTCCTCATCCGTGCTTATATCCGCTTGGAGCTGCTGAACTCCTCCCTTCTTTGCCATTTCTTGCGAAATGACTCCCAAATTTATTCAGCTTTGCAATTTGCCAATGCTTTCTGCTTATCATTGCATCAATTATTGATTAAACTTTGGAAGTTGTGGCAAAGGGGCGCCGGTGTTGTCAAGATAACGTAGTATAATAAAACAACTAACCATTAACTCCCAAGTTCAAATAACGGAGGCTCGTCTGCTTCAAAAACCGGTTCAGTAACGAAATCTCTTCGAAAGCAACTGTACCAAAAAGCACAAATTTAGTTTGACTAAAGGATAATATTCTGATTTTGGAACCTGTTTGAATAAGGAGTATTGATAGCAAGAACAGTTAGGAAACTTCGGGTTTCCGAAGATTCAATGAAACTAGAACTAATGTCTAATTTCGGGGTGCCGAAGATATATGTATATACTCGTATAATGTTTTCTTAATTATCGACAGGCTGTGCTATATGATATAGTTGTTCGATTAGTACCAAATTAGGTCAGCCTGTACATAATGAAACTGCGATTTGGTGAGTTAAAATATCTTCATAAGCAAAGTTTTTCATACTAACCAATACTTAACCGATTGTTCCTATGGGAGCTATAAAATATAGTAATTCGATTTGAGCCAGAATTGGCCAGTCTTTAATGAAACTTTGATTTGGTGAGTTTGGTTAAAATATCAGTAGGATTTTGATCAAATTTGCTCAGTTTGTAGAAGCCTTACTGTTATTCTGATTTGGTGAGTGAGCTCCCGAACAAGTTCTCCTAGAACAACTATATAATAGAGTAATCACATGAGCCAAAACCATATAAAGCAGAATAAAATGTGCAATTTTCGAGCTTGATTCAAATATTTGTAAAAGTTTTGACTAAACTGTAAACACCATAGATACAGGCGAACAGATACAGATACAGGCTGGCTATATATACTTAGGTCATCGTCCTGATCAAAAACGTATGCACTTTAAAAGGTCTTGAAATAAAGTAGTCTAGAAATTTGATAGAAACTTAACTATGGACTTTCTTGCATGACAAACAAATTTTGGATTATCTAAGTAAAAACATACGTGTTAAACGAGTATACATTTCCATCCCCTTTTCCCGGCCGCTTAATTACTATGCTTTGGTATCCATGTTGAAAGAAAATCAATAAATCAACAGCAGGTTAATTTGATTTGTGGGTTCGTTGACCTACCATGTAAGATGTAAGGCAATGTGAAATAGTTTGTAATTTGTTGAATTCTTTCAATGATTTATAAGTATTTGTAGATCTTTTGAATTCAATATACAGTGCAAAAAACGCATAATACGTAGACATAATACAAAGATACGCACCATACAATATACTTATGTACATGGATACATAATTATGTATAAATATATGCTTATGTATACATATATGTATCTACATATATATCTAAAATACCATTTGAAACGGTTTACATTTAAAAAAAGAATTATGGAAATATAGATGCGTCCTCTTCTGCTGCTGCTGCTGCTGCTTGCTGACTGTCAACATAGTTGCCACAATTGGAGACAGAATCAAGTGCAACAGTCTCAGCGGGGGGGCAACTCCAACAAAGGACAAAGACCAAGCGAATTGGAAACCTTTATGGGAACCAAGTCCTGATGCCATATCTCCTGGGAATGATGCTGCGCAGATATATTGCTTATTAGTGTTTTTCAATTCTTCATTGTGTAATTTGTTTGTTTTTGTTTTTTTTTTGTGTGTTTTTTTAGGCGTTTCGTGAATGGTTTAATGCTTTTTTGGTTTTGCCTTTCGTAGTAGTTGGTCTCAGTTGTGGTTGGTGTAAGTGTTAAGTGTAGTTTAAAGCATGAATGTTGAACAAATGTGCATGACTAGACGCAGTTGGACAGTGCGACGAGCGTGTTTGCTTATTCCAGGCCTAGCATCCAATTGATGCCTTTAACTATAAAAAATATGAGCGGCTGCCAGGCGACCAGCCAACGAATCCAATCGAGCAGTCGTCCATACAGCATATGCGGCTTCTCCCACCTGCAAGTTAATAAATAATATACAAATAAGCAGCATTTATATGACAACAACTACATACGGATTGCGAAACATCTTCTGTAAATCAACCTTCTCTTTGCAGTAGGGACACGTTTGCTTTTTGCCAACAATACACCAGCCTCGTATGCAGAACTCATGAAAAACATGATTACAAGACAACTTGTATGTATTCTCAATGACGCCCTCCTCCTTTTCGGAAACCAGCAGCTGATTGCCGCACACAGCGCACACATTCTGATCCAAATGGCGCGTGGGCATGCCTTGCGGTGTGTAGTACTATAAAACGAGCAACAATAGAAATCTCAATCCCTGAACTCTAGGTACTTCAATTCAAAACAACTTACGCCAATGGCAGCGGCCATTTTATCTGAACAAATCTCGGAAATATCACGACCAAGTACACCAATGTACAGGCCATAAAAACAGAACATAAGACCGACATCCATCCAAGTATTTGGCGGCTGTGAGAATATATAGTTCATGCCCAAAAACGCTGCCATAATGACCAAATAGCCAACAAGGCCCAGCCCGTAGCTCAGTTTATAGATAAAGTAGAACCATTTGTAGACAAGCCTGCGAAATATATATGTAGATACATATTTGTATGTATATAGAAATCAATGTAAGCTCTTACCTGGGCGTTGTGCCCTGTATAGGCTTGGTTGTGGCACGTCGCATAACAAGCGCTGTGATTATTGTGAATATCAGCCAGATAACGATGAAGCGTATCCAAAGAAACGAACAGGAGATAATCAGTGGAATCAGCCACATGGCCATTAGTGTGACAAATGCGTAGGATCTGTAGTGGCGTTTCTTCCACTCGACGAGTATGATCTGGGCAATGACTAGCGTCATAAACAGTATGATAACCATTTCGGAGTGCATTGCATCGTGACCCTTGTGCTTTTCCACCATCAACTGGTGCTCGGCTCTGTATATGTAGAAAGATATTTAGCATGGAAACTGTACCTTGAACCGGCCAATTATATGAAATCTAGTTTCATTTACTTACCGCATACGCTCCTCCGGCGTCATTTCGTCCAGGGACTGTGGGTATAAATCAAAGGAGAGGTATTAAAGTTGCGTCTGAGCTTGTCAAAACCTATACCCTTACCTTATTGAGGTCCACTGGGGCATGGAGGTCCATGTGTTGTTGACGCATTCTGTCACTTTGTGGCGGCGCGTACACACCTAGGCGTCGTCTACGTCTTTGTGGAATTTTGTCGACAGTTTTTGTTTCAACTTACAATTTATCTAAGTAATATATTTTCTGTATAGAAAACAAATAATAATGGCAATATTACATATTGTCCCTGTTTGCCTATCAGTGGCATTGCCACTTGCCAGCGAACGCTCCACGGCGTTGCCATTTGTCAATGCGGCAGAGATTAGATGAAAGAGATATAAACGTTTCGTTGCAACTTACACTGTCATGCACATTTTTTTTTTATTTAAAAAAATGCAAATTTGTCAATTATTGAAAAGGAATTGTTTGAAAGTATGTACTAAATTTTAAGCAACTGTAACGTCTGTAGCTAGCGTTGCCACGTACGCGCACTGATGTCATCTGTTCGATAATCGCTTATCGATAATTTACACTATCGACGCTTGGCAACACTGCTGCAATTGTTTATAATCTTGCAACAAGGAATAAGGGGCTTTAATCCCAGTATATACATATATAAAGACACAAATATATATATATACACATATAAAATGCAAACCGAAAAATGGGGCGAAATGCCCATGGAAGAGGAGAGCAACGAGTTCACGTCCGACAAGTATGTGCCCACAGCCGCCAAAGGGCCCAAATTGGATGAAATTCGACAATGCGGCGATATTGCGACGGCGGATGCACGGTAAGTACAGTGGTATCTGCCTCTGACGAACATAAACATATCCTATGTCTTAGCGCAAAAATTGAGCTGAAAAGCGCGGTGATCACACAGACGATCGAAGTAATGAAACAAACAGAAGTCCTACAGTCCCTAATCGACACTTATTCGAATAAAAATGTAAGCCGTAATATTAATATTTGATTACAATAATTGAGAATGCACTGTACGTAGGGTTCTTCGAATTATCTGCTAAATCCATGCCAAATGATACCTGAGGTGGACTTTCCCCCCGAAAATGCCGCTGATTTGGTAGGCGAACAGAAGTTTCAGAAGCCCATTTGGTTTATTCCGACCGTGGACACGCCGTATTCGCGTGGCGATCCGCAGCCTTATCCGGCGGTCTCCACCAATACCTGCCGCCACACGATGCGCAAAGTCATGTGCGGGCTTTTGCGACTGGCCGGCTTCACCGACTGCTCCGAGTCAGCCATCATGCTGTTGACCGATGCTGCCCAAGAGTTTATGATTAGCTTCATCTCCGAGTATCGCGGCTACTATGATATTTCAAGGAAGCTGGAAAGATCAACAATGCTGCATCTGCTGCCACTCGAGCAGGCCTATTTTAGTTTGACGGGCACATCCATGACGCAGTTGCACAATTACTACAAGCATAAGGTGATAACGCGCAATCGCGCTGAGATCGCTGAGTTCAATAGCGTACTGCAGGAGTATGACAAGCTGATGAAGGAGAGTCAAAGCAGCATGCAGAAGATCCAACAGCACAATGAATTCAATGGCAATGACTTTCTCAACATACTGGAGATGCAGCCGGGCGATGATGGCGGCAACAGCACAACCGGCAGCAGCAGCATGGGCAACATTGTTAGCGACATGCTGCAGGAACTGCAGGAACTGGGCGGCAGCACCAACTCCAGCATCTCGCTGGGCAACGTTAGCAACGGCCAACAGCAAATGCTTAACAGCAATGCCTTATACGGTCTCCTCGATGGCCAGATGAGCAACGCTAGCTCGAATCTGGCCAGCACAAGTAGCTACCAAGCTAATTTTGATACATAATTAGGCCAAACGACAAGTTACGTCATAGTTGGTAAGCCAATTATAAACACAAATTCCTCAGCTCGTTATATTTATACCGATTCAGAGAACTCTGTACAAGCCAACCAATCCGCCGGATCACAAGTGGAAATTGTTTCTTGGATTGGGCGAAGATGAGCCCCCAAGTTCCATAAACATGCCAGCAAATAGTCGTAACATTCGATTGATCAACCACAAGCAACTTAACCCAATCGAGACTGAAGTCGGAATATTTACTTTACCACACCGATCGGCAGGATGGCCTTAAAATAATATTAAGTAGTAGTCTTAGGAAGGCGCTAAGTTGCGTCAATAATTCTAACTCTATAAGCAACCTAAATCGAACAGGCAGAACATGTCAGTAAGAAGAATTCAACTCTTGAGATTTCAAAACAGAATTTTTGTCGACTTTGAAGGAACGAAGGGGATTTTAATACACCTAGGACCTGATGAACAATGTGAGATCTCCTGCAGAGGAGACCAGTCCTCTTTATTAAACCTAATAATAAATAGTCTTTTACATATATTGGTCAGCATTTGGCATTTTTATTCTTTTTCCTACTTTGGCATATCTTATTCTCGTTCCATTTGTTTTTGCGCCGCTGTGCGGTGAACTCATTTGTGGGCTCTATCTCATGCAGATCTCGGCAGTTTGGTTTATTGCAGTCTTTGTACTCAAAGAGTTTCTTATTCGAACGCTTTGCCCAGCAATGCATGTCCTGACCACTCAGTATGGCCTCACCGCTGACTGCAACTGCCGCCAGCGATGGCGGCTCCGCTTCCAGTTGCCGCCGCTTAATCGTGGGCCTCTTTTGTGGCGCTGTTTCCTCGATGATGTCGTCACACAGGTAGCAATCGCTATTGGCAAGAAGTTTTACTCGGTTTATGCATGGCGTCTGCTTCGCATCCTTCTCCCCTTCGTGTGATCCCTTGTCCGTCTGCTTATGAGGCGCACAGAATTCAATTTGATTTTGTATTATGCTGCTAAGCTTACGCCAAATGTGTGTCTGCATTTGTTCGCTTATTTGTAGATCGCTGGCGTCTGCTGCATTCGCATTTTGCTCGGCTAGATAGCGTTCGCTCTTCTCCGGCTTGGCCGGTTTGGGTGGCTCAGGTTCTGTCGGCTTTTGGAACATGGCATTTGTGAGCAGTGTGTGATCGGCGGCCTCTAGAAACTGTCGCATCTGTGCATCATCTTCCTCGTCGGAATCAGTGTCACTTGCTTTGCTTTTTTTATTGCGTGACATCTTAGAAATTCGCTGCGGACTACTGAAATTGTTTGTTTATTCTTGTTCTGGCCCCAAACGGTTGATTTACATACATTCTGCTGTGGCTCACTTATCGATACCTGTTAATGACCGCACGTGCTTGTCGATAACGATATGTCAGTGCCTGTCGATACCGATAGCCGCAACCAGTTGACCTCAAACAGCGATTAATGCAAGTCATTCAAATTGGTTGTAACGGTTTATTACAAAATATAAGCATATAAAAAAAAGACGTTAAAATAGAATTTTTACACTACAGTTGCAGCTTCCATTATTACTGTACATGCATAAATATATGATTCATTACGCAACTGAGCTACAAAGTCCACAATTGCTGACGGGACACATTTTCATTTCCAGATCCTCGCCAACGCGCACAACGGCAGCCATGCCGTTTTCCGAGTGTGGTGATATGTGACAGTGGAACATCCAATAGCCAGGACTGTCTGAATTGAAGTGTATGATAGTATATCCAAATGCTGGCACCTGCACCGAATCCTTCAACGGAGCTCCGCGTCCGCGTCGGGGCAACGGTGTACGCCGATCGATATCCTCGATCTGTCCGATACGCTTCTCGCCGAGCACACCCATGCCCACCACGCGGAACGTGTAGCCATGCAGATGGATGGGATGTGGTGTATTCGACTTGCTGGATATCACAAACTCGACGTTCTTATTCGCCGGCACATGGATGACATTGGAGCATTTGCAGTGGCGACTCTTGCAGTTGAAGCCGAGCGCCGCCTGCTGCGAACTGTTGCAGAAGAACTGTCCAATGCCCAGGTTGCGTGTCTGCAGGAACGACAGCTTCGGCATGCTGAAGCTAATGTCGTCCATTTGAAAGCGGAAACCTTCGCCCCGGAGCTCCACCGCATTCATGCTGGTGTAGTAGGTGACCGTGGGATTCAATGCCGGCTCGATGTGTCGCGCATTCAGGCTGACCAGCGAGATGCTCTGGGCGCTATTCCCGCCCGCATCGTCACCCAGCTCGTTGAGCATAATCCCGGGCGCATCGTAGGCATAGCTCAGCGTACGTGTGTCCAGTGCCCGTGGATCAGCGTCCTGATAATGCAGCACGGCCTCCTGATGTAGCTGATTCTTGGCACAAAAACTGTAGCCCTTGATGCGTATCCAGTAATTCTTCACATCCTGATTAGCGTGCAGCACAAAATCAAAACGCTCAGCGCCATGGAACATTATCTTCTGCACCTCGACGGGCTCAATGTCGTTGCCATCACTGGCTATGACCACCAGGTCGTGATTGTCAATGCTCAAGCTAATGGGACAGTTGGAGACTCCTGCAGGCAAATATCAAAAATGTAAGTTTCCGAACTCCACAACTATACTATATACCTTGCATACTATTTGGTTCAATCTGATGACTCACCATTGAAGATAACACGGAAACGATAGCGACCGCCACGTATGACCCCAAATGTGGCATATAGTGTGGGCTTCGCCTTGGTGTCCTTTTTCATGTTGCGACCACGTCCGTTGATGAGTATATTCTCCGCGACGCTCTCATCGAAGTTGTGCACCCAGTCCTGTATCATGATCACATGCTCCGATTGATCAAAGTCGTACAGATGCGCATGGGGATTCAATTTGATCGGCTGGCGTACAATCAATGGTCCTGCCAGCCCGAATGCCCGTTGATGCTCAGTGTGGCTGTGCCACCAATTGGTGCCTCCATGATCCACCTCGAAGCGATAGCGAAACGCCTGGCCCGCCTCAATCGGATACTGGGTAACATGTGGCACACCGTCCATGTGTGGCGTGGAGCGCTGATGTATGCCGTGCCAGTGTACAGTGGTCGTCTCGTGCATGCTGTTGATCACATCCGCAACGATGGTGTCGCCGTAGCACACCTCAATGGACAGGCCCGGCAGCTTGCCGTTGACAACCATTACCTGGGACTCCAGGCCGTCGGCGTATTTGCAGTCATCGTTGCGCGGTTCCTGTTCGGCCAGTTTGAAACTATCGATATACTCCTTGCCATTTAGCTTGTAACGGTATTTCGATTGTAAATATCGCTTGCAAGTGTCCGCCATGGTGTCATCGTAGTGCACTACCATGTAGTAGTAGCAGGTCATGGGCTGCTGCTCGACGCAGTCGCGCTTGCAAGGATGTTGTAGATCCTTATCAGCGTAACGCCATTGCGAGGACTCGCTGGACGACAGCTGTGGATACAATTGCTTGATGCGCTCATAGTTGCTCACAATGCGCTTGCCGTCGGCATCTGAAATGGTAATCGATCGATCAGTTATCGATAACAAGGTGAGCGCAAACAATTGGTATTTGAAATGGCAAATATCCTGTATCACCTTGTATGCCATTGATTTGCACAACAATAAGGCTACTAATCAAAATAATTGTTTTTACTAAATTAAGTTGCATGGTCTTTTGAGAGAATTGCGGTTAAGTGTTTACAAAATGCCTGTGGCAATGGCAGAGAATGCCCAAAACATAACTGTTGGGCAATTTCCGCTGTCAGTTCCTTTTGTAAGCAATAGCAAAATCAACATTGTGCGATATTTCCAGAAATTGCTTAGAATTTGCTTGTCGGCCTTGTCGAACATGTGGTAATGGTTAATTGAAGATTGTTCGCAATGCCGCCAGAAATCGTACACACAGATACAGATACATAGATACAGTATACAAAATTTTAATTTCCAATGTTGTGACCCAGCTGCTGATTCATTGTTGGGGGAACAACCATTTTTTTTTTATTGTAATTTAAATGCCTTGGCCCATTTCTTGTGTGAAAAAATACAGCATATGACCTTGAGGAATTCCCAATAATCATTATGATGCATGTACTATACTTAAATTGAGAATTGGAATTACATTTTGAGCTGTTTTTGCTGCTAATTTGAATTTGAATGTTTGGCCAGTGTTGCACAGCGCGTAGCGAACAGTGCTGCAAGCTAAGTTCTTATTACAAACAAATGAAAACAAGACAAGAAAAAAAATGGTGGCTGCGAGATAGTAAAGGTAGGTAGAGCTAATTTGCACACTTTGCTCCTACTACTTCAGTATTGTTTTTATATATCTTTATCTCTTGATAACTGGCCCGTTGGTAAAAAACAACGTATATGTATGTTTGTCTGTTTGTAAGAGATTACATGTACTCATTTATACAGACGCTAATCAAAATGCTTGAGGCGCTCTCATATGAACAGTGGCCAACAAAAGTCTCTGTGCGACCCCTATAAAGGTCAACTCTTCTTACTACCTGTACCCATAAAATGGGTAAAAAGCGGGTATTGGATCTGTGCAAATGCATGTAACAGGCAGAAGGGGACATCTCCGACCCTATTAAGTATATATATTCTTAATCAGTATCAAAAGAGATTTCGATTTGGCCATGTCCATCTGTCTGTCCATCTGTCCGGATGAAGGCGTCGATCTCAGCAACTATAAGAGCTAGAGACACCAAATTTTAAATGTAGGAAGCACAGCCACGACTTAAAATGCTTCGCTTGCGCTGTCGCTTGTGCGTAAATGTACGAAGAAGCGATCGGAGATATTCGACCTGGCTACAGGGAGTTTCGTAGTCGGGTATACTCGACTAGAGCATTCTTACTAGTTTTTTTGGAAATTTTATATTCATATAGAAGAAAGAGTTGTATGAAAATCAATTATATGTACTTTATATAGTCTGTTCGATGTGAACAATATGGAATGACTATCGGAACATAGCTGTCTTCGGCACTACGAAGTTTAGCTTTCGTTTATATTTAAATTGAACGGAAAGAAGAATGCTGGGGCACGTACATATGTAGACTTTTGTCGCAGACTGTTGTATACTGTGTATGTGTGTGTATGCAGTATAAACAAACCAAGCCTAAGAACATTGTACTGAATTAGAATTTCGATTTCATTTAGTCTTATCACATCGCATTTTCGCTTGTTTTGTTTTGTTTATGAGTGCTTGCGCGCGGGGCCTGCGGGCCAACAAGATTGTTGATTATGCAAAATAAAGAAAACAATACAAAATTCAAGTAAAATAAGGCGCAGTGCAACAAAACATTGGACTATACACACATACATATGTACATATACATATGTACGAATAGGTACATAGAGGTAAAAAATTAATACCTAGACAAACCGCACATAAAAAACAAGTTTAACGCCTCGGCATCGAATCGCCCCCCAATTGGCGGCTGTTGGCGCGGCATGAACTTCATTAGGCATTTCATATTGCAAACGAGCAGACGCAGTTGCAGTCGCAGCGCCGCCACTCCTCTGCCACTGCCACTGCCACATAACGGACACAATCTGCACAAGCAGCAGCCGATAAGAAGAAGAACAAGAAGAACGCTTACAACAAAGTTCGGTAAGCTTATCATGTGATCGGGTGGCAACGCCAGGCCGCTGTAATTGTTGTTGTCATGAATTGCGATAGAAATTTCACAACATTCGTTGTTAACAACTGCGCTTACTATTCTTGCTAGGCAATAACAATAACAACAACACACAAATGGATACCCTGGATACCACAATACATTCGGCGGGCATTGCCGAGGTCCACAATGTGCCCATGAGCGTTATAAAGCGGCCAATACCATCCGTTTTGGACGAGCTGAAAGTTCAGTCACTTATGGCCACGATCAATGTACGTACGCCTAATGCTTATACTCGTATTTGTCACACTGAAAGCATTTTCACTTTCTGTCCACTCTCTCTTTTCTTTATTATGCCCACAGGCTGAGGCTGGCGAGGATGATGTGCCACCGGTTGATATCTTGTGGATTGTTGGCAGCAATGGGGGCAATTATTACTTTAGCTTTGGCGGCTGTCATCGCTTTGAGGCCTACAAACGTCTGAATCGGGAGACCATTAAAGCTAAACTAGTCCGTTCCACATTGGGGGATCTTTATCATTACATGGGCTCCAGTGCGCCCAAACATTTGGATTAATCTTATATTTGATAGAATATCATCATATCTTTGTTAATACACATAATTAATAATTATATTATCTTTTTTTTTCATAAACAAGACTTTTTATTACTGGCCCACCTACAATATGGCGGCAAGCTCAGCTTGAAAAGTCGTAATCGATAGTTTTCAGTGCATATTATTTATCGAACGTTACAAGAATTCAAAAATCAGTGTAAATTTCGCTTGTTGACTGAAATTGCTCTCAAGCATCTTAGCTTTCAGGTCCTTAGACTTTTGCTTAGTTTTCCTTTAAAAATTTTTGAAATAAACAAGGCTCTAGCTCGGTTTTGAAACGATTTGAATTGAGCCCGGAATTTCAGTTTTGTTCGTACTCTGAACTGAACTGTTGTCTATAAAATGGCCGAATCTAGAACCAAATCCAACAGTTATTTTCCCAACAATCTGTTAAAGATTTCAACCAATAGTTGGGTTCAATGATATCTAATACTGGGTTCACGAACCGAGCCCAGTCGGACGCCTCTATATCGATTGGGCTGATGATGCTCATCAAGAATATATATATACTTTGTGGGGTTGTAAGCATCTCCTGCAATGCGTTATTACACATTTCGTGTCTACATTATAATACCCTCTTTATACAATATCAAAAAATAAATAATAATAATTATCTAAATTGTTATATTCCAGCTGTTAAGATAAAACAATATCTAATCTCTGTTTTAAGCAAACTTGAACGCTGAATTAAATTGAATAAATATCCTTTTCCCCTTGAGAATGGGAAATTATAATATCCTCCTACAATGGGAGTGGGAAATTATAATATCCTCCTACCCTCATCATTTCACAATTCAGCTTCAACTCATGAGAGCCCACGTGCTGACAAACTACCAGGCGAACAGAAATCATAGAAGGTAACTTGCTGTTAAACGCGCTGTTAAGCTTGCAAAATTGTCAGTACTATGTTAATTAACAGCTGCCCTTGCGAGAGTTTACAGCGAGTTTTAAAGCAGTGACCTTCTGTTCGTTATGTAGTTCATTCAAATATCCGCTTTCCTTTGAAAATTAACGGCGAAAGCTAATTATTTTAACCTCGTATTTTGGCAGGCAAGGAGGCTAACTTACAAATTTACACTTTTGAAGATGAAATTAGGATCCTTTTTAGTGAGTGTTCCAATTTATCCTGCCTGAATACCATACTAGCTGTTAAATTAGCGACCTTCCGTTTTCAAGGTATGTATGTGGCGGGAAGATGACAAATTATAACTTTCAAAGGCAATAGGGAATGTAAAAAACATCCTTTATATAGTTTGGGGTACCTCCAAGTCGCTCACCATCGACTTGAGTTGTTTTTCTAAAAGGAAAAGAGAGCAAATAGTTTTCTTTGACATCGTAAGGGTTTCTATAATGCTTCCAAAGCAATCGAAGCTCACATACGCAGTTCACACACGCTGATGCAGGACAGGCTCCATACGGAAATGGCAGGCATGTTAATCTCTTGAACTAATACATGTACGCGCATTTACCAATACATATGTGCGAAAGCTTAACCAGTCCAGTACAAAGGTAGGAACACAATGAATATGTAATGTAAAAATTGTACATGTGGTTTATTTACTGACTAAAGTGTATAAATACATAAAAAAATAACTGCCTATATATTTATTCGATTATAAAAATATTAATAATTGCTATTAGTTACGATTTTGCTTTAAGTGACGCGATTACCAAAGAAAAGGCGAACGCTCGCGTAGAATGCGCAGCCCATAACGCTGCCATTCCCGCTGCGTAATCCACAACTCCCGGGCGCTCTCCAGCACCGACATAATGGCAGCGCCCTTCCAGGCAACCATGCCCACATCCATGCCCTTGGTAAATACATTAACCTCAAGGCCCGCGGGTACCTGCTGTATAATGCGCTGCTCCAGCCAGAGGGCCAGGCCGCGTATCTTGGCGCTGCTGCCCACCAACAGAATGGCGCCAAACATTTTGCGGCGCGTCTCGTAGCTCATGCAGCGTCCAATCGAGCGTATGATCGCCTGATCCAGGGATACTACTTGCCCGCCGGCATTGTAGTACCAGGCATTGATGGCACGAGGCTGCTGCTGGTGATATTGCTGATGATGATTGTTATGGTAATGGTTATTCGCATGTGACTGCTGATGGTGCGAGTTGCTATTGCTGCTGGCCGTCGTCTCATCCTGATCGACCACAATCAGCTCATCCTCGTCGGCAGTGATGGGCACCTGTGATTTGTTCGAGCTTGACGTTGTCGATATTGTTGTTGTGGTAGAGCTTGACATAATGCTCAGATCGCCAGCTCTTACGCCATTGCGACGGGCCGTCTCGCGCAAATATTCCGCATCGAAGCAATCCTCACAGTCGTATTGATCCTGCGCCGATTGCTGTGTTTGCACGCCACGAGCCCTGCCCGTGATGTTGAGGAGCTCGGTGTGAAAGAGCGATAGCGGCGCCATAATGGCCTCATCGCCCACCTGGAGCGTATAGCGCACCCATTGACCATTTGGCTTGCGCAGCGTAAAGTGCTTCTCATGTGCCCCACACACATTTGCATACAAATGGCAGTAGCGCTCCTTGAGCTCGTCCAGCAGATGGGCATCCACATAGCTCTCCTGCAGGCTGCACTCGCGATAGGGAAAGCCGCATTTCCGCAATAGCATCAGCAGCACCTGATCTATATCGCCGCCACCATAATTGAGCCGCACGCGCGCGTCCAGCTGCGAGATGCCATCCTCAATGCAGGCTATGGAGGTCTTCTGGGCGCCAATGTCCACAACGCAGCCATAGCCAATGCCCGCACCATAAGTGGCCGCCACACTGTCCTGCACCAGAAAGCAGCGCTGAAATCCCAGCCGCTGAAGCAGCAGCGTCATTGCCTCGCGCAAATGTCGTCGCACGTAGACATCATTCACAACGAGGACGGCGCTGTGTGTGCTTAGTTCTCGCAGCGATATGCCCAAACGCTGCTCCAGCGCATACGACCATATGTGCTCAAGGTGAGAGAGCGTTGCCTGCAGCGAACCGCCCTTGGCCTTGTGCACATTCAGCTCGCCACGTTTGATCGGAAAATGTATGTCATAATTGCGCGCATCGAAGGAGCTTAGCCTCAGTATTTGCTCATCGTATAGTATCGTTGCGTCGCGCCTCCAGTTTTTATGCTCCTCAGCGCTAACGGGCGGCGGCACCTTCTCGGCCATGCTGCTCCGATTGAAGTTCGCCAGCTGCTGCGGCGGCGTCGCAACGCGCAATCGATTCTGATCATCGACAATGCAGTGCTGCAGTATGCGAGAGACAGCCAACCGTTGCTCCTCGAACTCCACCTGCAGCCGTGTGGGATTAATGCTGTCCAGGGGCGGCAGCAGCGGATCGTGATGCGGCCAGTCGCCCCCCTTGGGTGTTCGTCGGTAGGCGATCGCATGCAGTATAGTCAGCGGATTTAGGTCGGCAGCACGCCCAATGCGCAGATTTTGTGAGCCCGGATGTATTATTATGATTTTGGGGGCTTCCAAAGGCTGGCAGGGCGGCTTTGCCTGCGATATACGGCCGCTGCTCGTGCTGCTCGCCCGCGAACGCCTGCGAATAAATTGTGCATGAGGGTTTTTCTGTGTGTGTATTTGATTAATTGCCATGTATACTCACTGCATTATTTCATGAAAATGTGGTGAAGCGGCGGCGGCTGCCGGCGGAAATATTTATTGGCTTGCATGGTAGTTGATATTATCGAATCGATAGCAACTGTGTACGGTAATGCTAGGTTTCCATCAGAGAGTATTTCTCTATCACATGCGCGATTCATCGCAGTGTTGTCAGTGTTACAATAATGATGATATTTTATGTAATAAGAAATGCATACAATGCGAAAATATAGAGGCAATATTTGATTTAAGGCAATTGCTGTTCGAAAAACTGAATGCAAGTAAAATAATTATTAATGTTATTAAAAACTGCACGTTTCAGTGACGTAGCAGGCAGCAATATACCGTGTGTAGTGTCTGCATATCGATAATGCAAATGTTCTATCGGTCTATCGGTATGTCGATAACACTTCGTCAAGGAACGTGCTGCGCTATTTGTTGTTAATGACGATCTAATTGTGAAATTCCAAAATCAGATTAGTAAGAGCACACTCACACAGACGGACACGTATAAAAATGTCGCAATTCACGTGCATGAACTGTGATGCCCGCTTTGCCAAGCCGGAGATACAGCAGGAGCATTACAAAACCGACTGGCACCGTTACAATCTGAAAAGGCGCGTGGCACAGCTGCCGCCCGTTACAGCCGAGGAGTTCCAGCAGCGCGTGCTGAGCGCCCGCCGCGCCACAGAGTCGGCCATCCAGGAGCAACAGATGAGCGTCTACTGCACGGCCTGTCGCAAGCAGTTTGGCAATCAAAAAGCCCACGACAATCATCTCAACAGCAAGAAGCACAAAGAGTCTTTGGCACGCTTCGAGCAGCAGCTAACTGAAAGCGACACACAAAATGCCCCCGCTCTGTGCATCAAGAGCATTGTGGAGCCACGTCCGCATCCCGCACTGGCGGCGGCTGCCGTCGGCAAGGGTCGTCTGGCATTTGCCGAGCGCGCCATGCAAGTGGACGCCGATGAGGACGCTGGCGATGACGAAGACTTTGAAGACGTTGAAGAGGAGGAGGTAAGTGACGCTGAGTGGCACACGCTGAATGCCATGAAATTCATCAGTCATTGCACATTTCAGGTTGATTCAGATGAATGGGATAAAATAGCCGAAAATCCGCTAACCGAACGGGATTGCCTTTTCTGCACACATCAAAGTGAGGATTTGGTGGAGAACCTCAAGCACATGTCTGTCACACATTCGTTCTTCATACCCGATACCGAGTACTGCACGGACATTGAGGGCCTGCTCTACTATCTGGGCGAGAAGGTGGCCAACTATTTCATCTGCCTGTGGTGCAACGATCGTGGCAAGACCTTCTATTCCCTGGATGCTGTGCGCAAGCACATGCTCGACAAGGGCCACTGTCAGATGCTGCACGAAGGCATCGCCCTAGCTGAATATGCCGAGTACTACGACTACAGTGCAAGTTATCCGGATAATGTAAGTCCTGCCAAAGAGTCCAAGTGGCAACATTTAAGGAAAATTCCTTTCCGAAAGCAGGCATAAAACTAATCATATCTATCGCGTGCTCTCTCTCTCTTTCTACAGAAAGAAGGCATGGACATTGATGAAGAGGTTGTGCCGGATCTGCTCGACGGTGACGAGTATCAGCTGGTGCTGCCCTCTGGCGCCGTCATTGGGCACCGTTCGCTGCTGCGCTACTATAAGCAGCGTCTGCATCCAGAGCGCGCTGTGGCGCTTAAGAAATCCGATCGCAAGCTCCATCATGTGCTGAGCCAGTATCGCGCTCTTGGCTGGACACAGACACAGCAGCAGGCGGCGGCGCGGAAGGCGCGTGACATTCATCTGATGAAGCGCGTCCAGTCCAAGTGGCAGATGAAGCTGGGCACCAAGGCCAACAAGTTGCAGAAGCATTATCGCGCCCAGGTGTTGATTTGAACGAATGTAAAACAAATAACCAAAACAAACTAAGAAACAAACAAACAGAAAGAACTCAAAAATCTTGTGGCTTTTTTTTTGTCGCTTAAGTTAAGCAAATTTGTTTTCATTTAAAATTACTGCGATTTCTCTGCAAATAAAATTACATAATTTAAATTAAAAATTAAATAAAATTTACTTTTGATTCTGTATGTAAAATTATATCGTTATCGTTACACTTACAGCATAAATTTAGTCATTAAAACTAGGTAAAAAAAAAAACACGGTTCTAAATTATAAGAACTGCTAACTGTAAACTTAATGAGCGATGCACGTGTGTGGGTGTGAGCGAGACGGCTGCATTGTGAGTGTGTGACTTAAATAAACCGATGCATATGTATGTATGTGTGGGTGAGTGAGTGACTCTAAATTTAATCTAGCTATATATGTATGTATATGTGAGTACGTATGTATGAATGTGCAATAAATAGCAGTGTCTGCTGGCGAGCTTAAAGAACGGAAGAGCAGCACACAACGAGAGAGAGAGGAGAGATAAAGCTCCTCCAGCCCACGCGCCTGTGTGTGTGTGTGTGTTTGTTTGCCAGAGGCGATCGTCGGTATACACAAGATAAAAATTAAAAAAAAAAAAAATAATAGGAAATAATTAAATAAAATAAAACATTTTAAATTATACATAAAGACGGCAGGTAATGCTAATGTATAACTACAGGATTCTGTTGAACACATACGCCCACCATGGGCGACGACGAGGACGCGTCGCTGCTGACGCCCGCCGTTGAACTGCCGCCATTGCCGCTGCCGGGCGTTGCTGCGGAGGCTGGCAACGAAGCCGATGACGCTGCTGACGCTGGCAGCGCCATTGGCAGCGGCAGAGGCGCCAACGGCTGCGGATGATACAACAGCGCCGTATATGAGGCCGGTCCCGAGCCAGCCGGCCCACCGGCAGCCGAGGCGCTAATAACACTTGAATCAGTCATCATTAGATGCGAAGCGGCAGCGGACATGCCATAGTGATGCATTAGATCCAGCGGCAGCGATGCCGGCGCATAGCTGTGATGTGGCTGCGGCTGTGGCAGCGCTAGCGGCTGCAGCTGATGTTGTTGATGTGCGGCGGGTGGTGGAATTGGGGGCATCAGCAGCGGCGCTGTGCCGTTATGTTTAATGTTGTTAAAACTTTGATGTGGGCCAGCGTTAATGCCACCGCCGCCGCTGCCGCGCATGCGTCCAAACGGCTGCTGGCCAAGCCGTAGCGCAGCCGCTGCTGATACGGGCGGCAGCGGCGGTGGCGGCATATGCTGAGCATGCGGCGGATCACAGTCCATGGCGTGTGGATAGCTGCTGCCCATGTACATGTTACGGCGGTTGCTGCCAACGCCGCTGCTGTGATTTAAACTATTCAGACTGTTATTGTTGCTGATCGTCGCTGAGGACGTCGTTGGCTGCGCCTGCAGACTCAGCGCCGAAAAGTTCATGGCATTCGCCGTCGTTGTGTTGTTGTTTGTGTGATGCAGCAGCAGACCTGCAAATGTAAATTAACAGTTCAATGAAAGAGAGAGAGCTGTGAGAATAACAGAGCAGGGTTGCCACCTCTTTTTTTTTGCAAAAGTTAGTTGTTCATTTGTTTGCTTCTTCTTTTTTTTGTTGATTATATCATAAATTTTTATTGAAGGGTTTTTTCGTTTTTTTTGTAACTTTTTTAGTTTTAGTTTGTTTTTTTTTTGTAGTTTTCGTTTTTTTTGTTGGTTTTAACTTAATTGTTAGTAATCATTCATAAATTAATTCGTACTCATTAAACTTAAACCATCAGCTTTATGTTATAATTATATATAAATGCCACATATGCGTGAGTGTTGGTGTTGGTGTGTGTGTGTGTGTGTGTGTTTCTTTGTCTGCCTGTGTGTATGTGTGTGTGTGTGAGATTTGGTTTTCTATGTATTTGTTATTACATATGTATTACATTACTAAACAACTAAATGCATTTATTTCATTTCAAACCAGTTTTCTTTCGTGTAGTTCTCATCATTTATTTACTTTTGTTTTTTCTCTTTCTTCCTTTTTGCAATACTGTTTCGTTAAACGCTCATAGCTATGTATGTATGTATGTATATATTATGTAGGTTTTCTTTTGTGTTTGTGTTTCGTTATTTGCTGTTGCCTCCTTCAGAAAAAATATGAATGTTTTTTTTTAATTTTTACATATGTATGTGCTACATACGACAATGCATGTGTATGTATGTATGTGTGTGTGTGTGTGTGTGTGTAAGAGAACTGCTTTGTTGCTCGCTGTTAAGCGGCTGTTACGCTGCTGTTAAGGTGGGAACTCACTTCAATCATGATCGCGATCCAGGCGTGTACGTGTATTCAATAAAAAAGCAACAACACATACATACGACTCTGAGAGCACGTTCCATATGAAGGTATGCTAATGAGCGTAATTTGGCAACAACAAAGCTTCATGATCGGAGACAAATATCAAGCATATGTTGATATGCCTCTCCGATCAAGGAACTTTCGGTTGAGAGGAGTGCGCTCTTTAGTTTCTGTGATCGCGCTCATCTTGTTGGCGATCATAGACAAAGCTCACACGGACGACGCACACATGCATACTTCCACGCATACAACGATGCTGGATCGCGATCATGATTGAAGTGAGTTCCCACCTTAAGAGAACTGCTTGGCGTTCGTTTTTTTTCGTTTTGTTTTTATCTAGCTTTGTTGCTCGCTGTTAAGCGTCTGTTACGCTGCTGTTAGTTAGCATAGACTCTCTTGAAATGTTACGTATGTCTGCTCTCTCTCATTTTTTTTTACATTTATCTGGTTTTTCTCAGTGTATTTTCTGTTTAGTATTTGCTTGTTAAATTTTGTTGCGAGTTTTCTAAATATTTTTCTTTTCTTTGTTTTTTGGTATTCTTCTTTGCCTAAATCTAAATGCTTGCAATTTATGTTCCAAGTTGTTTTTTTTTAGTAATTTCCTTCTTTCTTTTTTCGCTTTTCATATGAAATATTTTCTGTCAGTGTATATGTTGCTGTGTGTGTGTTTGTGTATCGTTTTTAATTTGCAACTTAAACTTTAAACACTCTCTTTTTTAGCTATTAGTATTTTACATAACTTGTTAAAGTTTTTATTATTTTTATTTGTTGTTAAATTCTTGAATTGTTTACTCGGGGCTACCACTAAATTGTTGAATTATACATATACATATACATATATATGAATCTAGCTTTCTCTCTTTTTCTCTCATTTTCTCTCTTTTTCTCTCATTTTCTCTCTAGCTTTCTACCTACGTTTCGTTCTCTCTCTCTCTAGCTTTCCCTCTACGTTTCTTTCTCTCATTTTCTCTCTATAGCTTTCTCTCTTTGTTTTCTCTCTCTCTCTTTAGCTTGCTCTCTACGTTTCTTTCTCTCTCTAGCTTTCTCTCTCATTTTCTCTCTCTCTCTCTATTTGTGTATGTGTGTGTGTCTGTTTACTAAAAAATGAATTGATTTCCTTTTTGTTTCTCGCATAATTATTCATTCATGTATGTATGTATGTATGTATTGTATGTATGTATTGTATGTATGTATGTATGTATGTATTGTATGCATACACATGTATGTATGTATATGTCTGCGTGAGTGTATTTGTTAAATGCTAAAGTTGTTAGTATTGGTTTGCTTTTTTGTTTAAATTGTATAGATTGCTTTGAATCGTCATTTAAATAATGTTTTATGTACTTTAAGTTGCCTAAACGCTAAACTTTAAACGTTAACGTTAATTATATCGCTTGCTGATTTCTTTACTTTAATATTATTTTAATTTTCCTTCTTTTTTTGGTTTTTCTTTCTTCATTTTTGCTATTTTTACATGCCTAAAACTATGATTTGTGTTTAGATTTGGTATTTTTGCATGTTTCCTTTTGTTTTCTCTTGTTTTTATATCCATAATAAAAACTTGTCTATGTATATATGTATGTATGTATGTATATACCGTTTACTTGACAAAGCGGCTCAGACGCTGTTAGCGCGCTGCTAATTAACAGTTTAGCGCTGCTGTTAATATTTAACATTGCTTTCCTGCAGTTTAGCGCTGCTGTTAATATTTAACATTGCTTTCCTTTATAGATTAAGCACAATTTGTTTTTGTTTTTTTATAAGATTTCCTTGTGTAAATGTTTACGTATGTACTGCGTGTGTGAGTGTGTGTGTGTGTGTATGAATGGGGACGGGGCTTGTACAGAGTAGAAATGCAATGTTACTTAACAGTTACATGCAGAGAGAAACATATCAACATTTACAGATGTATGTATGTATGTATGTTTGAAGGGGAGTTGGAGTGAAGGAGAGGGTATGTGCTTATGTGTGTTTGTTTGAGTGCAGGAACTACGCCAATCAAAAAAAATGCCTTACATACTCATATTTTATGTCTGTGTGTGTATGTGTGTGTGTGTGTGTGTGTTTACAGCAAATGAGACTCAAAATGCATTTGGGGGACAGGGCAGGGCAGGGTAGGTCAGGGCGGGGCGGTACGATAGTAAGAGAGATCTTTTGTTTTGTTTTTTTTATTTAGTTTAGTATTATTTTCCGGTTTGTCATGTAAATATCACAAAAAGCGGCGCCTGGACTCGACTCATACTCAACTCTAGCCGCTGTTTAATACACAACACTAAAGAAATGATCCACTCAACCAACCACAATCGAGAGAGAGGGGGGGAGGGTGTGCGGTGCGGTGCGGGTGATATACATACATATGTATGTTTGTATGTATGTATGCATGTATGAGAGAACTTAGGGATTAGATAGATTTGTGGCAACGCTTTCAATTAAATATTTATTGCCATTGGAAGTATATATATATGTATGTATGTATATATAATCGTCAACCGTTTTACAACTATGTATGTATGTATGTATGTAGTATCAGTCTCAGTCTATACATATAAGAAATAACCTCTAAACATTCCAACGTTCCAGAGTTGCACAAATGATTCTTTTATATATGTATTTGTTTTTTTTTTTTGTTTTTTTTTTTGTTATATTTATTGACATTCACACAGACACACGTACACACGTGTGAGCGAGCGAGCGAGATAGCAAGCAAGCAAGCAAGCAAGCGAGCGAGCTTTGGAGTCGCTGTAAACAGCTTAACAGTGCGCTGTTAACTCGCCATTACATATTTGCAAACGGACAAAACGAAGAGAGCTGAAGGTGTGTGTGTATGTATGTGTGTGTGTGAGTGAGAGAGTAAACAACCAAAGAGTAGGCAAGACAACAATACATACATACGCGACGTTCACAGTGTCTATGGGTGTGTATGTGTGTGTGTGTTTGTGTATGTGTGTGTGTTGTACATCTTACAAACTTTTCATATTTGTTTTGTTTTTGTTTTTATCATGCATAAGGAGAGTACATATATTATTGCTATGTTATGTACCTTGTCTTCTTCTTCTTCTTCTTTGCTCTTCTTGCATATGTTAATGTAAGTATGTATTAGCAAACCCTTGTTTGTATGTATGCCTATGTATAATTAAATTATTAACTATTGCAAATGTTGCCTCAATCCAACCCATACATACATAGAAGTATATATATATGTATGTGTGTATATATATACATTACTCACTTATACATTTGTATGTATGTATATGTATATGCTATGCTCTTCTGATTTGCCTTTCCTTTCTCCTTTCTCCTTCTTCTTCTTTAGTATTTACGCTGTGATTTCTTGCTTTGTTTTTTCTTTATACTTTAAACTTATGTTTTATATATTATATATATATATATATATATGTATGTACGTAATATATATGTATACACATATATATACATATACATATGTATGGCAGTCATTAAGAAAGTCGTTAAGGATTCCTTGTTTTATGTTTTCGCTTATATTTGTAACAGTTTTCTTTTCTTTTCTCTTCTCTTCTTTCTTGTGCTTATCTATATGTATTTCTTTATCTTAAATATACAATACTATGGCCCTAATTTCTTATAACTATATGCTTAGCTGTTAGCGTCATCTGAGTTGAAAAATCATATTTATATATATAATTTTTAAAAAAATAATACACAAATTAAAAAAAAAACAGAAAAAAACATTAACATTCGATTGTATCTATCCCACTTTTGAGAATCTACATTTTTACCCAACTATATATATATTTTACAACTAGGTGCAAAAAAAAAAGTATATATATATATATATATTATTTTTTTATATATATATTTATATGTATATTTAAAGAATTAAACGCATTACAGAATAGGAAAAGATTGATGGTTGGCTGGAGCCTCTGGCTATTTACAATAAAGGATAAAGATCATGCACATTTCTGGTTATCGGAGAAAAATATATATATTTCGTTAACAGCGGCCAAAAAAGTATGCTGCGCAATTGGATCACTGTTAACAGTTGCTGTTGCTGTTACTGCTGATGCTGCTGTTATGCTTATGTTAGATGCAGCCACTTCCAGTTACAGTTGCTGCTGCTGTTACAGTTGCTGTTGCTGTTACAGTTGCTGTTAAAGTTGCCGTTACAGTTGCTGTTGCTGTTACAGTTGCTGTTGCTGTTACAGTTCCCGTTGCTGCTGCTGTTAATGTTTCCCGCGTGCAGTATGCCTAATTTTCTGTTGTTGTTGTTGTTGTTTTTGGTGATGCCACTGTTGCCGTTGTTTCTGTTGTTGTTGTTGTTGTTGCAGTTGCCGCTGCTAGTCATCGGCGCTCATCTGTACAGCATTAGATTATTATTGTTGTTGTTGTCGTTGTTTTTGGTTGTTTTTTTTTTGTTGTAATTCGTTGATATTTTGTTGTAGTGAATTTAGTACATATATATTTTTTTAGTGTTGTAAAATTTTTCAATTTTTTTTGAGGTTATTTTTTTGTTCGTTTTTTTAAAGCAACATTTTGGGAAAATAGAAAAAGAGCATATAATTTGGGCATAAATTAGTTGGTTTTCTTTTTTGGCTTCTTCCTTGTTTTGCCTTGTAAGTGAAAATGAAAAAAAAAACATATATAAATTATGTATATGTACTACGTTGAACAACACTGTTTTCGATAGGGGTGCTACCGCTAAGAAACAAATATTAATAATAATAATAATAATAATAATAATAATAGAACATATACAATTGATAACGCTTAAAAAAATGTTTAATAAATAAATAATAAAATTAATTTATTATAAATACACAGATGGCAAATTTTGCACATTAATTAATAATAAACTACAACAAATTTCAATATATATTTTTCTTTTGCATAACAATTTTTCATCTTAATCAAAAATAAAACACATAATTTAATTAAATATAATTTGAACGACTTCTTCTTTTTTTTTTTGTTTCTTTCGTTTCTGTCAAGGACGACACGCACACAATCACTCATGCAAATTGAAAACATTTTGAAGGAATATTCTTGAAATCAGTCTAAAGAATAGTAGTACCAAAAGTTAGTTTTATATAATTCACGAAAAGAAAAGAAAACATAATCTCAACTACTACATACAATAATGACTGTTGGCATACATATACTAAATGCTTATATACTAACAAAAAAAAAAAGGATAATTAAACTACATACGAGTACAAAAAAAAAGTATACAGGAAACAAAGGAAGCGAACTCCGGGGCAATCGAAGAGTCTATTGTAACCTCCCCACTGTCGAGTTCATTGCGCTTCAGAATGTGATATGGAATTGATCGTGAAATGCTGCAAAACTATCGATATTGAACTATCTATCGAATGGGGTGACTATCGATAGTTACCAACGATACTATAGATAGTTCAAGCCTTGAAGCTTCATTTTGTAGTGAAGTTTTATTCAAGTTATTCGCTTCAATTAAAAACAGTACAATTGAAAACTATCGATCGTGAGAAACATCGATAGTACAGGGCTACATAACATCGATACTATCGATAGTCTTGCAGCATTTGCATATGGCATGATTTTACAGTTTTCAATTAAAATATTTTAAATAATCGGTCATTAACGATAGTTCGATTAGACTTGCTAAATATCGATAGTTGGTGTTCTTTTTAATGATTTTACAGTTTTCAATTAAAATATTTTAAATAATCGGTCATTAACGATAGTTTGAATTAGACTTACTAAACTATCGATAGTTGGTGTTCTTTTTGATGATTTTACAGTTTTAAATGAAAATGTATTAAGTAATCAGTTATTATCGATAGTTTGGTTATTGGACTTGCTAAACTATCGATATTTGGTGTTCTTTTTTATTTTGAAAATCAATTTAAAATTCAATGTTCAACTATCGATTGTGTTTTGTTCTTACTCGATGATTTCTTTAGTTGAGTACCAACCAAAACTATCGATAGGCAACTATCGATTGCTTGGGATCTCTAGCTCTGATCACGATCCAAGCGAACTGGAGGAAACTAACGCAGACGAAGTCAAAAAACACAATAAGCAAACAAAAAAACAACAAACGAAAACAAAAACGTTCTACAAAGCATAAAAGAGAGAGCGATGAAGCGGGAGAGAGGATCGAGTATGCTACTTACCCAGGGGTTCCATAACGCCGGCAGCTCCGCCGCTGCTGCTGCTGCTGCTGGAGACCATCGATTGTTGTTGCTGGGTTGAGGCGGTGCCTCCAACACCAGTGCCGCTGCTGCCACCCGATGAGGCGGAGCTGCCACCACCGGCGGCGGCGGCAGCAGCAGCGGCAGCGGCTGCAGCAGCTGCTGCTACGGCCGCTGCGCTAGAGGAGACAACGCTGCTGCTACTGCTAGTGCTGGGACCCGATCCGCCAGGTCCAACGATGCCCGGTCCGCCGCCAGTGCCAGTGGCGCTGCCTGGACCAGAGCCGGTGCCTGGGCCACCATTACCACCGCCATTACCGGCACCCGATGAGGAGGAGGAGCCACCCGCACCGCTGCCACCGGCGCCGGCGTTCGCAGTGGCGCCAGCGCCGCTTGTGTTGGTCGACTCGTCAGTGGTGCGCTTGAAGAAATTGTGTTGCAAGGCATAATATGGTGTCACCCGGGTCTTGGGATCAAAGTCGAGCATGCGCAATATCAGATCCTTGAACTTTAGATAATCGGCCACCGAGTGTCCGGGCTCATCCAGGCGACGTCCGGCCGGACCGCCCGTTTCCACACCAAGTATATCATGTAGCTTGCGAGAGCCGGGCGGCTTGTATTTGCGTCCATTGAGGGTCTTCTTTAGCACGTAGGAGCCATCGGTGACAATCTTGTCAAAGAACTTGCGCGTCTTGTGCGCCTGATCCAGCAGATACTTGGGCGGCATGCCCAGCACCTCGACAATCTTGTTCATCTGATCGAACTCATTACAGCCGGAGAAGAGCGGCTCGCCCGTATGCATCTCGACCAGTATGCAGCCCAATGACCACATATCGATAGCCAGATCATATTGTATGCCCAGCAGTACCTCCGGTGAGCGATAGAAGCGCGATTGTATGTACTGATAGATCTATAAGGATAACAATAACAGTCAGTTAAACATCAAATTGAACTGAATAGATGCTAGAGAACTTACGCGCTGGCCCAGCTGGCAGGAGCTGCCAAAGTCAACAATCTTGATGGCCGATCGCTTCGGATTGCATAGCAATATGTTCTCGGGCTTCAAATCACAGTGTATTATGTTCAGTTCGGGTGTGCTCAGGAACAGTAGAGCCGTGCACAATTGCTGCGCAAATTTGCGCGTGAGGTTCAGCGATACGCCACGGAAATTTGTGTTCCTCAGCAGATCGTATAGATTATACGATAGCAGCTCGAATACGAGGCACAGATGATTGCGCCACATAAAGTGACGCTTGAGCTTCACTGTAAGTACAAAAGAAAGGAGGTTCGATTTAGTATTCAATTCAAATAGAATAGTTAAATAGGGTCAATCCTGCGTTACACGGACGTTACACTTGCTCTTTAAACGTTCCTACATATATATTATTGATACTGCGACCTATAACATCTATTGTACACCCTTCTGAGCCTAAGACTCTCCTATCAACCCTATCTCCTGCACGAATACTAGGACTTTCTTCGGGTTAAGAGTTTCTATATCCCCTGTTTGTAGGCTATACCTAGACAGTACATTTTGTGAGTACTTTCCTGCCTTCGCGGACGTTACAAAATATATAACTTATATAACTTATATAACTTATATAACTTATATAACTTATATAATATATACTTATTGTAAAGGTTGTCCCAAAATTAACGCAAGTTTAGTAGTTGCCGCCATTTGTGCAGTAAATTGTTTGCAACATTGAAATAAAAACAATTTGACAGCTGATAGTCTAGGGTTAGTAAAAAATGGAGCGCCACAGAATACAACAAGATGTTTTTATTATCAATATCTCAAAAATAATAAAAGTTGGCCGAAAATTTCATTTAAAATATTGTATTTTAGCTTCGTCAAATGAGAAGAAATTTAAGACCATTAGATATACTTTAAAGGTGTTATTTAAAGTCAAAGGTCAATATCAACACGTCACAACCTCCATTACAGGATAAAAATATCGAAATTCAGCTACTTAGTCATGGAAAACTTTAACAAGGACTGCGTGCAGCAAAGCCTTGGAGTCCATTTGCCCGTTTAATGGACTTTAACTTTAACTTTATGATGCAATATAAAAATAACCATTTAAAGAGTACAGAGTTTCCCATTTTGGAACACGCTCTACAACAAAAACTGTATAACCAAAAATGAATCCCTTGCTATATAAGAAAGAGTAAGATTTGAAGACATTTAAAACTGTTTTAGTGGATTACCAATTAGTAATTGAAGAATCCTTTACTTTCGATCGTTGCGGACGTGACAGATTTGAACAGTTTGTTAATAATCATATAAAAATAAACAAGCTTGCCTCACTTTAACTAAACAAATGTATGGCATTATAATCAAATTGAGCAATTGTAAAGCTATTTTAGTTTTGTGAAAGTATAGATACTCGATTGTTGTAAAATAAACCACTGAAATAACAGATTTTCCTTTCATATTTGTAGAGGTACATAAACAAAGGTACTTGTTCAATGTTCCAAGTGATGTTCCCAGCTGAAAGGCAAGTGAAATCAATCCTTGCTTAAGGGTGCCTTAATCATTTCATTATTTCCCCATTTGATTTGCTGGGATTAGACTATGTTTTGACTACGAAACTGTACAGCCAACGAGACAACAATAGCCAAAATGGCTAAATTCAAGCATTGTTGTTGTTACACACATTCATACACACTTAAACATAATGAACTTCGTCAGTTTGCGAACAGCAACCGCAGCAGGCATCATTTTGTGCTTTTGCTGGGACTGTACCTGCCCTCTCCTCGGTAACCATATCAACGGAGGGGGGTAAGAAAAGTTGGAGGCTGCGCTGCGCTGCGATGCGCTGCGACTGCGGCTGTCTCAAATTGCGTGGTCATAGCAACAGTTGAGCCAAAAATGCACTTCAGCTGAGCTGTGGCTTTAGCTGCTTCAATGTGCGCCGCATTGCAAAGCATATCAATTGTTCAAAGTGTATGTTTATGACTTTAAGCTGCACTAGACCCCCCACTTAGGAGCCACTTATAAATGATTGACAACGCATACTGACAGTTTGATGTCAGAACTATGCTTTAATATGCACATATCCACTATTATAAGCATTCCAAGGGGTCTCCATGGTTAACATAATCAGGCTCGTTGTGCATACCTTATGTGGTTTCAACTGAGCTACCACCGTCCTTTGAAACATCGTAGTCCAATAGGCTTTTACTTGTTAATCTTTCATCTTTGGTCAACCGGCGACATAGATTCCCGATTTCTCTACTTACAGTAGCTGTATAATCTTGTATTATTATAGTATACAAAACCTATATAATTCAAACTATCTTGGAAAGGCTAACCTTTCAAGAGGTACCAGGATGTATAATCTTATATCGTTCTATGTATACATAACTTATATTATTCAAACTCAATGTGCATGGTTAAACTACATCAAACAAAATGGAAAATACTGAAAGCTACTGGGAGACAGTGAAGTACAAAAAAATCTCCTAGATTAGATCAATTAAATGTAGATAGGATAAGGATATTTAAATCTGGCGAGTCTATTGAAATCACTTTCCTATCTACATTTACTTGATCTAATCTAGGAGATTATCTAGTTGCACATTTGTAGCTGCAAACGTGTTTTCAACTCATTATCCTAGTACCATATTTGTTTAGGAGAATTTTCATCATAGGAAGTTTTATTACGCTCACGAAGGGTCGATCTCATACGTGACTATAGCACATAACTACCTTTCTTCTATACATATTATAAGATTAAATTGAGCTCCCTGTTATTACTTTTCATATCCTGATCTCTCAGTTTGAGGATAGTCTCTCTTTCTGATATAAAGTTCTTTAGGTTTAAAGGATTTTCCACTTACCGATATAGTATTTATTTTCAGCATCCGCACGATTCATCATCTCGAGCAGTTTGACTTCGATTTGTGCCTGATTTAGGAACGGTTTCTTATTCTTAATTATCTTGATTGCCACATGGCATTGCTCCTCGTGATCGTAGGCCTTAACCACCTGACCAAAACTACCCTTGCCTGTGAGAAACACACACAAATAGATATTATAACAATGGTTCCAATATATGTATAAATATAGTATAAACGTACCAATTAGTGAATCAATCTCGTAGCGATCCAAAAACTTTTCTCCATTCTTGATTATATAATCGTGATTATCATCATCATAGCCATCGTTATATAACTTGCGCTCCTTCTTGTTTGATGAATCATCTTCGCCCTGTGTCTGCTGGGCACGGCGCTTCTTCTTCGCGTAATAAACCTTCATGACGAATAGAAATAGTTCGTTTTATGAGAATTTGCAAATAACTTGCTTGAGGACAGTGAGAATATAGGTATAATTTGTATAGCCGAAGCTTATAAAGTGTCAATTCAATTTAAAATCCAAAGTGTAGAAAGAAAACAAAAAGGTTACTGAATTTCAATCTTTAAAGGAATCTGACATTAAAAATTCTCCCGCAGAAGGAGTCCAGAGCATAGGCAAGTAAGTATGTGAGAATTCCAATTGTGTAATAGTTGAGTGTGAGTGGGGAAACCACTTCATGGATGGATGTAGAACGATGGAGTTTACGTGGGGGGAAAGCATTCAGAAAGACTCTTCAGAGTCTTCTCCTTTAGAGCTGAGGAAAATATGCTTTATGCGAGCTGCCAGCCTAACTCAGATCGCACGTTATAATGAAGTTCCCTAACCAAGGAAGGATTTTCAACTAGAGATCTCATTATAGCATTAAAAGTTTGATGAATATAAGACTAAATAAGACTGAGCCAGGTTGATCCATATGTTCAAATGGTTGATACATATGTTCAAATAGGGTTACCCAGCATTTTAAAGAACAGGTCTTTACAGGAAAACCTCATTTCAGAGGAGGGGTCTATCAACCAGTTAAGCATCTTTCTACGGTAATATTTTAAACATGGGTTAGACTTTCGACTTGGTGAAGTTAGCCTAAGCTCAATTTTCCATTTTTGAGAGCTTAACATTTAACCGCATCGTCCAAACCAGAAAATAATCAATAAATTCCTGGTCTAAGGCAAGGGCCTCCACGACGTTCGGGGAACTGCGGAGATAGACAGGAATAGGCAACAATCTGGAGTTGATTTTGTGTTAATGTAATTTTCGCTTTTACAAAGAAGAAAGCGCATAAAAATTATAAAATAAAAGGCTTAACAAAAGAAATTGAGTGTGATACAAAAATATAAACTTAAATAAAGGTTTGTATTGAAATGTAACCACGTTGTCAGCCAAGCGAAATAGTTGAATTTTCTTTTTTCCTTTTTTGATTTCAAACAAAATTTTCCCATTTTTCTTGTTTCCCTTTTCACCATCAGCAACAGTTAATATTCGCGCCAAGCGAGAAAAAACATCAATTATAGCTGTTATCGATAATTTTAACAGAGCTATGTTAATTAACAGACAACTCAACGTGAGTTCATTAACAGCTCAAGCTGCGTTAGCAGTTGTAAATATATATATTTTTTTTTTCATTTTCTTTACATCGATGCATTTCTGACTTTCCATATTATATGTTTATCTTACATATATATACATGTATATATATATATATATATATAGTAATTTAATTAATTATTGCCAATCATTGCTATCCAAGTAGTTTATGTTTTCTGCACCAATTTTGCTTAGGATTTAACATCTATAAGATGGCATTGAAGTCAACCTTCTTCGACACCCTCCCTCCCTCCAGCGCATCTCAGCGTTACATGCTGGCCCCCCCTCTGCTGCCATAGCATGCGCTCATTGGCTTGGCGAAAAATTTTGTATGCAGCTGCCTTGGCAAAAAAAAGTTGTTGCTAACGCCGCATGCGAACGTCGGTGTGAACGAGAGCGCTGCGAGGGCAAGCAAGAGACAGATAGCGGGAAAGAGGGGGAGAGGATGGGAGAGCGCGCGCTTTGCAGCGACTTTGCAGTAACATTGGTGTAACGAGAGAGATAGAGAGAGCGAGAGCGAAGGGCAAGCGAATATCAACAACGCCTAAAAGACGGCTGCACAATTGCTATGCTGTTCTTTTGGGGGCTGCGCGCTGGCTTGCTGGCTCGCTAGGGCCGAGAGTGTGTTGTAGAAATAATGATGGGGAGCGCCGTGCGAAGAGCAATGCTCAAAACTGGGTGTATGCTGATGATGACGCCGACGACGACGACGACGTCGACGTTTACGTCGCTGTTGACTGCTTTTGTTGCGCTGCTCGGTTGCCATTGACGTTGCTGTTGCCATTGCCTACCTTCGGCGTCTGTTGTTGCCTGCCTGGCAATGACGTTTTTCAGGCACAGCGTGAAACCGAACAACGTCACAGTTAATCAGTATGCTATGTTCGCTCACGCGCTGTCTCTCTCGCTTTCTCTCTCACTCTCTTTGTGTGTGCTTGCATGCAGCATGGCTGTGTGTGTGTGTGTGTGTGTGTGATTGACGGCAGCGTCTGTGCAAAAATGTAGCATACAATACAGCGTTGGCGTTGGCGTCGACGCCAACGGCAGCGGCAGCGCCTGCATATGCTCTGATAAGGCTGTGAAAAGGCCACACGAACAATGTAACAAGTAACAATGCATATATATATATACATACACACACACACACACACTTACATATATACAAACTTATGTACAAAATGGCAGGGCAAGCAGTGCATTTTCTTGCTCTGCTGGCAGCGCAGCGACAGCGCTGCTTATGTCTTTCCCTACTCCTTACAACAAACTTGATTTTGCGTCCTCCCTTAGTTCTTATAGTCTGGGATTGAATAAGTTTAACTTTAACTATCGATAGTTTCAATAGTCGATTGTCAGCAGCAAACGATACAATTGAGTTTATTTTATTTCCATCCAAAAGTTTTCCACCTATTTTTTCACCCGTGTGGTTAAATTGTCGAAAATCGATGACTACCACATTTAATTGCCTTATGTGTGGAGCTTTGAGCATAAGTTTGAAACAAATCAAACCATAACCATAAAAAACTAGCATTTTCCACCAATTTTCCGACCACCTCTCGGACTAAAATTTGATTTTCACCCAGGCAATTTTGGGATAACCATTCACCAGATGAACTCTCACCCGAAAAGCTTAAGAAATTGAAAGTTCGATTTGAAGGATGCAATATAGAGGGCATTCAAAATCGATAAATATCGATATTTTTTTGTTGATATGATATAAATATCGATGGAATTTGAAAAAAAAAAATGAATATTTGATGAATTAAAAGTACGATATTCGTTATGAAGTTTGATGGAATTTAAAGAGGGAACGATTACTATATATATATCAGTTTTCATGCATTTTAAATTGTGGACAATTTGCAACACTTTCCGGCACTGGTAGAGGACCTGGGCCACAGTTTCTCGTGCCGGAAAAGTGTGCGCAACAATTTGCCAGCCAATTAGGGCGCTGATGATGGTGATAAATAAGGTTAACAAATTGAATCACTCATGATGGTTATTGGCAGCCTGGCGAGTACATTGCTTAGGCAACATCATCAACAACATTTCATCTCTATCATCATTATCGTTATCGTTATCATTATCATCAGCCAACAGATGTGTCTTGACTTTCACTCTATCCCCAATACATATACTCGTAGTAGTTCCACCATGCAAACAATATCGCACACGTAGTATTCATGTATTATACATACATATATACATATATACATATATACATTTATGCATGCATTTCATTCAATTTCATTCAATTTCATTCCATTCGATTGGCTTGTTTGTTTCTGCTTTGGGGCTAATTTATTCCGTATAAACATCCGAGCACCGTATGGCTAACAAGCACTGTTCCCAATTCCAATTCCAATTCCACATCTTCTTCTACTTTTTATTCACAACAAATCTGGCTTTATGTAAAATGTAAAATTTAAAAAAGAAAATAATAATAATAAAGGCAAGCCGCCGCGAGCATTCTGAGCGGGGGGTTTTTATAATTCATCACGGAATGCTTAACGCATTAAGGGATCAGGACAATGTGGTTGAGTGGTCCGCAGGATACAACCACAAAAATCCATAAATTAAAACAGACCTGATAGCGACTACATAGATACCAAATAGGAGTGCCTCTAGCTTATATATCCTCTGAAAATCGAAGCGTATATAGAACAGACAATCAGTTGGATAGACCGATTCGAAAATATATATGTGAATAGTTGTTTATTAACAATATTCTTTATTTAATATTATTTTGAAATTAGAGCTAAGAATTATAAAGTATTAAGATTAATGTTTGTTTTCGTTGACAGACAGACGGTATTCACGGCTTTACAACTGTTCCTTTTCATATAACGTTCTGCATTCACGGCTTTATACAACTTTCAACTTAATTTCCGATCTCTGCTTTTCTACTTCTTTTTATGACGACTTCTCTCTCTGACTTATACCAATCGACTGTGTCTCTGCTAATGCTAACAGCTGTTAGCCTGCTGTTAACTCCGGTCTAGAGCTGCCAACCTTTTTACATATGTTCTTTATATAGTTCTTCCCTTTATTTGAAGCCTATTTTTAATGCTTATAGGACATAATCAGTCGTGGTATTTCGATATGTATTGCTTTGTTCATCGTGTGTTTTGAAATTATATTATAAGCAAACTATTTGAAGTATAAGAAACCTTTCACTTAGTTTGCATGAAATATTATAATAAACAAAAAGTTTGATATAGCGATATAGTCATCCAATTTTGACCAAATTTGGTCAGGTTGTATAAACTCTCTAGAGACTCTGTTTGGTGAGAATACATTGATCAACAAAAAAAAGTTTTTCATACAAAAACATAGTTGTCGACCGATCATTCCTATGGCAGCTATATGTTATAGTGATCCGATCCGGCCGGTTCCGACATATATACTGCCAGCAGCAAAGAGCAGATTCTGTACGAAGTTTCATTACGATAGCTTTAAAACTGAGAGACTAGTTCCCATAGAAACAGACGGACGTCGCTATATCGACTCGGCTATACATGCTGATTCAGAATATATATACTTTGTTGGATCGGAAACGTCTCCTTCAGTCCATTACACATTTCAAGACAAAATTATAATGCCCTCTCCTAAGGTATAAAAACATTTAACCTGCTAGTTTCTACAGTTTGCCAAGTTTCAGTTCGATTTTGTTAACCTCATTATATAGTTAAGAAAAAACTTGAGAAAATTATCCTCGAAGTTTGACAATATGATTTTAAAACCAACAATTTGAGACTTTAGTCTTTAAGCATCCGAATGAAAATCCTTTTTTATTTATTTTGAACCAACAAGGAATATTCTCCCATATATAAGGGTGTAAATTTGGTTGAGTTTGGAGATTCGTCTTGCTTTAAGACACTTCAAAACACTTAACAAAGTGGAAGTGATTTGATAGGGAAATTCGGAGCAGGCTTGAATACGTTTTCTAATGATTTTTGATCAAAATCATGTGTTTTTATTTCCTTGTTATTGTTCTGTTTATTCAATGTGTATTGATCTTTTGTGTATTCGAGACGAGTATTCCGGCAGTCCTTAAGCATTGTGTGGGTTGGGTTGGGCGCTGGCAAATTGACAAAACTGGGTCATCCACAAAACTGCTTGCGTTGACAGTTACGTTACCATGTGAGCAGGTTCTTAGACACTTTGTTTAGAACTTGGCAACGGCGACATTTCGTAATTTTCAGTTGCGTGTCCGTCAACAGTGTTGGCGGAGATGTTAAATTGGGTCAGGGCCAAACGGGTCAAGACATTCGCCAGGCAGGCATTGCCAGAGTATATTTCAAATACTGATCGACAGTCAAGGACACTAAAGGAGTGTGTGAAATGGGGGGAGGGGGACGGGCAGTCATCACTTACCTCATTGATGTGCTTGTAGGTCTTTATCAGATCGACGCTCAGCTTGCGTAATGGTGCCATGGCCGGATCTCGAAAGTGTGTGGGTATGCGGGCCTGCATGGCTCGCACCTCCGACGAAGACGAAGGACTAGAGTGCTATAAAAGTGAAGAGAGCAGAGAGGGAGAGGGAGAGAAAGAACGAGAGTGAGTAGGCGGTTCCATAAAGTGATAGGGTACTCTTTGGTACAGCTGGAAAACCATCCTTGTTAAACCTTCCGATAGTATCGATGAAAATCATAAATGTATCGATATATTTATATTTTAATGATAATGTTATCGTCTTCTTTGATAGTCAGGACGATTATCGTTTTGAAAACCTTATGTTTCCGCTTCAGAATGAAATACCGAATGTTTTTCTTTCTTCTTTTCAAAGCAGTATTTGAATATTTTCTATAACAGGCAAGTGGCAATGTATATCGATACTATCGAAAGTGCAATAGATAATATCGATGATTACTATTTTAAGCCACTATCGATACTATCGCAAGTGTATTTGATTAGGTTTTCAACTACATTGCGATTAGTGATGTAAAAACATCGATGTTTTCCATACAAAATACATCGATTATTTACATCACTAATTGCGATGGATTGATGGAGTTTCTTTCTGGTTAGGTAATTGATGAATAAGTTCTACTTACATGATGCATGACATCACGATGCGTGGCAGGCAGCTCCTCTTCGACCACAAAGCGTCCGTAGAGCGGCGCGTGGCGCTGTCTGCCACCGCTCCCGCTGCCCTGCGATGTGTCCACGGCGCCCGCACTGGATCCATATCCAGCGGATACTATAAGATAAAGAAACAAAGAAGAAAGGTTAAGAGAATGCGAATGCGAATACGAATGAGTAAGCAGTAAGCAAGCGTGTATGGTTCATTGACCGACCCTCTCTTCCTGGGGCATTTATAGCAAGCGAATGTTGCACCTGACGTGTCGCACCTGAGGCCGCAGCCGCGGCCGTTGCCAAGTCAAAAAAAACAGCAACAAAAAAACAAAAAATGTATTGACGCCCAAAATACGTTTCGCTTTTAAATTTAGAACTAGACAAAACCAAAGCCCAATAAGAAATATTACACAATATGCAGGCAGGCAGGCCAGGCCAGGCAGGCAGGCAGGCAGGTCGGCAAGGCAAGACAGAGCCCAATCATTTGCTGTTATACATAGTTGTTGGTCTCTGTTTTGCTCAGAGTCAAAAATAGCACTACGCCGAGGAATTGGGGAAGGCGCAGGGCCCAGAGGGGCGCTTTAGCAAGCTTGTAGTACAAACAACAGACGATCGAAACTGATATTGCATTTCGCAATTGCAGACAACTGAAGAGAGGAAGAGATAGAGCGAGAGTGAGAGCGACAGATCCCGAACCTCAGCTGGATGCATTTCCTTCCTAAGTCAAGTTGGGCAAAGGACTTTAACCTAAAGTTGAACTTCAACAGCACTAAACTTCATATTACTACACATTATTATTGCATATTACATTGTTGCCAGTAATGTGAGCTTTAATCAACTTTAAGCTCAAGACTGAGCATAATTTTGCTTGCCTAAAGCTTTCAGGTGCTTTTAAAGGCGTTTTTACTGGTATTCACGAACTAAGGTTGAATTTTCAAGAGCATTAAAACTGTTCATATTACATTATAAGCAGTTATGTGAGCTTTAATCAACTTTAAGCATCATTTTGCTTGCTCGAAGCTTTCAGTTGCTTTTAAAGGCAAACTAAAGTTGAACTTTCAACAGCACTAAAACTTTGCATTTTACCTTGTAGGCAGTTATGTGAGCTTTAATCAACTTTAAGCATCATTTTGCTTGCTCAAAGCTTTCAGTTGCTTTTAATGGCTTTTATACTGGTGTTCACAAATCCTATATATGTAAACACATTTCAAGTCAAAACTCTTCTTAAAAAGTTTTGAAAGCGCTTTGTTCTTATTACCTTAGCTAGATAAAAACAAAACGGTTCTGCAAAAGACTATCGAAACGTAATAAACATTAGAGAAGCCATACATGATATTACGTAGAGCAGAATTATCAAGTGCAATTTAACAGACACTTAAGGAAAAGAAATCCAATTGTATTAGGCATAGAAAAAGTTAGAAATTAGAAAGAATTGGATATAATAGAAGAATACAAGTTTTAGCACCCTATGGGAATTTTGGTATTCTACTACTAAATTATTCTGCCTGATATGTGAAATGTACCCTGCGATTGATTGCTTAGAATTGGGTATAATAGGAGAATGAGTTAGTTAGCACCCTATGGTAGTTCCGGTAGAGTACACATAACTAAAGTATCAAATTTTTCAATGCTTAAACCTATAATATTCTGCCTGATATGAAATTTAGCCCCCGATTGATTGTTTGATTGCTTAGAATTGGTTATAATAAGAGAATGGCTTAGTTAGCACCCTATGGTAGTTCTGGTAGAGTACACATAACTAAAGTATCAAACTTTTCAATGCTTAAAGCTATAATATTCTGCTGATATTGGAATGTACCCTCCGATTGATTGTTTGATTGCTTAGAATTGGTTATAATAAGAGAATGGCTTAGTTAGCACCCTATGGTAGTTCTGGTAGAGTACACATAACTAAAGTATCAAACTTTTCAATGCTTAAAGCTATAATATTCTGCTGATATTGGAATGTACCCTCCGATTGATTGGTTAGAATTGGGTATAACAGGAGAATGGGCTAGTTAGAACCCTATGGTAGTTCTGGTAGAGTACACATAACTAAAGTATCAAACTTTTCAATGCTTAAAGCTATAATATTCTGCCTGATATTGAAATGTACCCTCCGATTGATTGGTTAGAATTGGGTATAATAGGAGAATGGATTAGTTAGCACCCTATGGTAGTTCTGGTAGAGTACACATAACTAAAGTATCAAACTTTTCAATGCTTAAACCTATAATATTCTGCTGATATTGGAATGTACCCTCGGATTGATTGTTTGATTGCTTAGAATTGGTTATAATAGGAGAATGGATTAGTTAGCACCCTATGGTAATTCCGGTAGAGTATATGTACAACTAAAGTATGCAACTTTATAATGCTTACAGCTATAATGTTCTGTCTGATGTTGCAATGTGCTATCCGATTGATCGATTGATGGGTTAGCTGGCTTAAATTTGGAACTGACATTGGCAACAAAACTCTTAACCGTATGCTGACAGCCTATCTGGGCCAAATAATGAGGTTGTTGCAGCTGCAGCTGATAATGCGCCGTACTGCAACCGTTGGTCAAGTTACTCAAGCTGCTCCCATTGCTCAAATTGCTCCAGGTGCGTGTAAAGGACGGACGTTGACGTTGAGAATTGTTGTTGTTGTTGTTGTAGTACCAATCAGAACCAGAACCGGTCATCGCAGCTGGAACAGATGCAATTGACGTAGCCGTTGGTGTTGTCGTTGCCTCATGGACGCCGTTCATTGACTGCCAGTAGACCAAAGCTGTGGCTGCCGTTGACATTTTGAGCGAGGGGGTGAACAGGGCGGCACTGCACTAAGCTATATAAATATATATATATATATATACATATATTTCCTTCCTTATTTGCGTTGCGTGTTTGTTTCTTTCTTTCTTTCTTTCCTTATTATGCCCCTTGCAGAGGGTATTATACATTTGTCACAAAGTGCGTAACACAAGCGACGCTCCCGACCCCACAAAGTACATATATATATATATATATTCCTGTTCCGCATCAGTTGATCTGTCCCTGTACACCTGTCTGTCTAATTCAATGCAAACTTGTCTTACAGTTTTAGGAACTATCTTGATGAAACTTGGCACAGATGCATATTATTGCTGCAGGCAGTATATATATGTCGGAACCAGCCGAATCGGAACACTATAACATGTAGCTGCCATAGGAACGAGCAGTCAAAGAATTTAGTTGTTTTTTATACCGGAGGGTATTATAATTTTCTCCCGAAATGTGTAATGGACTGAAGGAGACGTTTCGGACCCAACAAAGTATATATATTCTGAATCAGCATGAATAGCCGAGTCGATATAGCGACGTCCGTCTGTTTCTATGGGAACTAGTCTCTCAGTTTTAAAGCTATCGTAATGAAACTTGGCAAAGACCCTTCTCTTTGCTGCAGGCAGTACATATGTGGAGCCGGCCGGATCGAACCTCTATAACATATAGCTGCCATAGAAGTGATCGATCGAAGACTATGTTTTTGTATGAAAAACTTCTTTGTTTATAACTTTATTCTCACCAAACTCACACAAACCGATTCTCTGGAGAGTTTGCACTATCTGATCAATTGATTCGTTCAAAATCGGACAACTATATCACATAGCTGCCATAGGATCGGTCGAAAAATGAGTTTTTGTATCCAAACTAAGTGAGAGTCTTATTAGTTATATAGTTTCCTATAATTCCATCAAAATGGTACCACATAGCTAGGATATATAGCTTCGGCACTTCGTAGAAAGCCATTCTTTCTTGTTTTTATTTGAATTCTACAGTTTTGTAGATGTATATCTGTATTATACCTTAAAGCTGTCATTCTATATGAAAAACAAATTTGTTTTTACAAATATTTAATGCAAACTTTTCACTTTATGCACTGTTGATTAGCTTTGATCTAGCATCTGAATACTATAGCATATACATATATATATATATATATATAGCTGACATAGCAACAATCGATCGAAAATTGAGCTTTTGTATGAAAGAACTTTCTGCAAGGGGGTAATTAGCTTCGGTACGCCGAAGATACCAATTCTTTTCATGTTTTTTTCTTCTTTTGAATACTTTTTCTACTTTTCTTGTGCTACGCTTATTTTGTTTCCTTTCTTTTTGTTTTTTTGTTGCACGCAGAATTTCACACGCTTTATAAAAAAAAACACACACACACAGAGAGAGACACACACTTTGATTTATATAGAAGATATGTAGACACTATGTATAGGTTCAGTTGTTAGGAGAGCATTAATAGAATTCGAATTCGTTTCGTTTTGATGTTTATTAGTGTTATTGTTGATATAAAGCAGCTTATGCACTGTATTCTTCATTTATTTTCGCATTTGGAGAATCCGCGAATTCTATATTAGAATCCATTTCACAGTTACTCTCGTCTCTATCAACACATATCTATACTATATATATATGTCTGTGTGTGGTATATATATAGTTAAATTTATATATATATATATATATATATATATACTAATTTATGTACGTTGCGATTGCTGACTACTCGCGCGATCTGCGTCGCGTGAAATTTCAACGCAAACTGCGTCAATTTTTTTAGCTGGCCCCAAAGTCGGAGACGTCGCCGTCTGTTTTATTTATATGTGAACATTGTCGTTGTCGTTCTTCTTCTTCTTCTTCTTGTTGCTGTTGTTGTTGTCGTTGTTGCATTTCTTCTTTCGCTGCCAATTCGGCAAATGTTGTTGATGGGCAGCACTGATATGCACCTCTGATCCCCAAAAAAAAACAACATTCAGCTGACGATCTATTTCAACATGCAAGCTTTTAAGCTCCATAAGTTGAGCTTTTAAGCTGACAGCGCAGAGTTGACATCATTCTGTGATTTCACGTTTTAATTACAGGCAAGTTGCGTAAAAGTATTTCATGAAAAGAGCGGAGCGTGCAAGAATTTCTTCTCCCTTAATTCAAAGATTATCGATATTTTGTACTTTGAGTTCACAGCATACCAGTAACTGCTACTTTCAAATAATCGCTTACAAATATGTATCAGGTGATTCTTCCTTATTCTCCAAATATAGCTTAATGACATTCCCACGCGATACTTTTAATGGATGTACGTTAACAGTTAATTTATCGATACTCTGTTACTCTCGATATCCATTATCGATTAAGTTCTTAGTTCTTCTCCTTAATTTTTATGCACTTTTCATTCGTCATTCTTCTCGATTTGAATAATCCTATGTTCATTGACTTATTTTCATTCGTAATTCTTCTACCTTGGATATAATATTCAAATCTTATATTTTTTTAATTACTTTTCATCCGTAGTTCTTATTCCTTTTAAATAATAATCATAGCTCATTTTCATGAACTAATTTTCATTCGTAATTCTTCTCATTTGGAAATGATATTCAAAACATATGTTTACGAACTAATTTTCATCCGTAGTTCTTCTCCTTTGGAAATAATAAGGCCTGTTCCGAATTCCATTCCGAATCAATTCCACAGAATAGCGTGAAGCATACTTTTTAGAGCCCAATTTAATTGAAATCATTGCATTTTTGCATATTATTTTATTTTCTAGAATTACCCAAAAGCTTTGCTTACATATTTCTGTGGAATTGATTCGGAAGTGGAATTCAGAACAGGTGTGAATATTCATAACTCATTTTTATAAACTACTTCTCATTCGTAGTTCTTCTCCTTTGGAAATAATATTTAAAACTTATGTTTTTGAACTAATTTTCATCCGTAGTTCTTATTCCTTTAAGAGATTAATCAAAGCTTATTTTTATGAACTACTTTTCATTTCTTATTCTTCACATTTGGAAATGATATTCAAAACATATATTTACGAACTACTTTTCATCCGTAGTTCTTATTCATTTAAGAGATTAATCAAAGCTTATTTTTATGAACTACTTTTCATCCGTAGTTCTTCTCCTTTGCAAATAACATTCATAGCTATTTCTATTGTCTTTAGTTAGTCAAGAATTTTGATAAACGCAAAAAACAAAAACACAACAACTGATTTGTAATTACTAAACAGCTGTTTTAGCCAATTCATTCAACATTTTTATGGTTTGTTTTGTTTCAATGAGCGTTTGTTGTTTCCATTTCAGCTGCTTTTTTGTATAGCAGATTTTCCGGGCTTTTAAGATAAGGAAATTCCAATAATTATCAGCTGAATGCACGTCTAAACGTGAGATTGTCGCTACTTAGCACACAAACACACCCCCGCACAACTACACACACTTTCTACATCATTTTAAGCAACAATATTTGCGGTTTTCGACGATGAAGTCAAGTATAACAAAGGAATGCAAGCGAAAAAAGTAAATGAAATGCGAAATTAATTTCATTATAATTACAGTCTAACAAAATTTCACAAATATTTCAAACATTTTGGGAGTCAACTAAGCGACTTGATACTTTCTGTTGAACGCAATGATACATGCTTGTTCAATTCATCGATTAATCTATTACAATCGATTATTTCACAATGAAAAAGGACTCTAAGCGATGGTCTTTAGGGAACATCGAACATATTCTTTTGCGGTTCCACAAAAGCTAGGAAGAACATCCTTATAATACATATAGTATGTATGTTAGGAACTATTGTATATATCAACTGAATTCTGTTAATTTTCATCCTCAGAACATACTACATTTGTTTATTTGTATCGTTATAACGTCTCAGCCATAAAGATGATTGCAATCATTAAAAAAATAGAAAGAATGATGAGGAAGCAAGTAATGCTGTTGAACGCGGCCAATGTTTATTAATAAATCAAAGTTGATCACTTGCCAATTTGTTGCGTTATGGAAAGCCATTTCCTTCTGGCCTGCATTTTTGATAATATGCTGCAAGTGTTGGCTAATTATAGACCTGGTTTCTGTTTCTGATTCAGATTCTCCTATCTGGCATAATGTGGTCGCAATGTGGTCGTGTCTCGACCAAAAATAGTTTCGACGACATTTTCATTGGATGAAGGGTTGTGGTTGAGCGGCAAAAAGGAATTCAATTATTACGCCAACGACGATGCTGTATACTGTATACTGTATACTGAATACTGCGGGGGCTGCTCTGGCTATAATAAATGTTATCATCACTGGAGCTGGGGCGCTTACTAGAACCTCACCCACATCCGGCCACAGACTGTTGACTGTGACTCATGGATGACCCATGAATGATTGCAATTGTGTGGCTGATATGACCGCTGTGTGTGGTGTTAACGTTGTTGTTGTTGTTGCTGTTGTTGCTGTTGTTTCGGAATTGGAATTCACAAACAAACACTTGACAAATTGACGGTCAGAGTCAGACGGTGCCCGTGATATCGCAATTCGTGGAATTGAATGCAACACAAAACAAATACGAGGGGAAGTCCGTCCGCATTCGACATCATCAACATCATAATCATCATCATTATCATCATCTGTCATGTCATTAGCTCTCCCAATGCCCACGCAAAAGGTGAGTGATAAGCCAAATTACGTTTTTAGTGGGTCGCAACACAGCAACAGGTTTTAATAGACAAAAGCTGACTGCTGCGAAATGGGGGGAGAAAGAGCATGTACCCATAAAACGTGTAAAAAGGGGGGAACTAAAACTGCGCAAATGTATGTTACAGACAGTAGGAGGCATCTTCGACCCTATAAAGTGTATATATTCCTGATCAGTATCAATAGCTGAGTCGATCTCTGCTCATCCGACTGATCTCAGAGATTGAAAGAACCAGAGTCATCAAATTTGGAATTTAGGCTCCTGTTTTATTAATATATATAAGTTTTCTCTGTGAAGAATGTGAAATTTGTTCTTAATCTGATACAAAGATTAAAAGCTTTTATCTGAGAATACTACTTATAGTTTTCATTTTATGGACTTGGTAGAGCGATAACATTGAATTCACAAGAAAAGTGTGACAGTTTACAGATTCTTTCCTTACACAGAACAGATTCAGCTCGAGGATACTTTTTACCTATATTGTTTTTAAAAAGGATGAAAAAATCGAAAGGAATAGGAGATGGGACAATACCAAGGAGTATAGGTTGTCTATAATATATTCATTGACTTCTCCCTGGATATTTGTTCTATCACATAGGATATTAATCAGCTTGGGGATATTTTAAAATGAACAAAGTTGGGTTTTTTATTATATACTTATGTATCTAATAAGGATACAGACATGCTGAACCGGCTACTAAAACTTTCCCCACCTTTCATTCCTACTGATTTTCTTTATTCTTTTTCTTTTATGCCTTAAATTAACCTTGAATTCTATAAGTTTTTTCTCTATAACAAACTCTTTACCATCTTGCTATAGGCTCTAATAACGCCACCGGAAATTCTTGGGTGTGAATAGGGGCATAGCTAGCCGGACTGGCAAATAAACATCCCCCAACATGCTGGTGCCGTTATTAGATTAAATCGTAATTTCGTGTAGGCTTTTACATTTTTTTTTTCATATAACTATGTATTATATTATATCTTTTTGATTCTAGGCAGCACTGTTTTGCCTACGTTAATAAATAAATATAATGCTAAAAGAGCAGGTCTTGGAACAAAGGAGGATGTCTATAAAATGTTCATTGAGTCTTCCTAGATGTTTATTCTTATCCAAAGAATATAATTCAGCTTGGGTATACTTTGAAGTATTATAAACTTCTAATGTTTCTAAAACGGATGAAGATTCCTAATAGATAGAGGATAGCATGTCTACAATATATTTATGTACTCTTCCCTGAAAGTTTATCATTTCCTAAAGAAGTATAAGGTGTCTATAATATGTTTATTGAGTCTACAAATTATTATATAGGTTTGTTTCTAAAACGGATAAAGATTCCTAATAGATAGAGGATAGCATGTCTACAATATATTTATGTACGCTTCCCTGAAAGTTTATCCTTTCGCAAAGGATTATACTTCAGCTTGGGTATACTTTGAAGTGGAAAGAGATCTATAACTTATTATAAAGTTATTTTTCTAAAACGGATGAAGAATCCTAATCTACTCTTTCCTGAATATTTATCCTTATTCAGAGGGGATACTTTATTCTTTGCTGAATATTTATCCTCATCCAAAGGGGATACTTTATTCTTGCCTGAATATTTATCCTTATCCAAAGGGGATACTTTATTCTTTCCTGAATATTTATCCTCATCCAAAGGGGATACTTTATTCTTTCCTGAATATTTATCCTCATCCAAAGGGGATACTTTATTCTTTCCTGAATATTTATCCTCATCCAAAGGGGATACTTCATTCTTTCCTGAATATTTATCCCTATCCAAAGGGTATACTTTATAATTGGCTTGGGGGTCGAATGAAATGATTGGGATAAGGATTATACTTACATTTCTGTTTGTTCTTATCCATAACGGCGCCGCTATTCGTATCCTCCAATCTATACATGTGGCTGTTGTTGTTGGTTTAATGCTTTACGATGAATTGTTGTTATAAATATACCTAATTGTAGGTATGTTTACATACATATATATATATTTAAATATATGTATCTTGATGTATGTACTATTTTATATGTATAAATATTGCGTTATTTGTTCATATATAATTTGCGTAAATTGTTAATGTTTACAATGCTGGTTTGTTGTTGTTTTTATGTTGATTTGGTTGTTGTTGTTGTTTTTTTGTTATCTTCCGTTTGTGTATAAATTAAATTAATTATTAATTTTTAAATTTATTCTGCTCGTTGTTAATTTGGTTACTGATTTTGTTCGTGTACCATATAATAAGTTGTATAATTTATATATTTGGGTTCCTTTTGTTGTTGTCCTTTCAAATACCTTGGCGCCTATCCTCGCATATATATACATACATATGTATATATATATATAGTGTATATATATATATAGGTATGTCTGTTAATGTTAGGTTATGTATACACATACATATGTATATTTATCGTTCGCTGATTATTTGTTGTTGTAGTTTGTTGTTGTAGTTGTTGATTTGTTTATGTTTTTATTAAAGTAATGAACACACTTTTCAAGTCTTTTGTTGGATTTGCTTTGAATGTTATGTATGTAGGTCTATATGCCTTATATGTATGTTAATGTTAATTCTACTGTCATGTTGTTGTTGTTGTTGTTCTTGCTACACATACACATGCACAGTTATAGCGGTATAAATAAACACACACACACACACACACACAACCATATGTTAATCGGTTGCGTTGTTTTGGTTGTGGTTGTAGTTGTTGTTGTTGTTGTGTTGTGTTTGTTTTTGCTTCTTCTTTTTCTTCTTGTTTTTGTTGCTTTTGATGTGCAATTTTAATGATGATGACGTTGCGATTTTCATTTATTTACCGTTTGTTCTGTTTTTTTTTTTTCATATATGTTTATTTACACACACACACATTGCATGTAGTTTCGAGAGCATTGCAATAACAATGCAAATGCAAATCCATTGCTTGCACACACACACACACACACTCTTCTCTTTGGCTGCGTGCGTGCGTGCGTGCGTCCCACCGTTCGTGTATGTATTTATGTATGTGTGTGTGTGTGTGTGTGTGTGTGTTGTAAGCGCGCGGGCGCCCAAACGAAAATAAAAACAACTCTCTTTCGTTGCTCTCTCTCTCTCTTTCTCCCACACACACACACACAAATGCAAGCCAAGAGAGACTATGATAGAGCTAGTAAGAGAGTGAGTGGTGGTAGGGGGGACGAAGAAGAAGCGAATAAAAATGGCCAATGCCAAAAAGGAGTTTTTGCTTTTGTTTTTGTTTTTTGTCTTTCCCTTAAGTTATTGTTGTTGTTGTCGTTGGATTGTTGTTGATCTTCTTTTTTTTGCTGCCCCGCTTGTTGTTGATATTAGTATTAATGTTGCTCTTGTTGTTGTTGCTGTAGCTGATGTTGTTGTTGTTGTTGTTGATGTTGTTGTTGTTGCTACAAAGTACTGTTGTGCACATTTTGCATGGGAACAAACATTTCACGAGCGCCAAAGCAAAATAACAAACACAAAATACACACGCACGATTATAAACTTTGAACACAATTGATGATGGTGATAGGCGATGCTGTTGTTGTTGTTGTTGTTTCTCTTTTGGTTGTTGTTGTTGTTGTTGTTTTGTTGCCTGCTTTACTCAGCTTTCCTGATGTCGTCTTCGAGAGCTGCAAAGAGAAATAGAATTAAGCAAATTGTGAGTTGAGCATTTTATAAAACATTATATTACAGAAGTACATACATACATACATACATACATACACATACATACACACATACATACATCGCATACATATGTAAATACTAGAGTTGCACTTTCTAGTTCAATTCATTGATTTAGTTCAGTAGTTCATTTTGCACTGAACGAACTAATCTTTCATTTGACTCATTGAACCTTCATGAACGTTCATTTGAGTCAGCTCGTTCATATACAGTGGCTCACAGCTAAAAGTGTGCAGTGCATACTTTAAACTTTGAACTTTAATAGAAATCAAACTATTAGGCGTATTGCAACAAATGTGGTGTCAAATTAAAGGAAAAACTTCATTTATTGTCTAAATTTTAAATTATTTGACAATAAAAAACGAAATATAGAAATACTGCTTATTTCTAGGTCACAGCTTATTTTATGCAACCTTGAAAATATGTATTAAACCATAATTAAAAAAAAAATATTAGTCATTTGAATTCCCAAAATCGTTCAGTTCCTCATTTAATTCCCATTTCGTTCAAATTGATTTTAATATACAAAATCGTTTATTTGTTTCGATTTTTTATTTAAATTTGTTTTTAGAACTGTTTTCAACATTCATATATTTCTGGAAGCTTTTTCTTAATCGTATTCTTATATTTTAAAAGTCATCTTGTCTGAATAAAAAGTCAAATATCTTTACAAAAACTCAATAACTTTAAAATACAGTGCTAAACTCTATTCCTTGATATTATTGGGATGAAAAGTTAGCTGGTTCTCTATCTCTAATAATTAAGCCAGCCACAGAGAATATCATCTCTCAAAAAGGTATTTAGCATTCTATTGCCAATTTAACCTCTTTCCCCGATAGATTTGTCCTTTTTACTCCCTATACCCATAAAATGGGGGGAAAAAAAGGGTACTGGTTTTGTGCAAAAGTATGTAACAGGTAGAAGGAGACATCTCCGACCCTGTAAAGTATAAGCACAGCCACGACTTAAAATGCCTCGCTTGCGCTGTCGCTTGTGTGTGTGCGTCTTTGTGTATGTGTGTCTCTATGCGTAAATGTACGAAGAAGCGATCGGAAATTTTCGACCTGGTACAAGGAGTTTTTTCACTCAATTATAGCATTCTTACTTGTTTAAACTATGTACATACGTCAGCCGGAAAATATATTAAACGCCCCCTAAAGGAAAAGTTGTCCTGTTTTATGCATCAATTACAATTTTCAGTATTTTTTTTATTTTACTTAAATTTTGTTGTTGTGCAAATATGATCAAATTATAGCATAGTGGCATCGCCTTCATATCATATGATCTATTTATAGCATAGTGGCATCACCATTTGATAGCTATCGATATTACGTATGTTTTACTTCGTGTTATCGATAAAAAAAGTGTTTTTGTTTTTTTAAAAACATGCCACCAAAAACAGCTTCTTTTTGCTTCTTAAAAGTTGGCAGCGGGTTCTTAAGTGTAAAATTGTGTAATCAAGTGTAATATATTCTGACAAGATGTGCAAACGTTCAAAATATTGCGCAAACACTTCTAAGAATGTTATTTTTGAACAATACTAACGCTAAAAGCGCAGCAAGAGTTATAATACTGGTCACATATCACCTAATATAACCATTATATAATCGCTTAATAAGTTCATCCAAAAATTGAACTGGTGAACTAGTTCCCGCAACTGAACCATAATGTACAACTCTAGCACATGCATATGCAAAGTGCAAAAATTCAATAACATTTTGCTCGGCGCAAAAAGAAACCAAATAAAGGAAAAACACGCGCTGTTCACACGCTGGACTTAAAGAACCTGCACACTCTCTTCTGTTTCTTCTCTCTCTTTTCGTCATACCTATCAATGCTCCTTTCTCATTTTCTAGTGCTCGTTTGCATGCTCTCTCTCTCTCGCTCTCACAGGCAAGGCAAGACAAGCACGCGCGCGCTCACATCTCGGCAGGTGAACGAACGACACGCGACGCATGTGTGTCTGTGTCTGTGTGAGCGCGAGTGCGCGTTCTATGGGAACGTTCAAAATTGTGTGTAGCTTGAGCGCCACGCGCACTCACACACACACACACACACGCATAGAAAACTGAGCTTGGCAAGCGTCTGACTCAAAGCTCAATGCTATGGCACACAGCTGTTAGGCGCCTGTTGTTGTCAAGCAAATGTTTTTATTATTATTATTATCTTTTTGAATTAAATGTGTAATTTTTTGTTGTTTTTTTGAGAGTGGTTTGCTTGGGGTCATTTACATTATTTTATATGTAAATGTTTTTCTAAAATACAGATTCCTTGCCGTACCGAAAACTTGTTCCCGCCTCTATTTCTTATTACAAGAACAATTCGCTTTTTTTACAACTATTATTTGTCTTTATCAACATTATCAAATGAATTTACATATTTATTTAGAACGAAAACACTTTTTTGATACTATCGATGTTTTCAATTATCACTAGCTAAAACTATCGATCGGTGTTTTGTCATCTCTAAGACAACTTATGTATTTATGTAGTGGTCTCTCACACACACACACACACACGCAGACTGACAGGCGAGCGGCGATTTGCGCTGCTTTTGCGGTGAAAGTGGCTAAAGCTTTTAACTGTATGTTGCTGTTGTTAATGTTGTTGTTGTTGTTGTTGTTCTGGCATATTTTTTGGCATTTGTTTTCGCTCTGCGTGTTGCTTGTTGCCATGCAAATGACCAAGCGTTGCCACCTTGTTGCAATTCTGCACACACAAGAAAACAACAACAACATTACTCACACACCGCCGCCAGCACGTTCGAGTGCAAGCCCAAAAAAACCAGTTCCACAGAGGCTGCGCCCCGATGAATGATTCTTTCTATCTGATTCTCTGATTCACACGGTAAAAAAAAAAACAATATACATATGTATAAAAAAAAAAAATAAATAAATAAGCATTTGGCGGATGCGTCACAGCGACGACATTCAAATGCCAATCTGCTGGGCACAAGCACAGTAAACACTTGCTAAAATGCAACGCTGGAATGTTCTCCTCAAATCGCATGAAGGGAGAGGAAACTCAAAGGTGCCGGAAAAAAATCTATGCGAGTTCAATAAAACTGTTTTTGAGCAACATTTTCCTCCTCAAATATTGAAGTATATATGTAAAATGCAAGATATCTATTTAGGAAACATGTTTTTCAATCAAATCATGCAAATAATTCTAATGATATATACATATATGTATTGTATGTAAGTTGTAATACAAGTAGTTTTCATAATATTCCAGAAACAAACAAGTAAGCATGTTCTAGTTGAGTATACCCGACTCTACGGGACACCCTGTCAATAATTCGATAAAATGTTAAATTTATTGGTACGCGCGGAATTGTTATCGATTTTATTAGCCCGCCCGTTGCCATCTCTAGCATGCACATACATATATACAAATGCATGTACGCATTTATAGTCATCAATCAAATTCATAGCGGTGTCATCAGTCAGCAACAACAACAACAACTAACGGAACGCTTTGCTTATCGATAGCACGAGTTGTGCTTGTGACCGATCGCCGTGTGACGTCACAAATCTGCAAACAAAACTTTGATCAGCTAATGCATGTGTGTGTATGTATGTGTATGTACAATGGCTATCGCTATGTATGTATGTACATACGTGAGTGTGCGTTTTTTTATATTTTTAGTCAGGCAGCAACAACTTTTGCATGCATCATTATTTATTTTTGGTCTACGATCAAAAACAAATGCCCCAACAGCGGCAGCAGCAGCAGCGGCAGCGGCCCCCACGCACAGTATCCCACACGATACGCCAATTAAATTTCACGCGCAGCTGGCAACTCTGCATTTTGTGGGTGGTCGACTCGACTCGCCGCACCTCGCCTCGCCTCGCCTCACCTCGCTCGCACTCGCACACTCACTTGCCTGCCTCGCTTGCACCCGCCACCGTCTCGCCAGTGCAGTAGTTTTTTTCGAAAAACTTTAAGAAAACTTTACGATCCAGCACCATTTGACGTCAGCGCAGCGTGAGCGCGTGCTTGTGCTTTCGCTTTGCTTACACCTCCTCTTCGCTCTTGCCCCTTGTCCATCCATCCAGCTCTTGCAGTCTCTCTCGCTGCTTCTGCTTGTGCTTTTGCTTTGCTCTCTCCCCTCTACTTACAATTTCTATCTATCTCTTGCAGCAGCAGTCTCTCTCTCTCTCTCTCTTGGTGCTTGTGCTTTCGCTTTGCCCCCACTTCCCTCTCGCCATTGCCCCTTTTTGGCCATCAGTCTCTATCTATCATTTGTAGTTTCTCCCCCACTCCCTTTCACGCTCTTTCTGCCAACGCCGCCACCCACCAACAACACAACACAACACAGCACGCACGCATGCTCTAGTCGAAGACGCTCGCGTCACGCGTGACCCAAATTGTTGCGCGGGCGAGGAACCGGGACGCTAGACGCGTCACGACGCCAGCAGCGTTTGCTTGCTGCTTTACTTTTAATATGGACACACATTTTGACTATTGTGCTGGGTTTAGTTTTGATTAAATAAATTCATATAAAATTAAACACTAATACAAGTACATACATATGTATGTATGTATGTGTGTGTGTGTGTGTAAGACCACGCAACAATCAGAGTTGCACATTGTAGTTCAATTGAATAAGTTCACTTGCACTTAGTGAACGAAAGCTTCGTTCATTTAAGTTCGTTCGTTCAGTTCTTGTTGTTCCTTTTAATTGTTCGTTTTCGTTCGTTTGGAATATTTAATTCATATCAAAGTATTAATTATTAATTTATATATTTAACTTTAGCCGACACAAACAATTTTAACTTAAATAGAAAATAAACACAACACAAATAATAACAAAAAATATTTTAACCGAATTGCATGTTCAATAAGATTTGAAAAAAAACAATAAAAAACACTTCCATGACTTTCACCTTTTTATTTGCCACATTTAGGGCAGTCGGCAGCTACCATATCATGTGAGTACGGTATGGCAGGCTGCCACATAAATTTGGTGATTGAGATAGCTGCTCACACGATATGGCAAATCAGAGATTTCTATGGAAGAAACGTGCCATATAAGTTTATATGTTAAAATATTTAACATATATTCTTACTTTTGCCATATACAATTTTTTACAGTTGATTTGGATTACGATATTACATATATGTGGCACAATGCCATATCGTGTGACCGTAGTTTTTGAACTGTTTTTAAGTTTTCAGTGTTACCAGACTCAGAACTTTACTAAGCATGTATTATTATAATAACACAAGAATCTGTAGACTAAAATGAGTATATAGTTTTTATAAATTTCAATGTTCAATTGCAATTGATCTGGTATAATTTGGTTATTTGAATTTGTATTTCAAATTTGGTGAATCTAAGTGAACAGGTGTTTGGGAGTTAGATTTTGTTCATTTCCGGGGGAGTACCGAAATTTGCTTTATCAAATCTGTCAAGGAAGTCAACAGTTGTCTGTGTACCAAATTTGTTGACTCTACCTATACAGGTGTGGGAGATATAGAATGGCTTATTTGCAGGAGAAGGAGTCGGGGTGGCAAAAATTTGTAATTCTGATTTGTCCAGGGCGTCAACAGTAGTCTGTATGTCAAATTGGGTGACTAGAGCTATGAATTTGTAGGAGATATACCCCTTTAAACGTGTTTGTTCTGCCGATTTGTGGAAGGGAGTGGCGGTGGCAACAATATTTTGATGCAGATCTGTCAAGAAGGTCAACAGTAGTCTGTGTCCCAAATTTGATGACTCTAGCCTAAAATAAGATTTGGGAGTTGTAGGTGTGCGCCAAATAGCTGAGGAAGGGGTAGGAGTCGGGGTTCGACCTTGACACTTTATAAACTTATGGTATACAACAACATGTGTACCAAGTTTGGCTGCTCCAGCTACACAAACCCAATATACTTTTCTCAAAAAACTTCTCTTTAAACCGAGTATAAACAGTAAGGAACGAACGAGCTTAAATGAACAACGCGTAGGTAAAATGTTCTTTCGTTGAGTTTAGCGAGCCGCTTAAATGAACTAAATCCCAACGATAATAATCGATATATGTGTTATCGATACAAATCTGTGCATATAGTATGGTAAATGCCTAAAAGCCTTTTGCGCAATATGTGGGCGATCGCAAAAATAAATAAATTTAGTTATTGAATATTATGCGTGTGTGTGTGTGTGTGTGTGTGTGTTAAGAGAGATTGTTTTCCCGTTGCTTGTTTTTTAGGTTCGCGTATGTACTACTAAAAATACTTTGTAGGCGTTGCTTTGCTGATTAGCAACAAAATAAAAACCGACAGCGCCAACAACAACAACAACAAAAGTGTTTTTTTTTTTGCGCTTTTTTGAAAGCATTTTCTTTTTTAATGGCCATGGATTGCGCAAAAAGCCAAAGCAATAGTAGAAAAGAGAGAGAGAGAGAGAGGCGGGCGAGGAGAATGTGAGATGCTTTCTTTTTTTGTCGGTTAAGTGCGTAACGGAATGCCTGCTGCTACAAATACAAACAAATATATATATGTATATATATACATGTATATAGTACACATACATACATAAATACAGCAGTGGGCGAGCAAAATTTACATTCTCGCTTCGTTTATTATACTACACTCTTTCATTTTTTTTGTTTGGTTCAAAGTTCAATGACCGATTTCGCCGCAACGAATTCAGCGGCGCAGTCGCCGTTGCCCACAGACAGACAGACAGACAGACAAATATATGTATAAAGCCCGCAAGTCGCGCAAGCTTTGTTTGTGCTTCTCTCGCGGTCGCGGTCGCGGTCACTGCCGCTGTCGCTGCCGACGTTAGCGTCGCTGCTTCTGTATTCCTCTTTGCTTGCTAAACACACAAGGTCAACGCAATAATAAAGTTGCTTTTTGCCCAAAACGCAATAACACAAAAAATAATAAGCATTAATTAAACGACACAAAGAAGCAGCCGCAGCGTCGCGCAGTAAAAACAGCACACAGCAAACAAAAAATAATAATAATAATAAGAATAATAAAAAGGCACAATTAAAATGTTCTCTACTGTGTGCATGTAGCCCTGAGTTGGCAGCCCTGAAGAGTCATTAAAATATGCAAATGTGTTGCCATTACACATACACATACGTACGTACGTACATACACGCACATATGCGCGAGCAATCGTTAATCGATAGGCAGCTTATATCGATTTCGCTAACACCTTCGCGCACTCTCAAACTGTCAACAATAACAAATCCAACGCACTCTGCTAATGAGAGCGCCGACGTGACAGTGACAGTAGCCGCAGCAGCAGCAGAACGCATATTGCAGTATTGTGACTGTGTATGTGTGTGTGTGTGTGTGTGTGATGCTGTCTACTTTTGAGAGTGCCGCTGAGTTAATACTCTCTCATATTGCACACGCGCTTCAAAAGCTTCGTAGCTCAAAATTGAGTTTGAATGAATTCAAATGTTGCATACAAAAGCTCAATTTTCGCCCGAATGTTCCTATGCGTCAGTGTTGCCAACTTTTAAGAAGCAAATAAAAGCTGTTTTTGGTGGGAACAATGCCGAAAAAAGCTGAAATTTCAAGCAAATAATGCTGAATTAAATGCTGGAGCTTTCTGTCATGTTTTTTTCTATTAACATTTAACTTAAAACATTTTTCTTATATTTTTTGTAATAAAAAGAAGCGGGAAAAGCTTAAAATATTCTGTAAAAAAAAAAAAAACAGAATTCCCGCTGCCCGCTCTTATCGTATATTTCCAATTGGACTTTGAAAAAAGCCAGATTTGACGTGAAAAAAAGCTGAATTGGCAACAATTTTAGTCATCCAATTTTGATCAAATTATATTATAGCAAACTATAAAGTATAATAATAAAACTGGCCATTTTTGAGCTTGGATGAAATATCTGTACGAACAATAAAGTTTTTCAAGAATTTATATACTTATATAAAATCAAACCTGAAAAAAAATACCTGGACATGGAAAATTTTAAGAAATATTTTGGGGTACCCTGGAAACAGGATAAACTATTAGTTTCGACTTTTATAAAAAAAAAAACAACAAGTAAGAATGCTATAGTTGACTAAACCCGACTACAAAACTCCCTGTACCCAGGTCGAAAATTTCCGAACGCATCTTCGTACACTTACACATACACAAGCGACAACGCATTCGATGCATTTGAAGTCGTGGCTGTGCTGCTTCTTCCCTCCTCCTCCTAGAGATCGAAGCGTTCATTCGGACAGACGGACGGACATGGCCAAATCGCAATCTCTTTTGATACTATTCAAGAATATATATACTTTATAGGGTCGGAGATGTCTCCTTCTGCCTGTTACATACTTTGCATAGATTTAGTACCCCCTTTTTAGCCATTTTTTGGGTACAGGGAGTAGAAATCATAGAAACTCTTATTTTCAATTTGTATTCTAAAAATCAATAAATAATTTTTATTTAATAATTCTTCTTTTTTTTTATAATATAATAATAATTATTATGTTACATATTTTGGAACAAAATTATAATACCTGCGCTGGAAGAGCATACAAAGAATACAACAACTGCGGTTGCGGTTGCGTGTGCGTTCATCAATGGCGATGAAAACATACATACATACACAGACACACACATACATACATACATATAAACATAGCTTTGACACTGGCATTGAAATTGCAGGAACAACAACAACAACAACAATTGAAATGATCATACAAGCAAGCGCAAGCGTCGAAACTCTGCGCTGCCGCTGCTGCTGTGTACGAAATCAAGAGAACAACAACAACAACAACAACAAGAAGAAGAATAAATACCAATTAGATATTTCCGACTCTGGACTCTCTTTGGCAGTAACGAAATTGCGACTTTTCAAAGAATGTTGTTTATATTTCTCTACATTTCACACACACACACATACACACCCACACACATGTGGATTCGACTGCGCTGCGTACGCTCGCTCGTTTTCTCTCGCTCTCCCTCTGCCTCTGCCGCCGGCTATCACTCGCACTCGCACTCGCTGATTAGAATAATAGCACAACAAAAGAAATTAGGTTTTTTTTTTGTACACTTTCACCTTCTCTGCCGCCGCCACCTCCTCCGCATTCGACGACAACGACAATGACGCGACTATAATTTTTTTCGTTAAAGCGCAGTTTCAGTCAGCGCCACCCACCGACTGCGACTGCGACAACGACTGCGACGCCAGCGACAGCAGCAGCAGCACGTGTAAAGCGCCGCCAACGTCTTTGTTGTATTGCTTTTCGTATGATTGAGCAATGCCTGGCGTTACATACCGCACACCTCCCCCCCCAACGACAGACATGTACCGCCAGCCAACCACTCCAAAAACTCACGTGTTTTTGTTGTTATTGCTGCTGCTGACTGCTGCTGCGACGTTGCACTACGCTTTTGTCTGTTATTTGATTTGGCAGCGTCGTCATCGCATTTGATGCGCAATAAAAACAAAAACGCCAATGACATGTTTTTAGAACGCATTTAACTATTCTGCGCTTTTATTGTCATCATGCGCACAGGTGACAGACAACAGACAACGCAAAAAGACGACAGAAACCCCCCCTCCTCCTATCAGCAACTCCAAGAATTCAATTACAGCAGCAATCCCAATGTTAATAAAGCATTTGTGCATTATGTTAACAAGCTGTTAACCTAACAGAGCCATGCTGAGCAATAATGCCCAAGTAAGAATGCTCTAGTCGAGTATACCCGACTATGAAACTCCCAAAAACACATCTTCGTCACGCACACACACAAGCGACAGCACAAGCGAGACATTTCTTCCCCCGCTCTACAGCACTGTATCTTCTTTCGTGTCTATAATTCGAACAGTAGATTAAAAGTCAAGAAAATATATAGCTTTGGTATTTGACATATATAATAAAGATTTGATATGTATAATAATACTTATTATATATGTCAAATACCAAAGCTATATCTTTAAAATTATCCCTTTACATCGTTTTTATCGATTTGCGGTGTAGCGGGGGGAGATATCTGAAATCTGAAACAAACTAAATCTGAGCTTGTATACAGGAACTTACATTCCAAAGTTGGTGTCTCTAGCTCTTATAGTTTCCGAGATCTTTGCGTCTATACATAAGGTCCAGACAGACGGATACGGATAAGTCTAATTTTCTTTTGATACTGACCAAGAATATATATACTTTAAAGGATCGAAAATATCTCCTTCTGCCTGTTACATACATTTGCACAGTTTTAGTACACCCATTTTCCCATTTGTTGGGACAAAATAACATACTGTTAATGCACTGTTAAAGCAACAGTTGCTGTTCCCACTTTCTGCAACATATTTTAAAATGTTTCCCAGTTTCATTTTTGACACGCTTTTGAGGATTGAATTCAATAGCCTTTCATCTAGGATTGATATTGAGAGGAGGCTGATTCAGTTCAACAGATAAATATCGAAACCCTTCAGCAATATCACTTAAACATTATCTTAAAGATCCCATCAAATATATCCATATATAATAATCTGGAAGATAAATATCGAAACCCTTCAGCATCTTCACTTTACTTGAAGATCTCTTCAAATATAATATAATATAATAATATATAATGTATATATAATATAATCTGAAAGGCTATAAAAGAAAACTAAAATAAACCATTTACTTTTGGGTAAACTCAAAAGTAGTTTTAATATCCACAAATATTCCGATATCTTTATCGGAAACTAGATTTATATAGCACAAAGATATTGTTGCTGAAAGAAGTAATGTTTTGTAATGTCATTTGAAAGTGCTCCTAAAAAGACATCTATAACTCGGAGTAAGTTTACGATACTAGTTCATTTTGAGGAACAGGAAAAATAAATGTAACTTCCGCAACCGGAACGACTGTGTTAAGTGTCTTGTAATTACTACGGTAAGTATTATACTCGAGTATTATATTATCAAAGCAGTTTTAATACATTTCAATGGTTGAAGGAGCTTAAATATTGAAACCGGAATCCGTAACACCAATAAGCTTCTGCTCAGCAAATTTGAGGCGAATTTGAAACTGGAAACTGGCATGAAAGCTAAGAACATTGTACCCAAATGTTGTTATTGAAATGATCTTTTGGAATAATAACAGTTCTCATGATTTCAGTATTATTCCGTTGATTTTGAGTATGTTTGCAAACTCTACTCCCGAATTCCTTATAGGATGAACAATTTGATTATGTATTCTCACTGTTTTTTTGATGAAATTTTAACTTGATTGTGACATAATGGTTATAAATGAATCATTCAGAGTATTTCCCATGGGTAGCTAGGACATTCTCCCCATATTTTTGTCAAAACACGAATACCGTAACGTTAAGAGGGTTCATCTTTCAAGACTATCCCTGAATGAAGTCCTTTTTTAATGTCTTCATATGAGCGGAGCTGCTGATCAAAGAGAACGATCGGAATGGTCAATATCTGAGGAATGTAGTGGGTGAGGTAGGACTACCGATTTGACCGTTTCCAGGAAGATTTCCACGGGTTCCCTTGTTTTATAATCACTTTATCGTGCCTCCTCGTATTGTGGCCATTTTTCGCTCAAAATTACTTGGAAATGGCTTGGCGGGTAACTCCTAATGCTGAAGAAGAGGTCTCTTCTTGCGCTTGTCACGGATCCTGATCAATTAAGGCTTCCAAGGCTGCGATTTCGAAGGTTTTGTAGCCTTCCTGCACACGAACGGTCATCAACCGTCTTTGAAGCGACGGAACCAGTTACGTCACGTCATTTCACCTAGAACAGCAACTCCGTAAACCTTTTTGGAGTTCTCGATGCGCTTTAGCCGCCCTTTTTTATTCGAATGAAAGAAGAAAATCAACACTTCCCGCAAAATGACGATCATATGGCACAAGCTCCGACATTTTCACAGTACCAAAAGTATATAGAAGCAAGAACAAAATCAATCAAGTGTTAACACGATTTGTCAACCAAATGTCTAAGCTTTGTTCATGATCTTTTGGATACCTCCAAATCGAGCTACACTTATTGCTGGAGACATTTATTGACAAACAGCAGGAACTTAGTAACACACCCAATATTATTAATATTATTATTAAATCTTTCCTTATTTGGAGTCTCTGAACAGATACTTATCAACAAAGTAGCACTGTTTATATCCTAATTTTAGGGAGAAAAACACCTGTCAGCCAGCAGAGCAAGTAATTAGCCAAAACAATTTCAAGAACAATGAAATGGAAATGCTTTCCACTTTCACTTCTGCTTCTGATGCTAACGAGCGCTGTGCAATCCTACAATGCGGGACGTTTAAAGATTGACGATGACTTTGGAGGCGATCAGTATCCATCGGATAAAGCGGCAGATATAGGAGTACGTGATGCGGAGATGGAACCCCCAGGAACTGCCAAACCAGCATCCTGTACGGCGCCGGAGCAGCTGCCGACAACCAAAGGACCCTGCCGCACAAATGGTGAGGGCAAGGACTCGCAACAAAAGGCCACCAACATTGCGGCAAAGGCCGCCCAGGTGGCCACTGCGGCCAACGATGCCCAATCGAATGCGGCGGAGTGTGCTGCCAAACAGGTGAAAATCCAGCTGGCCGAGAAGGCGCAGCAGGCGGCCAAGGCCGTACAAGCGGTGCTCGAGGTTAAGCGTGAGCTCTGGGAGAAGGTACAGCGGGAATACAATGCGGCAACCACATTTGTGGAGCATCTGGCCACCGCTCTGGAGGCCAGTGAGGTGCATGCTCAGATGGCCGATTGTGCGGCCAAAGCGGCGCAGTCGCATACCAATCAATTGAAGGATCTTGTCGGGATTGTCACTCGCAGTCTCGAGGATGTCAAGTCCCTGAATGATCTGGCCAAGGCCGACTTTGATGAGAAGCAACAGATGCTTGTGGCAGCCAACGAGCGCAGCGATCATGCCCAGAAGCTCGTGTGCAGGGCCAGGGACGAGTACGAGCAGGTCAAAATGGCCGCCTATCAGGCCGCCTGTGCGGCCGTTGAGGCCAGACAGAGGGCGACCGCAGCCGGTGATCGCAATTATCGCACTGTTGAAAAGCGACGGAAGCGACGCCATTATCAGCATGCTAGCGGGGGTGGCGGCAGCCGCGGCGGCGGCGGCGGGGGTGAGGCAAGACCGGATGTCATCAGTAAAACTTAATAATTTCATTGATTGTTCGATTGTATATTGATTAGGTGCATATATTTTGTTAGAATTACTATTTAATACACGTTTGTTTCTTGCCCGCCATTCAGACTATCTAATATTTGCATCTAATATTTTCTATGCAAATGTTTATTGATTTCAATTTGGAAAGTCACATTCTGTGATCGTTTTGGTTAACTTACAGCTAAATATCTCTTTATAACTAAAGCACGGAGATATAAAGCAACTATTTTGAAGCCCTATTCACACCATCTAATATTCACGTGCAATATTTTCTATTCAATTCATTCTACTTAACCAATTTATATGATATTTCTGCTTTATTTAGAAGTAATTGCAATTATATCTAAGGAAAGAGCGAAAATTTAAGGAAATAATAATAATATTATTAAGTTTAAGACCTATTCACACCATCTAATATTCACGTGCAATATTTGTTATTCAATTAATTATTCTGCTTTATTTAAAGGTAATTGCAATTATATCTAAGGAAAGAGCGAACATTTAAGGAAACTATTACTTGAGCATATTCCTAGTAAAGTTTAAGGCCTATTCACACCATCTAATATTCACGTGCAATATTTTCTATTCAATTCATTATAATTAACCAATTTATATGATATTTCTGCTTTATTTAGAGGTAATTGCAATTATATCTAAGGAAAGAGCGAAAATTTAAGGAAATAATAATAATATTATTAAGTTTAAGGCGTATTCACACCATCTAATATTCACGTGCAATATTTGTTATTCAATTAATTATTCTGCTTTATTTAAAGGTAATTGCAATTATATCTAAGGAAAGAGCGAACATTTAAGGAAACTATTACTTGAGCATATTCCTAGTAAAGTTTTAGGCCTATTCACACCATCTAATATTCACGTGCAATATTAATAACCAATTTATATGATCTTATTGCTTTATTTAAAGGTAATTGCAATTATATCTAATAAAAGAGTGCAAATTTAAGGAAACTATTACTTGAGCATATTCCTAGTAAAGTTTTATCCTTATTCACACCATCTAATATTCACGTGCAATATTTTCTATTCAAATAAAGTTCTTCTGCTTAACTTAAGGGTAATTGCAATTATATCTAAAGAAAGACTGAACATTTAAAGGAAGTATTACTTGAGCATATTCCTAGTAAATTTTAAGGCCTATTCACACCATCTAATATTCACGTGCAATATTTTCTATTCAAATAATTGTTATTAATAATTAATTAATATCCAATTCCTATAGTTCTTCTGCTTAATTTAAAGGTAATTGCAATTATATCTAAAGAAAGACCGGAAATTTAACTAGAGTTATACTTGAGCAGTAAAGTTGAAGGCCTATTCACACTATCTAATATTCACGTGCAATGTTTTTCAACAAATTATATTACTTCGCGTTCAATCCTTTGGCTGTTATAAAGTCTATTAGCTTTCTAGTGTGTTTGAATAGAAAACTTGATAGAATTTTGCTTGAATCGATTCTATTTCCCAATATATATATATATATGATATTGTTATTATCTTGATTATGGTTATTATCTAGATGATTTAAATTACAACTACTCGAGGAGTTTTGTATACAAGTGTCAAATTGTGGCTTTCAATTTCAATTGCATATAACTTTTAAGTGGCTTTAACTTTTGTTTAAAGTAAAGCTCACGTTCATTTTGATAGCCTCGAACAGTCACAAGATACAAACATACATACATACATACATATATGTATGTATATATGTACTATAAGGATTGTTATTCATCATTGATGCAATGCGAGTATGTAGAAATGTAATTTCATTTTCTATATTGTCACGAAGGCGACCCCACAATAATATAAATATATATTCTTGCTTAGCCGACTCGTTATAGCGATGTTAACCTGTACATCTGTTACTAGTCCCTCAGTTTTAGAGCTATCTTGGCAAAACTTGGCATAGATGCTACTTATTGATGAAGACCGGATTGGATTACTGTAACATATAGCCGTCATTAGGAACATTCGGTGAAATATTCCGGGCTGTTCCGAATTCCACTAGATTTCATAAAGTAACAAGTAAGAACGTTGCAGTCGGACGTACCCGACAGCAGAATACTGTCTTGTATAATTTGGTTATTTGTGGCTTCGGAAAGACTCAAAAAAAGCAGTAGTCTGTATGTCAAATTTGATGAATCTACCTGTACAGGGATGGAAGATATAGATTTTTCTAATTTGCGGGGAAAGGGTTAGGGGATTGCGTTCATACGGACAGTCGGACATTTCGCAAATCCAATATATTCTATTTCCCTTTGGGAACAGAGTATAAAAACGAATGAGATCCTATCATTTCACGATGTGCTGTTCTCATTTTCAATCGTTTTGTCTGCGTTTTCTACTTATCGAACTCGAGTTCGAAACCGTCTTTCGATAGCAATAAGTATTAGCTATTCCACAAAAAAATCTTTGATCTTGACACTCCATAACATGAGGATATACACCAAAATGTGTACCAAGTTTGGTTGCTCTAGCTTCAAGGATGTGGAAAAAATTGCGATCATCCGGACAGACGGACATTTCGCAAACCCAATATACTCTTTTTCCCTTTAGGAACAGAGTATAATAAACAATAATATAATTATTCTCCTCTATCCCTTTAATTGTATATAATTCATTCTTCTCAATTTACATGTTGCTTTCAAGCAACATAAGCATATATCGATTGTAGAGTTTGTTATCGATAGGCAAACCATATGATTCATTGGGATCAGCTGTTTAGTTTTACTGGTGGTGAAATTTACAGGCAATTTTTAAATTAATTAATGAAATGAATGAATGAGTTAATTCGTTTCAAAAAATAATGATGAAGAATATTACAAAAAATTATTAATTTTTTTATGTAATCTGGCAATTACTGCAGTTCCGACAAAAACGAAAAAGTTACTCGTTTTGGCGAATTCGTAATTCCACTTTCGCAACTTTCGGGTAGGAATAGGAATTGGAAAGAGGCCTGATGAATATTTTTGAAGAACTTTTCTGTTTATAAAGCTAACCTACAAATCGCACTCAATCTTATTGAAGTCGGGCGGGCGCGTTGTATTGATGGCTCCTTCAATGAAAACATAAATAATGCTCCAGTTAGTGATACGATTTGTACATATGCAACCCACTTCTCCTCCTCCTCCTCCTCAGTGTGGTCGTGGTGTCTCTCAATGAATATTTCAAGGGCATACTATTTGTTTTGAATACGAATTGAATGGAAATATGGCACTTATGCACCTGCTGCCTGAATGGAATTATTTTGCGTTTTTCTGCTTTCCTGTGTTTACTGTGTGCTCTCAGTTAGTTTGTTTATGTGCGAAGTATCGTTTGCATTTTTTTCAGCCACAATTTCTTACGAAATGAGTAACAATAACAGGAACAACAAGAACAACAACAACAACAACAGCAGGCAATTGCATAAACAAACAATGCACAAGGGCAAATAAAGTGCATCGGCAATCTAAACAAATAAATGCATAATTAATGTTAATTGACTATATCATTTGAGAGTTCAGTTCAGTTTTGTGAAAAGCAAAGAAATATTGTACAAATAATAAATAAATATTTCTTGAGGGTTCGAATACCAGTCATGATTTCTTTTCTTTTCTTTTATAAATATATATTTATTCTCTCAATTTTGTTTTAAATAAATATTATTATTAAAATAAAAAAACGGCTTAAAAAACCATTTAATTTCAAATATAATACTTATAATGAACAAAAAAAAAAACGAATAAAAACTAATTTTGTGTGTATTTTTGTTGGAACATTGTCATTATAGGGTTAAGAACAACTTGAATGTATAACAGCTGATTGATCCCGTTAGGTAATTTACACATTGCCATTAGTTCGTAAGTCATGCAGACTTCACTGTATCAAAGCAACTCAAACCGATAAGACGTGCTTCTCGCTTAAGGTGGGAACTCACTTCAATCATGATCGCGATCCAGCATCATTGTATGCGTGGAGTTGAGCGAAAGTATGCATGTGTGCGTCGTGCGTGTGAGCTTTGTCTATGATCGCCAACAAGATGAGCGCGATCACAGAAACTAAAGAGCGCACTCCTCTCTCTCAACCGAAAGTTTCTTGATCGGAGGAATATTAACATATGCTTGATATTTGTCTCCGATCATGAAGCTTTGTTGTTGCCAAATTACGCTCATTAGCCTATTTGGTGGTACTTTTTTGCATGCACTTCATATGGAACGCGCTCAGAGTCGTATGTGTTGTTGCTTTTCTATTGAACACACGTAAATGCATGGATCGCGATCATGATTGAAGTGAGTTCCCACCTTTAGTATGATATTTCGGGTTCTCTGGTGGTTACGCGTTCTTGATCGAACCCGCGGTAGCTAGTCTACACACGAAAGTAACTTTCAACAATTTTGAATTTTTGTTTTGAGAGATATTGAACAGGGCCTTAAAGTGCGCAAAGTGGGGCATGTGCTGCAGCTCCAGTCACAGGTTGAAAGATCACCCGAATGTACTAACGAGGCGTCCTTGCAAAAGGCTCAAAAAGATCCAACCCAAAGACCTTTCAAACAGGGTACACTCATCTGAATAATAATTTAAATTTTATTAATTTTTGTTTCTGTTTAAACTTGTAAAATATAAAATATTTAAAATATGTTTAAAGTTCACCCTTGAATTGTTCACTTTAGTTTTTGTTTTGTTGTTTTTATGTATAACTATCTTAAGTTGCCATATTGCCATAACCGTACGACAAAATATGACAAAAATCCTAAAGAAAGTAATATTTGTGTAAGGTCTTTTTCTTATATCTGAGTAGCAATTCAGTTGGACTATATTTAGCCAAAAGGGATGAAAGCAATCGAACAGTCCGATTAGAAGATATTAGCCAAAATAGGTGACAAAAACGGAAGTTGGTTTCGACTTGAAGTTCTAAACACGCAAAAATAAACATATATATTTCATAATAATATAATATTGAAATTTTTAACAACAAAAAAACACATTTAATTTCGTTCTTCTTTTGTATTATAGTAGAATGATTAAATTAATAAATTTAATTTATCCATTTTGAATTTTATGAAATTCAAGTTCAATTACACTTTTTCCAGTAAATTGAATTTAATTACTTCATAATGATTCAGTAGGAATTAAATTAACTTATAATTCAAATACTTTACATGTCTTGAATCAAATCGAATTTTAATTAAAAAAAAAATCATCTTTTTCTTCCCAAATTTAACATACAACCTTGAGCGACCCCCCTTATGCCACCCAATGGGTGGATTTTCTGAAAAAAGGGTGGAAGATGTGTCGAATGGTTATTTGTATAGATTTTGAAATTTTAATATGACTCCAATCGGATGATAATGAAAATAGTTGCATACAACAATTTTTCACACTTGTGGATGACATTTCCCAAAGCCCCAAAAAAAATTTCATCCTTCTAGATCTAACGGTTTGAGCTGTGTGTTGATTTCCAATAAGTCAGTCAATGCGGACAAACTCTATGCCACAATAGGCTAAGTTGTAAAAACAATCAAAAATTGTCTTCTATAGTCAGTCTGCTACATTTCTTTACAATCCCGATATAACGTATTTTATCGATACACTATCGATGCCCTGTATCGATATGTGCAATCGTCGACCGATAACCACAAATGTCGAAAGTAAAAGTCACATTGAATCAGAAGTAAGCAGAATCGAAAACATGCTCTGAAAGTTTTGCTCTAATCAGGAGGACGAATCACGTGACACGAAGACAAGGACATGGACAGGGACACGGGCAGGGGCAGGGGCAGGGGCAGGGCCACAGGCAATGACCCAACTGAACATTACAACGTTCATCCTATCATTCAATGTGACCAATTTCTCTAAACAGCTGCTGCTGGCGCCCTCTACGTGCGCTTGTCCAGCTGTTGATGGCCATGCGGCCAACGCAGAACAGGACAACAGCCAGCGAGAGAGAGAGAGAGAGGGAGAGCGAGAGAAACAGCAGCAAAATTGAATAGATTAAAGGACGGAGCGAGAGAGATAGAGCGGCAGATCTCTCTCTCCTACCATTGTTGTTGCTGCCGGCAACGTTGTTGAAATTTCTGCTTCCAAATGAGCAGCAAAATGCTCGTGAGAAAGAGCGCGGCTTAGCTTGCTCTCTCGCTCTCAATGCCACAAACGGCATGCAAGTGTTGTTGTTTTTGTTGGTGAATTTGCTTAACAACACATTGTAATTAAAATGCAGCCTGCAAATTGCTGAGAGCGAACGAAAGGGGAGAGAGAGCACACAAACAGCACATGCACATGTATGTATATATGTATGTATGTGTATGCTTTTATCACTTACAACAATTTAGCAGTTATAATTTCAATTAACCTTTTACATGCATAATTAACAATAACAAAATATTCAATATACATATATATATATATATATTAAAAGAGTCGCTGCCGCTGCCGACGTCGCTGCTGACTTTTGTGCAGACAATGCGTCGTCGTCGTCGTCGTTGGCAACGGCAGAGAGGGAGCGGGAAAATCATTTTGAGAGCGCCAGCCAGCCTGGCTGTACAGCTACATGGCCGTCAACGTATGTACATAAGTATGCATGTGTATGTGTTGCTGTGTTAACTTCAATGACGCTGCTCTGCTGCAGCGCTGCTTAGCTTTGACGGCGTCAATGGCTTTTTTGAATTCTTGTTTGCCTTTTGCCAGCATATATGTATGTGTGTGTGCGTGTGTGTGTGTGTCTGTTTGATGATGCGCTGCTACCTGGCGTGCACAAACACAAATACACACGCACGTTTACAGACCGCAAAAACCACATGCCATTCCAATCAGAAACAGAAGTGCAGAAGAAAATGCCGGCAAAATCCAATATGTTTGGACCTGACGTTGGCGGCGGTGCCCGTCGTATGCGCGCAAAATGTAACACAGTGGCAACGCCGACAGCGACGTTGACGCCAGCAGCGACATCGCCTCAACATAACCAAACAAATTTGATGCTGAGGCTCAACGTACATATACACATACATAAATAAAATGCAGCACTTACATTTGACTGTTGCTAGTTGTTGTTGTTGTTACGGCTGCTGCTGTTGCTTTTAGTTGTTGTTGTTGTTGTAGCGTTACAAATTGTTGTCAATTTTGTTGTTGCTCTTTTATTTTAGCAGTTGATGTTGTCGTTTTGTTGTACTAAAAACATGTTTCACTTGAAGCAAAAGACGACGACGGCGACGACGCTGCTTCTCCTTCTGCTTACACACCGACACTCATACAACACACATACATATATGCATACGTATGAATGTATGCATACACGGTCTTTTGCTTTTGCTTTTTTTTTGGTAGTTTGTTGTTGTTGTTGCTGCTGAACGCTGAAAACGTTTATAAAATATACATATACTTATATTGAGAGAAATACATTAAATCATATTTAACAATAACTTTAGCACACACAATAAAAATATATTAAAAAAAAAAAAGAAATGCTGTCGCACGCATACACAGACAACAAAAATGCGACGGTGACGACGACGCTGCGGCTAACAAAAGAGCGCGTCGCAACAGCGGAGGCGGAGCACCAAAATGAAGAGCAAAAAAACAGACAACGATTAATTTTCGATAACTTGCGCTGCGTCTTTTTTGGAACTACATATTTACATTGCACTTTTGCTTCAGTTTTCTATCTCTTCAGAAAGAAAAAAAACAACAAAAAAAAGAAACATATATATATATGAAATACCGTAACACAATAACAAAAAATAATGCACACTCATACACACAGCTCGTATAACGGTGGAACGGCGCGACGGCAGCCGAACGTCTTTTTTTTTCTCCACCAACCTTTTTGCTGCTGCTGCTGCTGCGCAAGAAAAACGACCAAAAAAAAAAAACTATATTTGATAGCCAAAGCGCGTTTTAACTATATCAGTGTGTGTACATATGTTTGTACTTGTTGTATTTTGCTTTTCTTATATAGCATAGCTTCGATTTATGCTTGTTGCCACACATAAAACGCGACGAAACCACGAAAAACGAAGACGACCACGACGACGGAAAAACGCGCGCTCACGTCTGAACGTACCAAAGAGCAAAACGAAAATGAAGAGAAATAGAAAATACAAAAATACCAGTGGCATGGAAAATACAAAAATACCACAAGAAATGTGCAAAACAGTGTTGTTAAATGCATTTACATAGCAGCAGTGTTAGGTAGAGATGACCAACTGTGACTGTTACAACAAATAGAACTTAAGCGCCAAAATGCAAATTTCACAGAAAAGCGATTTTCTTCCCATATGTACTTTGGAAAACTAGCAATTTTAATGGTTATATCATTGAAGCTGCATGTAGTTAGTTTATATGGCTGTTAAAGCGAACTCTTCTATGACATTATGACATTCTACATAAATAAATGCATTTGGAAGATCATTTTAAAGTTATTTCATTGTTTTTTACTCTTTTGCCACTTTATAAACTGTTAATTTAATTAGCCAAGTCCTTTTAACAATAAGTATTTTATTTATGTTTGATTTCTCTAACGTTTTATATGAAAAAAAAAAAGAATTTCTGCAAAATTGTCTTTTAATATGCGTTACATAATTTCTCGTAAGATTATCCTTTAGGTAAGGATTTAAAATCTTATTTATATATATATGCACAAAGTATGTTAAAACGCTTTCTACGAGCTGCTTTTGCTTAAATATATAAATAATGTCACTGTAACTTTTGATATTTTGTCACGACAGTGACTGTTACTTTGTAATACTTGTGATAAGTAACAGTGACTGTAAATATTCGTGCAACTCTAGTGTTAGGCAGCGTTCTCTTTCATTTGTGTTTTTCCAGCACGTTTATTTGCTCGCTCGCTTTGTAGCTTATTTCGTAGCGTTCGCACACACGCACACACACACACACACACACACGCACACACATAAGCACATGCAGTTTGGTGCTGCTGCGATATTGCTGGCTAGTATACTTGTTTTGATTTTATTATTTGGCTTTGACAGCCAGCCGCAGGAGCAGCAGTGTTGTCAACTGAGCACTGGACACATGCCCATTTAACAGTATTGCTCTGCGGCTCAGAATATGGCCAAAATCGACGCTTGGCCAGTTTGCTTCAACTAATACTTTTTAAAAATTATAAGCTGAGCACACACCCGACGCACAACACACACACGCAACACACACAGCCACATTCATGCAAGCGACACACGCATACGTACATATATACAAGCATATGTATGTGAATATGTGTTAATGCACAATTTTAAATACTTTACTTTTTGGTTTGTAAATTTTTGAACAGTTTTGTTTAACTTTTATAACTCCACCAGAGCAGGGCTGGCAATCACCAATTACTGCTGGCCAGGACTGAACCAAAACCTATCGCTACTCCAAAGTTATCGATTATCTGTCAAGCGTGCTCGTCGCATCCGTCATGCATTTTACATGCAATGTAAAATTCGAGAGCCAGTCTCAACTTTGGCTCCAGTTGGCGCAGCTATAAGCTAATGACAAATTAATCAGATTCTTATAAGATTTGTTAACCTATATGTTTGGAGTGTAAATCCTTAAGTTACCCATTTACATATTTGTTTGTTTAAGATATTAACGGATTAAAATATTAAAAAGTCAGATTCTTATAAGGTCTGTAAACCTTAAGGTTTGGTGTGTAACTCCTTAAGTTACCCATTTACATATTTGTTTGTTTAAGATATTAAGGGTTTATTAAAAAGTATTTTAATATCTAGAGGATTTCAATTGGCGAAACCTCTATTATTCAAGCTTATATTGTCCTTTTTATTATTATTAGGAGTTGAAGTAGCTTACATAAATACATTTTTTTTATCTCTGGCCTAGGAGGTCCTTAAGGTATGTCTATATAATAGCTTCCTTACAATTCATTTTGGAAGTTCTATAAGGCGGAGCATTTCTTATTTCAAAGCGTATTTGATTTGTTTTCCATTTCTAAACGAATCATCAATAGTTATTGCTTATTGAATTCGGGAGCTTATAGCGATATCTTTTAAAACCAAGCTATCAATCATTTTTCGCATAAAAAATATAGAACAAAGGAATTATTTACTTGGAAATCGGTTCAGTTTTGACAAAATAATGTCAATTAAAAGTAAAAACAGTTCTATTGATTTGCATTTAATATTTGATCTAATATAATCAGAAAACTGAGAAAAAATGTATGCAAGATTTTAGGTAAAATCAGTTTGGAGCATCACAATAAAGCGAAGAAAGTATTAAAATGAATGACAATTGTTTTGCGCTTCTTTCAATTTTGCATTTGATATTTGGAACGGCTGTCACAAGCGGTTTCGATAACGATAACGATAGCGCTATTGCCAGCCACTTGCATTCCTGCAAAGCTTTGAGTTGCCAGCAAAATATTCGATACTTTTTGAAGGAAAAGTGGACCATTAAATATTATTGGTACATAGATATATTTTAAAAAAGTTGTTGGTATCCTATAGTAATTTTACTATATTGGGAAATTTTTCAAATTTAATCAGGTGAACCTAAAATGTCCTTCGAGCAGTGCGAGAATTGGAAAACTTTTAGAAAGTGGCAGAAAATCAAGGCATTTGAATATAAATGTATCGAGAAAACATAAAGAAAAAGTTAAATTTAGTTTTTGTATTATAGAAAATCATCTGATTGGAAAGATAAAATGAAGACAAGGGACGAGGTAGCAAAGTTCAATTATAATTTTGATAATAATCCACAAATTTTGCTCAATGAAAAATCTGATAAATTTAATCTCACTTGTTATTTATATTTATTATTATTAATTTATTATATTTATATTATATTTTCTTTAATTTCATCTATATTATATAGCTTTAATAAATAAAAATATGTAATAATTGCTAATAATCAGTATTCAAGAATGAAGACCAAAAAACCTGTATTTTTATTATACGAGTATGGTGATGGTATATTTTGGTATTTTTTTATTTTGAAGTAAATTGTATATTTTTGCTTAGAAGATGCGGTCACACTAAACATACAGTTTTCCTATCGCGGTTCATTCGACATACGCTTTATTGATAATATATATATATGTATATACATATACATGCATATACGTGTACTTTAATAATTCACATCAATTAAGGCCCCAGCAATTGTGCCAATAAATCGGCAAATAAATTGGCAAATAACCGCAAGGGGCAGCAGTTGGACCAGCAAACCTTAACTGGGTGCAGTGAGAACAAAGGAATTTGCAGCTTTTAACAAATTGCCTGAATATGTCAACGCAACAACAACAAATTGATTATATAGAACGATATCTGGTGTATGATATCTTCAAATACTTTGGCTCCGAAGCGGCGCTGCTCTCGCATCGCGTCCAGTGCTCCAATGGCCTGGATGGGTTTATGTCCGCCCTCTATACCGTCGAGCTGGACTTGAAGATCGCTGGCAAGTGAGTATCCCCTAGAGATGGCAGCGTGATCGATACTTTCACCACAAGCACGAGCACGCACGGTCCCCCCGAAAGGTTGGAAGTAATTGTTTATATCTACATATATTTGGGATCTCGTTAAGGCTACTTTTGAATACAACAGTTTCGACGTTGCCATCGATAGCTGCCGACTGCTATATACTCTGTTCCTACTCCTGGAGGCAGGATTTACTGAATATATGCAAGTTGCTGCGCTGGAGTGGGGGTGGCAAACATAGTATTGATACAATTTGTTCAAGATGTTATTAGTTATCCCCATAGCAAGTTTAAAGACTCTAGCTATCAAATTGTGGAAGATACTATAGCTTATATACATATGTATATTTTATAACATTATCAAGATATATCTTTTGGTATATAAGATATACCAGCGTTTTCTAAAGCTTACGTCGCGACCCGGTACCCGGCGTATTCAAATTTTGCCGGGTCGCAAGAAAAATATTGTAACAAGTAAGAGTGCTATAGTGGAGTATACGCGACTATGAAACTCCCTGTACCCAGATCTAAAACTTCCAAACACATTTTCGTCCTCTTGCACATACACACACACATACACAAGCGGCAACGAAAGCGAGGCATTTTAAGTCGCGGCTGCGCTTCTTCTTCCCCTGCAGAGCGGGAAATAACTTCCGTGTTTATTATCCGATCGACTTGAAATTTGGACAGTAAATTAAGAGTGACAGTTACATGTCAAATCCCAAAGCTATATCTTGAAAATTGTTACTATAAAACGGTTTTATCGAATAGCGGGGGAATGGGGGGAGAATGCCCGCTTTACACGAACCTTCATTTCAAATTTGGTGTCTCTAGCTCATATAGTTGCTGACGCGTTCATACATACGGACAGACGGACGGACAGACAGACGGACATGGCCAAATCAAAAGCTCTTTTGATACTGATAAAGAATATATATACTTTATATGGTCGGAGATGTCTCCTTCTGCCTGTTCCATACATTTCCACAGATTAGTGCCCCCTTTTTACCCATTTTATGGGTACAGGGAGCAAAAAGGGAAAACAATTTGTTAATTGTATAGTTGTACAGCAGATAAACCAAAGAATACATACTACAAGATGGGCAACGCAGTAAAAATAATGTCATAAAGGCAGCTTCCCTTTCGTAAAATAGATATGGTCATATTCGGTATTTTTGTCGCGAAATATTTTAAAGCTTATACCGGATAGCGGCCAAAGAAGTTTGGAAAACTCTGAGATCTACCATACTATAATACCATGCCCAATTTGGTTGTACTGGTAGTCTTAAAAATGATCTAAAATTGTAATCATACCTATACACTTTTTATAACCTAACAGGGGGTATTATAATTTTGTCTCGAAATGTGATATGGACTGAAGGAGACGTTTCCGATCCAACAAAGTATATATATTCTGAATCAGCATCAATAGCCGAGTCGATATAGCGACGTCCGTCTGTTTCTATGCGAACTAGTCTCTCAGTTTTAAAGCTATCGTAATGAATCTTCGTAGAGAATCTGCTCTTTGTTGCAGGCAGTATATATGTCGGAAATGGCCGGATCGGATCACTATAACATATAGCTGCCATAGGAATGGTCGATCGACAACTATGTTTTTGTATGAACAACTTTTTTGTTTATAAAGCTATTTTCACCAAACTCACCCAAAGTGAGTCTCTGGAGAGTTTATACAATCTGACTAAATTTGGTCAAAATCAGACTATATTACTGTATCAAACTTTTTGTTTATACAAATATTTCATCTAAACTAAATGAAACTAATAGTTTCCTAAAATTTCATCAAAATTGCACCACATAGAAGCAATCAGACAAAAATTAAGTATTGCATAAAAATAAATTCCTGCTAGGGACCCTTCTTGTTTTCTTTGAGAACGGAGTATATGGTATTAGATAATTTTCTTAATACAAAATAAATTGTATGTATTTTGTTAGCGCCCTACTCCAAAACTGATAACTCCTGCTTTCTATTGATATCCCTCTTTAATACATTGAGCTTATTTTACTGTTCCAAAATGTGTAACGCATTAAGGAGGGTCTTCCAATCCCATAAACTACAAATGTGTTCATATTCCGAGTACATTTCATTCCAAATTGTTTTCGATTTGGAGTTCTCGTTTTCAATTGAAGTACCAATGTTTTTCTCCTTCTTTGATTTGCGTGTTTTTGGAACTATCTGTACGAAAGCACATCAAATTTGATAAATTTGCAAGTCAGAAATGCATATTTTGAACAATCAACTGAAAATCTATCAAATTCGTCAGGAATCTGGAAAGCCTAAAAACAAAAGTCTGATATTCTTAGGTCTTTTAAATTCTTATAAATTATATTTAAATCAGGAATTGAAACAAAGCTGCGTTACCCCAAACCTAAATGTTCAGCTTTTGCTTTATTATAGCGAGGAATGGAACTGGAACATATGCACTTATATGCCTTTTATTGCGCCGATCTTCGTTTTATTATAGAGACGGGCGGATGTCAAATAAAATGTGTTTTTTATATTCTATATTACGTTGTATTTCATTTATTATATATATATATACATAGCAGGAGCAGCCTGAGAAGCCCTCGGCAACTTGGAAGCCATTGGCGAAGAACTCCATCTGAGATAGTTCCCTCTGCGTCAGTCACAACAGACAACTGGTCTTCTTTGCCACGCCATGTGCTTATTTGCGGATATTTGATCGACGCATTACCGGGCTGTACACCGGGCGGGGCACCGGGCTGAACTCCGGGCTGGAAGCCGGACTGAATGCCGGGCTGCTGTCTCCGCGGACTCCCGACGGTTGCTGCTTTGGTGACTCCTGGAAGGCTGCCTCTTCCATTTGCTCAACAGCGCCATTGTTGTCAATGCTCGTGACTGACGAAAGGACCTGATTCTTATTACCGATTCCAGATACGGCAGTTGCACCTATAACCGGTGTGCTCGTTTCAACCTTTGACAGCGAACTTTGCTTCAACTGCTGCGTCTCCAGTTCAATCTCTTCAAGCTCCTTTTTCGCCTGCTTCTCCTCCAGCTTGGGTTCGTTAAACACAAGAACATGCTCCTTTTCCTTCTTCATATTTGTGCCAGCCGCTTCTTCCTCTGACTCTAACCGCTTGCTTTGGACTGTAAGCTCAGTTGTGGCAGCCTCCTCCGCCTTAACAATTTTGGATGGGGGCTCTGCCTCCACAAGGTCTGTAATAGCCGCCCCCTTGCAGGGCCGTCCCCGCTTCCGTTTAGGTGCCAGCGCTGCTTCCACCTCCGCCTGATCAATAGTGCCCACCTCCTTGGATGGCCTGCCCTGCTTCCGTTTAGGTGCCAGCGCAGTTGTAGGAGCTGCCTCCGCCTCCGCCTGTTCCATAGTGCCCACCTCCTTGAATGGCCTGCCCCGCTTCCGTTTGACGGGGACGACGTTCGTGGCAGTTGGGACAGCCACTGGTGGATTGGTTGCCACCTCCCCATTTGGTCCGGGCCTAGCAACTCGTCGCTTACTAAACACCCGGAGACACATTTGAGTTTCATTCATCGATAAGGCATTCACACCCGCACGCCGCTTACCAAGCAGAATATTCCGAGCGGAAATATGGGAATTGCAGCTATATTTAGCTTTTAATTTTGGAGATTCATCTTGGTCGGCATCGTCCTTCTCCATATTCCCCTGCGTGCTTGCTACAGGCAACTCTGGCTCCTTGGCCGGCACAAACTTTTTGCAGTCCAACTCTTCCTTATCGGCTTTCAAGTTGGTATCTGACTTTACGTCGAAGGACTTTTTATCGTTCCCTAGTTCTATATCGGCCGTCAACAAAGCATCCTTATCGTTAATTGGTTTATCTACCTTTAACTTCGGGGTGATTTGCTTGATCACCTTTCCCATATCGGTTGTCAAGAAAGCATCCTTATCGTTAATTGGTTTATCTGTTTTGATGTCCGGGGACATTTTTTCGTGTTTCACCTTTTGCACATCGGCAGTCGAGAAAGCATCCTTATCGTTAATTGGTTCATCCGACATAAACTTTGGGGCCATTTCTTCGAGCTTAACATTATCGGCTGGCAAGAAAGCATCCGTGTCAATTGGTTTATCTGACATTATGTCAGAGGACATTTCTTCGTTTCCTTGTACCATATCGGCTGTGAAGAAAGCATCCTTGTCGTTAATTGGTTTATCTGACCTTATGTCAGAGGATATTTCTTCGTTCCCTTGTTCCATGTTAGTTGTCGAGAAAGCATCCGTGTCGTTAATTGGTTTATGTGGCTTGCCATCCGGGGATATTTCATTGCCATTCACCTTTCCCATATCGGCGTTCAAAATCGAATCTTTTTCATTAATTGGATTATCTGATTTGACAGATGGAACTATTTGTTCGCTCATCTCTTCCATATCGCTTTAAGCTGTTATTAGCTGTACCGTCAATTATTTCACTTGATTTAGAGTAAAGAAAACAATTCAATTAAGTGGAAAGAAGTTTCAACTAAAATCAAGAACAAATTTTATTTTAGGTAATTTGGGCGGCTGCTCGAATCACAATTTAGTTCAGTTGTGATATTCCCGATAGTTTTTGTTTTAAATTAAGAAACAACGCCTATCTAGTTTTTGAAGTAATCGGGTCTGTTACCATTTCATTCCGAATCGGTTTTGCGGATTTCAGAACAGTTAACACCTTTGATTCCTAATGATTCGATAGAAATCGGAAGTGGACTGATTTGAGATAAGGACGACGAGCTGCGAACTGATAATACTCCGATTTCCAGGTGTCTCTTTGCTTTCTGTAAAATAATTATGTATGTGTCAGAACAGACCAGATCAGATCATAGATCACCGGATCATATCATAGACCTTTTTTATCTACACAGAACTTGAGGAAAAGAAGACGGTGAGCCGCAGTCACCATCTGCGAAGAACGAAGAACAGCAATAACCATGTGGAACCCCCTCTAAGCCCTATCACTGCCACGGAAGAATTGTAGGATGCTGTTAGGTGTCCTCAAAGGATACTGTATGACAGCTGCCCATGCGAACGACGACAACTGTGGGAAGTGGAGAAAGCCGGGGTAACCAAAACCCTAAAACATCTCCTCTGAAAAGCAAACTTAATCAACTGGGATCCCATACCTTAACTTAATCAACTGGGATCCCATACTTTCCTGGAGAGTGTGTCGAGCACACCAGTGAACCAACTCCTAACGTTTGCAAACAATTCCTATACAACGCTAGGTTTCAGTATACGGTACCACTAAGGACCAGACGGTCTATGTGAGGTCACCCTGTGGAGGGTGTACTGCCGTCTTAACATACCCAAACCTAACCTAACCTTGAAATAACTGACCATATTTTGATAGGTATCAGATCCCTATATCATAGGACAACAACCTAAAAGAGAGCATAAATGAATGTCATCATACATTCAGAAAGATGTAAGAAATTCAATCAATTATGGTGTTTCGTTGAATCATTTTAATAGAAAATAAAGAAAATATTAATGGTGGGAACATTGGAACATTTACTAGAAAAATGTCTGTAAGAGTATTTCATCTTTCCAACGGGTTTTCCTCCCGTTAATCGAAATATATTATTAATTCAATTTGTTGGCTTTACTAATGCAATTATATCTTTTGCTTGATAGTGATAAGAAGGAGACTGTGCTGGTTAAACTGATGAAGGGCACCAGGGAGTTCCGTGAGTCGAGCAAATCCTACACCCAATTCGCAAACGAGGTGTTCGTCTATGCCGAAATACTGCCGGCCTATGAGAATCTGCTGCGCAGCAGCAAACTCAACACGAATGTTGTCGATGAGTTTGTGCCGCGCTCCTATCGTTCATTGTTTGGAACTATTAATGGTGAGCGCTTAAACACAAGGATTAACTGCTTAAGTGCTTAAAATTGACTACATTTCAGGTATGGGTGATGATCGTGAGTCTGTGCTGGCGCTGCAGCATCTGAAGGCCGCTGGCTATGAGCTGGGACCGCGCATGACCCTCCGCCTCGATCAACTGGAGGCCATGTGCGCTGTCCTGGGTCCTTACCATGCCCTGGGCTATGCCACGCGCATCCTGCAGCCGCAGGTGCACGAACGCCTGCGTGCTGGCATTGTCGCCTTTCCCTTTGTATGCGAGGCGGACACACCGAATTTGTACGCCGTGCTCTATCGTGCGGCTTTTGATCGCTTTTACGAGTTCTATGATCGTTGCCGCGACCAGCTGCTGCAGCCGCAGGACGAGAACTTTGCCAAGGCTGTGCAGCGCTTGCGGGACCGGTACTATGCGCAGCCGACAGCGCTGCTGGAGCACATAAGGAGCGCGTCCTGCGATGAATCACAGCCGGATAACTACTTTTGCACCTTTCTGCATGGCGATTTCAATCGCAACAATGTGCTATTCCATGAGGACGCCGATGGCAAAGTGGACAACATCAAGATGATTGATTTTCAGGAGCTGCGCTACAGCACCACCGCCATGGACATCAGTTTCTTTCTATATATGAATACACCTGCTGCAGAGCGTCAGACGATCTTTGCCAGCTTGTTGCGTCACTACCACACGCACATGTACGAGATGCTCGAGCTGGTGCTCCAGCGCAACCACGATACCCTCTCAGAGGAGCAACTGCAGCAGCTGCTATCCGACTACAGGTGGGTGCAATGGATATGAATTCAAAAAAACTTGGGGAACTACTTCAGATGCTGCCAAGCATCCTTCATCAGTGAGCCTTGTTAGAACTAGTTTTGTTCAATCAGAAAGGCTCTGCCTGGCGGGCTTCGAACCCGACAACTGTCGTTAGCTAGTCCCTCAGCTATCCTGTCCGCATTTGTAATTCACATTTGTGATTAGAAGAATGCGCTCAAGCTTCATCACTTTTCTAGGATCTAGCCCGATAATTCTGTGTATTTTTGGAACCATTTATCTTGCACCTACATAAGTAGGGAAGTACTTCAGAAATTGATATTTCGAAAAGATAACCAACTGGCAAACTCAAAAATATATAAATTTTGATATATTTCAACCCAAACCCCAAAAAAACAAATTACCATTTAATTTTTTTTTATAAAACACACCCATTCAAACAATTTTTTTTTAATTTAAACCCCCCAAAAAAAAAACAAAACTAACCAAAAATCCCCGTTTCCATATCTCAGCTACTCTTAAAACAAGAGAGAAGCTTGTTGAAGCTATATACCCTTGCAGCAATGTTTGTAATACAAAATCTCGATTTTCTTCCGATTGCTTCTGGGTGCTATATAACAATGTGATCCGATTTGGATAAAACAATAGGCAACTATTTAACGTATAATAAAACTCGCAATTATTTAGTTTGGATGGAATATTGTATAGACATAAAAGTTCCTATGGCATCTACATATATGTTATAGTGACATAGAAACAATCGGATGAAAAATGAGTTTTTGTAAGGAAAACTTTATTGCTGACACAAATGTTGCATCAAAACTTAGCAATTGCGGGTCTTAATTTACTTCATATAGTAAGCTTTAATTTGATAAGAATCGGACTACATTATTATATAGCTGTCATAATCATTGAATTTGTTTTTATTTCATTTTGTGCCTATAATTCCCAAATGGTTTTAGCGTTTTTATAATGAAGGGCCAGATGTTTGCCAATCATTTTATGCAAATTGTGTTTTGTTTTTTTGTGTGGTTTCAAATAATAAGATCAAACGGTCGACAATTGAGTTTTTACTCCCTTTACCTATAAAATGGGTAAGAGGTGGTATTGGATCTGTGCAAATGTATGTAAGAGGCAGAAGGAGACATCTCCGACCCTATTAAGTATAAATATTCTTGATCAGTATCAAAAGAGATTTCGATTTGGCCATGTCCATCTGTCTGTCTGGATGAAGGCGTGAACGCAGCAACTATAAGAGCTAGAGACACCAATTTTGGAATGTAGGTTCCTGTATACCATACGCAGATCAAGTTTGTTTCCAATTTGAGATATCTCCCCACGTTCCCCCGTAATTAGATAAAAACGTTTTATACCAACAATTTTAAGGATATAGCTTTGGGATTTGGCACGTACAATACTTTAGTCACTCCTAATCTACTGTCTAAATTTCATATCTATCGGATAATAAACAGGGAAGTAATTGACGAAAGAAGATTCAGTTCTGCAGCAAGGGGGAAGAACCACCACTTAAAATGCCTCGCTTACGCAGTGGCTCGTGTGTGTGCGGCTTTGTGTATGTGTGTGTGTAAGAGGGCGAAGATGTGATTGAAAGCTTTAGACCTGTGTACAGGGAGTTTCGTAATCGGGTATAATCGACTAGAGCATTCTTACTTGTTGCATAAAAATGAAAAATATTGCAGCAGGGGTATACTATATCTTCGGCAGTATTTTGGAAAATGCAGCTCCTTGGCTGGAAAATAGGTTGGGAAGATTGTTTGGGCGAAAGTCTAGTATAGGTAAATTTGAAAAGTGTATTCATGCAGGTCGCTGTTTTTCGATCCTGTTCCCATTCTCACTTCAGGGGAGATTTTGCGGATTGAATTCACTCAACTTCGAGCTAGTGACAGTGAAAATGTAAACAGTCCTCAAAGTGCACACTGATCTATTAATATTAACATATTGTTTTATCATCTTTCTTTTTAGCTATGAGCGCTTTGAGGCGCACTTCAAGCGATATGCCTTCTATGGTGTCATGATTTGCATGCACTTCTTGCCCTGGCTCCTGGGCAGCGAGCCAGACTGCGATCGTCTGTCCAAGCTCTTTGAGACGGACATGCATGGCGACGCCTTCCATCAGCTGTCGCTGGAGATAGCCGGCGATGAGGCCAATCAACAGATATTTGATATAATGCGTCATGCCTTCGAGCAGGGCTATATGGATTGGATCTGAATGGGCTAAGAGTTCGCCCAACAAAAGACAGCACAACTTGCAATATGCTACCATACTATCTACATTCTTATTAACCATATTTATAAGAGTCGGTTTCAAATGCTCGCAAACGTTAAGTCTTAATTCGTTTCTTTAAGAAACAAGGAATTGAAACAGCTGCGTTACCCCAAACCTAAATGTTCAGCTTTTGCTTTATTATAGCGAGGAATGGAACTGGAACAATGCCTTATATCCTTTTATTGCGCCGATCTTCGTTTTATTATAGAGACGGGCGGATATCAAATAAAATGTGTTTTTTATATTCTATATTACGTTGTATTTCATTTATTATATATATATACATAGCAGGAGCAGCCTGAGAAGCCCTCGGCAACTTGGAAGCCATTGGCGAAGAACTCCATCTGAGATAGTTCCCTCTGCGCCATGTGCTTATTTGCGGATATTTGATCGACGCATTACCGGGCTGTACACCGGGCGGGGCACCGGGCTGAACTCCGGGCTGGAAGCCGGACTGAATGCCGGGCTGCTGTCTCCGCGGACTCCCGACGGTTGCTGCTTTGGCGACTCCTGGGAGGCTGCCTTTTCCATTTGCTCAACAGCGCCATTGTTGTCAATGCTCGTGACTGACGAAAGAACCTTATTACCAACTCCAGATACGGCAGTTGCACCTGTAACCGGTGTGCTCGTTTCAACCTTTGACAGCGAACTTTGCTTCAACTGCTGCGTCTCCAGTTCAATCTCTTCAAGCTCCTTGTTCGCCTGCTTCTCCTCCAGCTTGGGTTCGTTCAACACAAGAACATGCTCCTTTTCCTTCTTGATATTTGTGCCAGCCGCCCCTTCCTCTGACTCTAACCGCTTGCTTTTGGCTGTAAGCTCAGTTGTGGCAGCCTTATCGGACTTACAAATTTTGGCGGGGGGCTCCGCCTCCACGAGGTCAGTATTAGCGGCCCCCTTGCAGGGCCGTCCCCGCTTCCGTTTAGGTGCCAGCGCTGCTTCCACCTCCGCCTGATCAATAGTGCCCACCTCCTTGGATGGCCTGCCCTGCTTCCGTTTAGGTGCCAGCGCAGTTGTAGGAGCTGCCTCCGCCTCCGCCTGTTCCATAGTGCCCACCTCCTTGAATGGCCTGCCCCGCTTCCGTTTGACGGGGACGACGTTCGTGGCAGTTGGGACAGCCACTGGTGGATTGGTTGCCACCTCCCCATTTGGTCCGGGCCTAGCAACTCGTCGCTTACTAAACACCCGGAGACACATTTGAGTTTCATTCATCGATAAGGCATTCACACCCGCACGCCGCTTACCAAGCAGAATATTCCGAGCGGAAATATGGGAATTGCAGCTATATTTAGCTTTTAATTTTGGAGATTCATCTTGGTCGGCATCGTCCTTCTCCATATTCCCCTGCGTGCTTGCTACAGGCAACTCTGGCTCCTTGGCCGGCACAAACTTTTTGCAGTCCAACTCTTCCTTATCGGCTTTCAAGTTGGTATCTGATTTAACGTCGAAGGACTTTTTATCGTTCCCTAGTTCTATATCGGCCGTCAAGAAAGCATCCTTATCGTTAATTGGTTTATCTACCTTTAACTTCGGGGTGATTTGCTTGATCACCTTTCCCATATCGGTTGTCAAGAAAGCATCCGTGTCGTTAATTGGTTTATCTGATTTGATGTCCGGGGACATTTTTTCGTGTTTCACCTTTTGCACATCGGCAGTCAAGAAAGCATCCCTATCGTTAATTGGTTTATCCGACATTAACTTCGGGGCCATTTCTTCGAGCTTAACATTATCAATATCGGCTGTGAAGAAAGCATCCGTGTCGTTGACTGGTTTATCGGACCTTCCTTCTGGGGTATTTTCTCCGTTCCCCTTTCCCATATCGGTTGTCAAGAAAACATCCTTATCGTTTATTGGTTTATCTGATTTGATGTCCGGGGACATTCTTTCGTGTTTCACCTTTCCCATATCGGTTGTCAAGAAAGCATCCTTATCGTTAATTGGTTCATCCGACATAAACTTTGGGGCCAGTTCTTCGATCTTCACATTATCGGCTGGCAAGAAAGCATCCGTGCCAATTGGTTTATCTGACATTATGTCAGAGGAAATTTCTTCGTTCCCCATATCGGCTGTCAAGAAAGCATCCGTGTCGTTAACTGGTTTATCGGACCTTCTGTCTGGGGTATTTTCTTCGTTCCCCTTTCCCATATCGGTTGTCAAGAAAGCATCCGTGTCGTTAATTGGTTTATCTGATTTGATGTCCGGGGACATTTTTTCATGTTTTACCTTTTGCACATCGGCAGTCGAGAAAGCATCCTTATCGTTAATTGGTTCATCCGACATTAACTTCGGGGCCATTTCTTCGATCTTCACATTATCAATATCGGCAGTCAAGAAAGCATCCTTATCGTTCATTGGTTTATCTGATTTGATGTCCGGGGACATTTTCTCATGTTTCACCTTTTGCACATCGGCAGTCAAGAAAGCATCCCTATCGTTAATTGGTTTATCTGATTTGATGTCCGGGGACATTTTTTCATGTTTTACCTTTTGCACATCGGCAGTCAAGAAAGCATCCTTATCGTTAATTGGTTTATCCGACATTAACTTCGGGGCCATTTCTTCGATCTTCACATTATCAATATCGGCAGTCAAGAAAGCATCCTTATCGTTCATTGGTTTATCTGATTTGATGTCCGGGGACATTTTTTCATGTTTTACCTTTTGCACATCGGCAGTCGAGAAAGCATCCTTATCGTTAATTGGTTCATCCGACATTTAACTTCGGGGCCATTTGCTTCGATCTTCACATTATCAATATCGGCAGTCAAGAAAGCATCCTTATCGTTCATTGGTTTATCTGATTTGATGTCCGGGGACATTTTCTCATGTTTCACCTTTTGCACATCGGCAGTCAAGAAAGCATCCTTATCTGACATTAACTTTGGGTCCATTTCTTCGAGCTTAACATTATCAGCTGGCAAAAAAGCATCCGTGCCAATTGGTTTATCTGACATTATGTCAGAGGACATTTCTTCGTTCCCCTTTCCCATATCGGCTGTGAAGAAAGCATCCGTGTCGTTAACTGGTTTATCGGACCTTCCGTCTGAGGGATTTTCTTCGTTCCCCTTTCCCATGTCGGTTGTCAAGAAAGCATCCTTGTCGTTAATTGGTTGAACGGACTTTACGTCGAGTGGAATTTGTTCATTAAGTTTATCCATATCCGCTGTCAAGACAGCATGCGTGTCCTTAATTGGTGTATCTGATTTTACATCTGGGATATTCATCTTTTCTGTAAGGAGAATACCAGCTGCCCTATAATTGATTATTTAATTGGTTTTCGAATCAAGAACAAATTTGGTTTGAAACAGGAAAATTTCTTATTTTAGGAAATTTAGTCGACTGCTTGTAACACAATTTGGATCAGCTGTGATATTTCCCATTGACTGAAAAATGGATTGTTTTAAATGTAGAAGCAACACTTACTTAGTTTTTGAATCAATCAAATCTGTTCCTTGACTTCTTTCGTTCCCATAACTCCTTTTTACGATTCCTAGAGCAGAGAAACCCCTGGTAGAACGAGAAGGGTATAGTGGAATAGGAGGACACACAATACGAGCGCACTTAAGGATACAGGGGAACAATATTAAGTAGTCAACGCTGGGGAAATGCTTTTAGGCAGAACAAGGAAAAGGTATAGGGCTTGGATAAGCATATGTTCCAAACAGGGGATATAGGAACTCTCAATGCGACAAAAAACCTTGCATTCGTGAAGGACATAGGGTCAGAAGAGGGTTCAATAGATCTTACAGGTCGCAGTACATAATACATGATAATAATACGTAGTAATAAGTACAATTTATAGGCAAATATTTGAACTTTCTGCACTTGAAAAACAAATGCAAGTTATGAATTACCATAAATACGAGCACAATGAGCCGCATTTGATTAGAGAAATACGAGCTACAATTCAAAGCAAAGCGACTGCCCTTGATTCACATTTGAATATTTAAGCAATGCCTCAACATGTGGCCAAAAAGGTATTGTTTTTTTCTTCTGTTGGGTTCTTATCGCCTAAAGCCAAAAAGGCTATTTGCACAACTGTGGGCCAACAAACATGGGGCTAAAAACCAAATGCCGTCTATAAAATGCGCACCAAGCGCCGCTCTGGCGCACAGTTGGGGTTCAGATATAGTAAAGAGCAGTCAAAATGATGGCTTTTATGCTGGCATTGCTAATGATGATGACACTGGTGGCCAGCACGCCAGTGGAGCAGCCGCAGGATGATTATTCAACGGCAGGCAGCGAGGATATATACTTTTTGCCCAACGACATTGCGGCAGAGGATGATGATGATGATAATGCTGGAGAGGAGGAGCAGTACATTGACACAGAGGAGGAGCAGCCGCTGGAGCCCGCAGGTCACAACATCGAAGCCATTGGCGAGACAGAGTCCAGCTGTGAATATAGCTGCCCGCGTTATTATCGTCCCATCTGCGTCAGTCGCGACGGACAAATGATCACATTTGCCACGCCCTGTGAGTACTACAATCAGCTGCGCTGCGCCAATGTGGCCAGGATACAGGGCAAACAGGATACGCCCACATTTCAGCTGCTGTACAATGAGGCCTGCAAACAGAATACACAATGATATCTTCTGTTACAATATTAATAGTTTATTCCTGTATCTTAATGTGCTTTAGCATTTTTTAGATTCACAATCAATGGTTTTATATAGTTAAGCCTGCCAAATATCTGTTGGCACTCTTAAAATAATGCTTAGTAAATACATTTTTAAATATATAAAAAAAAAAGTTATATATTTGTATTTATAAGGATGAATTAACATTTAACACATATATATTTGTATGTAGCTGTGTGTTCGTAATGGCAGCACAGTTCTTCTCTATATAGACATTGAATATTGATATAGTATTATATATGTATATATTTCTTCATCTCATTTACTGGCAAATACTGAATTCATATCTTGGAAATGGTTTTAATTCTAACGATTTTCCTCACACACACGCTTGGCATTCTCTTGGGACGATTGACGGCCATTTTCCACAACGGTGTTGCGGCGCTTGGGAACGCGTTGCTGTTGCGAGGAAGCGGGAGTAAAAGTAGGGGTAGCCGCCGCAGCAGCAGCAACCGCAGATGAAGCGGCAGCAACAGCACTAGCTGCCACAAATGGCGTCTTGTTACCCGTAAAGGATGTGTGCCAATTAATGACGCTGGTTCTGCGCTTGGGGCTCTGCTGTGTTGTTACAATGCGACTGATCGGTCCATTAATGACGGTCGAGGTTGGGGCATTCATTTGTTGTGGCGGCGGTAACTTGAAATCATCGGGATTCAATGTCTTGCGTCGAATGCTAATCCTGGCCAAGTTGCCTGCATTTGGCTGTCCCATTACCTTTGTCGTGCCATTTGTATTTGGCGGCTTGCCCGCCGCATGAGCTGTGGTTGTTACATTGCGATGCAGCAATTGGCTTATTAGTAAACGTGGTATGGGCGGCTGTTGGGACTTACGCATTAGTTCTTCGTATAGCTTAATCATCAGACGTTCGTCCCTGTAGCGTGTCTTGCACAGGCTGCTCTTGCTAATAACAAGGCCATTCTGAAATTGATGGAGCACCTGCATGAGGAACTTTTTCAAATCGGCATACGGATGCACCTCCTGAAAGCGATGCACCTCATCGCGATGGAAATTATAGCAATGTTGTATGTACTCTTCGAAACCATCCTTTAGCTTGGCCGTACAGAAGTGACACTGTTGAAATTTAGTGTAATGATCGAGCATGTGACGCAGCGTATCCGACTCTGTTGTTGATGCAAACATGCAGAAGAAGCAGTGAAAGATAACCTGATCCTTCACCTGGCGGAAACAGAAGCGCTCCGGCGATTCGCTATGCTCGATGCGACCATGCTGTGCCATTGCCACATTCGTGGGCATTATCACGCGGCACATATCACACTGATAGTACGCATTGAGGCTGGCCACATCACTGGCCGAGGAGCTAGCTGTGATGGTTCCCAGTTTGCGTAGCTTAGTTAAATCTGCATCATTTAAATTCTTTAGGTCGTTCGATAGATGCCCCGCCGCTACCATATGCTGCACCAGATCCAGCCAGCTGCCAAAGCGAAAACTACAGAAGGCGCACTCATTCATCGCTCGTGGATCGCTGGCAATCAGATTGTTTATGCCATGCATATTCGGCAGATGATCATCCAGCAGCGTCTTGGCATTGCCCACATAAACCTTGCATTCCGGGCAGCCCAGTCTCGGCTGAATGCTAAAGTAGAACGGATGCTCCGCATGCTTCTTGGCCCAGTGGTTGGTGCGCAGATCGGTGACATCTTTGCTCGTCTCATTGCAGTGCGAGCACACAAACTGCAAGGGAGTCTGCAAGCAAAGGGAAATGAAAGTATCGTTTAGTATTGATAATATAGCTTTCGACTCATCAATAAATAGTCCAATTTGAATTTTAAATAACATTCGATTTATGCCCCTGCAGAGCGTATTATATATTTGTCACAAAATGTGTTGAAGGATACGTTTCCGACCCCACAAAGTACATAAATTCTAACTCAGCATCAATAGCCGAGTCGATGTAACGATGTCCATCTGATCTTTAAGTTGTAGAGTTATGGTGTCAGTACAGTCAGTACAAATGTATGTCGAAACCAAGCTGATCTGATCAATTGAACATATAGCTGTTATAGCATGATGTTCTCGTATGAAAACTCGAATGTTTTTCAAGTATATTCTGTTCACACTCAAAGGAACGATCGGACGCGTATTCAGTTCTTGTATGAATAACAGATAACAAAACTAACCAAATCCAAATAACATTATGTCTTATACAAGTTGGCCAATTTTAAATAGGAACCATCGTTTGTAAAATGAGTTTTTGTATAAAAACATTGTTGAAAGCGTGTACGAGTATTTTCGAAGATCACAATACGCTAAACCAGTATCATTGAAGGTGAAATCCGAAACAGGTCTGTATATATGTTATAGATCTTGTCTTAAGATCCAAACAGATAAAATCAATTATACTTTAAGGCAACTCAAAGCAATAAATAATCGCAAATTCAGCTTACCTTGTCATCATTAATATCATTGAGGGGCACAACTTGGAGTTCTGGCTCGTCATCCGACGATAACAGCTCGATCTGATCGATAACAATCGAGCTGTTGGATTGGCCGCTGCTGGATTGGCCGCTGATGGATTGACCGCTGATGGATTGACCGCTGATGGATTGGCCGCTGATGGATTGACCGCTGATGGATTGGCCACTGCTGGATTGGCCGCTGATGGATTGGCCACTGCTGGACTGTCCGCTGTTGAATTGGCCGCTGATTGATTGACCGCTGATGGATTGGCCGCTGTTGAATTGGCCGCTGCTGGATTGGCTGCTGATGAATTGGCCGCTGCTGGATTGGCCGCTGCTGGATTGGCTGCTGATGGACTGGCCGCTGGTGGATTGGACGATGGTGGATTGGCCGCTGTTGGATGGGCCGCTGTTGTTGTTCGATTTTTTAATGGGACGGGCCATTTTCCAGCAGTCGCTGTCGAGCAGTTCCTTCCCCACACGCTCAAACTGCTGTGCGGCGAGTCCTATTTTATTGTGATGATCCTGGCGTATATGAGAGACAACGTTGCGCTCCAGGGCATGACCATATGGGCAGTGTATGCACATGTACTGGAATTTATTATTGTGCTGTGCCATACAATGCATACCAATGCGCTGATAGGTCAATGCCACCTCATCACAGCTGTGGCAATAGAAGCCCAGAGTCTGTGCGTTCTTGTTCCGTATGAGCTGATAGGACTGCACCGGCTGCACCCGCTTCCCAACATGCTTGACCCGTATGTGCTTAATCACGTCTGTCGCCTCCTCGTAACCGCACGCACAGTACGGACAGTTGTATTGGTTGATCACTCCGTGCACTGCCGATGCATGCGACATAATCAGCGTCTTGCAGGTCGCCACCAAGGAGCAAATATTGCAGAGCCATTCATCAGCAATGGAACGGATCGGTCCAACTAAAAGACAAAATTCAAATCAAATTAGTTCATTACTTTTGATTGAGTTTTAATTGATATTCATTGATTTGAGAGCTCCCCTGAAGATATAGATTAAGTGTATAATTAACAGTTATACTTTTTGTTTAATTTATAGTAAATAACATTTGTTGCTATAAAATATTGATTTTGTATAATCAGAAAGAGTCAGTTCATCTGTCCGCTTATTTGCTATTGAAATTTGCTTTGGCTACGTCCCACAACTTCCACCCCTACAATATTAGAACTGATGCTGCCTACTGCAATGTTTTTACTGGCGTTATCCTCTTCTTTTTTATACATATATATTAACTCCTTGTTGTCTTAGCGTTGAGGGTCAAGTCGGCTTCATGAAATTTAACCATACACACACTTTTCATCCTTGGGGAAGGTTTCCGACTGCAGTCAGGTATAATGTGGTTAATTATCGGGTCGGAAGGAGCTTGAAATACGGTTTTATGTCTATTACTACCTGTGTGGAAGATATAGATTTTGTCCATTTTCGGGGGAAGGGGTGGAGGAGGTGCACCATATATTTTGGAGCACATCTCTCAAGGAAGTCAAGGGTAGTCAGTGTACCAAATTTGGTGACTCTAGTTATGAAACTGTAGAGGATATACACCCGCTAAAAAACATGTTCTAGGTGTAGATTTTGTCGAGTATTTAGACTTGAGCATACCCTAGTCGGGTATACTCCACTAAATCATTCCTATTAGCTATTGTTATTGCTTTCCGCTCCGTTTAAAAAGTGACCAAATTTTGGTAAAATATAAATTCAGAGTTGGATACATAACGAAAAGAAAAATCGTTACCGAAAAGGAGTGGAACTACCGAAACCATCTCTACTTTTTACAGCCATAACCTACTTAAGATGGCTTTGAAAGGGCTTTAAAACATTCGACATTGTGAAACAATTTGAATATACTTACTCGGCTTGAGCCAGCGGGCCTCTAGTGCCGTTTTGTTGTAATTTTCGTCGCGTCGGTGGATGATCAAGTCAATTTCCAGTCCAGGATGGGCCTCGCTAATGTGACGATCGATTAATGAGCGCTTATAATGGAAGGTGCTGCAGGCGCCGCATTGATAGAGATGACGCTTGTGGTGCGACAAATGATCGATAACCTTATCGATAGTCACTGCAAAGTCCTTGCAGGGGCAAAACAGGCACTTCCATCGCTCAAAATGTGTGTGCGTTGTTTTAAGATGCTCGCGCAGGGCCAGCTCCGTAGGAGGATTTGTGTTGCACTGTGTGAGGGCACATCTGAAGCGTAAAGTCTTGGGCACATAATTATATTTGGGTGTAAATACTAATTGCTTGCCGGGCATAGGCTCGACAACGCTTGGACAACTCGGCCTGTTAGATGTTATCACGATTTCGGCCGGCGTTGTCTCAAGGATGTCACTAATAATGGTTGATGTAATTTGTGACTGCGACGAGAGCTGCTCATCGTTTTCATAGGCCTCGCGATAGGCCAGCTCATTGTGTTGCTGCAGGTGCTGGTACATATGAGTGTATTCCATAGACTGGAATTGGCACTCGGCGCAGTATAGCTTCTGTTTGAATATGGGAGTTCGCGGTAGCAGGCCCACCTCAGATGGCCGGTAGCCCAGTTTGGTGCCTTGGCATCGGTGCATCCATTCGTTGAGCAGCCGACTGACTATTTCCTGGACTTGTTTCTTGCCAAACGGATGGTCCATGGCGCTCACCCAGACGCCGGTTCGTTCGCTCAAATTGTTTGAGGGAAACGTTGGCGGCAGCTCCATGAACTGATGCTGGCCCTTGACCAGCGGTAGTGCCACCGCATGACGACTCTTTATATGTTGCAAAAGCAGGCGTGTGTTCGGTGTCGTCTCCAAACAAATATGGCAAAAGTATTTGTGGCGTGCGTGCATTATCTGCAAATGAGAGCGCAGCGATGCGGCACGCTCGAACTTCTTGTGGCAGAACTTACAGTTGAGCGGCTCCATATTCGGATTGCTGCTCATGTGGTACAGCAAATGATTGACAAAGGACTCCTCCGTAAGGCTGACACTGCATCCCCGGGACGGGCAGGCGAACAGCTTGCTCTCTGTTTGAAAAGCAAAGGAAAAGTTCGGGTTACAGAGACTATCATCACTTATTTATTTAATTATATATAACCAGAAACTCACTAACTTCCTGCTATATCTTTCAAGGAGAGACTACAGACTAATTATGGACATTGCCTAGTAGCAGCTCATGCTAAGAAGCTGGGTATATTAGCGGAAGACGGCTGCCGGAAATGTAAGGAACCAGGAGTTGTGGAAACATGGGAACACCTTATATGCAGCTGTCCAGCACTCGCAACACTAGAACATCGATACTTCAACAGACACTGGCTCTCATTGCTAGAAGAAGCGGACAGACACACTCCCAACGACCTTCAGAGTATCCTGTCGACTCTAAGGAACTGTTTGGTCCATGTGACTATGTGTTCAATCGGATCTAAAGCTTCTAAAGCTAAAGCACAACTCCCTTCCTAATTGGGCCAGTTTGCTATCATGGACTTGACCAATTATTGATCAATTCAAAGTCCTCTTGCGAGGAAGGAGAGCACCCTGTTGACTTACTAAGTCTTCTAGTAAGATACATGACAACATATACTTTTCGATCTTCAACAGGGTGCTCTCCTTCCTCGCAAGAGGACCTAACTAGAAAGTAAACAATACTCCAAGGACGGCCCCCTTCTGTGCCTAAAGGTCACTCATCAACCCTATCTCCTACACGAGTGCAAGAAATTTCGACGGATTGAAGGATATATCTACCCAGTAGTCTATTTCTTGTTCTCTTAGTATGTGCAATGAGGATTCATCTTCTACAAAAACGAAACTTACCTTCGTAACCGGTATGTTGCAACAGATCTTTGAGCAAAGTAACCAAATCGTGAGACACAATGCCAGGCGCAGACGATGTGTCGACTGTTGATGGTTTCGATTGAGTTGAAGTTATGGCTTTATTTGCAGTTTTGGGTTGGTTTGCAGGCTTGGCTTGATTCACAGTGGTGACTTTGTTTACAGTAATGGCTACTGGGGGTTTGCCACTGATACGTTGACTGAGCATATCACGTATACGTTGACTGATCGAGGAGGTTGAAACGTTCGGCTCGAGGAGCTCATTACGCGAGGCCAAGCCGTGCACAAGGACGCCATGATGAACAAAATCATCGACATCCTTGCCGACATGAGTGCAGTAGGCACACTGTAGATAATCCTTGCTTCCAAAGCTATAGCTATGGAACTTCATGTGCTCCCGTATGCACATTACCGTGTGGGCACAATAGTTGCAATTGGGGGCCATGCAACGGAACCGATCTGCGATTAGCTTCGAGCGAGCCTCCGTTTGTGAACTGGAGGACGAGTGGAGTGCTGGCATTGAGATGGGCACTGGAATTGGGATATCTGGATGCGGCTCAATTGATATATTGATTTCGGCCGGACTCTGGCCATCATAGTTCTGAGTAACGCTCTGTGTGAGCACAAAATCAACATTGCTAGCTGGCGGCAAGGGCAACGTTTCACTAGTTACGATCGGTTCACTCAAATTCGCCAGACTGAACACCTGGTTGATGGCCAAGCCGAGCTCCGACGGATGATTGATGACTGCTGCATTTGAGGCTGGCTTCAGTGCGATGGAGCCTGCTGCCTCTTCTGCTGCCTTGGCGCATAGGAATTCACCCACGCCAGCGGCATTCAATTGTTGTTGCTCTAACTGCGGCTGGATGGGTGGCGGACGCGGCACGGCGGCCAACAAATCACGCAGCATGGCATTGGGATTAACATCCTCAACGGTTGGCACCACAGTCAAAGCCTCTGGCTGCGGCTCTGGTTCCGGCTCCGGTACCGGCACGGGCACCGGCTCCGGCTCCGGCTCTGGATCTGGGGCCAGACGATCACCCGTAAAGCGACGCACACGCAGCTTGGGCGGTGCTGATCCTACGTCTGGCTCTACCTGTAGCTCTGCGATAGCAGCAGCTGCAGCTGGTGCCTTCTCCAATGTCGTGTCCATGTGAGTGCTCAGCAAATGACGCAGCTCAGCACTAATGCTGAGTGGCGACTGCTGCCCCTGCGCTGTCCACTGACAGCTGGCACAGTTGCCACTCCAGCGTGTCTGTGGATGTTCGCGCGCAAAGTGATTCTCCAGGCCTTCGACCTCATTGGAGAATAAAAATTTACAGCCGGCATACAGGCAATAGTAGGCTGGTTGCAGCGTGGGCGTGGCACGCAAACGATATGCCACATTCTCGACACTAACTGGCATTGGCACTGGCACTGCAGCTGGAACTGGAACTGGAGCTGGAGCTGGTGTTGTTGTATTGCACTCAACCTCGGTTACATCGCTGTCACTGGAACCGCTTATTTTGGATTGTTTGCTGATGCTCGGTTTGCTCTTCAGCTTGTTGTAGAATTTGTTGAAATTACGGAAAATGGATTTCTGACGCACATTGCCGTTGCTTGTGCCCATATCAGTCGTTTTATTGCGACCCTTTGACATATCTGGCGCGTTCTGAGAAACTTTTGTTTCTAATTCCTCATCGATCTCAATCTCATCGATGCCTGAGACGGAAGAATCGTCCTGTTGCTCATTATCAGCTCCACTTGTAGTTTTATCTCCCGTCGGAGTATTCGCTTCAATCTTGGTTAGCGGCTCTGTATCTGACTGCTGCTCCTGCGACTCTATCTCTATCTCTATTTCCATATCCGTCTGCAGTTCAAGCTGCTGCGGTTCCTCCTCCTCGTCCTCATTTTCGGGCATGCATTCATTTAAGACTAGCAGCTGCTCCTCCTTTAGACAAGTTGGCGGCATGCCTAGGCTATTAGCCACATTTGGGAGCTCCTGTGGCTGCTCCACATCCGATTCCATTTCAGTCGCCGCTGGAGGCTCTTCTTCCTCCTCCTCCTCCACCATCAGTGGTTCCTTTTTAGTCGGCTTTCTGCCACGCTTCTTGCCAACACGCTGAAGATTGATCTTGGCCTTTTTGATTTTAAGTGGCGTCACAGTCAACTTCTTTGGGCGCGGCGGCGTTTTCTCTTTCTTGCTCACAGTTGTAGCAACATTTTTAGCATCCTTCTCAGCCTTAAAGCGTCGATGGGCCGCCTTGATTTCAGACCGTGTGGTGACCATCGGCACACCATCAGTGCAATAGAGTAACAGCTCTTCGCCCAGATTAGCCAGCGGCTCATTGTGGATGTCATGTTGATTACGCCAGTGGCGCTCCATATTTCGTCTATTCAATTGCACAAAATCGCACAGATGGCACACATGCAGCTTAACGGGCACCTTGAGCATGTAATTGTGATTGTGGACCACCGTGGCACTGGGATCACAGATGGCCACATGACTTTCAATCTCATTGGGACGATTTCGCGGCATGAAACATTTGGAGCATTGATAATTTAGTTCGCCAGTGTGACGTGCAAAATGCTCGATCCAACTATGATTGGTTATCTCCATATTTTTGGCACAGAATGGACACGAATGCCGATACTTCAGATAGTTCACATCCGTGCCATAAATGGGACGAATACATTTGCCAGCGCGCAGATCCTGCAATTTGCCCGGCGGCAGTCGTGATGCATATAGCTCCTCATGATGTTGCAAATAGTGTACCATGGGAAAACGCATTGTTGCCTTGCATACAACACATTTGCGTACGGCCACTGAACGTGCATGCCATTTGCGATTGATGTTCTTCTTTAGGCGCTGCTTTGTAATGAGCATACCCTCCAGCGGACGACAGCGTGGCAGACGCACCTGACAGCGCTTGGGCGGCTTTGGTGGCTCCTCCTGCTTCTCTTGCTTTAGTGTTAGTTGTTTAGTCTTGAAGCTGGCACGATCTACACCAGCTGCACCATATGCACGTCCACGACGTGCCACATTGCGTATGTAGGGCGCCAGTTCTGGATTGTTGGTGCTGCTGAAGCTATTGTTTCGGCTGCCACTAGTGCTGCTGTCTGGGCTGCTGGTATTGGCATTGGTTTTGCCCTCCTTGCTTGCCGCATTCTGCTGTTGTGTGGTGCAGGCTCGTCTGCCCGTTGCACGCAACACATCATCCGCATAATACATTTTGGCAATATCTTCATTTAGCTTATCCAGCTCATTGCGCTTGGGCTTGCGTCGCACCTTGGCAGCGGGCGCTGCCAGCTGCGTTTTGTTAAGTGCCGCAGCACTTGTCGATGGTATGGCATCATTGGAGGAATCATCCAAAACAACAGGCGGTTCAGTTTCATTCAGACGTTGACGCTTCGCCGGCTGCTCAACTGTATTTGTGGCGTTCTTAACGGGTCTGCCGCGCTTGCGTTTGACAGGAGCAGGAGCAGGAGCAGGATCAGCAGCTGGGGTAGTTGTCTTGGCTGTGACAGTTGTGTCAGCTTTTGTAGCAGTTGCATCAGCTTTTTTGACAGTTGTAGTAGCTGCTTTGACAGTTTTGGTTGTTGTGTCAGCTGTCGCAGCTACTTTGACAGTTGCGGCAGCAACTGGCTTCTTGGTTGCCGCCAGTGCCTTCGGCTTGGGTCCTGGCTTTGAGGATACACCCATTTTGAAGACGGTGCGGCTCAGCTGTGTCTCATTGAAACTGACATCATTAGGGCGTGAGCGACGCTTGCCCGCCAGTATGTTGTGTGTGGAGATGCTGCAGTTATCACTTGTCTTTTCAAACATAATGGCCAGATTCTTATTAGCCCGCTTGTTGGCATCCGATTCGTTGCTATCATTGTGCTCGTCATTATCCTCCTCGTCAGCATTCGCCTGCTGACGCTTGTGCTCCTCAATGTCCTCGTAGACCAGACTCCTGCCCGCAAAGAGCTCCTCTTTATCCACCATCGGTTTGCTGGCCATTGGCATCACTGATTTGCGACGCTGCATAACACGCTTGAAGTCCGGCTCCTTCGCCGTTTCCTCCTCCGGCAATTCTTCGTCCTCCTCCATATCAGCTTTCGAGTCACTATTATCCCGATCGTCATTTACAGCACTTGGTTTTACAACCACGGCATGCGCATTAGGACCAAGAACCACTTTTATTTTAGGTAATTTGGCCACTTGCTCGTCAGTTGTCTTAGTTGTGTTCACTTCTGAATTTTGCAGCTCCGTTTCCGGCTGCGGTACATTTTTCATGTTCAAGGATGCATTCTCTTCCTCATCTTTTAAATTTATTGGTGGCTTTGTTTCTTCCGTTTCGTTCTCTAGGGCGTTCTCCTTTCCTTTGCCATTAATGGCGTCTTTTGGTTTGTTTCGGTTGCGTCTCGATGTCTGTTGCAACTCCTCCGTCTCCGCTTCAGCCAACTTGGGCTGTGGCTCCGATTGTGGCTCGTTTGTATCCACTAAAATTGGTGGCTCGTTTTCCACATTATCAATGTTATCAGGTTTTTTTGGATCTTTCTCTTCTTTGTCTTTGGGATTATCCGTGCTGCATTTATCCTTTTTGTTTGCTCGTTTATCCTTTTCTTTATCCAGCTTATCTGGTTTCTTATCTTTTTGCGATTTGACTGAAGACTCTTTGGGCTTGTCCCGCTTATCAATCTTTTGGCGCTTTTTATCCAGCTTATCTGAATTATCTGGTTTATCTGGTTTATCTGGCTTATCTGCCTTATCCGATTTAGCGCTCACATCGGTATTAGCTATTTTAGCTGCTTTATCCGGCTTCTCCTTAACCAGTTTTTCCGCTAGAGGTATAATGTCCTCGTCATCCCAATTTTCCTCCACCTCATTATCAATCGTCTGGACTTTCGAACCTTTCTCTTTTCCAGCTTTATCTACATGTACCTTCTTGGGTATCTTCGTATCAGTCATTTTGCTGGAAGCAGTTTCCTCATCATCCCAATTCTCCTCCACATTACCATCAGCCTTCTGGGCTTTTGTCGCTTTCTCTTCTTTGGGTTTATCTGCATTCACCTTCTTGGGTATCTTGAAGTCAATCATCTTGTTTTGACCAGCCACGGCCACATTTCGATATGAGGTATCCAGCTGCACACGATCGTTTTCGAGGACGGGAGGAGTTGACGCCTTGACGCTATTATCCACCGATTCATCCTGCTTCTCAGCTGCCTCCAGTTGGCGACGCTTTTCCGCCGCCTCCATTTGACGTCGCTTCTCGGCCTCAATCTTAGCCTTGGCCTCCCGATGCTCACGGTATGTGCGCGGCTCGCTTGGCGAGGGAAAACGTGTGACGGTGGCGCTGGCACTGCGATTATAGGCGCCTCTGTAAAAACTTGGGTTGATTTTCTTATAAACATTATTGTTATTGGACCAGCTCTTTTGATTGTTGTTGCTGTTATTTTTGTTCTTATTGGCATAGCTATAGCTGTTATTGGAAGACATCCAATTGGGCTGATGCGTTGCATCCTCAAAGCCAGCATTAAAAGAGTCCTGGTAAGGTACCGAGTATTGCGAAGTATACTGTTGGTTTGCAGCTTGTACTGATCCTGTCTGCATCGATGCCTGCTGCTGGAATCCAAGCGCTGTCACATTATTATTATTTATATTAGTATTAGTATTGGTGTTCCATTTCAAACAGCGTGGATCACGCGTGTCCGCACCGTTTGACATATTGTTATAGAGTCGCGGTATAGTTTCGTTATCCTTGGCAGCTGACGGAGCAGCATTGCCATTTGGATATTTGGCAAAGGACATTGGGTCGCTGCCAGGCTTATTGGGACTGGGTTGAAAGTCTGCGCCTTTTGGCATTAGATTCATATTCAGATTCAAATTGAGCGATGTGCGAGCACTAGTTATGGTCTCATTTGGGATTTTGGGTTGGCTGCTGGACATGCTGCCGATAACTGTTATGGGATACTCGCCGATTGGAATGTTAACCATGGGCAATGGCTGATTTCGTGCAGCCGCAAAGCCGTTGCTTGACCAAGTGCTGGTACTGAGTCTAGGTCGTATCGATGCCGATGGCGGAACTGGCATTGTCATTCGAACAGGAACTGGAATAGGAGCTGGTATAGGAACTGGTGCAGGGACTATAGCTGGAACTGCACCAATTGCCGGCGCTACTAACTGAGTTGGCGAAATTGTTTTCGGCGTTTCCAAGGTTTTGTTGAAATAGCTGGTTTTGCGACCACGCGGATCATTACAATTGGATGCCATGGGCGGGAGAGCGGTTGCGGGTGGAACAACTACATCAGTGTTTCCACGCAACGCGGCAAGCTTTTTGCGTGCCTCCTCCAGCGAAGGCGCCACCAAATCGACATTATCGTCAGCTGACGGTGCGGGTGGATTACATCTACGTTCGAACTCCCCACAAGGCCTGGAACTATTTGATGAAGTGGGGTTAGGCCTACGCTCGAAAACCGGAGATCCACTGGGAATGATCGAAACTGGCGACTGTGGGCTGGATGGTGCCGAGGGATTTGATCTACGTACAAAGTCTGGACGTCCGGTGACCATAGAACATGCTACATCTATAACTGTAGTGGTCATTCGACGCTGAAATCCCTCGGAATGGCCAGGTGCCGATGTTGAGCGCGGATTAGTTCGACGCACAAAGTCTGGCTTTAATACAGCTGGCGCTGCACTCTCAACAGGTACTGTGGGTGAAGCTGTGGGCATTTTAATGCGACGCTCAAAATCAGCTGACGGTGTTGTTTGCTCTATAGCTATTGTAAGTTGTGACTTGGGCGTACTAGCTGCCACGGGCGCGTTGGTTCTGCGCTGAAAATCTGCTACAGCATTCGCTATGGATGCCACCTTGGACGTGCAGGGTGCGGGTGGATTTGACTTGCGAGCAGCCTGTCTAATAGCTGTTGCTAAAGCTTCAGCGCTCACAGCTTGCGATGTTGCATGTAATTTGGGCTTATCATTGCCAATCTCATGTTTGATAGGGGGTGTCGCGGGCATCTTGGATGTGGACGCAGGTGCGGTTTTGGTTTCCGGTGGATTTGACTTTGGAACAATAGTTTGAGCAACTAAAGCGGCTTCATCCGCATTTGGTTTTGATGGGGCGGCTGTTTTGTCGGTTTCATTTGACTTTACCGCCCCGGCCGGGAGGGCCTGTGAGTTACTGCAGCTTGGTTGATCAGACTTTTGTTCCGCAGTTTCGTTGATGACAATGACAGAAGGATTGAGTAGCTGCAATTTCTTTCATACAGTTATGATTATTTATTTTGACCTCAGATCTAATTACTTACGGCGCCGAATTTAGCTCTTAACTTATTAATTACACCCTCAATTTTCTCCAATTTTGACTCAGGATAGAGTACTGAAAACTTAGCATCGGACATCCTGAATGGAATCGTTTAGATTAAGGTATAACTCGTTTATATGTATATACCAATAACTTACTCGCATCCTAATATATCCACGAGCTTCTTTAGCTTGCGCCATTGCTCTTTAGCCAAGTGGCGTCCATATGTCTTTACCACATTCTTGATGAATGGTGCATAAGAGCGTATTTCCTTTATTTTGGCCACCATTTCTGGCGATACTGGAGGCTCCGATTCCACCGACACTTCGGGCGATTCCCCTTCGTCATCAACATCCTCAACATCATCTTGCCCTTCATCGTCAGTATTAATTTCCTCATCAATATTCACCTCATCCACATCATCAACATCCGAATCATTCATTTTTCTTGTCTTTTCGTTTTAACCTTTAGTGGGGTAAAAATTAAAAAAAAAAAAAAATAAGTTGAGCATCTTTCAATCAATGTCTTGAGGATATAAAATAAATAATTAGGAAAATCGTGTCAAAAATTAAATAACCTATTTATATATTATAGTACCCATATTATAGTAGCTATATGAGATAGTAGTCTGCTTATCTCATTACTGTTTGGTTTTATTTCAGCTCTCGTATTAACATCGCTCTACTATCTGATCTAGAGTACATATAGTATTTAACAATTCCATTAATAAGTTTGCCAGTTTTGATGAACAAACACAATTTCTATAGTTAACATTGACTTGTAATATTCATCTCGGCTAAGAAAAATATGAAATTAGCTGCTGAAAAATGTCGTGCGATGGATCATCAAGACGAAAGTACATCGATCAACTCATTTTGACTATTGGCGATGCAACGATGATTAAACAACGATTTCAATCGTTAACCATTCTACGCTGGGAAGGTTGTCCAAAGACAAGATCTATTATATGCTGATAGACATTGAGACATCCTTCGACATTAGTCGAACTAGCAAACATTTGATGTTACATGAAAATTTGAACCTCAGAGACTTGTTCCCATTGAATACCTCATAATTTTATAATCAGATCGGATCAATTCAACATAGAGCTGCTAACATCATTACAGATGACGAAGCAAGACCTTTAGTTTAGGACGATAAATTCTGAATGGTATGCACTCATTTGATAATCATCAGAAGAGCTAGCTAGTAGTAAAGCAGAGGTCTCAAAAGCTCCGAAACCATTTTTTGACATAGGAAAGCACACAATATAACATCTAACACTACCTTTGAAGAAGTGAATAACTCTGGGAATATCCTTTATATATCTTAGACAGATCAAGTCACTTCTTTGAAAGACTCCAACAAATAATACCAATGAAAAAGAATTCTCTCAGGATACGATCACTTAACAGACACTACGAACTCTCAGCAGTGGGGTATGCAGATTCTGCGATTTCGAGGATGAAAACCCATTGAGCGTTCGGCAGAAATCTCCGCGCTGACAGGAAAAAGAACAAGCTTCTGACATCCGATCACTTGTAATAATTGATTTAAGTTAAGTCATATTGAGATCCTCATTTTTCCCCAAGAAAAAACAAGTTTTCTCCACATTTATTTCAAGAATTTTATTAGAGGATAAAATTGTTTTCCCTGAACCGTGGAAGCAAACCACTAACTACTATTGGATGGTTTGCGACTATCAATGTGTAACCAAAGTTTTTTTTAGAACTAAGCTATAGCTATGGTGGGAAGTACAAGAAGTAATACTAATATTGTAATCTTGAAATTATGTGATAATGAGAATATCTATATAAATTAAATGGCCTTTAAGCATATCGCATAGTAAAAGTAGAGCTTTAAAACTATCAATAGTTCAAGTTGCTTTTATCGATTGAATTTAAATGTAATGTGTATGACCAAGAGATAACATATTTCTTTAGTATATCCCATATAGACTGCATAAATAATTAGAAAGAAAATTCCAGAGGCAGAGCAAGACTTTGCTGCCGAAATATCGAAATAAATGCAAAAAAAAAAGTTGACCGATATGCGTATATCGATAGTTTTTAGTGTTGAAAAACGACGAACAATTAATATAGTTTCCAGAGTGTTCGATATAACCCGTATTATTTATATATACATATATATGCATATCTATTGCACACAAAGTATATATAAAACACATATTTACATTTATACATACACATACATATCTTAAGATATATTATATTTAAAATATAATTACCTAGTTCCAATATGAGCGCCAACATAAACTTTCGGACTGTTTTAACAGTCTGGCAACTCCATGCATTTTACAACACTTAAAAATATATATATAGTGCGATAGTTCATTGATTTTTTACAGCGAGCACGCTTTTTTTTCTGCATATATATGTATTTCAATTTTTTAACCATTGAAGTCTTGCTCCGCCGCCAGAATTTTCTTACTTATTTTCAGACGCCTTGCTTAAGACAAAAATCAGTAATTTTAATGCAGTCTTACATGAGGTCGCTATACTAAAGAATTATCCATATTTTATATTGTTATTGAGATGCTTCCCATTTGTTGGTTTAATTATACACATATATTCATGCCATGTATGCCATGTATTGACATTAGAATGCAACCATAAAATATAATGGGGGAAAGCCTTGATGCACTTTTCTGCATACACCGATATTTATTTTTTATATTATTATTTTGCATCTAGGGATAATAGGGATATCCTATTGATGAAATGTTTGAACAATATTGGGAGAATATTAAATAAAATTAATTGACCCCACATCATTGCTTTAAAGTTTAAACAATAGTTGAGCTTTTGAAAGCTGTGCAAAGCTTAGCCCGGACAAGACTTGAGCACCTGGAATAGTGGGAGTATAGGTCAGCGGGCGCTACACTAGTATTGCATACAAATGTATCTATAGTTTGAGCACACCAATACAAGCACATAGACACAAAACAAAATCGAATGCGAATGCGAAATGAAAAAAAGACAACTTCTTAGTTTTTCACAAAAAGACATAGACATTTATACATACATATGTAAATCATACACACCGTATCCTTAAGCACAGCAACAACAAAAATGCACCACGCTCACATTGCACAAAAGAATCGACACACACTTAACACTCTAATAATACTTTTGGCACACAATTATTGCAACATCGCATACAGTTTGCTTATCATTAAGTCATGTAAATCGTACAGCAGCACACAGTAAAACCATTAATATTAAAACAAAAATTTAATTTAGAGTTAAAACCACACTAGAACACACGACGTGTGCGAAGAATTCATTGACGTTCTGTCGCGCAGCAAATGCGTGTTTCAATTGAAGAGATGCCAATAAATATGCAAGCGCAACATGTCAGCGAGTTGCCACCTAGTGTCAACTCATTGTTTATTTGTTAAACTTGAAAACTTTGTTTTATTGTTAAACACAAATTGTGGCAGAGCGAATTAAAATAAATAATTAAATGCACACAAAAAGAATTATTCAGTTATCAGTTAAATGCGAATAATTATTTATAATACATTGCAATTGCAAACGTGTGGCAGCTCACAGCTCGATACAGCTGACGCTCAACGAATTCGCCGCATTTGGGTCGTTCGCCGCTAGTGGTGGTTTTCATTGTTTGTCATTCGTTTGTCTCTTCGTTTATTCTTTCGTGCGTCTGTGCGTATGTATTAGCGCTTGCGTCTGTGTGTGTGCGTGAGGGTCTCAGGGTAGCAAAAGTTTCTTCGCTTCCCAGAGATCTTTTCCCATTCCACTTATTTGTTTTTTTTTGTTTTCTGCGTCTTGAAGTTATTATTGCATGTGTGCGCACATACATAAATACATATGTACATACAGTTATTTTTTTGTATATGAAAATACATACATATGTATGTAGATACATACATGAACTACTACAACTACTACATATATGTATGCATGTGTATGTAGGATACATACTACATTCATAGCTGCATCCATAGTAGTGTCTTAATTATTGACAACTGTGTTTTATAATTCTGGTTTGGGTATAATAAAAAGTTCAAAAAAAGAGTACGCAGAACAAAGAAATCCTGGTTTCTAATGAGCGATAGAGTTAGCCAATGTTCAAATCTTTTACATACTCATGCATACGTATGTATGTATGTATGTATGTATGTATGTGTGTATGTATGTATACATATGTACTATATATATTTTGAGAAAACAACTACTGATAAGGTTGTATTCGAAAGCTTCCCACTGCTATACACTCTCTGCAATGTCCTCTCCAGGCCACAGAAGTGGGCATGGTAAACCCGTTCTGGTCTTATCTTTCAGGAATATCATCTGTAGATCTATATATACCACAATCTGTGACTCGAGCTCGAACTGTTTAATCTTTCAACTTTGTCATTTATGATCCTACTAACCGGAAGATTGAAAAAATATTAAAAAATATTCGAGAACATACTGGAAAAACATGTATGTTTTCCAAGTAAAGTGGATATGAATGTATGTATGTGGACATGTACATATGTACGTACATATGTGCAATACTTTCAATGCAATTATTTTTTAAAAGGTTAATTAGGTCTTTGGGTTACCGATTTTTTAAATTGATTAAGGATAGGTGTGATAGTCTGCACTAACTTCAGCGGGTAATGCAAGGATTTTGACAACTTTATTCAAATGGATGGGTCTATCTTTGTGATCGCGAAATTCTTTGCAGAGAGTATGCCCCATATGCGGTGCTACTAAGGACCGTATGGTCTATGTGAGGTCACCCTGTGGAGAACGACCTATTGTCTTAACCTAACCTATGACCCACACGGATTCTTCTACCGAAATAAAGTCTGAGCTCAGTCAGCACAGAATACTTGTGCACCATCAAGTAGTGTTTAGCACGCTCTTCTGCTTGAAGAATCGCAAAATCAAATGGGCAAAACTTGGTTTTTTTTTTTTTTATATTTGCACATTTTTGCGACTTGGGAGAAATCCAATTGGAGTGGTTACTACAAAGATTAAAGCAATTTAGCACATTACCAGGCGAGGGTATACACCAACATATGTTGTACTAGGTTTGGTTGCACTACCTTCAAGGGTGTCGAAGAAAAACTGCGTTCATACGGGTATAACTCGCTTAAAAATGGGAAGATTTCAACCCACTTATCTAACAGAGAATAAGTACCAGTTGAATAATGGGAGGTGAGTTCCCTATGTTAACATTTGGTAGTTTGCTAAAGCAAGATTATCCGAAGGATGCTTCCACTATGTGCGCAACAATACATTTTTCAACTATTTTGGTGTATTACCAGTATAAGCAACAATCAATTGCAAATCAATTCGCAGAAAGCTACAGAGCAAGACTTTTTACCCACACCAACTCATTGACAACTTGTCTAGCAAGACCTTATAGAAGCAGGAAGGCTTTTGGTCTTTAGCTAAACTCTGTACAATCTGGTAAATGCTTACCTATTGTGCACACTTAATTGTACCCTCTGCTAGTATATGTATGTACCTTCTCCGTACCCCGTTAATTTCTTTAAATTAAGGGGAGATACAAAAAAAATAAGCTAGAAATTAAAATTTATAAAAAGAAGAGGAAGCTAGCTAACACCTGATAAGTTACTATGATGGCATTGTAGCTGCGCTTCTAAACCCTCCCAGCCTTTGATCTTCCATTCGCGGGGAAAGAAAAAACAATTATAATTTTGCTTCAGACTTAATTACACAACGACTTGACAAATGACGTAGGGTAATATAAATTAGAATACTTACACATTCAACCAGACCAGATATAGATGCAAATTAAAGGTTGTTTAATAGACCACTTATCACGGCAACCTCGGAAGGTTGTTTGAATTTTATGTTTATTAATTTGGAAGAAAACCTTTAATGAAATTATCTGATTGACATCCGATATGCTTCACTCATTTAAGACTAAAATCCTTTGACATATATTGCACAGATTTTGCGTCGAAGACTCTAACAAGCACTTTTCAGTGATGTGTGCGAAAAACTTCAAGCTTACTTCAAAGCTGTACACAAAGAAATAATTAAAAATGGTGTCCACTTGACGTTCAGATCTAAAAGTCGTCTCTATAACTTGCACAGACCCTTGACTACGGAAAGTATTGCACAGCTGTAAATCTAAAGATGCAAAAGCCACGATAAAAAGTCGATAATGTCAATCGATATTTGGTGTATGTTAGTGTTAAGAGTTTGGAAACAGATGTTTTCTGGCAACTCCTCGAACTTGAGCTCCACGTGCTTCATGCTTCAGCTTCATGAAGTGAAATTGATTCTGGCGATTCGGGTAACACCTGCCAGTACATATATATTTTCTTTTCTAGATTTTTTCTATTCTGAGTCTTAAACGCAGTATTTTTAATAATCATCAACTTTATTGTAGTTATCAATGTGATGTCACTTTTTACTCTCTTGCGTTTTCTTGAGCACGTCTTTATATATGTTTGGCTCGTATCTGTGTGAAGTCCTCTGAGTCAAGTACTGCTCTTTAGCTGTTCCAGCTATATCATCACTTTATCATAGTGGTTTACGGTTTAGTTCGTTCGCCGATCGTTCAATAATGCCACAATTCTTCTCATTCTCCACCACTAGTAATAAGGTTAGAGAGCATAGTAGTTTCATTTATATTCTTAGATTTTTATAACTTTTACCTTTGCAATGGTATTTATCTCTCGATGTTTGGTTCCTTTGGTATACATGATTATCTGTATTACAGTTCAAAATCAGTAGGATCAGAACATTGAATGATTTGCTCAAAAGCCAAATTATAAAGAAAAGATTTATTTTTCGAAAATTGAGACATCAAATGTTATTAGGATGCGGGATTTAATCTAGGCAGGGCCGCACTAAAAACAGCGAAGAGGTTTGAAATAAACTGTTGGGGAAACATTTCCTTTAGTCTTAACGTCGAGGAAACATGATCGTCAGAAATAGGATGATTCATTTAAAAGCTTTTGTTCATTGTTTTACTTTTTTTCATAGATAACAGGTGACTGGTGTCTCCGTAATTTTATTTTTATTCAGTATTGTTTTTGTAAATCATAGGAAGACTCACACCGCAACAACGTCTTCAAATTATTCAGCTGTTTTACGAAAATCAGCGTTCTGTGAATAATGGTTTTCTGACCAATCGATTCGACGCCGTGCGCATCACTGTGTTTATATCGCCGATTATTCGGGAACTATCGCACAAATTAGTGTATCTCCTTTTTCCCCATAAGAAATATATGCTTACTCACGACAGAATCATAGACTACTTCGATACTGTTTCTGAAGTGTTGAAAAACGGAGTATTTGGAATATCGATAGAACATATAATCTTATGTGGCACGTGTTTTAGTGCGGTTGATTTCGATAACGATATTACACATATGTGGCAAAATGTCATACCGTGTGACTCCGCCGTAAACATTACTCATTTTGTCTATCGATACCGAGAATTTATGCAATATTTAGATGGTATCGACGCTGACCAGCTGAGCTTAAAATTGGTGCAAGTTAAAAGAAGAAGATCAATGGCCAGGGAATGAGAAGAACATCCATATTGACTTGTTAGCAAACTAATTTAAGCATTGAAAAATGGCCAACGTAAATATTCGCAGGATTATAGGAAGTTGCACTCAGTGAAGCAATTGTTAGAGCTCCAGATAACCTGGTCTTTTTGATTCAGGATTTTTGGTTTAGCAAGCAAAATATGTAATTAATTAAATTTTGTTTCTTTGTTACCCAAAGGATAAACAAAAGTTAATTGCATGTTCCTTAGAGTAGTCGGAATACAAGAGGACCGCAAGACTTGAACTTACGGTTTAAGTTCATTATGTGGGTTCTGGAACAGCTCAATGAAGATTTACTGATAAGAGTTATTGAAAACTTAACCTTTTGAATGGACTACCCCTACAGAGTAATCATGACCAACAACTGAATGAATGTTGTTCTTTTAAGTCATAATAAAAATTCCGACATCCAATTCTATTTTAACCTCTTGAAATCCCTATATAATTAATCTCTCAATAGGAAATTTCAATGTGTGTACCCACTGTTTTGCAGTGTTAGCACATATTGACAAAACAAGCCTTACAAATCTGAAACGTAAGCTAACTAAAGAGGTGCAAATCTTGCTCAGTAAGTTAAAATATTGCCACAACATATTTGTATGTCTGCAAATCTGACGTTGGGCAGTAAACTGCTCTTAGGGAACTTTAGGAAAGGTTTATATATAAAAAAAAATGGAAATAAAAATATTGGAGAATTTCATTTCAAAACTTGTTTTCGCCAAAAAAGTATGAATTGCTTTGACCATTTTAGGATTAAATTTGCTGATCAAATCTTGCCCAGATCAAAAATGGTTGAATTTTTTCGAAAGGTTTAGTGAATAAAATATTATTTCCGATATATGTACATATGTATATACATACATACATACAATGTATGTGTGTACATATACTAAATACATATGTACATACGTACATCAATATAACTATTCCATTCAATCTACCAAGCGGGTCTAGTCAATTCGATTATAAATTAATGATCTTACCAATATACATATGTATGTATATATATCTACACACATACATACACATATACATACATATATACATACAGATGTGCAGTGAAAATTTTATAAACTGATCCAACACTAGTTTATTATCGCGTAATAAGTAGAATCACAACGAAAAAATAATAAGACACACACGCGCGCACAAATGTACAGTAGGTACGTCTCTATGTATGCGTACGTATATATGTATGTATGTACATCCATGTATGCATGTACACATTCAAGCGAAAAATTACCGAACGCAAGCACAGTTCATGCTACAGCGAATTAAGTCTAAAAGTTGCTTGGACAACAACCTCTGCTTAACATTAGTGATAACTTAAAACTGTAGTTTGTAGAAATACATACATACATACATATGTATGTTTTAATGACTCACCGTAATTGTACAGATATTAATATTCCATTTTCTTGTTGTTGCAGCAACTTACACTGCTGTAATACTCACGCGACGATGTTCACAGTTTCGAAGTCAGAGCTAAAGTGACGGACTTTTTCGAATGAGCGTCGTTCTTGCTTTTAACAGGGACGAAGCTAGAGAGGTTACTCGCTGTCTGTAATGTTCGTGCAGTATAACTTTGTGACGTCACATCAAATGTATGAAAGAGTGGCCGTACTATTCCAATGGATTGAATATTAATTACTATACATATTTGCTTTATATAACTTCTAGCTATGCCATGCCGCAAATATTGTAATAAGTTTTGGAATGCAATTTAAGCAACATACATTTTTGATTTTATTTGCAGCTCAGTAGAATTGTGTTGTATATGTTGTAAAAGTTGGTACGAAAACTGTGCAAATGTATGTATGTAGTTACATATTTATGTAACAAGCAGAAGTAGGCATCTCCAACCCGATAAAGTCTATATATTCTTGATCAGTATTAATAGCCCTAACCGTCTGTGCATCCGTATGTATGATCGCAAGGATTTCGGAAACTTTAAGAGCTAGAGACACTGAATTTGGAATGTACACAGGTGCGTGTATAGCAGACGCAGGTCAAGTATTTTTATTATTATACATATTTATAAATTATACTAAATTTTAAATTTTTAAATTGAAGTTTTAAGTGATGAACTAGCATAAGAACTATGGTTCATTTTGACTATTAGAATCGACGCATTAATTGCGTGACCTTCATATTAATGTTACCATAAGCAACACGCAGCCATTTTCACACACACACACACTTTTACGAATACAGTGCACAAGACACAAGAAAACGACGCAACTCGCCACCTCGGATTGAATTCGCCGCAAATACCTACGCGCGGTTCGTTTTTATTTCTTCCTTTTCGTTTGGCTACAGCGGCGGCAGTCGTCGTGAACGTTTTCAACGGACAGACGCGTTTGTCGTTGCCAAGCGGAGGTAGCCACATCTACATACATATGATATGTATGTAGATGTATACATACATATGTATGTATGTATGTACACATGTCTCGTCAGCTGTGGCTTAGAATGCGCAACAGTGAGACAAAAGTTGGCGGCTAAGTTGAATAGGATCTGAAGAGAAATTAGCAACGGTAGAGGTATGTGTGCATGTACATATGTATATATGTATGTACATATATATGTACTAGGGTTCTCAGTTTAAATCAAATAATCCTTTTATAATGTACAATTTACATCCTTTTTTGATACCGGAGATTTGCTTAAAATCTTCTTTCTCTAAACTTACCATATTTCCTAAGTTATAATTTTAAACTTAAAATTGGTTATTATTAAAGAATTAGGGAACACCCTCCCAGGGCCGCGTAATCTTCCTAGAGTGGGGGCTAAAATATTCATATTTTTTTAATTTCGAGCACTTTCTGGCCTCGTAACAAGCGATCGCAAAGTAAATGCAATATTCTTTGTTTATAAACTAACTACAACAGCTAAAACTGTTGCATTAGTGACCAGGAGTCTGTTGAAAACAAATGGGATATTTGGGATATCAATAAGAATAGCTGAAAAATTTCGAAGCAGAGATGCGCGGACAAGAAAAATTCAATAAGTTATACGTTTAGTCAGAATAGTTTTAGTTAGAAGTTGACTTTTTTGACAATGAGGCCATATACATATACATACATACAGTTGTACATACATACATAACGTATAGACATGAAGACCAATTATCGAGATCATGTTGGTGTGACACGTTAAAATTGATAAACAATAAATAATGATTTTTTTTCACAGTAGTGATTTTGTCATATGATTTTGAAAATGGTTTTCCCAAAAACCTCTGCCAATTATTTTGTCACAGATAAGCTAAAAATAAAAGATTGGAAACAGTCGGGAATTCTCGACGGGAACGTTCTTAATTGTTTAGAGAATTAATCTAGAAAAAATGGTCCTCCAGCCCAATGTGCATTTACACATAAGGTGAAGTTCCCGTTGTGTCGAGGGGCTATAGTAAATCCACCTTGGAGGTGCTTTATTTTTTCAACTCGCTCTCTCGGCTCTCTGTGACAGATGACACCTGCGCTGAGGGCGCGATTGAGAGAGCTTATAGGTTATGACAAGACCACGATTGAGAGAGCTTCTAGGTTATGACAAGACTACGATTGAGAGAGTTTATAGGTTATGAAAGACGACTGCAACTTTTGGCTCTCACTGCGCATGTACCCCACATTACCCCAAGAATTGCGCGCGCGTTTTAAAATTGTATGAAATCACTGACTTTTTTTTGGTATATCGGGTCGTATGGCTGTAAATCCTAGCCCGATTTTGAAAATCTTGCCAGCATATTGTAGATATACTCTTAACGTGTCGATTGATAGGTTTTGGTGCCCTGTAGGTGCCATAGATATTAAATAATACACAATCAAAGTCAGAAAATGTTGAAAGTCCGTCTGCTTACATACTAACTTATTGCTCAATTTTAAAGCTCTGATTATAAAACTTGGCACAGATATCTGTTTTCGGAGCAGGCAGTACACACTTAAGAATCACTATATCATATAGCTCCCATAGGAATAATAGGTTGACAACTGTTTCCATACATTTTGTAGCGCTTTTCATACAACTCTGATTGCTTGCAAGGCAGGTATGAGATATGTTCGTCCGTATCTTTGAAAATATTAAAGTTTTTCATATAAAAACTTAGTTGTCAACCTATTATTCCTATGGGAGCTATATGATATAGTGATCTGATTCGAAAATAAAGACTTGTGCCAAGTTTCATAATCATAGTTTTAAAATTGAGCGATTAGTTAGAATGTAAACATTCGGGCTGACAACATTTTCCAACTTTAAATACATACGTATTATTCAATAAGTATTGCACCTACAGGGCACCAAGATCTATCAATCGATGTGTCTCACAATTCTCTATCAGATCCTGAAGTGAATTTCACATCTGACTTAATTTACAGGCACAGACTAAGGTTTTCTAAAATTAGTCGTTGATTTTCATACATTTTGTAAGCGCGTTGGGTCATGTGACGTCACGCACTGGCGCTCCGAATAACGGCGCTTAACGGACATGCGCATGGCGTAACCTACTGTCTCTCAACCGTGGTTTAACCCTATTGCTCATCTAGCTTATTTTGTTTTATGTAATTGAGAGAATTTATTCACGGCTCATTTCATAAACTAATGCATAATACAAAAAAAATTCTTGCGTGTTTCCTTTCTAACCTCTATTCGCTGTCTGCGCTCATGAGAAGCGCAACAACACTTTCGTATATTTGTTGTTGTTCAACTGAATTTGAATGTTATTTTGTTATTGCTTTTCGATGAGGTTTGCACTTGGAAAAAACGCTATTCGATTGAACGCTGGACACGATATTTTTCTGCACAGGTACATTATTTGCAACAAAAAAAAATAGTTAATATAACAAAATAATAGTGGCGACAAGGAGCTTATAAACTGAGGGTATACGCTAACATGCGTACCAAGTTTGGTTGCTCTAGCTTCAAGGGATGTGGAAGAGAATTGCGAGAGACGACGTTTGGAAAACCTTTTTCCCTTCGGGAACAGAGTATAAAAATGTTTGCTTTCATTGGGTAAGTGTTTTCTTTCGTATATATTGAAGTTTTCTCCGTTATAAGCAACGTTTGGATAAACTGAAGAACTGGAAGAGGATATTTACCATTACATTAATTCATTTATGATTTAACAAAACAGTTTTATTGGTGATTTACATACATTTATATATTATTTTACTTATCGAATTAAGTACAAATGGATTGCGTCTGATTAGACGGTATGATAGAGATACAAACATAAATACACATGTATGATTTATACATATGTATTCGGAAAGGTAGGTAAGAGAGTGTGTACTGGGCTTAAAGCTAACTTGTACAATTGATTGTCTCTCGCTTAACACTAAGTAAATTTTACAAAAATAATAAACTCAAATATAATACATATTAAAAAAAAAATTTAAAAAATATCCAGAAATTTTTTCACATATTTAATAAAATCTGTTTAGATTTGTCGACGGGATTTGTCTAATACTACAGTCTGCTGCTCTCGGAGCCATTGTGACGTGGCTGAGTCGATTGTGACTTCTCGTAGCCATTGTTGGACATGTGGATCTGTTGGGGCAGCTGGGCAGGACGACCATTGGCTGGTACCGTCTCATCCACGCTGAACACTGAATTGTCATGTCCATGCATGTGACGAGCATTGAGCACAGCATCCGGATGTCCCTTCTGCGCTTCCTGGCCCATGGGTTCCTCGGCCTTGGGCTTGCCCTCGAGCAGGAAACAGGTGATGAAGAAAAGAATGGAGCCTGTGGGAAAGAAATTATATAAATTATATACGAACATTATATATGTATATGTATTTGGATATTGCATGAGTGCATTCGTTTTCATCAAGTGAAAAGTCCAATTCAAAGTACATTTCAGTTTCAACGCAAGCAAGCAAATCAACTCAAAGAGCTTGCAAGTAATGCGTCTTGAATTGCTTGACTTGTTCAGGTAAGTAAATTGAACGACTCGTATTGCACTTTCAAGTGAACTCGTGCAAGACCAAACAAATAGATTATGATATATAACTTACTGATGCCATAGAAGCCCGAATAGAAGATCATGATGGAGCCGCGATAGCCGAGCACCTTGGCAACAGGATCCACGAGAATGGGTAGATTGCCGCCAATGTTGTTCATGACAAACAGGAAGACGCCAATGGTTGAGGAGCGAACGCGGAGCGGTACAATCTCCACCACAATGGCAAACACAATGCCGAACCACATTTCGGCAAAGAAGTAGCTCAGGCCGAGTGTGATCATGGCCCAGAGGGGATCGAAATACACCGAACCGAAGGCGGGTAGCGTTGCAATCAATTGACTGAGGGCCAGAACAAATGCACGGGATCGTATGCCCATCTTGGCGACAATCTTATCGGATACAACGCCGCCAACAACGACACCAACACTGCCAATGCCAATGGTGACAGCAAAGAGCCACCAGCCGAGATCCACATCGGGGAAATATGTGTTATAATAGAGATCCGCATTATAGGCAAAGGTCATGCCACCACAGTGACGTATCGAGGCAGCTATCATGAGCATTATCATCGCTGGATTCTTGATTACTTGCCACAGGCTGATGGGTTTACCGCTGGCCGTTGTGCGATCCCCTTCGCCAATTGCCTTGCGCTCCGGTTCCTTCAATGTGGTGCCCGTCAAGGCGGCCACAAGAAGTGTAAGCACGCCGGCGCCCAGATAACAGATACGCCAGCCCATATTGAAGAAATTCAGCTTGGTTATATAACGGCCGACGGGAAAGGCAATGCCATAGCCGCCATAGATGCCCCAATTGAATATGGCCATAACCAAGGCGCGCTTGCTCTCCGGAAAGATGTCCGACATGATGCCCGTGGCCAGAGGATTGCAACCGGATTCACCAGCGGCCATAACCATGCGGAGCAACACCAGATGCCAGTACGCCTTGACGGTGCCCTGTAACAATATCGCAATGCCAAAGATTACCGTGCAGACGGTGAGCATTTTGACGCGATTATATTTGTCGGCGGCAAAGCCCATGAATACGCCCGCAATGGTGAACACCAGTATGAAGGTGGGTCCAGCCAATATCTGATAATCGATGCCCAGACCATTATAGTTCCATTCGCAATATCCGGTGCCATTCATATCCAGGGCATAGCAGCTGCTCTCGTTCTTCACCTCCCCGCACTGTGTGGTCAACTCATGGCGATTGAAGAGGCTGCTGTTCTGCTGACAGGCATGATCACCATAGTCCAGCTCAATGGCCGTCTGCTTGGAGGTAACACCAATCAGATAATGCCCCAACTCGCCCAATATATAGCCAATGGTGAGTACGCCCAGCACATAGGCATTATAGAAGCCACTCAGCTTCTCCAGTACTGGTATCATCGTGCTGCAATAGATGGGAAAAAGAGAAATATTGAAGTTATTTCAGTTTTGAATTAGAGTTCAAGTACCCAAGTAGAATACTACGACAATATCAATGGACTGATAAGCAAGTGTGGAGTAAATTAAACTGACTATCGGCATTCTGATCGCAAATACTACTACAACAAGAAGTCAGCTCATTTGTAATCAAACTCAACATGTATGAAAATTATAATTAAAAGACTCGACACAATGACAAATAATCTACAAGCGGCTTATTAATGAGCCTTGTCACTTACAACAACCGCACGATGCAATCAAATTGAATTGATCCGAAAAGTTTCGAAGTTGCTCCAAAGAATCGTGACTTGAATTTCCAAGCTCACAGCATTCGCCATAATTCTTAAATCAAATGAAAGTGAAGGCGTTTCTCAAACCGAGTGCGAGTGCGAGTCCGAATGCGAGTGCGAGTACGAGTGCAAAAGCGAGTGTGTGACGTAGTCCCTAAATTGCATACTCTAACCAAGTGTGGTTGGCATATTAGCTAAGCAGTTAAGCTTATATAAGCTGCAAAGCTTTTAAGCTTAAAGATGTTACATCGCTTACCAGCTAAGCTTGCACATGAGTTACAACAAGTTTAAAAGCACAGAGTACACTTGTAAAGCACAGTTAAAGCTTTAAAGCTTTAAAAGCTTAATAGTGCTGTATCTATGAAAGTGACTCTACCATATAGAAGATAATCACTGCCTATAAATAAAGCTTTTATTAGAAGTCTCAGAGCAGCAGTGGATTAACAATTTGCGTGTTGGGGTCTAAAAGCTTCAAACTCTGAAAATCTTATTGGAACTAACAACATTCGACGAGTTAAACGATAAACGGGAATCTTAAGAGGATAAAATAGAAAGTCGGAATAAGAAACAAAATACAAACTTCCTTGAATCTTTTAAGAATCTTAAAAGAATAAAAGTCTTAGAATAAGAAAAAAAGTACATATTTCTTTAAAGAATCTCAAAAGAATAAAATAGAATTAAAGTCATAGAATAAGAAGCAAAATATAAATTTTCTTGAATCTTTAAAGAATCTTAAAAGAATAAAATAGAATTAAAGTCATAGAATAAGAAACAAAATACAAATTTCCTTGAATCTTTAAAGAATCTTAAAAGAATTAAAGTCATAGAATGAAAAACAAAATACAAATTTTCTTGAATCTTTAAAGAATCTCAAAAGAATTAAAGTCATAGAATAAAAAACAAAATACAAATTTCCTTGAATATTATTTCATATAGTAAAACCTTTCCTTTAAACCTGAAAACTATTGGTTTTTTATGCAAGGTACTTTCTGTAAAGCTTCTAAGCTTTACGATAAATTGGTTATAAGGCATAAGCTCTATGGATCCTTTATTTCATTTGCAAAGTAGTCAATTTTTTATCATAGCTTCCAACTTAGTAATAATTGGAAGCTTAAAGCTACGTAAATTCTTCTAGACCCTAGAGAATTTCATTACTTGGCGTTTCTGTTCTTCTGTTTAGGGAACTTGAGAAATTCCTTAAATGGATTGCATATTGGCACTTTTTTACTTCAAGTTTTGAAGTTTAGTACTTGAACAGAGCATTTAACAGTCGTATATATGAATTGAATGCATTCTGCATATGTTCAGTTGAATTGTGAAAGGCATTTGTTGCACTTTCAATAGTTTTGGGCGGAGTCGATACTTGGCTATTTGATTTATGAGCATTATCGTTATGCGTTAAACGGAAGTTTTGTTAATCTCTAGAGACTGGACAGACAACGAAAACCTTCTGATAATGGCCAAGTTCAATGTCTAAGCCAAGCAATGCGTGAATATAGCCAAGTTCAATGTCGAAGGTAACCAAACTCAAGCCGATCGTAAAAGCAAAACGCCCAAAAACAATTTGCGTATACCATTATTTGATCTGTTGCGAAGCTGGCTAAATCAATTTTGGCAAAGTGCCATTAAGCCAACTACAAGATACAACAAAATTTCATCAGCTCCGACAAGAGCGTTGAGAATTTGTATTTTAAATGTTTTCTCTTTTGTTTTTTGTCTTTAATCAATCAAGTCTCAAGTTAATTTATTTGCTGTGTTTATGGCTTACGCTGTTTTTTATTTTTTCCTTCTATTTTTGGCACCTTCTAGATACATAGCTATGTATTTGTATCTGTGCATACGAGTAAGTATAAATATCTTTTACATTTACTGCTGATTGACAGCTGCCAAGGTTGGGTTTTGGCCAGGAACAAAGCAATAAGAGTTCAGCATACGATCTGTGAACTGTCAAGGTTACAAAGTGGCAACTGGCGAAATGGTTAACCAGCAACAACCAGCTAATGTATCTACATTTTGTGCTATGTATCTATCGGATATGCGGCTAGATACAAAAGCAACAAAGGCGTTCGCCAAGAATGCGGATACGGAGAAACTGCCACTGCCACCAGCTGGCCAGTTGTATTATGATCAGCTTATTAAAGCCAAAACTGGAAAACCAGAGACAATCATTTTACACTTGCCAACTGAGCGACAACTTGTCTGGGGCCCTCCATTATCTTAACGCTAAAATCATGGCTTACGACCGATATGACACAATTTTGTTAAAGCTTATAAGCTATTAAATGTTTTATAAGCAATCAAATCTATAACTCATGCAGGCTGGCTTCAGATCTAAGCCATGGTAAATGATATGGTAAGTACTTGATTGGCATTCACATCTTGGCCATCATGTGATTATTGTAAGCCCTTGACATTGACGATGTTTCAAGAAATGCTATTTGCTCGTCTGAGCCCAACTGGAATTCATATACCTGCTTAAATAAACTCATGAATACGCAAAGCTCTTTCAGGCTGGGATTTAATATAGCTATTAATATGTTAAGGCTACAAAGTAGACTTCATCAAACCGAACTTTGGATACACAATCTTTCTACCTAGATAACTGAAAGTTTCAATTTAACAGAGCTGTACTAGAAGGGTTTTAGAATAAGGATGAGGAATGGGTATAGCATTAAATTACATTAAATGTTAAGTACTATAATTGGGAATATCTATATTCTTTTATAGGATGAGATATAGGATGAAATAATATAATAAATGTTTAGTTATAATAAGGAAAATCCATATGAAACTATACGATGAGATGATACAGGATGAAATTACATTTAATGTTAAGTACTACAATTTTGAAATTAAAAAAAATATATATAATATTAATATTCTTTAATTTATAGTCTATTGTTTTCATTGTCTGTATTACATGATTTATAGAGAGTATTTATAATAAAGTCTTTAAGCTATTTTCCAATTTATTAGGTTATTTTAACAATCTTTTATTAAACAATCTCATAAGAATACTTTGTTTTTGATATTTTGCAATAGGAATTCAAATCATAAAAGGCTTTTTAAACATTTTTCAGACGAATTCATTACAGATTTTAGTCGTTTCTGCAACTGATTTTCTTAAATGTAATCAAAATAAAAACAAAATAGTCAATCGGATCACTTTTCATAGACTAAGAAGATATAATCCAAATAAGTGCAAAAAAAAAAAACAATGTTGAGGATGACTGTTTATTTTTTTTTTTAAATTCCAATGTATACTAAGATTTATTAGGCTCAACCCCTCGCTGAGTGCGAGAGGGCGTCACAGCTTTACCTGGCTTACCTGCCTCAGGCACAACAAATCGCAGAAAATCTACATTAGGCGCTGGCTCTCAACACCATCTTTCCAACAAAACAAAAATGAAACGAATAAGTTATGGCTTTTAAATGGATAGATGCTATCGAAACAATCGACGGCGGTGACTGTACGCTTGTAAACATACTATCGATAAGCAGATAGATGCTATCGAAAGTATCGAAACAGTCGATGGCGCTGACTGTACGCTTGTAAACATACTATCGATAAACAGATAGATGCTATCGAAAGTATCGAAACAGTCGACGGCGGTGACTGTACGCATGTGAACATACTATCGATAAACAGATAGATGATATCGAAACAATCGACGGCGGTGACTGTACGCTTGTAAACATACTATCGATAAGCAGATAGATGCTATCGAAAGTATCGAAACAATCGATGGCGGTGACTGTACGCGTGTTAACATACTATCGATAAACAGATAGATGCTATCGAAAGTATCGAAAAGTCGATGGCGGTGACTGTACGCGTGTTAACATACTATCGATAAACAGATAGATGCTAACAAAAGTATCGAATCAGTCGACGGCGGTGACTGTACGCATGTGAACATACTATCGATAAACAGATAGATGCTATCGAAAGTATCGAAACAGTCGATGGGGGCGACTATTGAAACAAAAACCTTTAAGCATAGCTGTGGGGAGACCCCCAAGAAGAAAACAAACCCGGTAGTGTATGCTTGAAATCTGGTTACAAGCTCTCGCACACACGAGATTCAGTCGGTACGCGTGTACGCGTTTTTTCTAGTTCAATGTCAAGGCGCAAACGAATCGAACCGAACCGGACCATATGAACTAGAGACGTGAGCATGCGCATGCGTGACTGGACATGATTGGGCGTGACACAAGTTGACTCGCCGGTTCGCCCACTTGTGGATGGCGTTGCCACAGCGTAACAAACGTGGGGTGCTTTCTTTGCCAAGGTCGTTTCGACATAACGAATGCTTTATGGCGAGTCGATGAGCATTGAAGCGTTAAATTTTGAAATGATTCCCAAACTGAAACCGCTTGCTTTAATGTCTTTTTAATGCCAGAGAGTCGAGCAATCAAATAGAATGGTTTCTCGAATACGTTTATCATAATCTAATATTCTAGTCGAGCTTCAACTTATAATTTGCATTTAATTAATTAATAATGCATTTTAATAGCGTGTACTCATTAAAATGCATTCAAGAGTATAAAAAAGATGTGCAAATGTTCGTAACAGCTAGAGCAGGCATATACAGACCCTATAAGGTATATAAGCAAATAGATCTCAGAATCTATTAGAGTGAAAGTCAGCAAATTAAGTACCTAGAATCTGGTAAACTATATACAGATCTAGTTTATTGTGCATACTTGTTATCTTCGCTCAATTCCCCAGAAATTTCATACAAGCGAGTATAGTTAAGGACCTGATCCTTCCTCCAGTTTGTGAAGTGTGTTATGGACCTGTTGCACTTGTTTGGCGTGTTCTTACTTTTTATTGGCTGTGTAATTGTTTTGAACCACAAACTTCCCAATTAACGTCATACACATTTAAGTATTTCATATTTTTCTGAAAATTATTGCAGTGACAGGTTTTCTTGGGTCATATTCACGGCTAATTTGTCTACGTCATGCAAATTGCAGCGAGAGCAACTCTCAAATAATTGAAAATAACTGACCGACATTCTCCACGACAGCAGCCCACAGCGGTTGCTTGCCACACGCAATGCCACATTAACCCAGCGACTGCAACCAAATCATGCACTAACATAGAGGCTGGGCTCAGACTCACAATCGTAATCATATGAGTACTCGTACTTGGGGGGGGGACCTGTACTCATATGAGTATGGTCGTGACAAGATTGGACCAAGTACAGGCCACAGTCAGGCGGACAATCGAACGCTTGGCTGACCACAGTCGCATTCGTTCTAAACGTGACTAATGTGACTTGGGCCTAGACTCTACCAATACTCAGGGGTATAACCTAGCTAGAAGTGCTTGTGGCTTAGCATTCACTTACATGAGTCGGACTCATGCTACCTCTAGATGACTAAGGCACAATAGATAACTCTATGGTAAGTATTAACATGCTATGGATAAGATAAGTGATCTATACTAGCCCTGAGTATCCATCTACACGTGGAGAGATGGATATAGAGAACAATACACGACTACGACACTATTAAAATATTATTAAAGTATAGATAATACCAATCAGTATTGTCATAAGATTTCATTTGAAGTCTCTCCAAGCTGAATTGTATCTTTTGGATAAGGAAAAACCACAGGGTAGAATCAATAAACATTTCTTTGTCTCATAAGCTTCTCTTCTAGCATTCTTCATCCGTTTTAGTAAAAGTATTAGTACGTAATAATAATACACAAGTTTAGAGATCAAAATATCCCCAAGTTGAATTATATCTTTTGATCCTAAGTAGATCCTTTAGTAAATATATTAAATAGACCTCTTCTCGTACAAGAACTGGAGAAGAATGTCCATAGATGATCCTATGTTTGGTATGATCATACTGTGAATCAGATAAGTGAACTATAGGAATATCCATAAAATGTATTGAGATGGTTTAGACTGGAGATCAAGAACAGTTCCTGATATTACAATATATAAATATTATACTATAGATTCTCAGTATATAAGTGAGTATGTAATTGGAATATATTTCTAAATATTTGAATGGTTTCGAATAGAGCTGAACATCCTATATCATATATAGTTAATGAATATAATGAATTCATAGATCGTTTATACTCCTACCATTGTAGTCGTTTTTCCTAAAGAAAGGATTCTAAACTAGATAAGTTTCAGCTGGAACAGCCATAAAAGCTTTAGGGAGTATATTCCAGACATATTCCAGATAATTGAAACTAATACTACTGTAAAATGAACTCCAACTACAGCTAATAAATAATTAAGTTGAAGAATAAAATCGCAATAAAAGATGAGATCACTTGTTACAACAAAACCTCCACATCAACTTGTCGTTAATACCATAACTCGTTAGATCTTATAGTATATAACTGTCTGCATACAGTGTGTATATCTGTCGAAGAATATAAAAAAAAAAAAAACAAATGTCTTAACCAGATTTTCAACTATTGTATATAAAGTTCACCTTAATCTTCAGTTAGAGGACAGAGTGGGAAATATTCCCAAGCGTTGAACAATTTGGTAAGACTTGTGCATTTAGCTGAGTCATTGTTGAGAATGGGCATTTCCTTAAGTTTCTTAAGTGCCCAACGTAATTGGGCTTTTAATCGGGCTATGCAAAGCAGCTCGCAATGTAACCAAAGTTAATGACTAATGAGTGTCACTCAACCATGCCCATGCCCATTGCCCCTACTTATAATACATATTAATATTAATATTAACTAACTTGGCTAAAAATGCGGTTTAACATTGATTCTCGACAGTCCAAATCGTACCCCCCTCTCCCTCCCCTTCTTAACCCCGGCCGCGTCCCGTTGTCACTCGCATTGTAACCGCAGTCAAGGTTAACCGGCGGCCATTGTATTGAGGATGATGAGGGGTGGGTGGGGCCAGACACCAGCAAGAGCTGTATGGAGGGCAGCGGGTGTGGTGGGGTGTTGGTAGCTGGCAATGCGACACCGTTGCATGCAAATGCATTGAAAAAAGATAAAGAAAAAACAAAAAAAAAAACAATTGCAATTGAATTTGTTTAGTTAGACGCCAGGTGGCGCTTTGGCCATACCTATAGGGTTCCTCGATCAGCTGCGCATAAATGTTTATTCAATTTTGATGAGCAGGTGTACAATATGTACATAGTAGTCAGTATAGATAGAATTAGCACCCACTTAGCGAGTGGGCGACTCTCTGATTCTTGGCTAATTACACTCGCGTGCATTTTGTTGCCATGGCCAACGTGATCAGTTGGCTTACAGCTCAATCTATCGATCATTCTAGCCAGCTGACCATTAGCAAGTATGTTAAACATAGTATGTGCATACACAGAAACAAAAATCAGATCAATATCTATTTTACAGTCGTGTAACAAGCTAAAAGCAGCCATATACGACCCTATAAAGTAGGTAAGACCCTGTAAACAAGTAGATCTCAGAGTCTAATGAAGTTAAGATCAGCAAATTTGGTACCTAACATCTGGTATACCAGATTGGCATATATAACCCTATAAAGTAGGTAAGACCCTATAAACAAGTAGATCTCAGAGTCTAATGGAGTTAATATCAGTAAATTTGGTACCTAGCATCTGGTATACCATATGCAGATGAAGTTTATTATACATTGTGTATATCTGCTTTTATTCCGTCTTAAAATACATTATATTGAATTACAATCGAGTTTGTTTAGATAATGCCCTGATCTGTTCTGTTTGAGAACTGTGTAGAGGATTTCTCACACTCATTTGGAAAAAAACACGTAATTATTGAAAATTTATGAAGAATTTTATAAAAATATACTATTTCGATCTGTTTTTGATAATTCAAGCTCAACAAGAAGAAAAGAATTGGAGGGAAATGTGTTAAAGAAGAATGTATTTCATAGCATCTTAAAAAGTGCTATGAGATCATTATAGAGATCATTATTTATTTATTATTTATTATGATAGTTAAGCTTGAAAAGTTTAAACTAACAAGGAGATTATAGCGCTTGCTACTGAGGCCTTTAGCTAAACGATTAGATTAGATTGTATGTTTTATTCATACCATAACTCGTAAGATCGATTTTGTGGAATTGTGGACCATTTCATGTATATATTTTCTCTCTCTGCATAACAAGCTAATGTTGGGGCGTTCTTAGTGTAACACCCCTTGTCAAATCCGGATCAGGCCAAGACAAATGAAGGCATCAGTCGAGTCTTAGCTGACCACAGGTGCTGCTGCATTTGTTGTGCCTGGTCAGTGACAGTTGTGAAATACAGTCGGGATTTACATAAGTAGTATGTACGTAGGTGTAAAATGAAACCGGAAAGCAAAAATGTCATGGAAAGGTGCAAAATCAACGCTTGCATAATTTTGAATTCCAAACTGAATTAATCGATCAATAGAATTAGCTGCGATTATAAGTCGTGTCAACAAATATTTAACACTTGAGTTAATCCCCGCCAGAAGTTGGCTGACGCATATTAGAATCTCTCACTTGAAGAATCTCTTATTCAGCTGAGTCATGCTTTAATATTGTCTCGAGTAGAGGGTATTCTTTAATAAGCGGGAACAGCATCTAAAAAGCTAGCTTCAGCATCGTAAAACTTATAAATACATAAACACTTAATTAAGATCACAAATTGATTTGATATAGCCATTAGCTGTGGTTTCTAGGCGATCTTGTCTTATGGTTTTGCGACATTCCGGAAATAGTTCGTATTTGATCACCACATTCGCAGAGTGGTAATTTCAAAGACATGCACATAAAAATTGTCTAACTTTCATTTTACTGTTGAAACATCTAATTAGACTGCAAGAGTGTTTATTCCACCCAAGACTTTAGTCTTTACTTTCTTGCTTTAATGAAATACAGTTTCACAGTCAAAGTTATAGACACTTAAACTTGATGATGATGATCAGTGGTCGATCTCAACGATATTTAAGACTGTACACTCCCAGTTATAGACTAAGACACTTAAACTTGATGATGGTGATGATCATTGGTCGATCAACACGATCTTTTAAAAGTCATAGTTAGATGATGATGATCAATGTCGATCTTAAAAGATTTCACACTTAGAGTTATAGACTAAGACACTTCAACGTGAAGATGATGATGATGATGATCAATGGTCGATCTTCACGATCTTAGAAATTCACTCTTGGAGTTAAGGTCTGAAACATGATAATGACGATCGGTGGTTAATCTCAACGATCTTTATAAACACACACTTAGAGTTATAGACTAACACACTTAAACTTGATGACGGTGATGATCAATAGTCGATCAACACGATCTTTCCAAATTCACAGTGAGATAATGACGATCATTGGTCGATCTTAGATATTCACACTCAAAGTTAAGGCCTGAAATATGATAATGACGATTAGTGGTCAATCTCTACAAACTTTAAAGATTCAATTTCGAAGATGTTTGAAAAATTAATAGTCAAATGATTATGAACGGTCAATCTAGACGATCATTAAATATTCACAGTCATAGTTATAAACCAAGACTGTAAAACATGATGATGATGACTATGATGATCAGCGGTCGGGTCGATCCAAACGATTTTTAAAAACTTGAAATGGAAATTGATGTTGTTGTTTTTTGTTGTTGTTACTAATTGTTGTCGCTATTGTCGCAGTCAACCATCCAAGCAGCTGGTGATCGAATGCTAAATCAATGAGAAATCGTGCACACGTGGCAACCCTAATGGTATGCAAAATTCATCTATGTATGAGTATTAAAAATAGTTATAGGATGGCAACACTTGTGGCAAGTTTAGTAGCGGCCACTAGGCTAAATATAATACTTCCAGGGCGTTTTAATTGCTTAAGTGTTTGACATTTGAATTAATTTATTGACCAGATGTTTCAATGTGATTTACAAAAATCAGACGAACAATGATAAGGAGAGACTGAGTGTGAGATGATGATTAAACCAGAATAGCAAGAAGTTGCCAGTCATCATTATATATATCTTATATATATATTGAATGTACCAGTATTTGGCTCTATTATAATTATCGCATCTGAGTCGATGGGTCGATTTTGTATCTGTATAGCCCGAATTACGGGTAATTACATGGTCTCCGTATGTTCGACAAATGCAAATCAAGGCGGACGACAAATAAAAACAAGTCGCAATGCTTTAGAGTGTGCTTGACTAGTAGCTACCCTGTAACCGGGTCTAAAGTAACCAAAAAGCGATCAACATTTGTTACCACTTCCGCTATAGCTCAAGACATAAGCTATTTAAACTTCGCATAAGGCTTTACAACTTGAAACTTAAAACTCGAAAAGTATTCATTAAAAATGAGCTTATAATTTGGACCGGGTGGAACTATTATTATTATACAAAATATGATAGTTCTAGCTTTTAAAGTTCTCAACATAGAATCGCATGTATACTATATAGCACAAGCAGTTAGTTGGAACTAGTTAGATTATACAACTTTTACAAATTTGCAATGTGTATAAGGTATTTTTAAAAGGAAAAAAATCATATAATCATAATAGAGACGTCGACCGACATAAACGTAAATAAAAAAAGACCATTTGTATCTAATAATTATATAATTGCTTTGAGTTTAGAATGCCGCCCTATGTACATATACATAAGTATATATATATAGTGAACAGCTGTGCCTTTGGTGACCGGGTCAATAAATAACAATCTTTATAAATGATACGATCATCGTATAGATTATAGTCCAGTAAGGAACAGTTGCATACGGATCTGACTAATTGCTGAACTCTCATAATTAGAAACACGACGCTTTGGAGTGGAATTACGAGCATGTCTATATAGTTTATAAGGCACTTTGGCGATAATTAAGACACCTGTGCTCGTAAACTACTGAATAGAGAGAGTGCTTTCAATTAGATACCCGCAATAATTATCCATACTTAATACTACTTGTGAAAACAAAAAGTAAAAGGGTTTGCAATTAATTGTAATTGAATGTCACTCGCTACTCGTATCTATCACAATCTTAATTTGTTATAATTCGATCCAGACTTAGTATTCAATAATCCGCATAGTTTCTGTCGATCTTGGTTAGTGTTTTCCAATACTTTGTTGAATGATAATGCGTATTGTAACCTTTGAAAGTATCTATTGTTTGTAAGCGATACTTTCTCGCATTCTGTTTGATATGAGTAGATTCTGAGTTTAACATTTATCACTCTATTTTGATTCATTCGAAAGAGCGAGCATTAGAATCTCGGAATTGATCTATTAAACTCAATAGATTTTTAGAAAAGTGCACAATTCATACAATTTGAAGATATCTATAGTTTTTCTAATATGTAAGCGATACTTTCTCGCTTTCTCGCATTCTGATTGATATGAGTAGATTCTGAGTTTAACATTTATCACTCTATTTTGATTCATTCGAAAGAGCGAGCATTAGAATCTCGGAATTGATCTATTAAACTCAATAGATTTTTAGAAAAGTGCACAATTCATACAATTTGAAGATATCTATAGTTTTTCTAATATGTAAGCGATACTTTCTCGCTTTCTCGCATTCTGATTGATATGAGTAGATTCTGAGTTTCACATTTATCACTCTATTTAGATACATTCGAAAGAGCGAGCGTTAGAATCTTTGAATTGATCTATTAAACTAAATGGATTTCTGTTAGCTAGTCGTATTATTCGATTAGAAAAGTGCACAATTCATACAATTTGAAAATATCTATAGGTTTTCTAATATGTAAGCGATACTTTCACGCATTCTGTTTGATATGAGTAGATTCTGAGATTAACATTTATCACTCTATTTAGATACATTCGAAAGAGCGAGCGTTAGAATCTTTGAATTGATATATTAAACTCAATAGATATCTGGTAGTATTATTTCATTACAATGCACAATTCATGCAATATTCCATTTGAATTCTTTCACTTTAGTTAGATCGCATAAATTATGAATGAAATTTCAATCAATTCAAAAGTGCAGCCGTCGAAGTTATACAATCTCTAATAAATTACAATAGGCACGTGTATATATGTATATATATAGCTGAAATATTCTGCGAGATTCCGTGACTGTTGCTCAGTTTCTGGATCTTAAATGCAATTTTAATATGCCCATTTGAGTACGCCCACCTGCAGAGACTTCTGTATTTTTACGGTTTTCAATGTACGATATACGATTTATGGATTTACGGCTTACGTGTGGGAGCAAATCAAATATCAATTTATTATTGCTCATTTTGATATTTTTTGTTGTTAAATTAATACTTGTTTTCAGATAATATATGTAGTATATATATTGTTGCATTTATATAACATGATTTTGAACAAATCGTTTATCGTTTCACTTCTGTGCGTTCTGAAGATTTATGAATGAGTTTGGGCCTGTCAATTCTTCCAGACACTCTATCTAAAATTCTTGTGTTCTTTTTTTTGGGGGGTGCTTCTTCCTCTTGTTGATTGTTTGTCATATTCTTCCGCTGATAAGACACATGTCGCACAAATTAAGTTGAAATTTCTTGAACTATATTGGTACATATGTTTAGGTTTTGTTGGGGGCGTGTCTGTTCCGAGTTCATAGTGCTGTTCCATTGATAGGTTTTTGCTAAGATTCATGGCATCTTTGGTGATTGTCATTAGTTATTAGTAATTTGTGTACAAATTTGTTGACTTTGACAACGTCTGGGCAAATATTGAACAGCAAAAACAACAACAAATTAACTTAAGTAACCTACAGTTCAAGCGTACTTTTCCAACTTATATATACTTTTGCACTTATGTCTGGTTGTACTCTTATATGTAAGTATAAATTGGCTAAATTATATTTTAAACGTTTCTATTTTTCACATGTTCATCAATGTTCAAACTTTCCCAGTTTAGAGTTTAGCAATGCTAATGATGATTTACATTTCGAATTTCTTAAGAATTCTTTTATTAGCGTATTTTTCTGGACTTTTTTTTTTAACTTAGCTATTATTATATTGATTTACATATACAAAGTATTCACTTTTTTTTCTATCTTGACGCCATAAATCACATTTAAAACAACACATTTGGAATCGTAGCTTAATATGAGAGATATATAAATGAGACATCATTATGAATAATAAGTCATGACTGGGATTAGAACTCGGGACCTTGTATATCTCCTATTATCGCTTGTACACTTATTTTTTTTCAAATAAGTCGTGTAATCTTTTACCTTTCCACTTAAAACTGAGCAATACTTATAATGATTTATAAATAGCATTTTTTCAAAGATATTTTGTTTAAATATTTACTCGTATGATCTATAACTTTCCTAACTTAAAAACTGCTATTCTCAGGAATACTTATGATTAATATACACCTTTTAAATTATTTTTCCTACATTTTGTATATTCAAATAAACACTTTTTTGATCATTAAATTTCCCACGTTTAAACTCAGCAATTCTCAACATTTTAGATCTCAACCTTTGTATATACAAATGAAATTTCCCATTTTTTAGGGAGCAACATGGCTTTTTTTTTAAAGATCTTTTCTTAACTTTTGTATATCCGAATTAACTCGTATGATCAATCATTTTTCCACTTTTAATCTCAGCAATTCTCAACATTGTTTTTTAAGATCATAACCTTTGTATATACAATTAACTCCTACGATCTACAATTTTTTCACTTTTTAGGGAGCAACAAAGTATTTTTTAAGGTCTTTTCTTAACCTTTGTATATACAAATTAACTCGTATGATCAATAAATTTCCCACTTTTAAGGGAAGCAACATAGTTTTTTTTAAAGATATTTTCTTAATATCCAAATTACTCGTATGATCAATAAATTCCACACTTTTACACTGCAATTGTCAACATAGTTTTTTTTAGATCTTTTCTTATCCTTTGTATATCCAAATTAACTCGTATGATTTAAAACTTTCCACACTTTTTAGGGAGTTTTTTTTAAAGATCTTTTCTTAACCTTAGTGTATCCAATTTACTCGTATGATCTATAAATTCTCAACATTGTTTTTTAAGATCTTAACCTTTGTATAAACAATTTAACTCGTATGATCTTAAAATTTCCCACTTTTAAGGGAAGCAATATAGTGTTTTTAAGATCTTTCCTTAACCGTGTTATATCCAACATACTCCTGTGATCTATAACTTTCCCACTGAGCAGTTTTGTTGGTACTAATTAACACAAAGCATTTCTCTCCAAATATCTTTGCTGAACTTAACGGTTTGTTTACCAAGTTAATATTGTTGCCCTTGTTGTTGTTGTTAGTGTGCCTAACCTAGTTTGAACACTTGGTAATCTTAACTGGACTTTGACAGTGCAATCTGCGATCTTCTGCCAATTGGTTTTTTAAATATATACATAAATCTTACACTTTGTGGGCGTTGAATCAATGGAAACTCGATGTTGTTGTTGTTGTTGTTATTGTTGTAGTTGTTGTTGTCGTTGGCACTGACACACAACCAAAAAAAAAAATATTAATTGCGATTTTCCAAAAAAAAAAAAAAACAATAAAAAATGAAAATTTCGTAATAAATTTTCTCAATCAATTGGATAATTTAATGTTTAAATGAATTGAACACGAACACGAACGAACACACGCGCTCTGCAATAATAGCTCGATGTGTGTAATTTATTTATTGCAATATTTATGAATATCTTCACTGTTTTTTTTTTTGTTTGTTTTCCAATTGTTTTAGTTGTTGGCCAATGTCAATCAATTGGCGGCAGATAACGCTAACGATCTTCAAAGAACAACAATGTCAAGAAACACAGCACGCAAAAGAACGGAAATTATTCAAAGTACGCCGGAGACTACTCGTTGTTGTTGTTGTTGCTGTAGTCTTGTGTCTTTATATTTGTATTTGCTTTCCCGATCTTCTCGCTGCCTGCTCTTGGACACATCCAATTGGCTGCGTTTTGCAAACAGAACTAAAACGCAGCTTCGTTCAGCGTCGGTTTTTAAAAAGGAAATTCGCCCAAGCCCAAGCTTCGACGCTGACGTTGACGTTGACGCTAACGTTGGCGTCGCTGCCGCTGCCGCCGTCGCTAAAGCCGCGCTGCGCTACAATAAAATTAGCAGGCAGTGTTGCCGGCTTAGCTATTTTCACGCCAGATCTGGCTATCACTTTTGAATATGGCGGGTAAAATTCTATGAACGTTATTTTTTTCTGGAGCAACCATGTTTGAAGCATATGTTCGTATATATCCATAATTGATAAAGTGTCAAGGAGCATCCACCCCCACTTTCCTCTTCCAAACCCCCTACCTCGAAAATTAAGAAAATCTATATACTCGTATCTAACTAGAATCTAACTAGAAACTAGCTAGAAACGCCGAAGTTGATTAATGTTTTTGCCACGCCTTCTTTTGTCCCCAAAAATAAATATAACCGGCTCAAAACAGAGTATACTACAATCGGGAACTTTCGACTGAAGCGTTCTTACTTGTTTTTCTTAATATGATCTGTTTTCTGTGTTTTAATAATTCCTAATTTGATACTTTGATCATATTACTTTAATCAAAGAATACAGTAAGTAGTGTTCATTAAAAAACTGGGTTACTTTTTAAGATAACATCATTTAACTGTCAACGATTCGTCATACTACCTGTGATTTATATTGCCTCCTGGCACTGATCACGTTTTCACACAAATATTTACTCCAAAATAAAGAAAAATACAAAATTTTGCGCCGTAGTACCGTAACGTAGAACCGCAAAGCAATCGATGCATCGATAATACTGATGGTTTTTCATTTTCCTCTACAATCGAAAATTTTCTTACTGTCGCGATGGTTTTAAACAATAAACTCCACAATTGAACAAGAAATATAATTATAATTATAATTTTAGATTTTAAAAACTTTAGAGTAATAGTTTTGCAACTCCATGTCAAGGACCCTTTCAAATTATATTTTAACCTTCTTTGTCACAATGTATCGATCATTAATATATTAAGAAAAACCAACACTAAATGCAAGCTCAAAAGTTTGGTTTAAGTTTGGACATATGTTACGTAATGTAGTTCATACTAACTGGAACAATACAGTTGGGATATTTAGAAGTTCTACCAACTGTGATGGGTTAGGTGTGACAAGTGTGGCAAAGTTCGATTTTATGAACGCCCAGTTTTTTAACAACTCTAGCAAACTTGCTATGACAACTTTCTATTTACATTTGTATAGAATGCACATAAAAGGCTTGAGGAAAACTAAAATGCATCGTCAAAGCATTGAAAATCTGAACAAATTATATCAGAATATGATCATAATTGGACCGGAAAACTTGGCAAACTTGTTCTCATATATTGTATTGTAATTTAAAAATTTTCTTTGCTACACTGAAAATCCTCAGTAAACTTTAAAAAAAAAGTAAGAGTTAATTAAAATCAGTCGAATAAACTCCATATTTTTAAGAAAGAAGCAATTGGGAAACGATACTTTTAACCCAGACTTTTAGAGAATAGACATGTAAAATGTTAGATACCAAATTGATCTGGTACTTTAGATCTTCAGATCAGATAAATTTAAAATCAAAGCATAAATGTAAACGAAAACTTAAGATTAATTATTTTAAGAAATTTGGTAAATACTTATCGCTTCGTTACAAAAAGAAATCTATATTAAGAAAGAGAATGTCAATTCAAACAATACATGAAAACTGAACTCGATACAGTAATCAAGACATTATCCATAAATAAATTCACTTTATTTGGTGTTCTTTTTTTCGTTTTGAAACAGCCAAGTGTGTTACATTCAACCTGGATATTCAGAATGCTCACTAGCTGACTAAAGGACTTGCCCACATTCTGATGATTCTCCCCAAGAATATACTTAAGTCACGAAATACAAGGATTCGCAAGAATGGAGAGTAATTCACATCATGGAGCTTCATAAACGTCTTATCCTTTAAAGACTAGGGAACTCCAGGCAGACTGTTTTTTTTTTAAGATATCGACCCATCTTCCTTTTTAGCTCGTCCAAATTTAACAACTTCAAAAAATTAAAAAAAACCTGATATTTTGGTATTTTATTTTTTAGCTATTTTTAATAGTCACTAGCACTTTTGTTTTTATTAGTTAACGACCATTGGCAACACTGTTCGCAAGCCGAAGCCGAGGCCGAAGAGCAAACGAAGAGCGCGCCGAGAGCAGCGCGCAGCGTCGCTCTCTTTGTTGTTGTTGTTCTTGTTGCTGCTGCTGCGGCTATTTAACAGTTGAAAGTTCTTCATGTTTTTGGCGGTTTTTGGGCAGCGCCTTAAAGACCCATTAATTAAATGATATGCAACCCAAAATAGTTGTTGTTGCTCTTAAGTTTAAACACCCTATGCCCATGAAATGTGCAAAGGGGTCTACTAAAACTGTGCGCATGTATGCTACAGAGAGAGGGGTACATCTCCGAGCCCATAAAGTATATTTATTCTGCGCCCGGATGAAGATCAATCACAGAGACTATAAGAGGTAGAAACACCAAATTTGGTATGTAGGTTCTTACCAAACACAGAGCAAGTTTTACACTCCCACACTCCCTTGAATCGATGAACAAAAACACGATTGATAAAGAGTATATTGAAGATATAGTCTTGAAAAGATTGACATACATCATCAGAATTTCAAGTTGATCAAATAATAAACACATCAATTATGAAAGAAGCAGTTCTTGTAGCAGGCAGAGGCTCCATCGCAGCCACTACCAGAAATGCTCTGCTTGTTTGCACTGCTTCTTGAGAATTTCCTTCCTAGGGTGGCTCGTAGTCGGGTATACTCGACTAGAGCATTCTTGAATGTTCAAATTGTTGAACATAGGATTCGGCGTACCTATAAGGTAGTTGTCGGCATTTTCGTTTGAGTCTGTCTCAGAATGTGGTGACAAATTCGCAAGTGGTGAGTAAAAATTCTAAAAAAAAGTATTTTTTTTTTAAATTTGAAATTGAAACCCTACTCAAAAGCCCCGCCAAGTGTTCAGATGCAGCTGCGCTTGTTCAAGGATCAATAACAAATAACTAACAGCAGAATTTAAAAAGATAAGCGAAACACAAAACACAACAACCAAAAAAATAATATTTATCATAACACGATTATTGCCTTAAATGATTATATATATTTTTGTTGAAATTTATTCATCGCTTTGTAAACAAATTGCACATCTTGTATGAATTTAATTCATAGCGCACAAGCGACAACAATAAGAAAGCAACAACAAATATACAGGGAGTAAAAACCAGTTCAGATTTCAGATTGTGTAAAAACCACGCAACATTGTCGTCACCTGCTCGTAGTTCCCCCTAAATGATTAGCTTGATCAGCAGCTCTTGCTGAATATGCCTCATCATTATCGTCATCATCACCATTAACATCGTCAGCAGCATCAACGTCATTATGATCACGAGATTTTGAGATTTTGGTGAAGCTAGAGAGCTCATTTGACCCATCCCACAGTATGCTGGTAATCACAGTTAGTTCTTTTGCTCGACTTTCGCAGAAATCGTTAAAAATAACAAGAAGGAACATTTACATATACATAGATTGCATAGTGAACTTTAAATACTCTTCTACTAGAATATAGACTATAGACATACAATTTTTCGATCTTATCGCAGAGTTATAATACTCATGTCTACTTATTATTAGACCAAGCGCGGTTCCAGTTTCATCCGATTCATATTCCAGGAATTCTCATCCTTATAGACAAAATAGCTCAGTTGGAAGAGTTTCTAACTCTCCGGGTTCGTTCCGTCCCGAGTTACGGAAAGTCAACCCCTTTTTTCCTAAAGGAGTCATCATCAGATTTGCAATACGAGATCTCAATTGGATGATCATTAGAGTATAGATCTTATTTAAACTTATAGAGTATGTATTACACTTAGCTCATTTGAGTTTTTGCAAGCATTCATATCTTTCCAAAATTTGCAAAATAATCTGTATATAGTAATTCGATTAAAATTCTTGAAATTTCATCCAATTCTACCTGATAACGCTTATATGCCGAAATAGCTCAGTTGGGAGAGCGTTAGACTGAAGATCTAAAGGTCCCTGGTTCGATCCCTGGTTTCGGCAAATGTTTATATTTTCCCTAATTTCAGGAATATCTATATATATATAACTATATATACATAGTAATTCGATCCAATTGGGTGTCGCTGATTCCTATACTCCTAATTCCTAAATTTCCAAAATACTTATCACTAGTAGAGTTCTATAGCTGATCAAATTCTATGAACAATAAAATCTAATTTTTTTAAAGATTTTTTTTATTTTTAAAAAAGTTTTCAAATCTAGTAGGCATGGCTGTGTGTATTGAGTATGTATCATTATGTTAGTGTCACCTTTTACACATTATATCGGCGATATATCCAACCGATCTATATTTGTAATTAATGATGCTGAAAGATCAATCAAATACCTTACGAAAGCTAAATAAATGATCAATAGTAATGCAATATTAAAGACATAAATGGGAACATAAGATTCATGATTGCCTATATATAGATATGGTAATTCGATCCATATGGTTTCAAATTCATTAAATTCATTTCGGTGATATTCATGGGCCGAAATAGCTCAGTTGGGAGAGCGTTAGACTGAAGATCTAAAGGTCCCTGGTTCGATCCCTGGTTTCGGCAAGCATATCTTTTTTCCCCCTAAATTTCTACAAATATATGCATATGCATAGTAATACGATCCATATAGTATATAGTAATCTGTGTAGGAATACTATCTAAGATCTAAGGTTTGTCGGCTGTCAACCTAATACATATATGTCCTATACACCTCGTAAGAGAATTGGAATACACACTACAAGGGCATACAAAATCCAGTTTCAGTTCACGTCTCGTTCATTTTAGTTCTCCTGTTGTGGGGGAATTTTTTTTCCGCTGCAGTTGCAGATTTTGAGGAAGGTGAACTGGGGGGAGGTGTGGCAAGTTAAGCGTTGTGCGTGCTTTAAATTGCTGCACTGATATCCCTACCCAAAACACTCTGACTCACACAGAACTCTGAAGACTAAAGATAGAAGACCGAAGACCGAAGACAACGGCAGCTTCCACAGTTGCTTAAAAACTGGTTTCGATTGGGAATGAAGGTGGTTCTTTTTATTTTTCTTTATTTTTTATTTTATAAATTTAGTTTTGGTTTTTTTTTTGCGCAGGTGTTGGCATTGCCTTTTGGAAATTTTTATGTATTTTTCTTGTAGTACATATTTATACCCTGCACCCATTAAATTAATGAAATGGGTATGATAAATGAGCAAAATAATGTTCGTTCCTTTCAAAGTTTCAGTCGTAGATCCTATCTAGAACTAGCAAATTTGGTATGTACTTGTACATACGCTGATCTGGGTAGATCCTTTCTCAGGGTAGATCCCTTCTCTGGATAGATCCCTCCCTTCTTGTAGATCCCTTCTCTGATTTTCCTCCCGAATTGAAGAAAGACGTTTTTAAGTAGATAAATTCTATATTCACATATATGAATAATTGAATATTTAGACCAGGATAGAGCTAAGCCCAATCTCGTCTGGATAAAACTATCTCCCGGTTTCTGAATATCATTCGTAGATCTTTGGATGACTTAAGCTATCCACCCCGTTGATTTCCAGGGATTTCCCTCCCAGTGCTTAGCTCTAGTACAGGGCATCTCCTAATCGCACTGATCATTATTTTGCTATTATATTTTGTATTATGCTACGTGACGTCAGCATTGTCCGGCTTTGGTCTACGTGTGTATAATCAAAGGGTGTGGTGGCGGGTGGGGGGAGGGGCTTGGGTTATGTGCTATGGTGGTCTTGTGGCGCTGTGGGTGGTGGATTTGGGTGGCTTCGCTGTAAGTTTTGCTTGAGCGATTTCCAAGGCGATCCTCGACTTGGTTCACAACCGGAACCTTGATTACTTCCATGTCGCTTCAGGTCACGTGCACAGAGGGGTTCTAGTTCTAGTACCAGTTCCAGTTCTAGTTCCAGTTTCAGTTGGAGTTGCAGTTTCAGTTCTCCGACTTTTGACCTCTCCGTTGTACAGTGCCGTTTCAACAGTTTCCATAAGTTTACCAGGTTTATTAAAGCTCCAATTATGAACGCATGTGTAAAATCGTTTTTAAACACCTGCAATCGTGCATGAATCATGAATATTCGTATTCGATTGGAATGGAATGGCCTGGCAAGCTGACAAAATATATGTACTCCTAAAAATACTCAAATGACAATTAACTTTATGATCCCATCTCAACCCAAGAAGTGTTATTTCAGCTCCTTACGATGTCTTCAAAGGAGACCAGCCTCCAATTGTTCCAACCGGTTTCTTGTGGTTAAGGAACCGTCACCAATTTTAATATACTTTATGTATTTGTAACACCCTCCCTGTCTCCCTGTCAACCCCCAATTAGCAAGAGGAATTTTACGGGCATAACCCCAGACGTTAACAAACAAATGACTAAAGCAAACAATTTGGATTCAGTATATAGTTCCCCGCCTCATGAAGCAGCTCTTGCTAATCACATAAACAGTTCATTAAAACGGATATCGCTGACCTACGTCATTGAACTACGCATAAGTTCCTCGCGTACTCATTGTATTCATATCACCAGCGAATCATTCCGAGATACAGTGAGTATCTGTGAGTGAATGATTCACCTGTCTTCAGGCGGCGGTTAGCGTCCGCCGTTCCCAGCGCCGAAATAGCTCAGTTGGGAGAGCGTTAGACTGAAGATCTAAAGGTCCCTGGTTCGATCCCTGGTTTCGGCATTATATATTTTTTTGCATACCCTATATTTTTTGGGTATAACTTTGTTTTCTTATAAGCTAGTTAGTTATACATATAGCAGAGGGTTTTATAATTTAGTATATATATATGTATATTCTTGATCAACATCAGTAACCAAGCACCTCCTAGACTACCCAACTTCCTTAACTCTTTCATAACTTAACCGATTTCCATGCGCAATGTCTTTATAATCATAATTTGTGCTCTAAATTAACGTGGCACAACAATTCTATCAATTTATCAGACAATTTTTTAATTTTTTGAAATTTTTCTAAACCACATTTTCAAAAATTAAAATTATTGTCTCGCAGTTTCACTTTTTAATCGATTGCGCACATCAAATTTAGTATAGACCATTTATCAGTCAAAACTCATGTGAAAAATTCCAAAAATTTCGTCTTGTACCTCCTAACTCACATAACTGTGAAAACTTCCTTATCGACTTCATTTGTTGTGCCCTAAATTGAATTAAAATTTTATTAATTTTCTAAATTGAAATTTGAAACTTATATTTGAATCCATTACGAACACCAAAATTAGTATAAAACTCTATTTAAAAATATTTTTTAAACCGTTCACTTCTTTGGTCAAATATATGGTGAAAATCCAAAAAAAGCTCGAAATCGTTTTAGATTTCCAGCTCCTACATCATTTATGAAGCTGCGCGTGTTTTAATTAAACTCACCAAATCGAAAGTACATACTGCTTTAAACAATTTGACCAAACTTGGTAAAAAAGGAACTACTATATCATATAGCTGCTATAGGAACGATCGGTCAAAAAGTTACATGAAAAGCTTGCTTCCAAATGGAAGTTTCAATTTGTTTACTTGCAGACTGCCTCAAATGTGAGAAGCAATTTTAAACAGTTACTCAACACTATTCATTAGATTGGCTTGCTTTCGCACACTATAATGCCAGAGAACAGCTTGGTGTTTGCATAAAAGCTTCAACCAGGTTCCATATTCAGCAGCAAGCTTAAAGCTTGACTTAAAGCTCATATTGATAGACAAGCTCAGATCATTGGACTTGAAAGTTGTTTCCAAGCTCAAAATTGTTGCTGTTAAAATGAAATTAAAAATGAATTTAATTAAAAAATTAAATACTTTGTGTTTATATTTCGATTTTGTTTGCTTTTTATTTAATTTAAAAAAAACATTGCCTTTTATCAAAGTACTTTCAACACACAATTGGTACAATATTCATATGTTTTTAGGCGCATTCCTAAGGCTACATTTTGTTGCATGCACATACATACATATATGTATGTATGTACACATGTGGCATGTGGCATGTTTATTGCTTGTCGGGCTGTATGTACTTAAAAATTGTCAACTACTTGTCTACAAACTACACATCCAACTACAAGATAAAAGTGTTAACATAGCCGCCACATAACAGCGCGCTATGTTAAATGTAACTGTTGTCGTACATCGTTTCCTTTCGTTTTGGGAGGATGCTATTCATTTAGATGTAAATCAAAATTTGTGCATTTGTGTATATGTATGTGTATGTACATAAACTAAATTAAACTATAATTGTAATTAAATATTTAAGTGATACGATTGCATGAGTATTCTTATAAAATAGTTGTAAAATAATATTTAAAAAAAAAAATAATAATAATAATAATTATTAAATTTGAATTGAATTATAGTCTATGTGAATGATATAGGAAAAAAAATATATTGTAAAATATTAAATGTAATACGTAAAATGTATAAATCGAGCTGTTGTTTGTTTGTTTGCTTAAACATAAATCATTTATGTACTTATATACTATATACAAGGTGTGCGATACGAAAAAAAAAATATATATATATATAACACAATAGTTGCGTCTTACTCTCTCTCTTTAACTCTCTATCTCTATCTCTATAAATAAATCGCTATAATATGCATTTATGTAAAATCAACAAGATATAACAGCCAATTAACATGGCTAACATAATGTTACGTATTGATATTGATATTGTATTGTATGTTATGTGTGTATTAACATAATGGCGGCCTTTTATCTCTCTGCGTTCTTTGTTATCAGTGGCAGCTGCCTTCCTTAAGCTATTTTCACCTCCGCACAGATGGCGCCGCCTCCCTCGCCATTACCAAACTTCCCAATCGCCGGCTTGAGCAGTATAAATTTGGGATTTGCGACAAGATTGCCAACATTTGAATTGGCATTAAGGGTATTCTTTTTGGCCGGCGTTATGGTCACCGTGCTGGGGGCAATGGCATTCATGGCAGCCGTTTGATTGCTTGCCGCAAGCGAGGATGCCGGCAGAATGGTGGTAACACCGTTCTCATGTTGTATTGTATTGGCATTGTTAAATATTGCACGCATTTTGTTGCTTTGAGATCCTGTTGTTGTTGTCGTTGATGATGATGATGATGATGATGATGATGATGATGTTGCTGATGCTGCTGTTGGTGGTGTTGTTGTTGCTGCTGCTGCTACTACTGCTGCCTGTACGCCTCCTGCTCCTCCAAGCACATTTATTTTAAGCGCCTGCTGCTGCTGACGCTGCACAAAGCGTGCGGCAAACTCATTGCCCGTCAGCACCAGATTCTGTCCCTGGCCGCTTATGGGCAGACCGCTGGCCAGGATCAAACGTTGCATGCCTCCGCTGCCGCTGCCTCCACCGCCACGCAACTTCTTCTCCAGCTGCATCTCATCCTGCTGTCAAATACAAAATTAAAACATTTTCATTAGTATTTTGTCAAATTAGAAACTATTGAGGAAACGATTCATCATGGTTTACTCTCAGGTTCTATTTTAAGGATCTTTTAGGGTCCATACATTAATCTTAATACAACAGCCTTTATTATTAAGAATAGTTAGTAGTGATGTAAAAACATCGATGTTTTCCATACAAAACATCGATGCTTTTACATCACTAATAGTTAGCTGCCTCCCGTGCTTTAGGGATGAACTGATGGAATTTGGAAGATCAATCTTTATAGTATTTTATTATATTGACTTCGCATGATTTGATCTAATTTCTCCTTTATGGCTAGAGTTCTTTTAAGCATAATAAAAGCACAAAAAATAGATAATTTATTTAAGAAACATACTAAAAATCTTTCAATTACAAAACCTCACCAAAAATGATATTATATATAGGAATTTCTCCAACTTTCGTACGCATTCCAAGTAAAAAACAGGGAGTAAAAACATATGCCAACATTTTATTTTATTTTGACCAAAGGCGAAACTTATAGCTCTTGATTAGCACTTTATTTGGTGCTAAGGTTGTAATTGTTCCTTTTTAAAGATAATTACAAAAAACCAAGGCATTCGCAGGCGAAAAAACATGGCATGTCTGTGGAAATACCCATATATTATTTTTTTGTGGAAATTTTTGTATATTAATGCTCAAAATTGCTTACAACCAATATAGAATTGCATAAAAAAACTCGAAGAAAACAGGAAGAACTTGTGTAAGGATGTAAATATTTGTAAAATGTCTTAATTGAAATGTTATTAGTGCATTTTTAAAATGAAATAACTTGTTTAAGTGTTTTAAATGGTTAAATACAAAAAACTACTGTAAACTCCTACTATAAAAGGGAAATAGGTTTAAGATCAAGTCATGAAATTAGGAAATACTTATATATCTTATTGATGCCCTACCTGGGAGACGCTAATCATGTAATTGTAATGCTTACGAGCGGATTATGTCGTTTAGTTAAGATGTTTGCCTTTAATTAAATTAATGTCATAAAAAACAAAACATATATCTTTCGATTTAATTTCCACTGATACCTCCTAAATATTCTGCCCAGCTATTGCTGTAACTTTAAGCAGAGTATGAACCAGAACAGAATGATACATGGACAATTATTTATGCCGACTAATGTATACGCTCTCAGAGCTAAGAGAAAACTTAAGCCCGCAATCGTGCTTAGCAGAGACACGAACCTGCGCTCATCACTTAACGCTCTCTCAGCCAAAGCTTACGTGCATATGCATTAGAAAGAGATGGCATGAGCATAAGCACAATGTTAAGAGAACGCGCTTACATAAGAGAAGGCAAAATATCGTTGCTACTATCGATATTATCGATAAGTTTCAATTATCTACACATTTACATTATTTTGTATCGATATAATGTTGTTTTTTAATAACAAATCTTGAATTTATGTTTCTACTTAACTATTTTATAGGAAAGCAAATGTTTTTCCTACACAAATGTTTTGAAAACTTTAATTTTAATTGTCAATTTGTAGTTTTGCAAGCTTTTTAAAATAATAAATGAATGTCAAATATTTGAAAATATGATTAAAAACTTCAAATCTCGACTGATCGTTGCTAGCGTAGCCTATCTATTATCTATCTATCTATCTTTTATTCGAAACGAACTAATTTAAACTCTTAAGTCTAGTATGCTGGTCACGAAGCAAAAAAAAAAATATTGTTATTTCTGCAGGAAGTAGTTATATATTTTTGTACTTAATTATTATACATTAAATGAATTGATGAATTTACATACTATATGTATATTTTCCTATATTTTGATTTCTTCTTTCAGTTTCTAGTAGCTTTTACTCACCGTTGGCGGACTAACGGATGATTTGCGCTCAAGGACATGCTCTTCAAAGCCCGAGTCCGAGGAGTTGTCATTGAATTTGGTGGCCACCGAGGAGGATGTGGAGCAATTGGACGATGATGATAGCGATGAGGGGGATGCGGCGCCCACAGCTGTTGTTGTTATTATGCTTGCATGCTGCAAGGCTGATGACGTCACAACTGTGCTGTTCCCTGGCTTCAATGTAAGCGATAAGCTGCTGCTGTTGGCTGTGGAATGTTGTTGTTGCTGTTGTTGCTGTTGCTGCTGTTGTTGCACAGTTGATATTGTTGCTGTTGTTGGATTCGGCATGGCCTCAGTCTTATTCAATGGAATTGGACTTATTCTATGGATTTCACCCTGTGGAAATGACTCCGATTGTCGCTTAAAGTACAAGAGATGCTTCTTCAACGCCGGCGTGCTGATGCTCTGACTAACTTTTGGCTTTGGCTCAATCTCTGCTGGCTGCAACTGCAACTGCACCAACTGCTGCTGCTGCTGTTGTTGTTGTTGTTGTTGATGTTGTTTTTGCTGCTGCTGCTGTTGTTGTTGTTGCCGCCGCTTAAGATGCTTCTCACAGGGCTTGTACAGCTCGGGATCTATAATATAACAGGCGCTGCCCAGTGCGAGACTCTGGAATACGATCCCACAGCAAACATCCAGACGCAGCAGATCGTGCTCCTCAAAGAAGGGCACATTGTCGACGGCGCGTCGATGCTTCATCGGCTCCAGCATGCGGCGACGCTTGCTGCCCGTTAGACGCAAGCGTTGGCCCACAGTTTTATTTGCTTTCACAGTGTTTGTTGCTGTTAATGCTATTGTCGTTGTTGCTGTTGCCAGCGCTGCAGCAGCAGTGCGCTTGCGTGTTTGATATGGCGTTGCGGCTGCAGCGACGGCGACGGGGACAGCGACAGAGGAGCAGGAGTTGCTGGTAGCAGTGTTGGAGCCAGAGTTGGAGTTGCCCCCAACCAGCTGCTGTTGCTGTTCATCATCGTAGCTTTCATTCGAATCGCTGGGCTGCTCCTCGGAGTGAGGAGAGTTCTCGTTGCTGCTGCAATTGCGCTGTTGTTGTTGCTGCTGCTGCTCGTCGTTAGATGGCGCCACTGATGGAGCTGCTGCTGTTATTTTGCCCTTGCGATTCTTTTTAAAGATTTTGGCAAACTTCTCGGGTATAAAGGAGCCGCTGCCGCTACTCTTGGCCTCGGCTTCACTTTCGCGCTTCTGCTTTTGTTTGGCCAGCGATTTGGTGCCGGGTCCAGCGCGAGCATCAACCACCTGTCAAATGCGAAGAGCGTAGAAAGAAAGTGAGTACAAATTGATTTTCAAACTGTCAACTATCAAAAAGTAAGACTGAGAGAGAGAGAGGGCAAAAGCATCATTGGTACAATCGATAATATCGATATGTGCTAGTGATGTAAAAGAATCGATCTTTTGTATGAGAAACATCGATGCTTTCTATATGTATGCATGTGTGTAAGTATTTGGCTCGTTAGAATATTAATTTTTAAAATAATCCAAATCGGATTATAGCAGAAAAGTGTGTTGTAGTATGAAATACTTTTATGCACACCAAACATACGGACTATTGTCTTGTTTTATTCATTTATCTATATATTTTATTATATGTAACTAAGTTTTCGGTAGTCACACATACATATGTATGTATGTATGTATATATGTACATAATTTGCCAATTTGTCTATCAAGTGGAGAGCTTACGCTCTTTGTCTCTCTCACTCTCTCTCCCACACATTATATGTGTTTGTGTATGTGTGTGTATTTGACTTACATGTCCCCAATGCCGCTTGCTGCCAGCGGGCAGCCGCTTGTAGCGCTTGACGAGGAGCACACAGGCATTGCAGATTTCGCCATTGCGCGGCTCGTGAAGATTGAAGCACTGCATCGATTCCTTTTCATATTTGCGCGAGGCCGTGAATCGTGAACTGCTCGATTTGGCACGGCAAATGCAGCAGCCGTCGGCCGAGCGATAAACGCGTGGCTTATGGAAATTGAACATTTTCTTGCTTGTTGCTGTTTACAAGAGATTGGATTGATTGAATTCTCTTTTCGATTCGTCACAGGGTTAACTATGTTTGTTTTGTTACTCTCTTTACAGTTTTGTTGTTGTGTATTTGGTTGTGTGAACTTTAGGCTTAAATTGTAATGTTTGTGCTTTGGAGCTATTTGAGCGTGTTTTATTTGTTGTTGCTGTTGTTGTTATTGTGGTTGTTGTTGTTGTGGTTCACTGTAGGTGTCTTAAGTGTTTTTATTTTTATTAACTGCTATTTGGGCACAGTCCTCATTGTTATTATACTGAGCTTGGTCATCATCCATCGTCTTCGGCTTGTTGATTTTCGCCGCATTTGTGTTGTTTGGTTGCTGCAAAAAGTAAGAGAAAAAGAATTCAAATTAGAAACGGCGACAAAACAGTTGGCAGTGTTGTCAAACGGTAAGTCTATCGTGTAAGGTGGCAACGCTGCGCTTAACGAAGGTTAATGCTTTTGTTAAATAATTTAATTTATACATACGTATACATATACATATGATATAAATACGTATGCTTTGTATACCAAAAGCAATGCCCTTTCGTTTTTATTTAAAAGTAAGAGAGAGAAAAATATATACATATAACAGCTGGCAACAATAACCAGTCGGCAATAGCGGCGTCATTATTGCCGTGTTGCCAGACTTGTATATTCGCTGCGCATTGCCATTTCGTCACAAAACAAAAGCAAAAATGACTTGTGTCCTCTTATCAACATTTAACAAGTTGTACGTATTATACATGTACATACATGTATGTATATATAGAATTGCCAAATAAGTGCTAAAATTGTATACGTAGAAAAGGTACAAAAGCGCTGCTTGACAATACATACAAAAATGTAAGTATGTATGTAGCGTACGCATGTGTATGCACCGAGCTGCTCTCTTTGGATACGCGAAAACAATAAACAAAGCGCAACGCAAAAGGAATACGCACAAGACGTATACATACACATGCACATACACATTGTGGGTACAAATATATACATACATACATACACATTGCATTGGCGCGCGCGCGAGCGCTCGCTCGTTGCACTCTCTCGTTAAAACCACGGCAACAAAAACAACAACACGCCAGTGACGTGACTTGCAAGCAGCGCAGCTCACTTTGTTAAGCTGCACTTTCTAGTTCCAATTCATTGAAGTAGTTTAGTAGCGCAATTTCAACTGAACGAAACAATTATCGTTCAATTGTTTCGATTGCCAAAATCCAGCAATCATTCCAATTGTCCGTTGTTTTTAAATACATTTAAGTAATAATTGAATATACATATATTCAGATATTGCTCGAAAATAATACTGATATTATATAAATGAACGATAATCAGTGACTTATTCGTTCAAGGCAAAGATAAGTTCAATCAAATGAAGTCTGAACGATTCGATACAACTTTATTGCTTTGCTGCTACCAGGTGGCATTGTTGTTGTTGTTATTACACGCTCGTATACATACATACACATATGTAAATGTATATATGTATGTATGTATGTATGTATGCTTTTTGTATTTTATTTTTGGGGACACTGATTTTTAAACGTTGGCGTTCAAGTTGAAAGTGCGTATAGCGTCGTTTTGTCTGTATGTATGCATACATATATAAGTGTGTGTGTGTGTACACCGGCGCGTGTATTACATACACATGCACATACATACATACGTTTGCTTCTGTGCGCGTCTTTGATGCGATTGTTGCTGTTCTTGTTGTTGGTTGATTTTTGTGTTGGTAAACGTTTAAAAATTAGTTCAATTGTCGTGTGGAGGAGTAGTGGAGCCTGACATCAAAAGAGCGCGAGAGAGGGAGAGCGAGTGACTTGACCAGCTTCTCTGCTGGCGTGCATGTGTTTTTTTGTTGTTTTTTTTTTTTTGCTTATGTGTTGGAGTTAGAGTTTGGTGAAAATGCGCCCACTGCGTAAACAGGTTTACAAATTTTGTAGATATTTTTCATTTAGTGCCGGACGCCGCTGACTAGTTTGTTGTTGTTGTTGTTGCAGCTGCCCACGCCACGCGCGCACCACAAATAGTACACATTCATACACACACACACACACACATACATACTTATGTTGAATTTGCATTTTGAACTTGGCAATTTTTCTATTTAGTTGCACATTGCGCATTTAAGCCATATTTGGACAACAACAACAACAAAACAAACAAAAATTATGAATTACCTGCAGCTAAACAACACGATTTCTTATATTTGTGTACACTTTAATAGATTAAATGATTTAATTGAAATGAACTTCTTATTTTTTTGTGTGTTTTTTAAATATATATTTTATGCAAAGTGCGAATTGAATTTACAGAGTGGAATGAGCTCAATAACGAAACGCGTCTGCACGCAAGAAACACAAAGGCAAACTGACAAAAAAAATATATATATAAAATAAAAACCGCTGCGTTGATGTTGCTGCCGACGCTGACGCTAACGTCGGCGTTGACGTCGACGACGACGCCGCTTTTCAGACGTCACTTTTTCGTACACGCTCGTATCTGTGTATGAGCGAGCGCATCTGTGTGTGTGTGTGTATGCGCTAACGTATCTGTGTATACGTGCGTGCGAGTGCAGCGCAAAATGTACGAAACCGAAACAGAGCCGAGAATATGTGGCACAAAGCAAATGCAGTGATAACACAACAGTAACAACAGTGTGAAGCAGCGGCAGCAGCAGCTGAGCGCAAACCAAACTCGCTTGATGCGTTTGTGTACGTGAGAATGCGCGCAGCAAAAGCAACAGCGAAAAAAAATTCCGGTTGTGAAAAAAAAGAAACAACATACATATGTATGTATGTGTTAGCATACACACATACATATATATATAGTGAGATACAGTGTGCGCAAGGGAGAGATACAATTTGCATAACATTTGTCGGCGCCAGCGTTGCCACACTGCTGCGAGTGCACAGAACAGACGCAATTTAAAAAAAAAAAAACTTTGGTTGCAGTTTGTTATTGTTATGTGCACACATACATACATACGTCGTGGCAAATAATGCCATTTAGAAATGACAGCAATAATGACTGATAAGCACAACGTGTACAAGCAATGCTGATAAGCGTTCTCTTGTTTTTGTTGTTACATATGGTATGCATACATACCACACATACATACATACATGTCAACATTAAACGCGCAATTCAAAACAAGCGCTACATAACACACACAACTACATATAAACATATATATGTATGTTTGCTGCATATTTATGGGCAACCCCAAACGCAGCTTCCCCCAATTACAGCAGGCGCGCGCAGCAACTGCGTCGTCATATCAAAAGTGTAATACGTGACAACTAAGACGTAACATACAAAAGCAACATATGAACACATACATACATATGTATGTATATGTACATATGTATGTAGTTGGTTTGTTTCGTTCAGAATAAGTTCACAATTGAACGGGACATTTTAACGAACAACTAAACATTGTGAATACAGTAAAAGCTCACAAATTCGAATTCTCGAGAAATTTGGAAGCTTGTAAAACTGAACATTAACTTAATTAATAAAAAAAAAATTCTGCAGAAATTTGAGTTTTTCAGTTTCTAATTTGCGAGTGTCTATTGTAGCATTGTATTGTATTGCAGCAAGCTGTTAATTTTATATTGTAATTGTTTCTCAAGGAAAAATACAAGTTCCTTAAATAAAATTTGCACTTGTGAAGTTGAGTTCTAATTCCGCGATTAAGGTATTCTTGGGCATTCGAGTAACGGTTGAACATACATTTAAATAAAGTGCAGTTTCAAAATAAACGACGGCATTTATTTATTAAATTGAACTTGAAAATTTCAATTACGGAGTATTTATGCGCGTGTATATGTATGTATCTGGCAATGTTTGTAATTAGAAGTGGCAACGCCATGCTGCGGCCAGCTGCTGTTTACACACACTTTACAACACTGCCCAACCACCCAACAGCGGTTAAGTGCAACAAATTGTTGTTGTTGTTTTTTATATTATGAACAGGCGAAAGTGCCTTAAACAAACAAGCAGCCTAAAAACTAAGAAGAAAAAACAAAATGTTTCCTTTGCGTGCGGCGCTACGTGCCATAAAACGCCTCCAAAAACTCAAAATCTAGGTCATATGCACTCGTTATTGTTTGCCGCTGCGGCGGCTGCAGCATTTTCGTGTTTACAAAGATGCAAAACTGAAAAAAACTGCGCAAGTGGCGGTGGCTGCTTCAAAGCAATCTAAATGCAAATTTAGACGCAACTAAAGCAAATATATGTGTGTGTGTATATGTGTACATACATATGTATAGGCAGCGGCGTTTGAGAAACTCTTTTTGTTATTATTATTTACATAAGCCGCTTTAATGCAATAGCGTTGGCAACGCAACGATAACTTTGAAAAGTACTAAATAACTTAAAAGTATCGATAATTGAATAACCTCAAAATAAATAATTATAACAAATAATTCATATTGATATTATCGTTAGATGTTTTGCCACCTCTAATATACATACATACATATGTACATACAAACATGGCTCAGTGTGTTTTTGGCTGCCCCTTTTACACCAATCAAATTACATACATACATTGCAAAAGAAAAACTGTACTTGTGGTAAATTGATTGCAAAGGGTTTGTGGAAGTGTTAAGGGGGGTGGGAGGGAGCGCAAAATACTGAAAAGAATTGCGTGGGTGAGCGCGAACGTCGCAAATTATAAATAGAGATATGCGTCAAAGATGTTTTCTGTTTATTGACGCGCTCCTACACACTCACACGCACACACACACACACACACAAACAAGCAAGCGGCACATAATTAACGTTGACCTTGTTTTTGGTCCGACACGCATAAAAATCAACTTTCCTATGTGCATACATTCATACATACACATACATGCAAACATACGCACATTCATATGTTGCGTCTGACCGAAAGTGAAAGACAAGCCCGTCTTATTGGAATTCTCATAAGAATGTGAAAACAGCAACAAAAGCAAGGAGCGAAGAGCAAATGCGTGGAAACAGGTTGCCGCTGAGCATTTGGCAGCGATATTCGAAATAACGGTACTACAAAAACCCAGCGTTGGGTTTCATTCATTGTTTAATACACATTGCCAGCGTAATAGGCAGCAACAACAGGCCTCAACTAAAATAGAAAGTAAAAAAAAAAAAAAAACTAAGAAAAATATGCAACTTTGTTTTGGGCATTTTTATTTTGGCTTGAATAACTGTTTCTTCACAAACACACACACACATATGTATGAACTTATATACATATTTGATGCCTTGCTATTATGTCCGAAGCAGCGCAGCCTGTGAGAGCTGAGCGCACCAAAAATGGAAGTAGGTTGCGAGCTCTTGGCTCACCTGTACGCATGATGTAACAATATAAGATGGTGACACAAATAGCCAGTCACTAGAAAAACTGCACATTTTCTGATTTGACTATATCTATTGAACTTGTTATGGTTTTTCACTTTCGACAAAATTTTAGTGGCTGTGAATTGTGTTTGTGTGCACTTAGTAAGATGGTATTTAAAATGAACCGAAAGAATTGAAACTTATCTGAAACTCAGCAACCACCTAATATAATTACACCATGCCTGTATGATGTGTGTTGTGCTCATTTTGGCACTGAGAGACCAATACACAGAAAGAGAGGGAGAGCACAATAGCGGCTTGCTCGTTTTATCGTATGGCTTGTTAAGTAATAGACCGAATTCTGTTCATGGATGCATGCGTATGAGTGTGAGCGGCAACCACTAACTGTGTGTATGTATGCGTGCTTGTAGAGAAAGCGCGCGCAAACAGATTCACTAATTAAAAATAAAAAACTAAGTATAACATGAAATGACAGCAGTAGTTAGTTATGTTTAAATTTTGTGCCACTTTTCGCTTGTACTTCAATTTACATACATACAACAGTATGTATACATACATACATATGTACGTACATATGCATGTATGTATTTCCGCACATTTGGGTTTGTGAACGAGGTTAAGTTGCCGCTGCCATTGAAAGAGTTCATTGTTGGGTTTTTGCGGCTACTGATTCGTTTTGATTAGTAAAGCGAAGGTCAACAACAAATCGGTAACAACTTTATCTACGCATTTGGAAAAAGATACATATATGTACATATGTTTATACATACATTAGTGAGTGTATGTTCTATTTGTGTGCCTATTCAGCCTTCGTTTTCATGCATTTTTTTCAGTCGCTTATTTTGAATGTTTGTTTGATACACACACACACACACCAACACAATTATACTTTCATTCAAACGTATGCATTTGTCGCTTTGTTTGTACCTTCTTACCCTTTTGATCTTTTCGTTCTTTTTGCTGCCGGTAATTGTCTTTACCAATGTTCTATTAGCTTTAATAAGTCGATATCTGACAATTTTAAACGTTTTACACAAACACTTTACACTCAGTAATTGATATTTTAGTTATTTATTTAGTTGAACGCAATAGCCGCTGGCTTGTATACCGCAAAATTATACAGAATGCGTCTATCGATAATCAAACAGCCATTATCGATAATGAGTACATTTGGCGGCAAATAGTTGTTGATTGTACTCGATATATATGAGGATATCGCAAAAGCGTGTGTGTGTGTACGTTTATTTGTTTTTAAATGTCAACAAAATAATTAAGCTATTTTTGGTTAGATTTTTAGAAACTATGATTTTTAGTTAACTATTAAATGAGATATTTTTTAGTTTGCAATGATCGATCTGGTAATTTATTAAATGCGCTGTAGTAGGCGTCAAATAGATACACTCGATATGCTTCTAATTGAAATTAATAGAATAATATAAAAAATTGTTTGGGTTTAATAAGTAGTGAGGAAAATATAGTCTGCATAAAACAAAACATTGGCCATTTATGAGCTGCGCAACATTGGGATGATATATTTTTGTATTTCACATTGAAGTAAGTGGTATATTTTTGCATTCAAGATTCGGTCACACTGTTATCCTATTTGCCGGCAAATATTATAATTTCTAGCGGCTATTGGATCCGCGAATTTCTATAAACAAACGAGAGTAGACGCATTAATGAGGCTCGTGAAGCCGGGTTGGGTGCACCATGATGGTAAGTATCGGTCAGTAACTCAAATGGATTGATTAAACCGTTTGTTTTGGTGCAGATAAGCCAATCTTCTCGGTGGATGTGCATCAGGATTGCACCAAATTTGCAACTGGTGGCCAGGGCAACGATTCCGGGCGCGTTGTCATATGGAATCTGAAGCCCGTGCTCTCTGAAAAGGATGAGAATGATGCGTCGGTGCCAAAGATGCTTTGCCAAATGGATCAGCATTTGGCGTGCGTGAATTGTGTACGCTGGTCCCAGAGTGGTCAAATGCTTGCATCCGGCTCCGATGACAAGCTGGTCATGATATGGCGCAAGTCGCTTGGCCCCAGCGGCGTGTTTGGCACCGGCGGCATGCAACAGAATCATGAATCATGGAAATGCATACACACGCTGCGCGGCCATGGTGGGGATGTTCTGGACTTGGCCTGGTCACCAAATGATATCTACTTGGCCAGCTGCAGTATTGACAATACGATCATTGTCTGGGATGGACGCGAACTGCCCACAATGGTGCACACGCTGAAGGGTCATACGGGTTTGGTTAAGGGCATTGCCTGGGATCCGGTTGGTAAGTTTTTGGCCTCGCAATCGGATGATCGCACCATTAGGATCTGGCGCACCATTGACTGGTCCTGCAGCTCAACGATATCGGAGCCGTTTCAGGAGTGCGGCGGCACCACGCACGTACTTCGGCTCTCCTGGTCACCCGATGGCCAGTATTTAGTATCAGCGCATGCAATGAACGGCGGCGGACCCACTGCGCAGATCATTGAGCGCGAGGGCTGGAAGTGTGATAAGGATTTTGTGGGCCACCGCAAGGCGGTCACCTGTGTGCGCTTCCACAACTCCATACTGAAGCGATTCATGGGCGGCGACAGTACCAGCAAACCGATGCAGTATTGTGTGCTGGGCGTGGGCTCGCGAGATCGTTCACTTTCGGTGTGGAAGACGACGCTACAGCGTCCGATGATTGTCATCCATGAGCTGTTCAATGACAGCGTGCTGGACATGTCCTGGGGACCGGAACAGTGCCTGCTAATGGCCTGCAGCGGCGATGGCACCGTTGCCTGTCTGCAGTTCAACGAGGACGAGCTGGGCACACGCGTCTCCGAGCAGGATAGAAATATCATATTCAAGCGCAAGTACGGCGCTGTTGAGGATAACTATGCCAAGCAGAAAGCAAAGATTCAGTCAAGCAGATGCCTGCCAGAGCTAACCAGCTTTGCACTGCCCAATGCGGCCATGGAGCGACGCCTTCCCGTCCAGCAATCATCATCACCCGTCTCACCCGCGCGCGCCATTAGCAAACAAACGGAGACACGCACCAAGGATGGCAGGAGACGCATTACGCCCATGTTTATACCGCTCAATGACGTCGATGAGCCCGGAGGTGGCATCGCCAGCGGCATAACTAGCAGCGGGTATGTAATCTTTTCATCCCTAAGATGTAACAGCTGCTTTCAGCTGTAATCCTGCTTGAAATTGCTTATGTCAGCGGAAGGAATCTGTTGAACATCTTCTCTGCTCTGATTCAGCTCACGACAAAAGACTGTAAGACCTTTCCTTATTGGGTGATCACACCATCTCATATTTACGCGCAATATTGCGCTACTTCTGACATCGCCAAGCGACATTTTTAAAAGCTTGCACAGGCTATTATAATTTTGTCACGAAATGTGTAAGGCATTGATGTTTTCGGTCACACAAAGCATATATATTCTTGATCAGCATGAATAATCGAGTCGATATATCAATTTCCGCCTGTCCGTCTGGTCCTATGCCAGCTAGTCTCTCAGTTTTAAAGCTATTGTAATGAAACTTGGCACAGATTCTTCTTATTGCTGCAGGCAGCATATGTGTCGGAACTGATCTGATTGGACCACTTTAACATATAGCTGCCATAGGAACGATCGGTTGACAACTAGGTTTTTGTATGAAAATCTTTTCGGTTTATAAAGATATCCTCACCAAACTCACTATAAACAAGTCTCCAGTGAGTTTATACAATCTGACCCAATTTGGTCAATATCAGACCACTATATCGCATAGCTGCCATTGGAACAATCGTATGAAAAATGGGAAATGTCAGTCTGTTCGTCTGTTTCTATGCGAACTTGTCTCTCAGTTTTAAAGCTATTGTAATGAAACTTGGCACAGATTCTTCTTTTTGCTGTAGGAACTGATCTGATCGGACCACTATAACATATAGCTGCCATGGGAATGATCGGTTGACTGTTTGAAACATGTATATATATTCTCAACTCAGCAAATCTGTGTTTCTGTATAGTTTATACAAGCTAACCAAATGTGTTCATAAATCCAAGCACTGTATTATATAGCTGCCATAGGAAAAATCGGTCAAACTTGAAAAACTTATTTGTTTATAAAGATATTTCGACTCGTTTTCAAAAAGTAATCACACTGTTTGAATTGCGAACGTTTTACAAACTGCGGTTCTGAATTCCGATCGTTTTGATATCGTTTTTCTTGTTTTCCGCAAACGAGTTCGTTTTCAAAAGGAAAAGGTTTGACGAATTTGGAACAGCTTAAATTGGAATGGGAATTGTGAACAGGAATAACAATAATTTTGTGAAAAACGAGTTTTTGAATAGAATATATATTTGTATTTAAAGTTACCTACTATTGTAGGTAAAGGTAGAGCAGCAAACAAAGTAGGGATTCAAATGTAGCTAGAGCAACAGGGACTGCAACTTTTGCTGATTTCTGTTGGAGTTTCTTCTAATCATCTAATCACCTCCATCTCTCATCTGCAGCATCATGTCCAGCAGCAGCAGCAGCGCCAAGACATCAACAACAATGAGCCACGTGGAGACGCTGATGCCGGAGCCGCTGTTTGGCCGTGGGCAGGATCAGGTGGCACGTCTGATGCCGCCGCCAGCGCCAGCTGCAACGTCTGCCATTGCGCCCAGACGTACCTCAATGCAGCTGCTTGGCGATATGGGGAGCAGCAACAGTTTGGGCAACAAGTTGCAAATAACGGCGAACAGTAAATGCGAGTTTACCAAATCCCTGCAAGAATATCGCATACACGTACAGAATGGACACCTGAAGACCGGCTATGGCATGGTTGCCAAGGTGACGGCTCAGCTAAGCCGGGACCATCTCTGGGATATGTATGTGGGCTCGCCGGTGATCAATGTGAGCCTGTGCAGCAAATATGTGGTACTCTGCTCTTTGGATGGCAGCATGCGTCTGTTGGCCATGCAAACCGGTTGTCCCGTCTTTCCTGCCATCTCGCTAACCAGCAATGCGCTCCAATGTGTCTTCAGTCCGGACAATCAAATGTTGGGCGTGGTGACCGAGTGCGGCCTGCTGAGGATTTGGAATGCCACAAAGCGAAGCATTCGCTTGTCCACCAACTGTGCGGAGCTGCTGAATAAACATGGCATGGTCTTTCAGTTTGCCGTCACGGATCAGGGCATGCCGTTGATTGGCTTCCCCAGCGGCAATTCCTATTCGTATGCAAAGAATTTGAAATCGTGGCTGGTCCTTGGCACCGGCGATGCAATCATGTTCAATGGCATTCGTGGCTCATTGCCGCGGGATCTGGAGCATGTGAATCGCAAATTTCCCCTGCTCAGCATGCAGGCGAGCACGCAGAACTACCTCAGTCTACGCGGCGCCGTTGAAATGTTAGTTTACAAATACTAATACCATATATTTTGTTATACCTTATACAATTTATACATTTACAGCGATCCGGGGAGCTGGCAGCAAACGGCCAAGGTACTCTTTCTGGAGAATCAAATCAAGCTGTGCGAGGCATTGGAAGCCTTTGAGGAGCTCAAGCACTGGCACGTGATGTTGACCTTTCAATTGGCCACCTACGCCACCGAGAAGCGTCTGCGGGTCTTTCTCGATAGTCTGCTCAACGAGGTGGAGCCGCCAGCAATCCAGGTAGTTATTGATAAATTAACAGATTAAGGAAAGAAAGAGGCCATGTTGCAATAGTAGGAGCTTCAGCTAATAATGACATAGACTACGCTTTCAAGTTATTCACAAACTTATAAGCTTTCGAGTGATTTCAAAGCTTCTATGCTTTCAAGTGATTTCCAGGCTTGTAAGCCTTCAAAATATCTCCAGGCATGTACATATGCTTTCAAGTGATATTCAGGCTTGTATGCTTTCAAGTGTTTTTTTAAAGCTTGCAAGCTTTTAATTGCTTTCAAAGCTACTTGTGTGCAATATTTCAAATATATACGATGGCTTGTTAGATCCTTTACGTAAGCAACTATAAATGCGTTAATCAAAGTTGAGCTGTAACATTTCAAGTGCTTTCAAAGCACTTTATAATGGTATTTTTGGCCTAATGCTAAGAATATTTATGGCATATAATGTAATGTAAAACCCCAGCGTTGCCCGTTGCTAGGCGAAATATTTCGATTAAAATGCATTTTGTTGAATTGGACTATTGTCAATCGTAAGAATTACACAAAATTAGCGCACCACGATTTTCCCACCCGTGGGGGATAGATTTTCCAAAATTTGTAAGCAGCACGCCTATTATGTTCTTATGTAGAACCATGAAAATTGAAAATGTCGAATTCCAGAGCTTTCCATCAATTTTCTGATCATGCGGATGAACTTTTCAGTGGGCAATCTATAAGTAAAAGAAGCTTAAAGCCTTGCCAAACACCTGATTTTAGGGTACCCAAAATGTAATGATTAAAATGTCTTGATTTGGCGGTAATTATCATATCGATGCAACTTTTTGTTTCCCATTCAAATAATCCTATCAATTGCTATCGAAAACTGGTATTTCTGTGTATTTCTTACAAAAGCAAATAACATTTAACATTGAAATACGTCGTCAGCTTGTCAAATTATCAAACCAGCAACAAGATTTGTATTATGAACTATTGCCTGCATAGAATAGAAAAGCTAATAGAGCAAAACGAAAGAGAGAGCCAAAGTAAACATTTAATATACAATCTCAGACTCAGCTTGTAGTTCAAGTATCGCTTTAGACAAGTGTCATTGTATCATACTTAATTGAACTCCATCTAACTTTACCCCTCTCTTTTTATCTGTTTCTCTACAAAGACTGTGCCGAGAGTGGAGTTGAAGAAGTGCGTTCTGCAGTCGCTGAAGCCGCACACACAATGGGAGCACATATACAACGAATATTTGGAGCTATATAAGCTCAACGAGGAGAATTTCGAGATATCCGACTCGGAGCCACAGTCATCAGCTGTTTCCTATCCCCTCCGCTCGGCGCCCTGTCCACGCACACGAGCCTCAGCCGCTGCAGCGGCGGCTATTGAAGCACTGCTAACCGCGGAGCCATCATCGCCTCCACCGAAAAGCGACGAGCAGGATGATGAATCGGGATCGTCATCATCATCCCCGTCACCCACATCCCCAACATCGGAGCCCACAGCCACTGAGCTGAATGCGTAGAGAAACTGAGTGCCAGTCCAGAGTCCCGAAAAAGAACTGAAGTCCGCTTATCTCCACCCACTGATATTCCATACAGTTACTGTCATTTAGTTTTAGGCGTTCTTTTTAAAAGCTTTGAATATACTACTATATATTTAAAACATACTCTCTTTTAATTTACCATGTATAACATAGCTGCCATAGCTGTCATAGGAACAATCGGATGAATAATGAGTTTTTGTATGAGAAACTTTTCTTGTTTATACAGATATTTTCTCCAAACTCATCAATTGCTTACTTTAACCATACTTTATACTATAGTATTCTAAAAATCTTTCATCAAAATCGGATCACAGTATTATGTATATAGCTGCCATACGAACGATCGGGTGAAAAATGAGTCTTTGTATGAAAAACCTTTTATTGTTTGTACTATTATTTTCTCCAAACTCATCAATTGCTTACTTTTACCATACTTTATAATATAGTATCAAAGTCGGACCACAATATTATATAGCTATGTCAGCTAGAAGTAGAAACATCGGGTGAAAAGTGAGTTTTTGTAGGATCAACTATTATCCGATCGACTTGAAATTTGGACAGTAGATTAAGAGTGACTTAAGTATTGTATATGCCAAATTCCAAAGCTATATCTTAAAAAGTGTGGCTGTAAAACGTTTTGATCGAATTGTACAGGGAGTTATGTAGTTGGGTATACTCAACTATAGAATTCTTACTTGCTTATACTTCACATAGGCGGACCACATTATTATATGAACTGATCAGTGCACAGATTAATAAACTCCATCTGCCATAATCAAATTTGAACTTTACTGAAGAACTTTTTATGGGTATTCTATCTTATAAATATTAGGAAAGGTTAGGGAGAAACTATCTCTAGATTTATGATATATTTTGTGTATAATATATATTTGAATGGGTATTATAAAGGGAATTAAAACTATGACCTTATTTCAAAGCATGTCTCAACTATTTGTCAAATGGAGTTAGTCTAATGTGTGCACTGATCGGCTCATATAGCTCCCATAGAAACGAAATTGAGTTTTGAATAAGATATCATTTCCTTGTTGTTATATAATACTTTCTTGCCATAGCAACGATCGGTCGAAAACTGAGCTTTAGTTTCAAAAACTTCTTGTTTTTCTTACGATAGTTGTTCCAAACTCACTAAATCGAAGAATCATTGTGTCTTAAAAAGGCTGACCAATTTGCTTCTAATCGAACTAGTACTAGTATATCTTATAGCTAACATAGGAACAATCAGATGAAAAATGAGTTTCCCTTAACAGATATTTCATGCAAAGTCAACAATTGCTAGCTTTACAATACTTTAAATAGTTTGCTTTAACTTGATCAAAATCGGACCAAACTATTATATAGCTGCCATAGATACATTCGGTAGAACATCGGTTTTCGTATATTGCTGTTTGTTTGTTCTTGTTACTATATCTTATTTAGACTATATATAGTGTTGTTAGCCCACATACCAAATTTCAGTAAGAAAGTTCCATTTACTGCTGAGTTATAACTGGGAAACTCTAGTTTAATCGCCTAAAATAGGTTCGCAGACTATGGAAATATGCTCGTAATGTAAACTTCAAAAAGTCTTCAGTAGTTTAGACGTATATTTGGAATATATATTGTGTATATAGAAAAAAAAAACATTCACATTTAAAAGTATAAATATATAAGATAGTTTATAGTTAAAAAGTCGGTCGTCAGACAACTCATCTAACAAGATGGCAACTTTAATATATGGTAACATATATATAGAGTATGTGTATACTGATATATAATCAAATACGAATATTAATTCGTTCGCTGGATTAGTTATGTTCTAGTATATGGTATAGGATATCTCATAGTTGAGCATTTTTGCATTCATTATTTATGGTTTACTAAGATTAAGATATAAATATTTCGTACGTTTAAGATAAACCTCTTAGGGTATATATAAGTATATATAAATAATTTCATAAATCGGTGCGTTCATCATCAATTCATCGAACATCGTTTTATGAATTCAGCGTGAATTCACAAATTGGTTAGGCGTTGCCACCTATCTTCGAATCTTTTCCTGTGTTTTCTTTGCAACACGTGGCAACTCTCAGCGGTTGCATTTTTGAATTTGCCAATTGAAGAAAAGCATTAATTCGATCGCCTGAGCGCGGTTATATATATATATGTGGATTGGTTAAATAGACAAATAGATTGATAATAATATATGGATATGGATATTTCAATTCAATGCTTTAGCATGGTTCCAAGCTTGGGCATTAGCCAGAATCGACTTAAGGATACAAACTGTCTATATCCTTGCAAAGGTTGTCATAATTGTGTCGCAAATTAGACGAGGCGTGACTCCATATATATATATTCTTGATCAGCGTTTGTAGTTGATTCGAACTTGGGAGTTCTTCTGTTTCTATGCAAACTATTCGCTCAGTTTTGAATCTTAATGAAACTGGGCATGTATATATATTGTAGAGCGTCAGAATCAGTCGGATCGGAGCACTATAACATATGGCTGTTATAATCAAAAATCTTGTTCTTCTTGTTCCCAACTAAGTTCGGCAAATCGAAGTTTCATTATGCTTCTGATAAGTTGACTAAATGAAAGCAAAATCAGGCAACTATAACTTATAGCTGGCATTGGAACAATCGGTTATAGATTGGTATGAGAAGCTTTTCTGCAAGGATACATATATATCTTCGGCACACGGAGCTGCTGTTCTTATCCAACGGGTCCAGCTGGGGGAGTCGTTGGATCTGCCTCGGGCTATTGGGGACTATAGTGTGGTCCTGGCGTTGGCATGGTCTTCAGCTGTGAATCAAACTCAACTGGCGGCGGTGGCGGCGGCGGCTCTACGATCGGCGCTGGCGGCTCCGGTGGCGCCACATTGTTGCCAATGCGCTCCTGCAGCGTCTCGTATAGCTTGTGCACGTGCTCATTGTGTGCCGTCGTTGGCTGCATGGCCTTCATCAGTGTGGCAAGTCGGCCCGGGGGCAGTCGGTTGTGGACATACCAGAGCAGCTTGAGCATGTGACGTGAGGTGACATTCTCGCGGTTGAGGCCAGCGAATATGAACTCATCAAAGAGTGTGGTGCAAAAGTCTTCGGTGGCAAATTCATCGCTCATTGGTATCAGCAATGCGATCAGTGAATGCAAAAAGGGATCCTCGTAGGCGCGATCATCCTTGCAGGAGGCGAGGATGGCCAATACGCGCAGCACACCCATGCGATCCTTGGTGCGTGCGGAATGCAATGTATAGTACATGGCCAGTATGCTGGCCACCGAACTCTCCTGTATGTAGGCCTCGACAGCGTCCGGTGCCGGGCCAGAATGCTCGATGGTTGTCAGCGCCGATTCGCGTTCATCTGGCGGCAATTTGCCATGCAGGCTGCGGCACTGATCGTCCACCATGAGGGACATGAGGGCGGGCAGAAATTTGGTGACCACCTGGCTATCCAGCTTGGGCTCCTTAAAGTCCTGCGAATCGATCATTACCCAGGCGCTGAGACCCAGCGCCAGCATGCGCAGCAGCAGTATCAATATTTGATTATCGCGCGGCATGCCCTCATTATTGATCAGATGATGCAAGATCTTGATGGCCGATGTGGCCAGAAAGTTAATCGCATAAGGATCACAGAGTGTCATGGACAGATCGCCCAGCACCTGCTCCTGTCCGCGCTTGATATTGTCCAGAAAGCCCTGCAGCTCACGTGAACGCTTAATATCAACATTCTTCTCACGTATGCAAGCATCCAGGCACCAAGTGAACTTATGACACGGATCAATTGATATAATCTCCTGCACCTCCAGATCGTGCAGTGCCATCAGCAGCTCCGCCCGCAGCGTACAATAGTGGACATTGCGTGTGCGTAGAAAGAGTGTGCGCAGAAACTGCAACACCATGTCATACAGCTTCACACTGGTGCCAATCATATTGGCCAACTTTTGGACAACCTCGCCCTGCCGGCGCACCTTGGGCGTCGGCTGAAAGAATAGATTATTGAGGTTCGTATGATCGAACAGAATGTGCTCCTTTTCACGTATATACTGTGAGAGCAGCGGGGATACCTCATCGCCAAACAGCGACTGATTATCGCGCCAGATCTGACGCTTCACCTCTGTGTCCGTATCCGCATATAGCTCCCGATCCCGTACCAATATGCGTAGATATTTATCATCGATGTGCTGCGTGTTGCGTAAAATGGCCATAACAACGGGTCGCAGCGACTTGACGCGCACAATGGGAAAGCTCTTAACCAGCAGCTCCTTCAGCTTCTTGTCGCGCTCCCGCGGCTCCTTCTGCCCCAAATCGTTGATATGGGCAATCAGTTTATCGCGCAGCTCCTCCATTAGCGACGTATGAAAGTCCAGACGACGCACTCCATGCAAATCCAACAGTGGCAGCATGGGACGCAGCGATGGCAATAGCACGCCGTTCTCCAACTAACCATAATAATTATAGTATTTAATAGAATACAACAATTTTGCGCGCCTTAACAAACCTGAAAACTTTCAATCGCTTTAAGTGGATCGGTGCAGGAGGTGAGCGCCTCGCGCAAATATGCCTGTCCGGGTATGTTGACATCCTCCAGCCCGGTGCCATTAGTGTTTTTAGCGGGCGTGCTCATTTTAACACAACAATTATTGTTTATTTGCGCTCTGTAAATCCAATTTGCTGCAAACCACAAAAGCCAAACAATGCAAAAGTATCGACGATACTTTGTGCTGCATCGATTGCTGTTATCGTTACTCACTATGGCAACAAATATACATGTTGTCAACTTAAACGCTTTGAGCAATATAAGCATATAGGTGAAGTTTAATATAAAAATAAGTAATTAATGGTTTTTATTTTTATATTTAAAAATTGTGACTATTAATATCGAATATATATCGACTAGCTAGCATTATCGCCTGGAAAGTTCCATTGCAACATCGATAGCACAGTTGTTAACACGCTGGCAACGCTGCACAGCCCGAATACATAAACATCGTACGGCAACGCTATTGTAGCCAAAATTTCTCGTCCAAATTGTTTTCTGCGTAATTGAAATATATAAATTCGTGGCTTAAGTACAATGTGACGGCACAACAAACGTGCATTCAATGAAATGATAAATTGTGTGTGCAATTTGGCTGGCCTGTGCACACGTGGCGTACATGCACCTGTATTGTTTGGCAGTCGCAGTTAAAACATTGTACAAGAACCTGATACTAACACCGACTGCTGCCCAGTTTCCAAATAATAATAATAATAAATGTGAACGGCCGTCGTTTATTGACTGCTCAAGCAAAAACACGTAAACAATAACAATAGGCGGCAGGGCGGCGCTCCAGTTGCAAGCCAATTAATAGCAGCAGCAACAAGCAACAAATTATAAAAGCTACAAGCACACACACACACACCCACACACACATACACCCACACACATCCCCATCTACATACACCCACACACATCCCCATCTACATACACCCACACACACCCACACACAATCACACACAGATACAATGTCGGAGCGTAAACGTTATCACAAGGACAATGCGCCCACCGATGATATTATCACGCTCATTAATCTGGTGCGCCAAAATCCAGCACTATATAATTACAAGCTGCAGCCAAACCAAAGGCGACGCCCCGACATCCTAAGCGGCTGGCAGGAGGTGTCCCAACAAATGGGCAGTGAGTATAATAACCAATTACAGTGAACGCTCCAAAAGTTACAACTCTCTCTCATATACATGTTCCATATTCCAATAGCTAGATCTGGCATATCATCGAAAGTGCCATCAATCGATAGCTTCGATAGGCATTGGCTAAAGTATCGATACTATCGATGGCATTGAAAAGTTGCTGAAAATTGAAACCCAGTGGAAATTAGGCTAGGATCATTTTGCTATGCAATTCTAACCTCCAATCATTGAAATATCATTGATTAATTTCGGAAAAAGTAAAGCGATCTTCGGGTTATCAAAGCTTTAATACCTTTGCAGATATGTTTCTAGATTCTAGACTCTACACGACATTCTTGACTGGTTCCTGCCATGACAGCACTACGATATAGTCGTCTGATCCTTATCAAACATAACTAAACTCTAGAAAGCATAATAAAACTTGCATTTGCTGAGTTTCTTTAAAATATCAGCTAGAATTCGACAATAATATTTGTCATTTCAATGAAGAAAATGATAAAAGAATAACCTGTTTATTCAGGAAGATTGTAGAGGAACATCTTAGAGTTAAAACTCCTTCATTAAAACTGGGGACGATATATTGGTTTCATATAAAGTAGGCGACAGATTTCGCTTTAATAGCTTCATTAATTGCCGCGAAATGAATGATATATGATCATCAATAAACAATAAACAAACAATGGTAGAGGGAATGCGTAAAGATATTGTTACACCATTAAGTTCTTATAAACAATAGAGACATTGTGCACATTTCATTGTTAACATTAGTTCGATTGAAATAATAACACGCTTCGAAATTGGAGCTGTCTGCGATTACAAACATACAAACATACCGACCTGTTACGGTTTCTGCTTTCAAGATGTTTTAGCGAAAGTGAATTTCGCATAAACGTTTCGATTTTCGAGCTGGTGAATTAAATTCAATCTCAATGGCAGGTGGATTCCATTCTAAAACAAATACGGACGCTGAAAGTGCTCTAAAACCTGCTGATCCTTATGATCAGGGCGGGAATTCCTTTGGACCCACAGAGTATCATTAGGATCGAGGTCAATTTCAAAATCATATTCCAAACATGTTGGCAGTCCCGAGCGGAACTCGGCATACGCAGGATAACTATAAAGAAATCCGAAAGGCCTAGAAAATATGTGTTTTGGGATCATATTACTAAGCGTATTCCATTTGTAGTTCTAACTATTGAGCGTTCACTGTAAAATTGTTTAAATCATTACTAAACTATCATATATTCTTAACAGATAAGTATAGCGTGCAGGAGGTGCGACGCAAGTGGAAAAATCTACGCGATACATATCATCAATATCGCCGACGTTCGCCCAAATGCATCGAGGGACGGCTCTCTAAGTGGCGCTATGCCAAGCAGCTGGACTTCCTTTCGAAGATCTATCAGCCAAAGCTGAAGGCTCATAGGAATGCGCTGGCTGCGATGTTGCAGATTAAAAAGCAGCCGGAGGACGATGATGATGATGTTGGCGATGGACAGCATGATAATGATGGTTACGATCACGATGTTGTCGATGATGATGAGCATTCGGATACAACAGCGCTCTCCTCATCCCATCATGCCAGCTCACAAATCACGCTGGTCAGTGATGAGGCCGAAACATTCATATTAACCGCTTATGAGGAGAGCGTCGCTGATGATACGGTGCCCACGCATCATCACCATCATCATCATCCGCACCATGCACATGCTGGACATCATGGTCATCATCATCAGCATCAGCATCAGCATCATACACAGCAACAGCAGCAGCATCAACAACAGCATCACCATCAACACCACCAACACCATCATCATCACCAGACGCAACACGATGGCAGCATTTCCAGCATTGAATTGTCACAAATCACACATGAGGATGATGATGTTGTCGACGATGAGCTGGACGACGATGAGGTCGATCATGATGGCCAGGTTGTGGATATTGTTAAGCATGAGCTGGATGAGGATGGCGCCACCGGCGCCGAGGTAGACTATGAAGAGGTTTGCCTCTACGAGGAGGCTAGCGGCGCACACTGCGAAATGGGCGTTGATGGCAGCAGCGATGATGTGGCCGATAGCAAGGGCTTTCATTATATTGATGCCGATGAGTTTTGCATAGAGGACATTGAGCCGGATCCAGAAACGGAAACCGAACAGGAGCCCGAGCCGCGCACAACAGTTGCAACAATGCCACTGCGTGGCGCACATCATTCACATCATTCGCATGGTGTTAGCAGCGGCACGGCAAGCAATAGCGTTTTAGCTGGTGCCGGCAGCGTCCTAGCCGCCGATGCCAAGCTCAAGAATCTCACGCTGGTGACCACCAGCAGCAGCAGCAGCAACAACAGCAGCAACAGCAGTGCCACAAACAGCCAGCGATGCGGCCACGATGCCGTTACGGCCAGCACACAGCAGCAGCTGGCACTGGTCGATGTCACCGAGGCGACCAGTACCAGCGTAACCATATCCAGCACACCAACGGTGGCATTGAATGCGGCAACGGTTAGCACCACGCTGCCAGCCACGCTGACCGCATCGGGACCGACAATGTGCAATAATTCCACAAACACCACACACACAACATTTAATACAACTGGGATTGGGGCCACGGCCACAACCATATTGCAGCTGCCAACGTTGAGCTGTGGCAGCGTCAGCACGGGCACCCAATCCTCCTCGATCAGTGTCGCCTCCAGCAGCACCTTGATCAAGGAGGATGAGCAACAGTTTATCGCACAGGCGCAAACGAAACGGGATGAGCTTGATTTGTTCTTTGATTTTCTTAAAAAGAAAATGCAATATTTTAGCAAAACGCAAATAACGCACATACAAATGGAATTCTTGAATTGTGTCAGCCGGCAGGAGGTGGCCGACCAGGATGTCAAGGATTAGCCATTATTAGCTACATAATAAACCAATATATATATATATATATATATATATATCTTTAATAATTTTAAGTATATACAATATGCATAATTATTTAGAATTGTAGATTTGTCTATCCCCAGTTTGAGATCACTTTGGATTTTCAATTTATATGTTCGTCTTTGGCTTTAGCTTGCTTTATCTTCATACCTGCGTAGTTTGTAGCTAAAAATATATCATATATATATACATATATATATGTATATACATGTATATCTGTACATCCAACCTATGTATAGCGTTAACCATAAGCATAAAGCACGAAACAAAATTATTTAGCTGTATGTCCTTCAATGTAATGAATATAAATGTAAAATAAACTAATCAAGTCTCGAAACCATATGAATCTGTAAATGCATTTCATTCATGCATTTCTCTCTCTGTCTCTGTCGCTATATATGCCTTTCTCTCTCTACTCTAATACCCAACATGCATTCACAATACAAGCAGATGTTAGTAGGAGCACGTCCCTGCTCTTTAACATAAACCTAACATCTTTCATAGATGTATTACAAAATAGTACAAAAAGCTAATTCAAATTGTTTTATGAGATATGAATAAGCCTTAAATAACAAATAAGCAAGATCTCAATTTTCGACCGAACTATATAATGTATTGTAAGACTCTCAATTGATAAGTTTCGATCAAATATCTGTATGAACAAAACAATTGTTCATACAAAAACTCATTTTTCATCCGATAGTTTCTATGGCAGCTATAAGATATAGTAGTTTGATCTGACCCAAATTTGGCCAGCGTGTACTAAACATAAGAAGACTTCAAATTACTGAGTTTGGTCAAAATATTTGTAAGACAAAAAAGTTTTTCAAAGAAAAATTAATTTTTCATCCGATAGTTTATATGACAGCTATAAGATATAGAGCTTCGATTTCAACCAAATTTGGTCAGCATGTACTAAACATAAGAAGACTTTAAATTACTGAGTTTGGCCAAAATATTTGTATAAACAAAAAAAAATTTCATAAAAAAGTGAATTTTTATCCGATAGTTTCCATGACAGCTATAGGATATAGTGGTTCGATTTCAGCCAAATTTAGTGAGCATATACTAAACATAAAACAACTTCGAATAGGTAACTTTAGTCAAAATATTTTTAAAACAAAGAAGTTTTTCATAGAAAAATTAATTTTTATCCGATAGTTTCCAAGGTAACTATCGGATATAGTGGTTCGATTTCGACCAGATTTCGTCAGCGTATACTAAGCATAATAAAACTTCGAATTGCTGAGTTTGGTCGAAATATCTTTGTAAACAAATAAGTTTTCCCAAAAAAAAAAAAAAAAATTACAAATATAGAAGTTTTCCAATGAAACCCCATTTTCCACCGATTAATCGTATCGCCGCCTGTTCCGATAACAAAGGCTGAGTAATCGTACTTCCGGTTCAAAAATTCACAACTGAATTACATTCTGGCAGGAGTAGTTTCAAATTGTTCGAAATTAAATTTTCTTCTTTGACCCAACGCGCATACCATGGATGTCAAATCAAGTAATTTAAATAAGACCAAGGATAAACCGAAAACGGATATGAAAAACTCGGAGAACCAAGAAATGGTGCCGGCCAAGAAGATGGAGAAGAAAAAACCAAAGGAAAATGGCGGTTCGAAATCAAAGGGCAAGAACAATGATGTTTGCCAAATTTCCACTCGAAACATTGTGAATGGTAAGCGGCGCGCTTATTTGAATGCCGTGTCCTTGAATGAAACCCTACTGAGCCGTAAGGCTTTCAAAATGGGCGCATTTTCAAAGGAAGCAGAGACAAACACGCCGTCAGCGGCTGCCACAAAGGCCGGTGCCGCTAAGCGCAAGCGCAAGCGCGGCAGACCCAGTAAGAAGGCCAATGCCAATGCCAATGACAATGCCGCAACTGCGGCTGCTACCAAGCGCAAGCGTGGAGGACGCCGCAAGAAGGGGGCCATATACCAAGAAGACTAAGACTGCGGCCAAGCGCAGACCCAGCAAGATGCAGGCCAATGAGCAGCAACTGGAAATCGAGACGACCGTACAACCAGTGGCTATCAAAAACGAGCCGGGAGACGATGGACTGCTCGTATTAAACGAGTGTTTGGTTGAGGAGAATTCTGAGAACGGTCTGGAGATGGCGAATCCGGAGGAAACAGCTAACACGCCGTTGATCAAGATTGAACTGAATTCACCGGCTCTAGATTTAATGCCTAGTCTTCCAACGCAGGAAGAAGACGTGCCGTCCACCTCAGGCATTGGCAACGGTGTGTCTCCGAAGACACCTAAACGGGAGCCCGTCTCCTAAAATCTCCTGTCGCGGCCAGCAGCTAGAAGATCAGCCTGACGAATATGAGCGTGGCAAAGAAGACCAGAGGGGAAGACTGCAGCTGGACTCGGTCTAGCTAATGGTTACAAAGCTAATGTCCGCAGACTACACACTTCAAAATATATTATTAAGGCCTGTTTCTTTTGCACAAATATAATAAAGAATCTTTTTGAAAAAAAACTTCCGAAATTCATAGAAGCATATAACATTTGGTCTAGGTTTATTTTCCAATTAATTTGGCATCTACATTCGCATAATAATTCAATAAAATCTTCCTAATTTCGGGAAAGTATTTTGCAAAAATTTATTCTATGCACATAGGTTCGAATATTCAAAATCTAAGAATTATAGTAAATGTATTTATAGGCAAACAAGTTTTGTCAGCAGTTCGGATCACGGCTCGAACCAGTATTTATGATTTATGGGTTCGGTTCGAGAATCCTGTTTATGCTATCCCTGAAAGCGCAGGCCTTGGTTGGAGCCATGGATGATCACATTTTGTTTCGATTTTAAAATAGAACACCGTAAATTATATTTACATATTGCTTTCAAATACAGTAGGAAGTTTTCTTCTCTTCGGTCTAGGATTTGTCGATTTTTGGTAAAGTATTGGATATCTATCCTCGAACCGGTTTGTGGCCTTCGCTTACAATAGATTGTTTAATTACAAATTGTATTTAATCTTGTTACTTTTCTTGATCAAAATTGATGACAAAACTTTTTGAAATATTAACATGTTAAGGTCTTAAGTCCTCTTAGATTTTACAGCTGTCAAAACTGATTGAATCAAAAATGTATTTTTATATATTTTTCGAGTTTTCAAGTGATGTTTTACTGGCCTAAGAAATCAGAGTTAACAAATGAAGAATACTTTGATATAAATAAGTTATCATCTTGCGTTTTTATTTGCATTTAGCTAGTGATTGACTGGCTATAGTCCTGCGTCCTGGCAGAGTGTGTGAGAGAGAGAGAGCCAGCAATGACAACGATACTGACGATAACAACAACAACAATAAGGCTTGTAAAAATGTAAAACGAAACTTAAACGAAACAACTTAGTGCTACAGATTAGCGCGGGTCAATAAATACACATATTTAGCTAGGAAGATAATGAACAGACTTTGACTACGCTAAAACTTTAACGTCCACATCTAGATCGGTCAGATCACGCGCCCGGCTGTGGCAGTGGCTGTGTTTTTTGCGATTCACCCTCCTTTAGCTTGGCAATATGCTCCGAATTGAAGTAGATGACGGTTATGGTTATATCATCCCGATACAGGCGCACCACATCCTGTGGCAGCGACAGATAATACGAGATCTTTGAGTGCTCAATGCCATACTCTGTGGCGCCCAGTGCATGTCGTATTAGATGCGTTGCCGCATTCTGGTCAATTGGCTTGCGCGTGAGGCCCGCTCTAGAAAAAGTATAGAAATAGTATTATAAGCACGCACTTGGTATGGAAATATGTAGTGCATACTTGCGCTCCGCCAGCTGCTCAGAGATTTGCTGTAGCTTGACATCACCGGGTGGCAGACGCATGGGCTCCAGTATTTTTTTCGAGTTAATATGCTCGCCCACAAGGCTAACAACCTCGCTGGGCGTTAAAAAGTCCCAGAGGCCATCGCTGGCAATGACTAGAAACTTATCGTTTGCGCACAGCTCGTGATGTTGCACATCGGGACGAGCGGTCAGGTACGGCGGTGTATAGTAATTTGGTGGCATCACCTGTTCCCCGAACATGGGCACCACCTTCTCCTGCAACGTCTCCACGGGCCACTTGTAGCGATAGTCGCCAAAGGCACGCAATGGCGCCAACTGGCTTAGCAGCCGCCCATTGCGTATAACCGTTTCTCTCTCCTCACGCGGATGCTCGCTGAGTATGCGGCTCACTTCCTGCATGTTATCCGCATTATGCTCTGTGTTTAGCTTCTTTGCGTGCCATTGATTCGTCTGCGGATCCTGCACTCCAAGCACGGCTCCACAATCTCCAGTGCTGGCCACGTGCAGCTGTAAACCCTCCAAATGCACCAGGCAGGCAACGGCGCCTGTAAAAGTCGATTGCGTATATTAAAATCAGTGTTTAACATTTCTACGCCCTGTACTCATAGAATGGGTAAAAAGGGGGTACTAAATCTGTGGCACAAGGAGACATCCCCAACCCTATAAGCTATATATGTATATTCTTAATCAGTATCAAAATAAAACTTGATTTGGCCTTGTCCGTATGTATGAACGCGTCGATCTCAGGAACTATAAGAGCTAGAGACACCAAATTTGGGATGTAGGTTCGTGTATAGCAGGCGCAGGTCAAGTTGAATTGGAATCCGAGGTATTCCCCCCCATAACCCCGTAATTTGATAAAACCGTTTTGCAGTAACAAATTTCAAGATATAGTTTGGGACTTGGCATATACAATATCTTAGTCACTCTTAAGCTGCTGTCCAACTTTCAAGTCAATCAGATAATAAACACGGAAGTTATTCAACACACAAGGTTCTGTACTGCAGAGCGGGGGGGAAGAAGCGTAGCCGCCACTTCAAATGCCTTGCTTGCGTGCGTACTTGTGTATGTGTGTGTGTGTGTATTCCTAAAATTCAACAAAAATTTGCTTGTAAATTGGCAAATTCTAGAAAATGCGCTTCAACGTGACTTTCAGCTTTCATAGTCAAATCTAAACCGATTTCGTGTGAATCGTGAATGTCCTCGATATTGATTTAAATATAACTGAAGACTAATGGAACCCAATCACAAGGCAATTCAGTTGCCTAACTGTAGCACGTAATTGGGACGTTTGGTACAATGTTGTGCCAACTGAATTCTGTATCAAAACCTTTTGATACGAGCAGCGAGTTGCCACAACTGGTTGTGATGTAGATGGACAACGCACAACTCGATTGCCACAACTCGTGGGCGTTTCCCTTTGGTTTTGTACTTTCATGCTACTGTTTTCGCTGATTGCCTGGTTCAAATGCTGTTCGTTGTATGCAATTATGAGTATGAAGCTTAGTAAATTGGCAATTGTGAGCAGCGGGACATGCAGTCTCTGGGAGCTGCAGGAATCTTCATTGCAGATAGGGTTGATGAGTGAGCTTTAGGCTCAGATGGGGGTACAATAGATCTAATAGGTCGCAGTGCAGCGCCTATGTTGGAGGTCTGTTGATAGCCCTTTCCTGCGATCCTCAACTTTTAAAGGCAGTGCAATACAATTGACTATGTGGAGGTCTGCTGTTGTTCCTCTTGATCAGAATGTAGATTAGGTTAATATATAAGTCTGATCGATTGATGATGTATTGATATCCCAGTTTTGTGAACTTACCCGACAGGGCCACGCCCATGGTGCGCACATCGTTGGTGGCTAGCGCCTCCATGGCCAAATCCGCGTCCAGCTGTTGGAACGCATGCTGCAGCTCGCTGGCCACATCCCGCTGCGGCTCGCCGCTCAAGCGTTTGATATACTGCTGAAAGCTGTTCTCATAGATGGGCCGAATCTCGCTGACAAAGTCCACGTTGTCGTTGTGACATTTAAGAAATGATTGGCTGCTGCAGCCCTGTTTCAGCTGCTCTTTGAGCACCTGGCGTGGCAGCGTGCCGGCTGAAATGTAGCGCAGTAGGCGCTTGGATACCACCTGGCCGCAGGCAGCGCCCGCATGGCCATCAAAGACGCCGCAAAGGAAGCCATTCCTTAACATCAGACTCGCCTCAGTGCGTGTGTCCTCACACGGTGAATTGGAGCCAAGCTGATTTGTTTCATAGCTGCGTATGACGGCGTCCAATGGAAAATTGTAAACAAATTCGTTTTCCTTTAGTGATAGATTCACCTGCATAAAACAACAACAATAAGAGTCAAATGGGGTTAACCGATGCTTCGAGATCGATACTTACATCGTAGGGACTCAGCTGGGGCAGTTGGGGGATCAGCCGCAATGCATTGAGACTGAACTCACGCACATTGTTGCGCACATAGCCAATGGCGTCGTGCAGCACAAACTTTAACATCTATTTTGTGTACTATTATTGTCTCAGCCGGCAGCAACAAATATCGCAGTTTGTTTGATAACCTAGCGCCCATACACGTTGCTTTGGGAGAGGGGTTATTTACCTGCGGGTGGGTGCCTTAACGTTTACCTAACGCTGTTAACGGCTATTTAGAGCGACGCTGCGCGTCTGTTGCCAATTTGAAATACGTAAAATTTGCTGCTCCTTGTATGTATGTTGTTGTACATTGATGCAATGCAAAAGAAAACAATATAAAATAAAGCCGAAATAAAACTAACGTCAAATGTGACGGTTAGAGATGTCAAAACAGCATACATATTGTATCAAGGTTTCGATAGTTCTAGCATCGATAGTTTTGTTGTTATCAATGAGAACTATTATCGCCTTATTGAGCAGTTATAAACGCTGCTTTTATAAATGATTTATTTATCTATTAAAAGGTACATTATTTGTTGATATATATGTATATAGCTGATTAATTTTTTATGATCTTAAATTCAGGGTAAAATAAGAGTGTACAAAATTACAATTGACGAAAAGCAGCCATTAATTCTGCTGAATGTGGCCAATAAGAAATAATAGTTTCTACAATGTTCGATAGGCGATACTATCGATAACGCCAACGATACATAGATATCGTTACTTTTTACATCAATCGCTGCTTCTATAAATGATTGATTATTTATTTATTAAAAAGTACATTATTTGTTGACATATATGTATATAGCTGATTTCAGTCCGCTGACTTGAAGTAGCACAGTATATATTTTTATGATTTTAAATTTGGGGTACAATTCGAGAGTGCAAAATCACCATTAATAATAAAAGCGGCAATTAATTCTGCTGAATGTGCCCAATTAGAAATAATAGTTTGCACAATGTTCGATAGACGATACAATCGATAACGCCAACGATACACAGATATCGTTACTTTTAACATCACTATCGCTGTAAATTGTTCGTCAGTTAGAACAAGTGTCAAATATTCGAGAAGAAAAGTTGAAACATTCCAGAGCTCTAGGAGTCGTCCTACGAAACGTGTTAAAACAAAACCAAAAACTAGAAATGGCCGATTCATCCGATTTGGACAAGCGCGTTACAATCTTTTCGCGCGAAGGGAGCCTGCATCAAGTTGGTACGTTATCCTTGTGGCTATATATATATATAGTATATATACAATTTTATGCATATATATGTATCATATACTTCATTTCCCTAACATCTTACGTGCTTTGTGTATTAGACTATGCTATTCAGTCCATTGCCCGGGAGAATGTCACTTCCGTGGCCCTCAAAGGAGGCACCTGTGCCGTTGTGGCCACGCAGAGAAAATTTTCCGGAAAGCACATTGTGCCAAACTCAGTGTCAAATTTATTTGACTTAACGGAGAATATTGGATGCGTTATGACTGGACGCATGGGTAAGCTACAAATTTAACCTATATATATATATATATATATATATATATATATATATATCCTTGCAGCATATGTATACATGATTCTGAGTTTTTGTGAAAGATTTGTGTTGTATTTAGTTAGCAGCTTTCTTAGCCTCTTTTCCAAGGGTATCAAGTCTTGATACACAATTTTGCTATATCCCACAGCGGACTCACATGCGCTGGTATCGAAGGCACGCTTGGAGGCCGCCAAGTTCTTCACCAGGAACGGGTATAATGTCCCCGTAGATGTGCTTTGCCGCCGCGTGGCGGATATAACTCAGGTGCCAACGCAGAATATCCAGATGCGACCGTTGGGCTGTGGCATGATATTGATTGCCTGTGACAAGGAGTTTGGGCCGTGTGTCTATAAAACCGATCCGTCTGCTCATAACTGTGGATATCGCGCTTGTGCCATGGGCGCCAAAATGAATGAGGCCAATAGCTATTTTGAATCGAAGTATAAGAACAAGATGTCTGTTGAGAATACTATACATTTGGCCATTACCTGTTTGTCCACCGTATTGGATGTTAATTTTAACGAGAATGATATTGAAATTGGTATTTGCACTAACTCGGATCCGGAGTTTCGTACACTTGATGAGAATGAGATACGTCATCATTTGAACATAATTGCTGCCAAGCGCCGCAACAAAGCCCGTTAATTTGCCACTATATATATATATATCTCGTATTCCAACAAAGCAAACTGTAATTTTGGCTCTAACTGTATATTTTAAATAATAAATGTAATTTCAAATTAGGTTTTCAAATCATTTATTTCATATAGCGCCTTGAACAGGGTGGACTCTCCATTCATTTTGTGAAACTTACCAGCACTGCTCGTTAACACATACAAATTTCGATATCTCTATGACAGCAATATTCGTGTGCTTGTTGCATTAAAAATTTATTTATTATTATAAGTAGCTTTCCTTTTATCAGTCCCCAGCAGCCATTTGATTGCAAACACTTATAATTTTGGTAAAAAATGTTATCGAAATCAGCCAACGATTGTCGAAATGACTTAAAAATGCTTAGAAGTTGGCCTTTTAACTTATTATTTAGTAACTAAGCGCCAATAATGTTGGTTTGATTTAATATGGCAAGACTTGGGGCAGCATATACGCTACTCTTTAAGCAGATCTTATCACATCCCTTATCTGAATGTGTGCTATAAAAAATACATTGCCAGTCATTTATAATTTCCCAACTTTTTCAGTGATTCGATGCTTAGTTTAAATTTGGTGGCAACAGTAATGGCGGCGTTGCCACAATGTGCATATGAGTACTTTTGGGCGCTTTTGTACTCAGTTGTGCAGCCCTGGAACGAACGCACACACACACATATAAGGCAGTTGCCTTGCGTTAGAAAAAAAAAACAAACAAACCAAAGCAGCTGAGTTAGTTAAATTCAATAAACAGTTAGCTACTGTTTAGACTTTGCCGCTTGCTAAACTCTAAATTATCTATAACTTGTTGTGCAGAATTGGAAGTGCAGTTCAAATAGAGAGAAGCGCAGCGTGCGCGTCGAACAAGAAGGACGAGAGCTCGAATTTGCGTATTAACACAAGAATAACAACAACAAGTAAAGGGCAAAAAAAAAAAAAACTGAATTAATTATAATTATAAAGTGCCTTAACTTTACAGCTGTGAATTGCCAAGGGTGGATAATAACAAGAGGCAGCTACAATAACTCAACAATATACAATGGTTGAGCCAATTTTTGATTATCAATTTCGTTTAATACTCATCGGCGACAGCACAGTGGGCAAAAGTTCACTGCTCAAATTCTTCACAGATGGAAAATTTGCCGAGGTATGCGCAATATGCGATTCTACATATTTACATATAATATATATAGTATATATATAGTGCATATGTGTGTCAAGTGCGAGCAGTAATAATAATTACATAATTAAGTAGCGCATAAATGCAAAAATATATAAGAAAAGTCGTATAAAGACAAAGGCTAGCATCTCAGTCGCAGTCAAAGGCCCTGCGCCTGTATGCGTGCTCTGCGCCCGTATGTGTATGTGTGTGTGTGTGTGTGTTGTCACTGATAATGGAAACGCAGTAAAAACAATAGAGTATATCATTTTCAAGTGTGGCAACCTTTGACCAGCGCGCACACTTTTCAAATACTGTTACTGTTATTCCCTATTCCGAAGCATTTTCCACTTTTTAGTTTCGTTTATTAAAGCTCCAGCAATCGTTCTTCCTTTTTGCTGCTGTTTATTGTATTTAAGTACTGTTAGTTTTGGTAAATATCAATATTTAAGCGTTTTTCGGAATTCAGAACACCTAACATTGCGATTTCAAATGATTCGATCGGAATTGTATTTAGAAACAGAAAATATTATATATTTAATGTAGTAGGTAGACTGCAATATAGAAAAATCATAGAATTTAACAGAAAATATAATATATGTAATGTATTTAGTAGATTGACTGAAAAATAGAATAGTTAAAGAATAGAATAGAATAGAACAGAAAATATAATATATAATATATTTAATATTCAATCATTCAAAAAATAAAACAGTAGACGCCCGCAAAATTATAATCCATTTGTTTTTAAGCTAATTTCTTATTTCTGAAAAATTCAAATTTCTGGACAATTTTTTTATTCGAATAGAAATTTTAAAATAGGAGGAAACTTAAATAATAACCTAAAAGGACGGCTATCTTCGGAGTGCCGAATATATAGCTTCCCTAGCAGGAAATTAAATTTTATAAAAAACTTATTCTTGCTCGATTTTTATATAATCATAGGAAACTGTTTAAAGTATAATAAAACTCACACTTTGTTTGGATGTAATGTTTGTATAATACAGAAAGTTTCTCATACAAATACTAATTTTTCACCCGATCCTAGGGCAGCTATGTGATATAGTTGTCCGATTTTGATCAAATTTAACCAGATTGTAGAAACTGTCTAGAGACTTGGTTATAGTGAGTTTGGTGAGGATATCTTTATAAACCGAAAAGTTTTTCATACAAAAACATAGTTGTCGAGCGATCATTCCTATGGCAGCTATATATTATAGTGGTCCGATCCGGCCAGTTCCGACATATGTACTGCCTGCAGCAAAAGGAAGAATCTGTGCCAAGTTTCTTTAAGATAGCTTTAAAACTGAGAGATTAGTTCGCATAGAAACAGACGGATGTCGCTATATCAACTTGGCTATTCAGGCGGATTCAGAATATATATAGTTTGTTGGGTCGGAAAAGTCTCCTTCTGACCATTACACATTTTGATACAAATTTCAAATACCCTCTGTAGGGTATTAAAAGAAGGAGAAAACTTAAATAATAAAAACTACAATAGAATTCTTTATATTATTTCATAAAAATAAGTAAACGAAACTAAACAATCCAGTGCCATACAAATAACTTGTATTTCTTTGAAACTATATGCAACAAAACATAAGGATTCATTCCAAATACATCACATGTACATCTATACATCGAAAGTAGTCAAATTAAAAATAATGCACTTTCATCTAAATATTTCGCCGGGCAAGGCCGGGGTATTATCAGCTAGTATTATATATATTTTTAAATAATAATGGAATGTATTAAAAAAAAAACTTCAAAATAATTGCAGTAATGTTAAAAGCTGTTCAAAGTTTTATAAACTGCAATTCTAATTTCGGAAAGATTCGTATTTCAGAGAATTGTAATTTGTAGGCTTATGATTGAATATGATTGGAAATGATTGAAAAGATGTTGTTATTATGTTCAGTTAGGAAATTTCACTATATTAAAAGTTAAATCTATAAATGTGAGGTAGAGCAACAAATGAGATCCAAGTAAAACGGGCTTAAACTAAAATTCCAATATAAAAACTCGTATTTCCAAGACTTTCCCGACTTTTATAAAAAATAAGAGAACTAAGTTAAGTTTTTGATTTTTATAATAATTGCTATTTTTATAATACAAAATGAAAGAAATACATTTAGCTAATAAAATATACAAGTACTGTTGAAATTCAAGTTTTAATAATATGTAAAAGTTTGTTATGTTGAAACTAATTGAGAAATCACTTTTATTTGCAGCTTTCTGATCCTACAGTGGGCGTGGACTTCTTCGCACGCCTCATTGAGATGAAGGATGGCACACAAATCAAACTACAGCTGTGGGACACGGCAGGACAGGAGCGCTTCCGTTCAATAACAAAATCCTACTATCGCAATTCGGTTGGTGTGCTGCTTGTATATGATATATCAAATCATGCCAGCTTTGAGCATATACCGCTGTGGATGATGGAGGCACAGCGTCATATTGAGCCGCATCGTCCTGTATTTGCTTTGGTTGGCTGCAAACTGGATCTGGTGAATGCTGGCGGTCATCGTGAGGTATCCACCGAGGAGGCACAAAAATTTGCCAAAGAGCATGGCTTGCATTTTGTTGAGACATCCGCGCGCACCGGCGCCAATGTGGAGGAAGCCTTCCGCATGGTCACACAGCAGGTGTATGCCCGCATACGTACTGGAGAATATAAGGCCGAGGATGGCTGGGATGGCATCAAGTCGGGCTTTGCCCGTCCCAATAGTCTGGACTTTAATTTAGTTGTTGCCGAGCCGGAGAAGTCGTCCTGCTGTTGATTTCTCCCCCCTCTTCGAGTGGATCATTTGTTTTGTTTTTGTTTCCACAGCGACAGTTCTTTATCTCTTATTTTTTTTGATTTTTTTTTTCGATTTTAAAGAACGTACATTATGTTTAAATTTGTATGCGTCAGCTAATGTGCATTGATGGCGATTTGTAACATTTTTGTTGACTCGTTTTTAATAGCGCACCAAAAAAAAAACAGTTGAAGTCCATGCGTATTGTATATATATACTAGCGTGTATTGCGGCTATTTTTAGTTTTGATTTTAAGTTACTAAAATATATATGTAAAATAACATCGTTGACGATGACTATTCGGCCAATTAGATGACTCATGGTTTAGTACAATTAGTTTTTGCCTAACCCTCGATCCAAATTGTATACAAGAGCCAAGCATCACTCACAAAACTCTGATTAAAAAAAAACTTTATTTAGCATTATTGCTTAGCTGAGAGTTTTGTGCTCTTCTTATTAACTTATACAAGAAATACTTCTTTGTATATACATATATATGTATATGTATATATATATACATATATGAAAAAAATGATACATATACATACTTAAATCTGAAATATAAACGTTTTTATTGATTAAACACTGACTGAATACTCATTTATTGTTGAAAGCTGCGATTGTTTTTAGCTGGCGCCTGGCTCATAGTAGGCACATTGACATGGAAAGATAAAAAATTGCTAGCGCTTGACTGGAGCTCGAACCGGCAACTTGTATGCCAGCGCTTAATACCTTATCAAACTGTGCGCCAACACTGCGGCAGTTTCAAAAACGTGCGCCAAACTGCAAACAGTCTGGCAGCGCATTGCTTGTTGACAGCTGCTGTTTCATTGTAGTGGCAGCCCTACTATTAATGCAGGGTATCGATTAATGTTTATCTGTTCAATCAATGCAGAGTTTTATATGTCAAATAAACTAACAATATTTATGTGAAACTAAATGAAATGACAAGCAGCTTTGTAACATAACGATACCTAGCGTAGCAGCAATTTTGTTTTGTGCTTTGTATATCGATGCCAGCAGTTGCTTATCGATATACATATGTCATCGACTTTGCTGTCAAAAACAGTCTCTTTTTTTTTTTGTAGTGTGTCTAGCACACAGATATACCCAAGATAGCGCGTGCCACTTTGAATTTCGACGGCCACACACAAAAAGAATCAAATTAAACAAAATTTTTTGACAATTACAAAATGGGTAACGTGCTAGCGGCATCATCCGGCGTCGAGCAAACGGCGGCGCGCACCAACAGCGTTGCGGCCAGCTTGGGCCTGCCGGAACCAGCGACAATTTCCACAGAAGCTGCAACAACAATTGCGGCCGATGTTAGCGATGCGCCAAAGGATAACACACTGGAGAATCCCGGCTCCGTTGAGGAGCTGCACAAAAAATGCAAAGGTATGCAATGTCATTCAGAAATTCATACACAATAATTGCAACAAAATCAGCAAAAGTTCCGACTGATGACATAACCTACAAGCATGTGAGGGGGTCGGTCGGTGCCCTGTGCTTCTGTGTGTGTGTGTGTGTGTATGTATGTAATGTCGGCGTGCCAGTGTGTGTGTGCGTTGCGCTGCGTGCCATTATGCGTGTGTGTATGTGTGTGTGTGTGTTGGTTGCCTTTTCTGCCATTGATTATGTATTATCAGTGGACATACAAACACACGCACATATGTTTATATATTAACATGACAACCTTTTCTCATTAACACCCCCAACCTAAACGCTGCTTGCAGATGTTCAGGCCATAACCTTCGAGGGCGCCAAGATCATGCTGAACAAGGGGCTGAGCAATCACTTTCAAGTATCGCATACGATCAACATGAGCACCACAGTACCAAGTGGTTATCGCTTTGGTGCCACCTATGTCGGCACCAAGCAGTATAGCCCCACCGAGGCATTCCCCGTGCTCTTGGGCGATATTGATCCATCGGGCAATCTTAATGCCAATGTTATACATCAGTTCTCCTCGCGATTGCGCTGCAAGTTTGCCTCGCAGGTAAGTTTGTCCACATGTTTGCTCTGTATTCGCAACGAATCGTTAAGTACAAGTTTCTTTCAACTGAACGAAGGAACTAGTTCTCTTCCTGTTTGTAGTTCATCGTCCTCATGCGTTGAAGTCCAATTTTCGTTCATTTTGTTCGTTTGAGCTTCTTGGCGAACTTGATTTGATATCTATATTGGAAAATTATCTAGTTATTATGATAAAGGTCCGATATGACGAAGGAAAATGTGTTATAATTGAACAGAATGATCAAGAAGGAGTACCAAGCCAATAAGACCTGCATTCAAACGAACAAAAGGAAGAATAATTGAGAACTAGACTACAAAAACTAATTAAACGATTCGTTCACTTACCAAACATACATTATCTTGTATTATATTTGTTCATTGTTTTGTTAACATTCATTATTCTTTAAATTATAGATCCAGGAATCAAAAATGATGGCCACACAGATCAGTACAGATTATCGGGGCAATGATTTTACCGCATCGATAACATTGGGGAATCCCAGCATATTTACCAATTCCGGCGTTATTGTGGGCCAGTATTTACAGTCTGTAACGCAGCGCATGGCCCTCGGCGCTGAGGTGGCCTATCAATTTGGCCCAAATGTGCCCGGACGCCAAATAGCGATTGTATCGGCATTGGGCCGTTACTCCAACGGCGATTCAATTTGGTCCGGCACACTGGGGCCAAGTGGACTGCATTTGTGCTATTATCAGAAGGCTAGCGATCAGCTGCAAATCGGTGTCGAGGTGGAGACAAGTCTACGCATGCAGGAATCCGTTGCCACCATTGCCTATCAAATTGATTTGCCCAAGGCGGATTTGGTGTTCAGAGGTGAGGCGGAGTCTCTTGCTCTTATTATCCGGCCTGTGCTGTTCTGGCTGCCACTTTTGCCAGGATTTTGCGGTATTGCTTTTCCCATTTAATGCCAAATCTGTCAATGGCAGGTGAATTGAATCCGCAAAATCTTATCCAAAGTGAAAATGTGTACATTCAAATTCACTTTTGTATTCACTTTTGTATTCGGCTAAAAATGGTAACCGGAACAGGCCTGTATATATTTGTATAGCCTTCCAGCAGTTACTATAATTTTCTCATGAAATCTATAACGCATTGAAGACGACATTTTCGATCCCACGAACAATATATATTCACAATCAGCAGCGATAGCCAAGTCGCTATAGCAATGTCCGTCTGTGGGGCTCTATGCCATCTAGTCTCACTATTTATATAGCTCACTATATCTTAAAGCTGTCATAGGAACAATCGGCTAAGAAATAAGCTGATGTATGAGAAACTTACTTACTTGTATCAACCTCATATTGAAACAAACCAACTGACTGAACTGCGTAGATCAGCTTGTAATTAACTACGAATGATAAAAGAAGGTTCAATACGAGCGATTCTAAGCGTACACATAGAACTGTAAAGGTTAGAAACTTAGATAAAGGGATTAAGCTTTGGTGCGGAATTAGAATTTCAAATGAACCTGTTGATGAAAGTAATTAGTTCAAGCCAGGATCGGACAGCAGAGGTTAAGGCAACCGCCTTGCAGACGGGAGTACTCGGGTTCGAATCTAGCCGACTACCATTGTATATACGACTATAGCGACTACTTTATACGGACAAATTTGGACAAAACTTCGAACAATAAGTTCACTGATGAGGATGCTTGGCAGTATCCGAAATAGCGCTATATGACCAGCCTAAACTTTTCATATCAATGTTTCTATATTCACTCTGAATTGTTGATGTCAAGCCTGCTAAATATTTCATTTAAGAAATTCTATAATCTATCCATTAAATGGCTTACAAAAACTGTGTAAATTTATGTAACTGGCGGAATGAGACATTTCCGACTATAAAGTAGTCAAACCGTCCCCGTCTCTCCTGTCTGTCCGTAAACGCAAGAATCTCAGTTGCTTTTAGAGCTAGAAACACAAAATTTGGGATGTACGTTCTTCTATGTCTGTTTAATATATCAGTTGGGCCTCCCCACACTTTAACATGTCACTAAGTTTCAAAACGACGGCTTCAAAGATATAGCCTTGATTCCTGGGTCACTCTTGATCTATTGCGCGAATAATAAACACTGAAGTTGTTCAAGAAACTAGTTTTACAACTGAAGAGCATGGGGAAGCAGTAGCGCAGCCATCAGCTCAAGTTCACTGCTTGCTTGCAATGCCGCTGAACTGCTTGCTTGCTTGCACTGCCGCTGAACTGCTACTAAAATAACTTTTTGTTCTCTCCAACATTCTAATCAAATTCAGCGATACCAATACAGACTTCATTGAAATCGAATTATTCTTCTAATAGTTTGAAAATAGCGTTATATCATGAGAAAATCTTGCTGCTGGGTTGCAAATCTTCGGCAGGCCGAGAATAGCTTTACGTTCTTGTTAAATATACTAATATATTTTTCTCAATTTCTAGGGTCAATTGACTCAAATTGGCACATTTCGGGCGTGCTGGAGAAACGCCTGCAGCCACTGCCCTTCAGCTTTGCGTTGAGCGGACGCATGAATCATGTGAAGAATAACTTTAAGCTCGGCTGTGGACTGATGATTGGTTAAAGTTAATACACATTCAGCACTAGCAACAGCAATAACAAACACAACAACAACAAACAACAAACAACAACTACAGCAACAGCAACACACCAGCCAACAACAGAGAGAGAGAACAGTAGCCACAAAAGTGCAGCAAGAGGATCATTTGTGAACGTTATCATCATCAACGTTATCATTCTCATTCATTCGCATACACACACCCATACACACACACACACACACATACACACACACACACACATAACTGCAGCAAGCGTAAACATAATTGTTCATTTGTTTTAATTCTGACCTAATTTTGATGATTTGACTTTCGTTGTCCACAACAAAAATTGCAAACGTAAATGTATAAATTCAAAAACAACAACAACAACAGGCAACAACCACAACAACAACAACAACAGCAACAATAATAAGCGGCAAATGGCAATAGGAGCAAACAATCAGCAAGAATAATAATAATAAAGAAAGGAACATTTTAACCGAATGAAAAAAAAGGATATTTTGAGGACGAATAACGTTGTAATCTGTAAAAATACACACAATGAGAGAGAGAGAGAAAGAAAGCTGTATTTGATAACGATAAATAATAAACAAATAATCATGCAATGTTTTCTTTTAAGTCATTAATTATATAACTGATGTATATATATATATATATATATGTATGTATAATGTATATGTTGCATCTTTTGCTGACACGGCCTTGCCATTGCCCTTGCCCTTGCCCTCCTCGCTCCTGTACACAATGTTCAAAAAATACATAAAATTCCAATTTCACAACAAAAAACAAAAACAAAACAACAAAAAACCAGATATCATTTTCTACACTTAAGTTGCTTCCTATAAACGAGAACTTTTACGCATTTAATGTTAACAACAAACAACACGCTACACTTCCCCAGTGCAACAAACAACAATAACAACAACAACAACAACAAAAGAAACAACATCTTTAGTAACGAGAAGTTCAACAGCAATTTTGTAGAAGCAATAATGCGTATAAAACTGGTAAAACACTGCTTTAAGTTTATAATTCATAAATTATAAATTAGTTTCTAGTAACAATGACAAAAAACAAAACAAAACAAAACAAAAAAACAAAGAAAAAACAAATTTGTTAAACAATTTAATCAATTTTTTGATTTTGGCGCTTCGTTTGTAGGCGCCAAAATACTTTTGGGGGAAAACCAAACAAACAAAAACCTAATTAAAAAGAAAATAAATAAAAAAATGCAAAATCATGTTAAATATGAAAGTTAATTATTTTAAATGTTAAAACAATCAGCTTCAAATCAACTAAAGATACAAATAAAAACATATAGTTTTTAGTAAATATATATATCTAGTATATATGTATATGGAGTTAGATTTCATTTGCTAGCTCGCTCGCACTGTTGATAGCTTGCCGGCAAGTGCTGCCAAAACTGCAGAGCTACTCAAACTGCAGTGTTTGTGAAACTGTAGTGCCACTCAAACTGTCGTGCGACTTGCAAGCAGCGTGCTCTCTCTGTCTCTGTCTGTCTCTCTTTCTCTCTCGTAGTGCTTGCCACGCAGTTGCAATTTAGGTTTTCAATTGAATTAAATTCTTAACTAGGTTACAAGGTTTTCTTATTAAAAGTACAATTTATTTAAATTAAAGAGATTCTTTTAGCATATATTATTTTTAATGGAGAAATTTGTTATGTTGCAGCTTGATTGTAATAATTATGTTATTTCTATACATTTTACAATTTGACCATTGCCAAACCAATTTTTTATTTTGTATTACACTAACTTGTACAAAACTTGGTCAGTCTGTATGAAACCTAATGATATTTCTCTTTGGTTTGGTTCAAATAGTTTCAAATACAACTCAATTTTTGAATGGTCGTTGCTATGGCAGCTATATTTGGTCACTTTGTTGGAAACAGTTTGTTAGTTCGATCTGGTGAGTTTGGTTAAGATACGGGTATATTCATAAGCAATATAGCAGCTGGAAATCTAACAACGATTTCAAGCTTTATTTTTAATTTTCAGCATAAAATAAATGGCCTCACTTACAGTTTCAAAATTGCATTTTATACTCATTTTGATGTTCGCTAACTATTAAGAAATAAATATGGCACCATTTTAGTATTTTCAAAACTATTTGTAAATTTTGCAAAATTCTCAAAAAGCTTTTGTTGGAATATAAACAATATTAAAGTGCTAAGTCAATTTAAAGTACAAAACACAATCAAAAAAATAATCCGAGTGGAAAACGGTTAAGTTTTGACAAAGTTATGGGAGTTAGTATATAGTATAGGCGGTATTCAGAAAATTTGTCTGTTTTTTTTTTAAATTGTAATTTATTTATTTAAATTTGTTTATATTGTATTTAACTAGCATACTGCTACCATACGGCAGCTTAAACTAATTTTAAATCAAAAAGAATAACGCGAGTGACTAGCAAAATAGGATAACAATCAAAAATAGACGAAATATTTAACAAAATATTGAAATTTACAATTCAGAACAATAGAAGTACGATATATTTACAAATTGATATTAACTTTTTAAGACAGGTTTCTGGAAGGCAGATCCTGTGGTTGGTGTCTTTTGAGTCTTATTTTTCCTCTATATTGCATCAGCCGTATTGCGAGTACATAAGAATGCGGAAATTTGTCAATTTCATTTCCACAAATTTCAAACGGAAACGGAATTCGGAAAAGTGCCGATTGTTGGTACAGTCAAAGACATTCTAATTAACAAAAACAAATGTTAGAAATCGAGAGCGGGAGCGCGAAAAGCCACCTAAGCAACCGAGAGCGCGCCAAGCGAAAAGCCACACCAAAAATTTCGTTGTTTATTCATTGAATAAGCGTTGGATATCTTGTTATTTATATGGTCTTTGGTACAGTTGTTCTCAACACACGCTTCAAAGTGCCGCTCGAACTGTACTGCTAATGAAATTGCAATGCTACTCAAACTGTAGGCCACGCTGGTTTGAAGGCGTTTGCCGTGTTACGTATTTGCATGCATAAATATTTTTATAGATACATATGTATGTATGTATGTATGTATGTATGTATGTATGTATGTAATTCTCAACAACATTATGAACATTTTTATGCAGATTTTTTCCGGCACATGTCGCTTGCAGCAATGGACAGCTACAAAAATAAACAATAATAAAAATAAGGGAAAAAGTGCACTAGTTGTTGGCATTCTTCCTGCTGGCCGTTGAGCTTTATCAGGAACAATTTTTGCACTACTCAAAAAGCAAGCAATAACAACAACAATAACAACAACAACAACAACGACAATGAGTGGCAACAAACTTTGTTCAATCAGCTAGAGAAAAACGTTGTCGTCGTTGTCCCCGCCAAATATTGTTTAGATAAGAAAATGTTGCCGGCACACATCTACGCTCACAGACACAAGCTCTCTACACTGAGAAAAATAAACGTGTGAATACAGCCTCTCTTCAGAGAGAGAGAGAGAGAAACTGTATGAAAATACGAGTATTGCTGCAAAGCATAATATATATTTGGCTATAGCAATAAATTCAAGAAGAAATTTATATTTTTTTAAATTTATATATGTATATATAATATTTATCAATATTGTTATCTGAGTTCTAAGAAATGGCTAAATCTAAATTACTACATTAAGTAAGTAAGTTAACTTATAATTAGACCTCGAATTTTGCGCATATGCATATTTTTGAAGGATTAAGATAGGTAAATTCTGATATTTAAACATTTTACATACATTTTTTGGTTTGGCTCAAAAAGAAACAGTTCGATTCGGGTTTGTGCGCTTGGTTTATCTTATTAATAATGGGAAGAAAAGACTGAAATTCTGGGAACAAACCGGATCGGCTTGCTTGATGACAGTCATCAATAAACATGTTTTTCAATTTTAAGCTGTCCCTTGACCAGAGCTCGCAAAAAAGTGTCAACACTTTTTAGCCTGTCAGAAAAAAATCTCTCTCATTCGAACGTAATAAAAATTTGAGGGAGCGAAAACACTCAATTCTGTTCTTGCTCAATTAGTGGAATGCTCAAGCAATGACAGATCTCTCCGTGTTCTGTTGCATTGTGTTTTCCCAAGACAGATTTGTTGAGCACAAACGGCCAAAGTGTCTTTTACAACAACTCAGATTTCAATATTATGTGGTTATCGTTAACTTTAATGCAATTAAGATTCTGCAATCTTTGTGAATGAGAGCTTAGAAATGCATTATGTGGCATATTAACACATTTATGACTGTTCCGAATTTCACTTGTGAATTAATTGCACGCCAAATTTCATAGCATACTTTTGAGAGCAGATGAGAATTCAAACCGTTTTGCTGTTCATTCATTTAATTTTAGGAGAGTCCCGCATGGCTAACCTACTTTTGTGAAATTAATTTAAAAGTGGAATTCGGAACACGCCTGATCAATTCACTAAAGCCATGGGTCATGCAGGCCTGTTCTGGTTTTCCGCTTCGGACAATAACTAAATATATTTTCCTTAAATGTTTCGATTTTAATTAATGTCTTTTAGCTAATGACTTAAATGTCATTCCAATGGCAAGTGAATTCAATCTTCAATACTTAGTCAAGTGTGAAAATGGGAACATTTTAAAGAAACTTATAAACGTAATATCGAAAGTGAAAACTGAAACAATCAAATATAATATAAAATGTTTAGGATGTGAGATTTTCAACTAAGATCGTGCTTATTAAAAAGTTCCTTAAGAGGTGTTTTGACCCAAATCTCTTGAAACCAATTGAGGATATGTCGGAAATGGGTTGAAAGAGATTTGCGTAACATCTGCGCTTAGTACATGTAACTGAAGTGCACTTCAATGTTTTATACATATTTCTTTTTTTTTTCTCAGTGCAGATGGGCACACAGAGCTCGGCAATGCACATACGAGTTGCCGTTAGTACTTTTTGCTGTTTGCATTGGTACCCCGTACCTCCATCCCCGTGGCAGTGCCCGCGCCCGCCCTTTTCCTCACTCATTGCCCATTTGCCCCGTCTGTCAATGGGTTTTTCCATTTTCTTTAACGTTGGTGCTGTGTTTTTCTTTGAACATTTTCGTTTTTTTTTTCTTTTTGCGCCAAATGCAATTTGAAGTTTGCCAAAAAGGCGGCCGTCCACTTTCATATTGCATATTACGAGTATGCAACTTGAAGCGTTGCAGCGCGAGAATCTCAAAAGCTGCTTTCAAATTCAATTGTACGCGCCTCATGTCCACTGCGAGATGTCGAGATGGTGAGATGCCACAAAGGCAAGAAAACTCATTAACATATAAAGTAGCCGCTGGAATCCTTCCGAGTGCTCCTTCTAATGCGGCTAATTACAAAATGGCGTCTGCGGCTGCATTCAAGGGCCGTGCCAGAGGCAGCGGCTTAAGTGCCTGCTAAACTGTGCTAAGATAGCTTTAAATTCGCTAAAGCCCTGCTAGATATGTAAGTAATTATCATGCGTACGCTACACACATACACACACACACACACTTACACACCACAATCTTACGTAATTGTGCCCCACAGTCATCAGCGGCCCTTTGTGGCAGGAAGCAGGGGGCGACAATGCGTATTTGGTGGAGTTACAACGCGCTTTTAACTAATTAGCGCAATATACTCTCCACTAAAAGATAACCCTAAGCACAAACGAGAGAATCATACACACCCACACACACACACAGTAGCTAAGTGTCTTAATCGAAACCTTACGATGAATATCGATAAAAACACTCGGAGCACTATTTTGCAAGATCATACATAGGAGAAATTTTCTCATTACAATGTTAATACAACAATGTCGTAGGTTTTGTAGAGACTGTACTAGACGCTACAAAACGTTAATGCCACTATCGATAATATCGATAGCTCTGTACTATCGATAATATTGCTGACGTGATGTATTCATGCATTTAACTATTTAGTTTGCTCTATTTCCTGCGAAAATAATCTATTATTTGCCAATTATCGATAATATCGATAGCTACTATCGATAATATTGCTGACGTCATGATTCCAAATATATGTCTTGCATTTAACTATTTCTTTGGCTCTATTTCACACGAAAAGTTTTGTTTAAGCTTTTAATATTAATTACTATTTTGTATTACTTAAAATTTATCGATTGATACTGATTAAGTATGTATATTTAATAGGAGCGAAGATGTTTGCTTTTGCCTGTTACATAAATTTGCACAGTTTTAATACACTCTATTACCCCTTTGATTTGTATATTGTTCCCAATTCTTCGTTATATCTAGTATTTTGTTACTTCCAATAATAGCGTTATATTCCGTTTATTTAGTTTTCGTTATTTAAAAACCATTATATCGTCCGCTTGATTAAGTTGCCTGCTTTTTTCTATAATATTTAATTTAAGTTTTTTATACACTAAAAACATTACAATCAAGATTAAATCTTTTAAAAAATGCTTGATTTTTATTAAACTTAAAAAATCATGATTATATGGGGAATTGTGTATTTATTAAAACCTAACTAGTTCTTCATTAGTACTATCAATAGTATCGATGATTTTAACTATCAGCGATGACAACTATCCTTCTTTTGCCATCTCTAGTTCGTACCTACGAATATGCAGAAAATCAAAATCAATAACACAAAGTGACAAGAACAATATGCACAACAGAGGCTGAGTCCGCTGGTGGGGCTGGAGGTTGAGGTGGAGGCGGCGGTGGCGGCGGCTGCGGCAGTCACTTGCAGCTGCTGTTAAGATCATAATCGAGGAAGCAACAACAACAACAACAACAGCTGTCAAAATGTCAAGCATGTTAAATGTCTGTAGTGTCAGTGTGCAAGTGTGGCAACGCTGCAAACTGTTGACAGTTGTGCAAATGTTAAACAGCAACAATAACAACAACAGCAGCAACTTGCTGCGAATGAGCAGAGCAAAGCGACTGCGCCAAGAACTTTAACATTCGCAGATTGCACAACACTTTAACTTTCGCAAATTGCGCAACACTTTAACAGCCAACTGCAGCGAGAATGCGCTTTGAACTTTGCAAGTGGAAGTTATTGCCTGGAACTGGAATTATGATGGTACGGCCTACTACTTTCGCCTAGAATTTCGTTTCAATGTGTCACTTGTTGTTTCTCTAGGATGCAAAGCTGCTAGATAGGATAGGATAGGATAGGATAGGATAGGATAGGATAGGATAGGATAAGATAGGATAGGTTAAGATAGGATAGGATAGGATAGGATAGGATAGGATAGGGCAGGATAGTATATAATAGGATAGAATAGGATAGGATAGGATAGGATAGGTTAGGATCGGATAGGATCGGATAGGATAGGATAGGAAAGAATAGGATAGGATTGGATAGGATAGGATAGGATAGGATAGGATCCATGTTTATGTCCGATCCAAGCTCATTAAACCACTATAATATATAGCTGCTATAGCAACGATCGATCGTATATTGCGGCTTTAGTATCAAAAACTTCTTTCTTTTCTAAAATTTGATATTCTTCAAATCGTAGTCTCTGTATATTTTGTACATGCTGACCAAGTTGTATGAAAATCGGGATACTATTTAGTATACTCTAAAAAATATAAGTTAAAATTTAAAATTTCCCAAAGACATTTGTGTCTTTTTTGGTGTAAGACGTTATTCTTTTTCACTTTTGGCATTTGGTTAAAATTTAAGTCAAAACGGGTATACTTCAAAATATACCAGTTTGAATTTTAAGCTTCGCAGAATGATCTTTATTCTTTTCTGGTATAAAATGTTAGAGTTACTCTTTTCATGTCGCCATCTTTGTTATTCTTCTCACTGCTTATGCTCCTGGAGGGTTTATTTTAATACATTTTTGGAATGTTTTATATAAAGACCAAGCTGGTTTTAAATTAAGCCTCTTTTTTTTAGAGTGTATATACTACAGCTGTATCAAATATAAGTTTTTATTTATGAAAATATTTAGACTAAATTTGTTAAGTCGAAGTTTCAGTATGTTTTGTACAGATTGGCCAAATTTGGTTTAAATCGACGCACTATATCTTATGGATATATAGATACTTATATAGGCATATAAACAAAGGGATAAAAAATGACCTTTGTATGTAAGACTTTATATTTTATACATATTCATGCAAATCCAGAAATTCCTAAGCTTTATGTTATTATTATATATTATTTTATTATTTAATTTTATAAAAATCGGAGCACATTATTATATAGCTGCCAAAGGAACAATCGATCGATAATTAAGTTCTTATAATATTAACATTGCTGCAAGTGTGTATTTGAGTATCTATAAGGATATTCGGTATGGCCGGAAACGGATGCAATTTCTATACAAATGCTATCTCACACTTGTACTTTGGAATGTCTTTGTGTGTGTGTGTGTGTGTGTGTGTGTGTGTGTTAGCTTGCCCCACAGCCGCAAGTTAAATGTTTTTTAACATTTATTGTCTAAGCAACTAATTGGTAATTGGCTGGCGTGCTTAAGTCCAGTACGGAGTTACTTATCACGCCAGTACGCAGCTCTCTCTCTCTCTGTCTGTCTATCTCTCTCTTCGGCTGCGGTTTATGCCCTTTTGCTGATTGGCCAATTAAAACGAGCGCTTAATACAAATTACAAAATTAACACGCTTAAAGCTGCCAAACTGCACTAAGCGCTGAGCACTGACAGCCGACAACAACAACACCAACAACAGCAACAGCAACATTAAGAACAACCACAACAACAACGGCAAAGCAACACCCATGCAATTGTGTTTGGCAGATAGGGCGTTAGTCTGCCCCTCTCTGTGTATGTGTTAGTGTGTGTGTTGGTGTGTGTGTGTGTGTGTTGGTGTGTGTGTGTTAGCCTGTGCAGCTCGCGCTGCTGTTGTATGCTTGGCATATTTACGCCAACTTTAGTTATTTGAATTACGTGACTTCAGCAACAGTTCTATGACTGAGTTAAACAGCGCCGAGACTGACATACACACACAAAACACACACACACACACCTAAAGGTGCCTTAAACTTTGTGCAATTTTTTAAGCACACACTCACACACACACACACACACAGACAGCGCTGCATGCGTATTACTTACATACATACTTATAAATACTGTTGATTACACATGCACGTTAAAAAAATATTGAAGCAGCAGCAAAGGCGTAGACGAAGGCGAAGACGAAGACCAAGGAGGAGGAACAGCAGGAGGAGAAGAAGAAGACGAGGCAAATGCAGCCACGGCACGAAGCCAGATAGTAGTACCCAAAAAATACAAAAAAAAAATGAATAAAAATATGTGTAATATAGATACTCTTTCCCAATCGGCTAGCACTAAATACGCGCGCATATCAAGCTTATCATCAAGGTTGCCACCTGGCCACATTTTTGACACCCTGTGGCCAGAATGTAACAGACAGCAGAAGGCAACTCTGATCCTATGAAGTATACGTTATATTCTTGATCTTCTAATTTGTATACAATATTTTAGAGCTTGTCTAGAAATTGTCATATTTAGTGTTAATTTTCTTTCTTTATTTTATTTATTTTCTATATACAACTTTTTAAACTCTCAGATAATAGTTACACAAAGAAAATATTAATATAAATATTTTATTTTTAATTTAAGGTTTCTTCTTCTATTTGTTTATACACAACTTTTCAAACTCTCAGATAATAGTAATACAATACTAAAGGAAATACTAAATACTCCTTCCCATTTGGCTAATAAACATACGCAGATGCCCTTCACTTGAGCTGTGCTAACAAGGTTGCCACTTGGCAAAATTATAAGGTATCCACGTTTAAAATATTATCATTTACCATTTTATTTAAAAAACTACCTAATTTTGTTTATTTGAATTAAAATAGGCGCCTAAAAGGTTTATTATTTTTTTCTATATAACATTTCAATCTGTCAGCACCAATAATGATAATAATGTACAGAGCTGTTCTGAATTCCACATTAGAATTCATTTCACAGAAATACATATGTAAACTGCTCACAATTTAAGGGCCATTGAAAGCTGAATATATTAAGAACTAAGGTTGCTAATTCTATTTTGATCCAAAAAGTTGACTACACATTTTTTGGTGAAGGTTTTGAAAGTGTACTCCCAAACAGGCATGTTTAATTAATGTTAATCCTGTTAAGGGATGTTAATGTTAATGTTAATTCTACTTTGTATCAATTCGCTTTACTTTAAGCTACTAAATTTCAAAGGTGTTAAGGAGTTAATTTACTCTCAATTTGTAAGATATTCGGATTTGATCAAAATTAAACAGAACTACGAGTAACAAATGAAATACTTTGAAAAAATAATAAGTTTCAATGTATCAACGAATAATTGGGTCTTATTCAAGTTCCATTTTTAATAAATTGTTAACTTTAGTATGTGTTTCTACGTAAAACCATCTTAAGTTGCCACATTGGTAGAAGTACGCTGGTTAAATATATTTCATAAATGTGATATTCAAATTTTTAACAATAATAAAAAAAAAAAATTAAATAAATTGATATGGAAAAATGTATAACATACTTCGTGGAGCGCCATTTTGTTAATATTTTATTTTATTAAAACTTATCATATTTATTTAACTGGGAGAACAAAGCACTTTTACAATCTTAAGAAGACATTAGAATTCGATTGAATTTGTGGATTTGATAAGAATGTGAGAACCTAAATCAAACCCTACCTGTTAGTGCAGTTTTGCACAGGTGGCAACGCTGCTTACGCTTTACTCTCTCTCTGTCTTTCTCTCTTCCGTAACTGTGAGTGATCATAGCCTTAGATTAGCTTCGCCTCACATAGCAGTTAACTTTTGCAAGTGTATAAAAGCTTTTGGTGTGTCAAAGCTGGCTTCCTTCTCAATTTTTGTTTGTTGTTGCTATTATTGTTGTTGCTTTTGTTGTTGTTGTTGCAGCTATTTTTGGCTTTGAGTTTTTAGCCTTAAGCCAAATAAGTGTTTTAGCAGACGTTGCACGGTTGAAGGGCAGGCAGAAGCGTCGACGTTGCAGCAGCCGGAAGTTGCTACGACAGCTGCAGGAAACTCTAACTCACTTACACACACACACACATACACACACACACACACACACACACACAGGGAAGCGCGCACCTTGCTATCTAAGTGTGTGTCAGTGTGTGTTTGTGTGTGTGTCTGTCTGTTCACGTCTCTGACGCCCTTTAGCCCCCACTTCTGGAATTGTTGAAAGTTAGCAATAGATTTTTAACGGAAGTTGCACATGTGCGCACGTGTTTCTCCCAATGCCCAATTCCAAACCTACCAACAACCCGCCCCACTACAACACCTACCGCCAGCACCCCCGCCCCGCCTCTCCTAGACCACTCTATGGAACTCAATTCATGCCACACGCTGTAATTAAGGGCTGTGCATGGGCGTGGCACATCATCATTCAAGCGCAGCAGATTAGGCCAACCGATTGCCATATCCTACCCACTCCTGTTGCCCCTACATCCCCCTACACCCCCAGGTTATCCCCTCTCGCGTGCCCCTTCAGCGTGCTCCCATGCCACCACGCCTTGCCCTGGGCTGCGTGTGCGCGTCTACTTAACGAGAATTTATCGTCTTACTGCCGCTGACATATTTACCACTTTAGCACTTTGGTGTTGGCCTGGCCGGGAGAGATCCAGCAGCAGCAGCAGCAGCAGCAGCACACACACATCCCCCAACCCCCCTCTCAGTGCAATTATGGCAGCAGCAAACGTCTTGTCCAACAAGAATCCATTCGGTGCCGACTGACTGCGTGTAATTTAATGGAAAAAATTGGAAAACCAAAGGATCTGCACTTGAGGTTCCTGCATGCGGTGAAGCCAGCCAAAAATTAATGCATTATGAATGTAAGCTGAGATTGTGGCTCACTAACTGCCTATTTATCAACTGTGGAGCGTGGTTGGGGCAACTGTGGCAGGGGCATGGGGTTAACGAAAAGTGGGGCGTGACTGTACCATAAGCCGTCTGCTGTTTGTGTCACGCATCGTTGTCGAGGCGTAAAATGCGACAAGGCAGACAATGATGAGAACGAAGCACAACAACAAGGACATGAACAAGTATAAGGACAACAACAGCAACAGCAACAGCAACGGCAAACAGCAACAACAACTTTGCTTTACCAGTTGTGCCTCAATTAAGTATATCATAACTGAAGCCTCAGCCTGGGCTGTGGCGCCACCTGGCGTCCATTGTTTGCCATCCTGAAATTTATGATTATTTTGCGTGTTTCTGGCCATGATGAAGAGGCTGTCAGCCCAAAGACAATAGACTTTCATTTACAACAGCAACAACAAGCAGCAAAAGTGCAGCACGTTGAAAAGTATATGGCAATATATTATGCTAACAGAAATAACGCAGGACCAATAATCTGTGAAGACAAAATTTATAAATCAAAGCAATCTAACACTTCGCAAAAATGCTTACAATCAAATCTTACAAGGAGGTCTTCTCATATGAGTTCTGACGACTCTAGGTGTGTGTAGATGGGGAGAACATCCATAGATAATGCTTATTTCTGGAGAAGGGGTTGGACTTTGTACACACTCTCTTGTATCACATCATTCAATCAGATCATCAGCAGTCTGCATATCAAATTTCGTAACTCTAGCTTTAAAGCTGTGGCAGATATAGCCTCAAAGATAAGTCCTAATCTACCTCGAGTAGTACTAATAGTCTCTATGGTAGACGGGGATGGTAAAAGCCTATTTTCCGTTTTGGGCTACTGAGTTATAATGTGCTCAAATAGAATTACGAGTATTTATTAGTTTAGTCTGAAGACACTCGGCCGTAGCTTAATCATCGCATAACTTGGCCTCAGACAATAATCATTAAAAGCTCAATAGTATTGAAGGAAAACTAATTAAATATGTATGCTGCATAGCAGGCAAGTAACGTTCAAATGCTCGACAGTCAAATACCCTATGAAAAAGTTGAATAAATAGTGTAGAGTAAACAGTACATAATCATATGTAGTTACAATAGAGAGTATACCAAACTCTCTGATATTATCAACTCCGTTCTTTGTGCGCCTGATTATCACCTGCCTTAAAACCAACATATTGCTAAAAAATTACATTTTGCAACGCCCCCTGGACAAAACCCATCTAACGCGACAAAAATCAAGCGATTATGTTCTTTTTAAATTACTTTTAAATGGCACTGAATTGTTTTATTTAGTCTTATTAATAGGGTTAATTCATGATAGCTCCTCCGTAAAAGGTCGTCCACATATTATGTAATCATTAAGAGATTACGTAATCTAGCTTAAGGCCTTTTATTCACCAATTATGTTTTCAAATTTCGAAAGAAATTAATTTTGAATGATTACGTAATCATAGGGTGTGGGGAGGTCAACCAAATGATTATGGGAAGAGGGTATCAAAAAAGGGCAGAAACGGGATTTCGTAGTATGTGTACAACCCCTAAGCATTAACTTGAACATTCAAAAGTAACCCCCCGAAATATTCATTGAAATAGAAACTTTTATCTATACCGACCGATAGATGTCGCTTTCAAATCCTCAACAGTTGTCCAGTTTAGGCAACAAGTCGTTCACAAATATACTCGTATTCAGTGCTGGATTATAAAACTATAGCTTAAGCCACATTAGAAATGGCTCTTAAGTTATAGCTCATTATATATGCATAAAACAGCATAAATTATGTAAAAAAATGCATAATACATGCATAACGTGCTCAGCTGCGAAATAACGTTACAAACTTCAAAGTATGATTAAGCAAATCATAAATACAGCATAATATTTCAAAACGTATGCAAAAGATTGAAACTAAGACACAAAACAAAACGAGGCAAATTGTAGGCTTATAATTTTAAGCAATCCTTAAAAACTGCAAATAAAACAAAGCGATATACATACTTGATATACCCTTTAGAAGTCATGCATAGGGTAGCTACCATAAGGACAAAACATTCCACAGCGAAGGAAGCTGCCTTCAACTGCCTTCATAAATAAATGTTTATTGTCTTTGCGATTGATTCATGGATTGCAATAGACCAAGCCCCAGCTGAATGGTCATCTATCCAGCTATCCAGCTATCCATCTATTTATCTATTGTCCCCCCACAACCCTCCGTTGCAACCTCACCCCCAATGCTGCCTGACACTTTCCCATTGTAAGTTCTTGGGCTTGGCGTAGTGTGTTGGAAAATTAAGATTCAATTGTCTGCATTTCAAAGTTGTCAATGTTCATTAGAAATGGAACACAAACGTATCAAACGTGGATGAAATCGATGTGTTGTCTCACTCTGTGTGTGTGTGTGTGTGTGTGTTGATGAAGATAATTTTGGTAGTGACTGTAGTAGTGACTGCCGGCACGAACTGTGAAGATGCGATGTAACGAGGATGCCGAATGCTCATCAGGCGGGATTAGAAGCGCCATTCACGCCCAGAGAGTGTTGTTGTTGTTGTAAGGGCTGTTGCAAGCTGCAGTTGTTGTTGTTGTTGTTGTTGTTGTTGCATCCACTGGCTGTGCGCTTAATGGACTTCGTATGTCATTTTCAAATTGCAATAGACTTTGAACGAGTCGGCGAGGGCAAGAAAAAATGTCACCCACAGACGAGGACAACGCACACACACACACACACACACACACACACACACACAGACAGAACTGTCAGCAGCAAGGATGCGTGTGCTTGTATGTGTGTGTGTGTGTGTGTGTGTGTGCTTCAAATAGCGCTAAATGACCGCAAAGTGTTTTCATTATTTGTGGCTGCCAACAATTTATATCGTTCATTTAGGAATTTCTCTTTACACTCTCACCAGCTTGCTTGCTTTGTGTGTGTGTGTGTGTGTGTGTGTGTGTGTGTGTCACAACAAAAAATTTAAAAAAAAAGCAGAGGAAGTAGAGCAGCAGCCACTACAACTACAACTGCAGAAGCAACAACAACAATGAATAGAAAACAAGACCGCATATCTTTCAGCTATCGAAGTTGAGATACTCTTGCAGCGGTTCAGTTCGAACCAACATCTTCTAACTCGATTCGTTTCAGCTTAAGATATTCCTGAGCCAAGGTTTTGCTTCACTACATATATTACTTAAGTAAGGAATATAAATAAAACTAATTTGTGTGAAATAAATTAGTTTGGTTCGGCTATGAACCGCTTCGGTTCTCAACTGCCTTGCAAATCGCATGCTAATAAAATTGCTTCTATGTTGATCTTCCCTATATGGTAGTTTCAGGATACTCATCGTATTCTGTTCCAATTTATCTCTTTTAAAAATGTATTTAACGAAAGTTTTTCCTTGGAATCGAAGAGTTTGATTGTTCTTTTTATCAACTACTTAGTAATCAAACGATTGTTCCTGATACTATAGGTTCTTACACATCACAAATAAATATAATTTATTTAGAAAACGCAAAACTTCGTATCTCAATTGAACTTGTATTCTGTGTTCTAGTTTTCGAAAATTAATTACTTTTTAAAGAATTTTTAATCTAGTTTTTGTAATATTTTTTTACTTTTATTATAGAACTGATTTCTATGAAAGTAAACTCACTTTTTTTTCAGTATACACAAAACAGTCATACGATTTTAATATAATATAATATAATATATATATAATAAAATTAATAAAATTAGTTGAATGTTTTAGTTTTTCGATTGGTTGGGATATTTTGAAAAATAATTAAGGCTTTGTTTGCACGATTTTGATATTTGATATTGTACAACAAAAGAAACTTTTCATTCAGCAGCAATTCAATTTTCGACGTATCTTTCCTAAGACAGCTGTAAGATATAGTAATATAATTACCAAAATATATTAACCCAATATTACTGACATTTGGTTAGTTTGCTGAAGAGTTTGCTTAGTTTCCTCGATGAGATCTATGATAGCTGTATAATAATATGAATCGATCCGGTTGATTTCTAACCATAATCAAGTTTTTAGAGAAATAGACAGATTGACATGACTTTAACGTTTCAGTTTATCGTGTATATATAGGGATGTATATATACATATGGTAATAGTTTCAGAAACGTCACATATTTCGTTAGCAAATTATAGCACCTTCTGCCAGTGTATAGAGAAAGGAGTAACTGAAAAGCTGCGGACATTGTGGACACTGGTCCCTTCGACTATTGGACTCTCGGACGCAAGGACATGGGACATTTGGTCCTGTCCTGTGGCCACCATCATTGTGGCCATGGCAATGTCTGCGTCTGCTGCTCCTCCAACTGCCGGCAATGCATGTGCATGGCTTCATTATCGCCTGCCTCGAGTCCACGATGTTGTCGTCATCATCATCATCATTTGGATTTGCTGGACTGCTCGTTGTACCCACAAAATTGTCAGCTAAGCTTTTGCTAGAAATAGTTCCATTTATCGTCCTAGAACCGGTTCGATTGTGGTTTAAAACTGGTTTTGTTTCATATCTGAAATGAGAACCGCTCGAAAGAGAGTTATAGGAAAAAGTTGTAAGAGGTAATAAAGATTTCTTGTTACATTGAGATACATTACTAAATGATATTACAACTGGTTTGCTTTGGCTTTTTATAGATTGAAATCTTTGGGTATAGTACATATCCTTGGTTTCAATTAGCACACTCTATCGAGGGCTGACTGTATATAGATTGATGTTCAATATACTCGTATGTATTACCAGTTAGAACTAAGCTGAAGCCTCTTTCGGTACAGATATGATATTAAGTCTTAAAGTTAACAACTGTGGCGTGCTTTTACGAATGACTCTGTTAATAACATATGCTTGTCATGTTAAACAGCTGTAATGTTCAATATACTCTGTTAATAACATATGCTTGTCATGTTAAACAGCTGTAATGTTCAATATACTCGTATGTATTACCAGTTAGAACTAAGCTGAAGCCTCTTTCGGTACAGATATGATAATAAGTCTAAAAGTTAACAGCTGTGGCGTGCTTTTACGAATGACTCTGTTAATAACATATGCTTGTCATGTTAAACAGCTGTAATGTTCAATATACTCTGTTAATAACATATGCTTGTCGTGTTAAACAGCTGTAAGTAAATGACAACGTCAGTTTAACATTTGTTTAGTTCAATTATGCAGTTAATTATACATACATAGTTCTGATATCGAAGTAAATTTATATGTAATTAAATGGATTTCATGTTTGAGCATGTTTCAATTGAACTGTCAACGAATGGACAGACTGTGTGGCCTGTACAGGACAACATCAAGCTGTGAAATTTTGAAGAGATGAAGAGTGAAGAGTGGAGACTGCAGCGTGAAGAGTGGACAGCGTTTTGTGTGCAGTTTATAAATGTCGATGACGATGCGACGGAGTTCAAAGCATGTGTAGGGCTGAGGGTACGCCGATAACGGCCCTATAAGGGGGCGGAGGGTGTTCAGTGTGTGTGTGTGTGTATGTGTATCAGAGGCAGGAGCAGGACGAAGGCTGTCTGCATGCAGTTAACGCTTCGAGTGTGTGACTGCATCGATGTGTGGTAGGAATTTTAGTTGATAACAGCATTTGTTGCTGTTGTTGTTGTTGTTGTTGCAGTTGATGATGGTGTCGCTGTCGCATTCGTTGTTGCAACTTGCAACTCGCCAGCTTGCCGGCTACAATTGAGTGTTGGGTTTTGAATCGCAAGTGTCAATTTAGAAAATGTTTATTTTATGCGACACTTGGGCGTTGTTTGCCACGCCCCCTTTAAGAGGCTTGCCACTTGCGGCTTGCATCTATTTTTCTAGTCTGATCTCTGGCTTGCGTGTGTGTTTTTCCACTCGCTTAATCTGAGTCGCCGCTAATAAGTCGCTCAATTGAAATGTCAGCAATTCGATTGCCATTTGATTTAGCCAGGCTTGCAGGTACTTAGCCTGTCCCTTGCCCCCCCGTCAACCCCCCTGGCCGCGCCATCTAGTCATAAATTTGAGCGTTACTGCAAATGCCATAGAAAATCAGTTGGAATAAGGCAACTTGCCACTTGCAAGTTGCAACTCGTAACTTGCAGCGCTAGTTGCAAGTTTATTCCACTCAATTGAGTTGCAATTTGTGTGTGTTTTTATGCCCAGCCAGCTAAAAAATGGCGCCGTTCAAACAAAGTGCAGTGCAACGCATAACCAGCGTTGCCAGACTGTGGCAACTCTGCCATTGTTATGACTGTACTTATCCCACAAAATGAAACTGATACTGAATCTAGACGTTCAAGTTTCAGCGTTCAGTTCTTGTGTGTAGGGAAGAGCTGAAGCGTTCCCCCCTCCCTGCTCTACCAACAAAAACTTAACGAAGAAAATGCACGAAGTAAACTTCATCGTCTAAGTAAAGTTTGTGATGCTTCTGTTTAAGCAATATCGTATGGCTTTACTGAATTTGTTTTGCTTATGTTCACGAGATTGTAACTAAGTAGTTCTTATATCAACGAACTTGATTCCTCTAATTTTCTCAAAATTGTGTACTTTAGTGTATAGCGTTGCCACCCTGCAGTGCAAATTTAACCTAAAACAGGCTGAAATTAAACGAGAAATGAATGATTTGTTGATAATCGATGTATATCTATATAGAAAAAGTTGTAGGCTGAACAAAGTTGATGTTGTTTCTGATTATGCTTATCAATATTTATATATTAAGTTAGTTAAATAGAAATTAATGCAACTGATTAGTGTGCTAACAGAAGAGAAGACTGAAGATTGCCAACCAAAGGACTCTTCCTCTCCTCCTTTGAAAATAATATGTGTAATGTCAATATGTAAGTAATTGTAATTATGTATAAGTGTAGTCCAGTCCTATATAGTACCATATAACCCATATAACACCCTGTGATTATTACATATTACTTGCTTTAAGCCTTTATTGATAAGTTGCTTAAGCTGTTACTATAGAAAACAGAAAACTTGCTTATACACAAATTTAAAACAAAAAATACTTTACGCAATATTTTAAATAAGAATAATTCTTCTTTATTGTAGATTTCTTGCTACTTCTACACATTTCATTAGTTTGTTTGTCAAGAACTGAATTTCTTACATCACCACTTGAATTTCAATACAAATGTTGTCTCAATTCATGAAATACTCAACCGCAGCCAACTTAACAAGGCCAAAACACATATTTCGTGCTGCCAGATCGCTTCAATTTGAGGTTATGTGCTTATGTGTTTCAATTTGAGAAGCTAATTTGATTTGGCTTATCAAGTGGTAAAGTAAGAAAGATTTCTACTATTTTGACGCTGATGCTAAGGAACTTTTATTGCTTTTTCGAGCGCCCATTTCAAGCTGGCTTACCGCATAAATTATCAGCTAATGCCAACTAGTTCCCAGTGCTCAGCTTTCAGGCTCATCTACATTTATGAGAGAGACATTCCCCGCCCCCCTCCCCCCCCCCCCTCCCCCCTCCCCCCCTCCCCCCTCCCCCCTCCCCCCTCCCCCCTCCCCCCCCCCCCTCCCCCCGACGTCCCTCCACGCAGACGAAGCGCAAAATGTTGCTAGGCTCATTAAGCAAGTTGCAGCTTAACGCCCCAGCCGCATTCTCGGTAAACAACAAATCTCTGGCAGAGGAGAAGGACTGGGGGTGCAAAAAAAAAATCACATAAAACGTTTATGCGTACGCCCCCTGGCCCCGCACTCCCATTGATGAGAGCAGATATATCCAGATATATATATATGTATGTATTTAGAATGCCGAGGGGCAATTTATTATGCGATGAAGCGGATGCAAGGGAAGGATGCCTGGGAAGGAGCCAGAGCTGCAGTCTCACAATAATTGCCAACAGCAAGTAAATCCGACGCTTCATTAGTATCGATTATGCGTTTAATGACCTGCCCAGGCAAGCAGGCAACCAGTCAAGCAGCAGAGTGGTGGAACGGGGTGTAGGGGGTAGTGTAGGGTACTCATATTATTCGGTGGGGGGGTGGGTGGGGGTGTTGGCATAATGATTGTCGCCATAAATGTCCAAAGTGTCGCCGAGTGGTGCAGACGACATTTATTGAATAACTTTATTGATTTATACGAACATTTCCACCGCATTGCATACAATCCAAAAAAGTATTATATATATATGTATATATCTAAATGCAGATATGCATGGGCTACTTATAGATGATGTCTATATGTTTCTTCAACTATACAATTGAGTTGGTTCTCAATTCCACTTGTGCAGCAATTTCACACAAATATTTATTGCATACTTTTTGGGGCAGCATCTTATTATTATTATTTCTTTCTTTATTTTTACCAGATTGTTCAGGATCTTCAGATTTAATCTGTGTATATATTTATACAAAATTAAGGGTGCCATTTTGTTAACAGGAAATATAGGGATCAGCATTGATTTAATAAGCCTAGTTAGTTAAATATATTTCTTCACTAATTCCGGTTCAATGCCTCAGCTGCGTTTGGTTCGTGAACCTGTTCTTAGAATTCTCCGAACGCAGATTTTGGTTTGAATTTTTGTTCAACTCTTTTTATTTTTAAATATTCATCATATTAATTATAGATTTATCGGAAAAGTGTCCTTCTTTTTGAAATAAAAGCTTTAAAAATCATTTGCTTGAGCAATCAATTTGTTTTTATTTTTTAAATTCTTGGTACAAAGCAATATGTCTTCCAGAAGAATTAAGGCTATACGAAAATATATAAAATATTTAATGCTCACTAACTTTCCTGAACCACAATATTTACCTTAAGGTATTAAACACACTGTTTCGGTTCGGGTTAAGGTTCGGCTATTGTTTTGAGCAACGATTTTCGGTTCAAGGTTTGGTTCAGCTGGCTTAAAACGAATCGGTTCAAAACCATGTAGCAGCCTTGATTTTGGAGCAGGTTCATTTCATTTTGGAACAATCCCAAAATGCTGCGGAATTGATTCGAATGTGGAATCCGGAACAGGCTCCTTAACTACACCACCTACTTGGGTGTGTGTGTGTGTGTAAGCCTTTGGTTGTGCATGTGCATGCAATTTGCAAAGTTTTTTGGCCATGGCGGCAATAAAACAAATGATATTCTATAAAAGAAACTTTTAACAGTTCAGGTTTTTACTTTGGGGGCTCCATAATCAAACTTTAGACATTTACACCAACTGCCAATGCACACAGACAATGCCAGACCGGGACCAGCCAGACATTCGCTGGGCTTAGAAAGGACATGCACCGGGAAAGGACACGCTTATAATGTCGTCCTACACATGTGACAGCTAACAGTAGCTTTGCTTTCCTTTCAAATTGCTCAATCAGCTCAAAAGTAACGTTGCAATCATAACTTGGCGTCTTTCGGTATTGCTCTGATTAAGTGAGACAGCAAAAAAAAACACTTATAGGAGACATGTTTGTAATATTTGGGAACCATCGTGCAGGCACAAATCAAATCAGGAATCAAATCAAAAGAAACTCATACAATTACTGTCTAAATTCATGCCCAAAACCAACTTTATAGAACATTTTCTTCCTAGATTCCCAACTCGCATAACTTCATGAAAACTGAACCTATTTATATGTTTGTTCTCTAACTTAATACGACATTTGTATTAAATTTGTTTTAATTTCAAATCTATTAAATTATAACTTATGTTATAAGGACTTTCGCTGGAATTGAAGTCCAGCCTCAAAACAAACCCCCGGATCGGTCGGGCTTGAATTGGATTTTCCTGCTTCCATCTGCAAATCATATGAAAAGAATATTTGTTTTTCAATATCAACATTGAAATATTAGACTAGCTCTGGAAAATTCCAAGAGGCGGTGAAGAAATTTCTTTTTTTATTGATAAGTTTTCCTAAGCGACTGAAAAATTGTTGGGAGCGCGAACTAGTTCCAATGTATCCAAATTCACAAACTCAATGTACAGATAAACAGCTTAAGTACGAGTTTTAACAAGAAGTATGTTTTGGAATCATCTCGAGAACAATGAACCAGTTGGCTAGGCAAAGAAACTGCTGCTCAGAGCGGAACTAGTTCCAGTTAAACTAATTCTAATAGCATAATTCTCTAAAAGTCAATCAAGAGCGACATTTGAATAAAGAACTATTGTAGTTCTGAAACATCATTAAACCAATTGTAGAAGCAACTGAAGAGTTGCTTTAATTGGAACTAGTTCCAAATCAAGTGGTTCCAAGGGCACAAATCTCAAGCTCTATAGCATAAAGTCCAAATAAAGGTGACATTTGAAAAAGGAACAAGTTCAAGAGAAGCATTAAAGCAGATCCAAAAATTACCAAAAAAATTCCAAATTCAGCATTTTTTCGAAAAGTCAAAAATACCAAAAAATACCAAAATTTCTGAAAATACCAATCTTTTCATAGATGTTAAGAAATACCAACAACAACTACCAAATATGTGATACTTATAAATATATGGAAACATAGCTTAAATATCCTTAATATAGGTCCTTCAAGGATATGTAATGTATCATATGAAAGGTCTTGAGTCACACATCGTGCTTGTTTTTTAGATTCTGGAAAGAGATATTTGCATTCACTTTTTAAAATAAAAATTGAAAAAAACTTGTTCTTTTTATATTTATAATATTTAAAATTTAAGAAAAGAGTTCTATTATAAATTTTGAATAAAATTTGAAATTGAATTATTATTTCATGAATTTTTTCGCTCGGAAAATAAGAGAACTTCTTCAATTTTTGATAAAAATTAAATATAAATATTTTTCCTGATTTCAGGATACTGTATCCCGAAAGAGTATAACTTACAATTTCTCGTTTAGCTAGCTAAAATTTTCCTGGTTTGATTTTTTAAATGTTCCCTGCACTTAAATGTGACATTTGAATAAAGAACTAGTTCGGGAACCTCAGGAGAATCAACGGGAACGGGAACATTGAGTGTGGAACCACCGTCTGCTGGCATTGCGAGCTGCAATTACACACTGTTGCATTTTGTATAGCTCGTTTTGCTGGTCAAATGGTTTTTCATAAATTTTTGAAGCGCATTTTCATTTGAGACGAACTTTTTGGCCCAGAGCCAGGCCAAAGCCAGGATGGCTCTAACCACAGACACGCAGACAGACAACAGCTATGTCTGTTAGTGTGTGTGTGTGTCTGTGTCTGAGTGTGTGTGTGTAAACTTTTGGCTGCTAAACTTTGCGTAGTATCAGTGGCAGCAACTTGCAATTTGAAGTGGCTCAAAGCGACTGCTCGAGTGGCGTTTAGAAATTTGTTCACAAGTCGTCCTCGTCCTTGTCATCGTCATCGTCGTTGTCGTCGTCGTCTGAAGCATCGAAATCTTCGCTCCTATGCGTCCTTGCCATGTCATGCCTGGACTCCTTACAACTAGTTGCAATTTGTTTGCTAAAGTTTTAACACCATTTACTCGGGGTTTCATATGAAGACAATTAAGCGAGCGATTAAATTTATATTATCAGGGGATAGAGTTTCAGTTCTCAGCGTGTCTGTCCGCCATTTGTTCTGCTTTGTCTGGCCCAAAAACTTTTGGCCTTGTAAACATTGCATAACACAGCTTTATGGGCAGAGGGGGCTTACTCTGTGAGTGTTTTTGTGTGTGTGTGTGCTTTCATATTCATATTCGCATTTAAACTTGCATTATTTTTTCAAGGCCCGCTCCAAGCTCATTAAATACGCATTAAAGTTTAATTATAAACATTTTGCGCTTGCACTTGGCAGCCGAATTGCTCCAAATGGCCACAACGACAGCGAAAAGCGTCGAAAAGCGCAGCGAAAGTCAAAGTAATTTGCCCTCTGCACCCTACACACAACAACAGCGAGCATATTGGTTAATGGGATGGAGGATAACCCACAATGTCTGTCGTATTCCATTAAGAGATGGAATTGCGGTAGAAAATTCATCCCGAATCCGTTAAAATCAAAGAAATTTGGCCCTAACACCCTACTCGTTACAGCGGCAAGCATATTGGCTTATTGGATGAATAACGCCAGTCATATCCCTTCCGGATATGGGATTAAAGTAGAAAGTAAAGAAATGTACGTTTCTTCCAGATCCTTTTAAAGTGAAATGAAATTCGCCCTTTGCACCTTACACTCAAAAACAACGAGCATATTGGATGGGTCGTATCTCACTTAGAGCTTTGATTGGGGCAGAAATTCACCCCGATCCCGTACATCCGGAAAAAACTTTCCTTCCCGATCCTTCTAAGCTCAAAGTAACTCTAGTTAATCTCCTACAGCACTATGATCCTAAACCCGACGAAATCTTGCAGAAATAATAATCATGCTAGAACTCTTCCCTTAGTCCAACTTTCTGAACTTCTCTGTTAGGAGAACATACCTCCCCAGAAATCTGCTTCTTCTTCTAGGAAGAATGCCACATTCTGTCAGAATCCCTCCTTGCGACGACTAGTTGGCCTATGTTCTGTCAGGCGACCAGTAAGTATTGTGAATAATGTCTTTCCCATAACTAGGCCTTTAGATTCTTATAAAACAACATGTATTCTAAATGGTATCAAAGTGCATCGGAGGAGGTTTAAGGGATCTTTGATTCCCAAACCAAAGTACGGCATATCAAAAATTTCTCCTTAGCTATGCTGTTGTACAACAATCCTCTGCGGATGTCCGATGGTCATTATAGGAAGCTGTTTTGCGTATTTAACAGGGTGCAGCTACAGGGTGTAAAATTACATTTTCAGGACTGTTTCCATTTCCGAAATCCTTTCAATCTGAATCGTTTGCGAGTCTTCTGTCCCTGTCTAAAATAAAGGAAAATATTTTCATTCGATTCTTCGAAATTCTGAATTATCGCCGCCTAATAAAAAGGAAGAAAAATGTAATAATCCTCCTACTCTGGGATTGTAGCGCGTTTCTATATCGTAATGGCTGCATTTTGCATGTGCCGTCGCCGTCCCTGGCACCCGCAGACCCCTATACCCGTATACACCCCATAGCCTTGGCCAGAAGGGGGGTTCCTTGCTACGTTGACTGCTCGAAATGACTTTTATAAATGCCATGAATATATATGTATATATATATTTTTTTTTTTGGGGAGGCCAAACATAATTTTTAACGCAGCATTTCCTCTGCTGCGGCACTTTGCAACATTTTGCCGGGGAGCCAGTGGCCATTTAACATTTAACATTACACAATTCGCACTTTCGTACTCTGGCAGTGGTGCAGCTAATTCTTGAGAACTACTTACGGACCGAGCCGTGACCTTTAAAGTTCGAAAAGCGGTTGGAGCCCAGGGCATGCGAAACAAAGTGCTAATAAGCCTGGCAATTGCCTTTAAAGTGGGGAAAACTTCGGGTAACTGGGGAAAATGCCTTTTCGTTGGCTGCGTTTTGTGGACAATGGACGATGCTTAACGTCATTTAATGGGCTTTTCTACCTCCCCCTCCCCCCCAACACACACCGCATTCCGCACACCGCACACCGCACACTGTCCGCAGACTGTGTCAGACAGTCGCACAAGCTGAGATACAGATACGAGCACATAGTTACAGATACAAAGGCAAAAAGGGATAGAACACACATTCAATATCGTTTTACTTATCGTTTGGCCATAAAAATTGCCAGCGCAGAAAATTGTTTAGTCCTTTTGGCATGTCCTGGCACTTTGAGAGATTGGCCAAAGGATAGCAATAGGAATTGCTATAGAAATTGGGCAAGAAATAAATACACTCAGCGAAATTGCTCGTATGATATTTAATACCACTTATATTTGAAACTGTTGAGCATATATTTTAACTTTAATATTACTAGAATAATTACGAAATCAAGTACAATATAATTATACTTACTATAATTACTATTTATATACAAAGTTAGTTACTGAATACTTATTGATAGAATCTTAAAGTTTGTAACTAAATTTGTTATAGTTCAGTGAATTTATAGTCCTAAATGGATGAGATTTCTTATTGAACGATTCGTGGTAACAGTTTGGAATAGTGTAGTATTCTTTTTATATAATAATTCCTAATTAATTTGTAGCATTTCAAAATAGTTTGGTCTATATTCAATTAATGAGGAGTGTGTACAAATTCACAGTTTAACATTCGTTCTGACCTGTTCTAGATTCCATTTGCGAATCAATTTCACGGAAATGCTTTCAGAAACGCCTTTAAAATGAAATGAACCTACAACAAAACTGGGGACTAAAATATGAGTACTATTCTGATGACTGATGCTATTCACTTTTCACTTGAATTGAGCTCTGATAATCTACTAAAAGAGTTTTCATTTTAGTGATTGCGAAAGAAGCTTCAGTAAAACAATTCCCCAACTAAATAAATCTTTGCTAGCATGAATTTCCCAGGACTTTTCTCTCAGTGTGGGATTTGCAGCTTACTGTTTTGGGTGTTTCCTTCAATTCAAGCTGAAACACTGAAACTGTAGCTTTATCGCGAAGTCTCCCGCTTTTGGGCACATTTCTGGCATGTCTATTTTTATGGCAACTGGGCAAATGTTTCGATTTATTTGCCTTGAAATCTCAAGCAGATAATGATACTGATGATGATGATGATGATGATGATGCTAGGCTCATTTTGTAATTTTAGTTTATTGAACTTACAGACTGTGGGGGGCCCCTTCCCGCCGTCCCCTCCCCCCACACACCGCAACATTGGGGCATGCAAATGTTTCGCTTGACAAAATAATTACCAGGGCCGGCAGCAAAGTTTGTTTCCTGCGGTTGTCACTGGCAGCGGTTGCTGGCAATTAAAAACTTGACAAATTCTGTTGCCTTTTTATTCTTATTTTGCTGTAGTTGTTGTCTTTTTAGCATGCCGGGCAATAGATTTGATTTGTACCCGAAACTAGAACCTGGCTGCGAGTCCTTTCAATCAGCGCTGTCGTCGTCATCGTCGTCCTCGTAATTCGCATGCAAATTGCAAAACTTAAATTAAATGTCAAAGGCCGCACCGCACGAGCTGTACAAAGGGAGAAAACAATAACTAAGAGTGCTCTAGCTGAGAGTGATGGACTGCCAAATACCCTATATACAGGCCTTAAGTGTTATATGACTCTATCAGGATACGAAAGTGACAATCACAATGAAAACAAGTATGAAAAGTCGACAAGTTTTACACACAAGAAGGTACAGTTTTCACTAAACGTTCCTATAGCAGCTTTATAATTTATAGATGTATTTTTATGAAATTTCAGCAAACTATATGAGGTAACTGGACCTTTGCAATTGCTGAGTTTGCTTGTAGCCCATTTTTATTTAACAATTTTATTTTTGGTGTTCAATATTTCAAAAGATATCATGAAAGAACTGAATTTGTGGTCGATCTTTACTATGGCAGTTATATGTTATAGTAATCCGATTGGGCCAATTCCAACATATGTACAACTTTAAACATTAAGAAGCCAAGTTTCATCAAGATTTCATCAAGCTTCAAAACTGAGAGACTACATAGAAATCGACGATCGATGGACATCGATATATCAACTCGGTTATAGATGTTGATCAAGACAATACATACATTATGGTGCGTCTTTCCTGTAATAATTATTTTACCATCTTCCGTCTTCAGAGCTTCGGTAGCCTTTGAGAACTATTTCTAAATATTTTAAGGATATAATATGAAGAGTTCGAACTATCGATTGTTCACTGTATATCCTTTAAAGGTTTGAAGATAATAGCTATCGAAATATATAAGTCTATCTATAAATCTATAGCTGTACCTAATGTTCCGCAACGTTTTTATATAGTCCTGTTCCGAACTCCGCTACCGCTTGAATTCCATGAAAATTTATGTAGCATACTTTTTGGAACAGAATATAATTAGAGTAATAGCCTCAGCGTCTAAAAGTGTGGCTATTTATGTCAAATTGATTTGAAAGTATATATAGCCTGATAACACTTTTAGCTAACTATAAAACAGGGTATTTAAATGCAACTCTGCTGCTGGCGTTTGGCAGCAGTCAGCTTTTGAGCGGCAGCGGTCCAATGAAATAATTAATTGCACAAAAGGGCGTCAGAGCAACGAACCTTTTGGGGTCACGGAATGAAATGAAACGGAATGGAATGACTCGGAATGGAATGGGAGTGCGGTCTGGTCAATTAAATGGCTGCACTTGATTATTAAGTGATTTATGTTAAGCACCTGACTTAGGTGCCATACCAGAAGGTGCCAGGGGCAGAGCAGGGGCAGGGGCAGGGGCAGGGGCAAGTGTAGACCGGACACCAGCTCGCAGCTCAATTTGTAATTTGTGCTAATGAGTGCGTTAATTTAACGCCTGATTAACGCAACGAGCGGAGCTACCTGCGGGCAGCTTGTGGCTTACGGCTTTTGGCTTATGGCTTTTGGCTTGTGGCTGCTGCTGGCCCAAAGTCAATAGGTTAGGCTGAGGACGGCTTACGCAGGAGCTTAACACAAGCCACTTGACTTAATTTATTATACTCATACAGTCAGTCTGCCTCCGGCTACCTCACACCTCTTCCTATGCTCATACCAATCCCTACCTCTCCTCTCTAGCCAGCTGTATCATAATAAATGATTATGTGTGCATTTTGTGGCTTAATTATGATTAATTGTTATGTATTTTGGCCATGTTTGTGCTCGTACTTCAATGTCTGCTCAATGAACTGCGCATAAATCGTGTGAAAATAAACAAGTTGCATTTGAAGGTGAGATGATGTTAATTTACCTCAGGTGTTTGAGAACCGAACTCTGCCTTCCACTGTGTGGAATATAAAACAAAGGTAAATATTTGGTAGAAGACGCTTAAGGGATTAAATGATTATACGGGGTGGATTTACCTTTAGCTCCTTTTCAATGTCTTGCATTCATTTTGTGTTGACGAGGACTTTGCTCAATTCGAGCCGTGACCTAGCGCTCTATATATGATACTTTTTAGATCAATCTTTGATACAAAACAAATAGTTGAGAGTTAATTGCAACCTTGTCCCCCAATATCGAGGTAGGTTTGGTGACCTAAACGAGATAAGAATTGCCCAGACATTGAACGTAAACTAAAAGTTCCCAAAGTCGGAGATGATATAAAATAGGAATCGGAGAGATACAGCGAAGAAACACCCCAATGCTCTAGCCAGAGACCTATTTTCGGACACTACTCTTACAAGATGTCCTGCGAACAATACGAGCATCAAAGAAAAGAAGACTCAAAAGATTTCACCCCTAGGATGCAAATTACATTTAAGAGGTTATTAAGGGTTCATTGTGGGACACCCTTCATCAAAGTTATTCAAAATTAAATATTTTGTATTAATTTTTATCTTGTAATTATTCATTTAACTAACATAAATAACAATAATATCAGCTGTTATTTGACAACAGTTGGTAGTACTGTTTCTACTCTTCTTTCGTAAATAACTTCCGTGTTTATTATCCGATCGACTTGAAATTTGGATAGTATATTAAGGGTGACTCAAGTATTATACATGCAAAATCCCTAAGCTATATCTTGAAAATTGTTACAGTAAAACTGTTCTTATGGAATAGCGGGGAAATGGGGGGCGAATATCTCGGATCAAGAAAAAACTTGATCTGCGCCCGCTATACACACACCTATATTTCTAATTTGGTGTCTCTAGCTTTTATAGTTATACAGACAGATGGACATGGCCAAATCGATATCTCTTTTGATACTGATCAAGAATATATATACTTTATAGGGTCGGAGATGTCTCCTTCTGCCTGTTACATACATTTGTACCCATTTTCTGAGTACAGGGAGTAAAATGTCCAGCTATTCACATATGGTCTATGCTCAGAAAGTTGAAATAAGAATGGCTTAGCTTAGTTTTGGATGGTATGATATAAACTAGATAGAAAGATGGCTACACTTAGTGTAGTCCTGGTCGAAGAATCTTCCTTGACTATAGAGTAAATAAAGAAAGTCACTAGATTAATGAAGTTAGCCAATTTGGCTAGAATGTGTATAAAAAGTAAGAATGCATAAAAGATACCAAGTTAAAGAAGAAAATGCACTTAATTACCGTTACTTGGTAGTTGCTTTTATTTAGCACACACACAATCTTTAAATGGCTAGATGGCCATGTTTAAGGGCCAATTTGTCCGGACACACACACACACACACACACACACACATAGAGAGAGCTATAAAGGGGCATATCAGAGTGCACTCAAATGGATACATCAGTGGCCACTTCATAATCACATTGATGGCACCGTTAACAACATGAAGAATGCGAATTAGAGAGAGCGAGAGAGCAAGTCAAAGTTGTTGTTGTGCTTTTGTTGTGCGTCCTTTTTTGCCAGGAAGAAAGAAACTTTTGCTAGTTACTTTTACAGTTATTATTGAAAGCTGCAAAAACTTTGGCTTATTTCATTACGTCAAACTTTTCATTACGAGCACCCACACACAGGCACATGAGATGGCACATTACTCATACGCAACGTGTGCGATTCTCACACACACACACACACACACACATACGCACACACACACACACTTTGTGGCTCTTATCAATGTGAAAGTTTTTGGGTTAGGGAGAAAAACAAAGTAACCAAAAACTTGAGCCAAACCAATGCGTATGCGAATACGAATACGAATACGAGTGCGAGTGCGAGTGCGAGTACTCATTCAATGTATCATGTGGGGCAACGGGGTGGGGGTGGGGGTGGAGGTAGAGTTGGGGGTTGGGGTGAAAGCCATTTGAAACGTCAAACAAATTGAATTGAGGCTCGACTCGGTAATAGCGCCGATAATTGGCCCAAAAGGACAAAAAAAAAATAAAAATGAAGAAAAGTCGAAAGAAAAACTGTCACAGCCACGGCAGGGAATAATGAAAGGGAGCAGTCAGGACATACCTCGGCGTAGGAGGTAAGTGGGGGGAGGGTGTTGGGTGTTGTAGCAATTCAATTGCGTTTGACGTGTGAGCTTTTATGGTTTATTATTACATTTATGGAGCTGAGTGGTTTGTGGTCTACGATTTCATCGCCTGGACATATGAAAATTGATTTGTTTGATTAATGCACAACAAATTTAATTCATGGCGCGTGTCCAGTGTCAATGCTTTTCCACCGAATACTAGAGCTGTACACTGTAGTTCGCTTCAAGGATTTTAGTTCACTAGTTCTATTTTTGCTGAACGAACTTTGTTCGAGCGTTTGTTTAGTTTCGTTCGTTTGTTTGGATCAATTGTTTGTTTAGTTCGTTCGCTTGATGAGTGGCCATCGTTAAGAAACCCTATTCTTGTAAGGAGTTCAATCATCAGGAGAGACCTTAATATGCTCTCGGTTGTTCCTGAACCCCTATCTCAAGATGTCGCGCCATTAGCTTAAACTTTGACAGCTCGCTTGATTATGCGTAGAGGAGTCAAAGATCCGGTAATGTTCCTTCAATGCATTACACATTTCGTGATAAAATTAGAATACCCTCTGCAAGTGTTTAAAAAAACAAGTAAGAACGTTGCAGTCGGACTTACCCGACAGCAGAATACCCTGTTCCCAGACCTGTATAATTTGGCTATTTGTGGGCTCGAAAAGAAACGCGAAAAAAACATTAGATGATGACTCTTCCTGTACAGGTGTGGGAGATATAGATTTTGCTCATATGCGGGAGGAGGGGTTGGGGTCAAAAAATCTTGACACTTCATAAATTGAAGGTATACACTAACATTTGTCATACACTGTTAGACGTTGCAAGGCTGTGGAAAAAATTGCGTTCATACGGACACACGGGCTTTTGCATACCCAATATACTATTTTTCCCTTCGAGAACAGAGTATAATTAGATAAGTTAGTTTAACTCGTTCGCTTGTTTACTTCGTTCGTTCTGAGGTGGTTCGTTAGCTTGGTTCCTTCGTGTGTTCGCTTGAATAATTCGTTCGATTGTTTTTTTAATTCGTTTGTTTGTTTTGCTTGCTCGTCCTTAGATCGTTCGCTTGATTAGTTCATTCGTTTGTTTGTTTAGTTCATTCGTTAATCGTTTGTTCGCTTGATTAGTTCGTTGGTTTGATTAGTTAGATTGTTCTTAGTTTGTAGTGCGATCGTTTGCTTAATAAGTTCGATCGATTGTTTAGTTTGTTCCTTCGCTTAGCTTGTTAGTTCGTGATTCGTTCGTTGGGTTAGTTCCTTCGTGTGTTTCTGTAGTTCGTTTATTTGATTATTTAGTTCATTCGTTCGTTTAGCTTGTTGTTCGCTTGATAAGTTTGATCGATTGTTTAATTTGTTAGTTCTTAGTGCATAGTTCCGTCGTTTGTTTGAATCAATTGATGATTTAGTTCGTTCGCTTGATTGGTTCGTTCGTTTGTTGAACTTATATGTTCGTAGCTCGCTCGCTTGATTAGTTCGTTAGTAAGCTTAGTTTCTTCGTTTGTTCGAATCGTTTGTTTAATAAGCTCGCTCGCTTGTTCAATTCGTTCGTTTCTTTGCTCAGTTCGTTCGTTCGTTTGCTCGGGGAGCTCAAACGATTCCTTAGATTGTTCGTTGACTTGTTTAATAAGCTCGCTCGCTTGCTCAATTCGTTCGTTTCTTTGCTCAGTTCGTTCGTTCGTTTGCTCGGGGAGCTCAAACGATTCGTTAGATTGTTCGTTGACTTGGCTAATAAGCTCGCTCGCTTGTTCAATTCGTTCGTTTCTTTGCTCAGTTCGTTCGTTCGTTTGCTCGGGGAGCTCAAACGATTCCTTAGATTGTTCGTTGACTTGTTATGTTCGCTCGTTTGTTTCGTTAATCGTTCGTTTGATATTTGTTAAGCCTTGCATTTTAATAATAAAAATAAACTTTAGTCAGGCGTTTGTTCATTTAGTCAATAGTTCGCACGAACTTATTCCGAACAGTATGATACAACTCTATGGTTCTGTACTGTGCCGATATCTAAACTCACAGGACACACGGACCACACAGGACTTTTACTTTCACTTTTATTAATTGCCATCTAATTGCGGCTTGGCACGCAAACATTTTTTCTAATTGAAAAAGTGACCAGCCACGCACCGAACTATATAAATATATATATATATATATATATCTCACTAGTTATATACTTATGTGTGTGTGTGTGTATGTGTAAAATGCAAATTAATTTGCGCCACAAACTTTTTGTAAATGGAAAAAAAATGAAGTAGAGAAATGCTAGAGAGAACAAACATTTTCACACTATAACCAAATTAAAAGTTGTGCCAACTAAAAAACAATTTGTAAGCCAAAAGTTGCCGTGGTCAACAGAGTAGGGCCAGGGGCTGAGCCGGGGATGGTGGTGCTTGTAAGCGGCCATTTATCGCCCACGCTTTACATTTTCTTTTTCCTCCTATATAGTTTCCCTCTGATTTGTAGATGTTTGTGTTTTGCCTAGAGGGCAATTTTTGAACTCGTTGCTCGTTACTCGTTGTTTTCTCATTCTCTCGTTGCTCGTTACTTGTTACTGGTTACTCGTTACTGGTTACTCGTTCTTGCGTTGCTCCGTTGCTCATCTAATCAGAACTGTTGGCGCCTGGCATCTCTCTTTCTCTCTCTCGTTTCTGGTTACTTGTTACTCGCTGCTCCGTTGCTCCGTTGCTCATCTAATCAGAACAGTTGGCGCCTGGCATCTCTCTCTTTCTCTCTCGTTTCTCGTTACTTGTTACTCGCTGCTCCGTTGCTCCGTTGCTCAACTAATTAGAACAGTTGGCGCCTGTCATCTCTCTCTCTCTCTTTTCTAGTTACTTGTTACTGGTAACTTTTTACTCGTTACTGGTTACTAGTTGCTCCGTTGCTCCGTTTCTCCGTTGCTCATCTAATCAGAACAGTTGGAGCCTGTCATCTCTCTCTCTCTCTCTCTCATTTCACGTTATTTGTTACTGGTTACTCGTTACTGGTTACTCGCTGCTCCGTTGCTCATCTAATCAGAACAGTTGGCGCCTGTCATCTCTCTCTCATTTCTCGTTACTTGTTACTGGTTACTCGTTGCTCCGTTGCTCTGTTTCTCCGTTGCTCATCTAATCAGAACAGTTGGCGCCTGTCATCTCTCTCTCTCTCTCTCATTTCTCGTTACTTGTTACTGGTTACTCGTTACTGGTTACTAGTTACTCCGTTGCTCTGTTTCTCTGTTGCTCATCTAATCAGAACAGTTGGCGCCTGGCATCTCTCTTTCTCTCTCTCGTTTCTCGTTACTTGTTACTGGTTACTCGATACTGGTTACTAGTTGCTCCGTTGCTCCGTTTCTCTGTTGCTCATCTAATCAGAACAGTTGGCGCCTGTCATCTCTCTCTCTCTCTCTCGTTTCTCGTTACTTGTTACTCGTTGCTCCGTTGCTCATCTAATCAGAACCGTTGGCGCCTGTCATCTCTCTCTCTCTCTCTCATTTCTCGTTACTTGTTACTGGTTACTCGATACTGGTTACTCGCTGCTCCGTTTCTCCGTTGCTCATCTAATCAGAACAGTTGGCGCCTGGCGTCTCTCTCTCTCTCGTTTCTCGTTACTTGTTATTGGTCACTCGCTGATCCGTTGCTCCGTTTCTCCGTTGCTCATCTAATCAGAACAGTTGGCGCCTGTCATCTCTCTCTCATTTCTCCTTACTTGTTACTGGTTACTCGTTACTCGTTGCTCCGTTGCTCTGTTTCTCCGTTGCTCATCTAATCAGAACAGTTGGCGCCTGTCATCTCTCTCTCTCTCTCATTTTTCGTTACTTGTTACTGGTTACTCGTTACTGGTTACTCGTTGCTCCGTTGCTCTGTTTCTCCGTTGCTCATCTAATCAGAACACTTGGCGCCTGTCATCTCTCTCTCATTTCTCGTTACTTGTTACTCGTTACTGGTTACTCGTTGCTCCGTTGCTCTGTTTCTCCGTTGCTCATCTAATCAGAACAGTTGGCGCCTGGCATCTCTCTCTCTCTCTCTCTTTTCTCGTTACTTGTTACTGGTTACTCGTTACTGGTTACTCGTTGCTCCGTTGCTCTGTTTCTCCGTTGCTCATCTAATCAGAACAGTTGGCGCCTGTCATCTCTCTCTCTCTCTCATTTCTCGTTACTTGTTACTGGTTACTCGTTACTGGTTACTCGTTGCTCCGTTGCTCTGTTTCTCCGTTGCTCATCTAATCAGAACAGTTGGCGCCTGTCATCTCTCTCTCTCTCTCTCATTTCTCGTTACTGGTTACTGGTTACTCGCTGCTCCGTTTCTCCGTTGCTCATCTAATCAGAACAGTTGGCGCCTATCATCTCTCTCTCATTTCTCGTTACTTGTTACTCGTTACTGGTTACTCGTTGCTCCGTTGCTCTGTTTCTCCGTTGCTCATCTAATCAGAACAGTTGGCGCCTATCATCTCTCTCTCTCTCATTTCACGTTATTTGTTACTGGTTACTCGTTACTGGTTACTCGTTGCTCCGTTGCTCTGTTTCTCCGTTGCTCATCTAATCAGAACAGTTGGCGCCTGTCATCTCTCTCTCTCTCTCTCATTTCTCGTTACTGGTTACTGGTTACTCGCTGCTCCGTTTCTCCGTTGCTCATCTAATCAGAACAGTTGGCGCCTATCATCTCTCTCTCATTTCTCGTTACTTGTTACTCGTTACTGGTTACTCGCTGCTCCGTTCCTCCGTTGCTCATCTAATCAGAACAGTTGGCGCCTGGCATCAAAGCTCTGCCGGCTAAATGCCATTTTCTGGTTTATGCTTTATATATTTTACACAATCCAAATCGAATCAGAGGCGGCAATTGAATTTTCATATGGCAGCCCTCATAGGCGTCAAATCAAAAGCGGAAAAGCGGAAAAGCTAAAAAAAAAAGCCTGCAGCTAAAATGTGCCACAGACAAAAGGGCCAGCGACTGGAAATGGTTTCATTTAGTTTCCATTTGGTTTGCTTTGCACTCCGGCTTCTAAATGAATGGAAATTGGATTAAGCGTCGGAATTATTTAGAATTCTCGAGTAGTACAAGCATTTAGCTAAAACATCAAATCGAGCTGATGAATAAATGTCGGCTGGATGGATCAGTGATTTACAATTGATCAAGTTCAGTCAGCAAGAAGTCCTTTTAAAAGCGAACTGTATTTTGTATGCTTAAAACAATTTAATATTATTTTTTTAGCACATTAAAAGCTTAACAAAACAATTGTTGAATTTTAATGAGCAAATCAAGGTAATTTGATTTTTATTTATTAATATTGATAGTCAAGTTAAACATTTGAATTGTATCTAGAAGTGTGTGAAAAACATCGAGGAATCAATGTATCCTTTCTTTTCATCTCTCGAAATCCACAGTTATTTTCTTTTCAGTTGGATGAATCTATGTCGGATGAATCTTTCTCAGACTCTTAGTTACAAGCGAAGAGTTATAATCCATAAATATTATAAGTACAGTACTGTCGGAGTGGAGTAGTTGGCAATTCGATGGGCATTTGTTCCAAGTAGATTAGATTAATTCCAAAAATAAGAAGACTGGCTATCCACATATCAAAGGCAATGTTAGGAAAAAAAAGATCGTGGGAAACCCCCGACCTCACTTCCAATATCTGGCACAAGGCAAAACCGAAGGACAAAACGTAATCCACCGAAAACCAATACAAAGTAGATGTTATTGATGAGGTTAGGTAGGTTCCTTATAGATATGGTAAACAATCGATATCACTAATCGATGACAGTAAACTAACATAAGCTCTACCTTAAACTAATAAGGTTACCTATAAAACTGAACTATTTTTATTGAAGGGTTCTACATCTGATATAATCTTATGAACTCGTTTGTTTTTTTTTGGAATCATTAATCGAAATGAAATACAAAACTTAAGCTAATGGGAATGCAAGGAATATATATCAGAAGAAGATAACTATAAACGACAAGATTTATATGTAGGATAGTGAAATGACATCCTTGGGATATGAAACAAGGAGTAAAAAGTAATCGAAATATGTGATTATATTAGCATACATGATTCACACTGTCGAAGGCTAAGTTCTTGGTTTCAGAGTCGCCTGCAGCTGATATCGATAATATGACGATAACCGATGACAGCTACTTAATGCAACCGCAAAAGGCACTCAATCATCTGAACATAACTCGAACAAAGTGAAGCAACTGCAGCAGGCAGCATTATTAATCCACAGCTTTTGGGCCCCTGGCCATAAATAATATTGCATAAAAATCAAATGCAAGCCAGACGTTGGCAGGTTAATATCAAATCGCGCGGCCAAAACCATAAAGCCAACAAACGGAGGGATACAGCACAACAAAAATATGAGTAACCAGACGAGTAGAAAACTTGACAAAAACAACTTTAAATGCTCGACTAGAACATACCCTGTTGTCAGATCTGAAGTGAGTCGAGATATTGTAGTGCACTAGAGCTGGAATACAATCGATGACAATATCGATACTTCCGTCGATATTAAAAACCACTATAGAGGTCTCTTTAGCAATTGATACTATTGGAGTGGCATGGATAATCCGAAAAGTACAAAAATGAATAAATAATAGTCTAATAATCTAAAATATTAGTATATATACTTATCTATAGTGCAATTAGCATTTGCTGCCTTTTGTGGGCCTCAAACCAAGCGATGAGAAATCTTAAACTCATTTCCTTTCTTTATTTAAATGATCAGTTATGAATAACCATTGTACAATATTTATTTAACAGTTTAGTATTCAGCAACCCTTAAGACTAAATTTTTACATTTTGCTGTTACTCAAAAAGCTAAGCTAAAATTATAATTTAATCTTATATTTCAACATTTTATATATATATTTATATTTATATTTAGTGGTTTTATGGATTTTTTATTTTTAATTTTTGTTTTTTATTTTAAGATTTCGTTAACAGGTTTAATGCTGCTTACCATTGTTATCGATACTATCGATAAATTAAGTGAGTGGAGTGAACTATCGACGGCTATTATTATCATCTCCTCTGTACTATTGATGTGCTTAATATCTAAATCCCATAAAATGTATAGTCTATAAAGTTGACATATCTTCTTCTTAATAGTATATTAAAACGTTCAACGTTCTCACCATAATTTGAACCTATATTAAGGGGTCGTCCACATAATACGTAGTCTCGCTTTTGACCTTATTTGATACCCTCCTTCCCATGTAATCAAGCGTAATCATTTGGCTGATCTTCCCCCTATGTTTACGAAATATGTGGACGAACCCTCAGATAGTGGCGAGGATAGTGTCCCTTAAGTTTGTATCCGGTAGGTGGCGCTGCGCTGGTGCAAAACTCTTTTATATGGCTGGACCCAATTTCAAAATGTAAGTATGTTTGGTTCGGTTCCGCAGCAGGTCAACTTTTATATTCGTTCCTGTTTTCTTGACATATCAAGAGTATTATTTCATATTTTAAAGCACTGGTCTGTGCTTGGTAATTGAGAATCGGAATGGTAGTTGAATTTATAGGCTTGAATGCCAGATAAATCTAGATTCTAGGATATATTTTAGACATCTGTCTGCATATGGATGATAAATATGCCAGTTATCAATTTTTTGGCTAGAGGGTATATAAAAAAATAATCATAATGTGGAACGTCAACAAAGCGGCAAAGTTTTTGTCGTTTTTGTCGTTCTTGTCGGGCGGGGTGGCAACTCTGAAGCTGTCAACTGACAGTTATGAGAAAAAGCAAAGCTGACGAAGACATCAGACCAGGCTGGCTGGCAGCGGGGCCACAAATTTGTTTAGTCTTAGTCTGGCACCGCCTTACCGCCCCTGCTACCCTCCAGGCCCCCCTTCTACAACTGTTACAGGCGCATGCCATTTTGGTAATGATGGCTTAAAGGACGCCCGCTGCGACAATGTGTTTTTTTTGTGTTTCATTTTTCTTCTTTTTTTTATTTATTTTTTTGTTTGGTTGCGAATCCTTGCGCGAGGACGCGCCGTTAACAGAGCGTGTCCTGAGTTTGCTTGGGGGCAGGGGGGGCGGGGTTGCTGCGGGGTGTCAACCGCTAAAAGGGCGTTAAGTGTTTTATTTACCCTCAAAATATAATTTATATATTGTCTCTCTGTCACTGTGTGTGTGTGTCCTTAAGGAAGAGGATTTGTATTGTGACGCTTTGCTGAAGTGATTTCAATTTTAAGCACTTTCTGCGTTTTGTTTGTTTTGTTTGGCGGGGGTTTGGCGGGGTGTCGCGGGGGCTGGGGAGTGCTTTTCAGTTCGGCGTTGATTACTTTTCTCATTTCGCAAATTGACTTGATGACATTTTTCGGTTAATTTGCACACACACACACACAGACACACACACACACAAACGATTCGACTTTGGCAGTTGACACGTCTGATGATTATGCTTGATCCTTTGGCTGCTCTCACCCTACCCACCTCCCCACCTCCCCACCTCCCCACCTCACCATCTATTAACCCCAGCTCTTCGGTTGCGGGCAACTTAATATAACCAATTATTTTGTCAAACTCCGCGCACAAACAACAAACTTGGCTAACAACAAAAAAAAAGAAAAAGAAAAGAAAAGAAAAGGGAAAACATTCTCTCGCTTGCTGCCAAAAATGTGTTGAGCATTAATTTAACGTCACATTTGGCAGCTTCCCGCACCCCCTTAGCTACACCTACCCCGTTCCACAGTGGGCCTTGGCAGCGATTTTGTGGAATAACGAAGCCTAAGACTTTAAGTTATAGATTATATATAATTATATCTATACATATAGAAGTTGGAGTAAGATAAACTAACTACAGTTTACGCTCGAAAGAGTTATGACTCTGTGGATGGGTTCGGGATAGAAATTCGATTCCCCTCCTGCACGTCCTGAAACCAAGGCAAAAACTAAAACTCAAGAAATAATCATTATTTTATGAGTTTCAGATATAATGTTTATTGGTTGAAATGTAAAGTATAGCTCAAAACAAATTGTTATTTGGTGAAAGAATCTATAAAACTCATCAATTTTGAAATCACGGTGAAAATTCATAGGTTATCCAGTCTGTAACTCTAACTCTAACTTTAAGTAATAAAAAAACACGAAATAATCATTATTTATCCAAAATTATTGTACTATTTTTATTTTTTTTTACCCATTTTTACTTTATAACGTGGATGTATAAAAATAAATATTAAACAATAAAAGTACTCATGAAACCATGACAAAATATATATTCAGCGCAGCATTTACATCCTTTAATTAGGACCTGAAATAATCGGGATAGTTGGGATAGTTTATCTCGGCTCGGAATTTTGGAATTTCTTTACCGATTCCCATTGATTTCAAAGCAGTTTTCAGAACCGTCAGGATTTGCGTCGCATCTTCTTTATAAACTAGTAAAATTTTAAAATTTTAATATTTTTTTTTATAAAAAATTCAAATAAAAATCGGATTTTCTTTAAGAATCATATAGCCTTTCAGGAAAACAACGCTTTCAAAAAATCAAAAAATACGCAAATTGTTGAGATATTTAGAACTCTGTAAAACATTTTTAAATTTCGAGAAAATCAAAACTAAATGGAACTTTAAATGTTAGACGTTGCGTAAGAAAAAAAGTGCACAGGATATATGAACTAATATTTTATAATAATATTGTACTGCTTAAGTATGTTTAATTTATACTTAAGTATGCATAATAAAAACCAGTTTATTTCTTAATAATAATAATAATATTATTATTAGGAAACTTCTAAAGACAACTTTCGAATCAATTTAAAACAAACTATGTATATATAATTTATATATATTTATCCAATGATCCGCAAAGTATGTTTCGTATACAGTGTACGCTCTTTCCATGTCCACCCCCCTGTTCAATTCCTCCCGTCCTCGATAGAGTGAACCTCCTGAATAAATATATTCTATACTCCGACGCCTGAAGAGAATTCATTCCACTGATCTTCCTACCCGTATGATCTCTTAACCTTGTAAATTCATAAATCTTTGTAAATATAGTAGTTAAGGCATCCCTCTGTATCCATATTACCCTTCCCTTTACACATTAGGTTAAGTTCAGAAGGTACTGAACTGAATTTAAAAAAAAAATTCACACTGAGCCACCATCTACCATCCACCATCATCTGGCGTGATGGTCCCATACTTTTACTCGTGCCGAAATTTGACCATCAGTTCCACCATCTCATTTGGATGTTCCTATCCCACACGTGCCCTTCCGATTTTAGGCAGATTGTTTTCGTATGCAACACTGAATATTTGATATTCACTACGAAAATGTAAACAATGTCAACAAAAATGAATGGCTACAACAAGAAGAGCAAGAGTAAAAAACGAATGAGAAATGACCAAATCGTATATATATACAAGTTTGTAAAATATGCAAAATGGCCGAAATGAGGACTTCAAGAAAATAATAATTATGAAATGCCAAGTCCATCTAGGGAATAAACCATGACCAAAATTGAATTTATTACAATATGCCTTCGGATTCGACAAAGTTATGGTAGATTGAAGTCTAAGTAGAACATATACATATATCGCTCCAAGAATTACAAAATGACCGTAATGAGGACTTCAAGAATCGTCGTCGTCTGCCTGCTGCTCTAAAAACTATTTTTCGTCTGTTTTGTCGAGTTGCGTCATTAGTTTATTAATTTAATCCTTGTTATGTTACGATATAGCAACAACAACAGCCAATTTCTTACTGAAATTCATTTTAATTAATATTTTAAAAATTTTTCTGTCTGCTGACGCCAAAGGTTGAATTGATGGTAGATGGTAGATGGTGGCAGTGTGAATCGGTGTTCCACCATCCACCATCTTCCCATGCGTTCCCCGATGATGTGCTCAGTGTAAATAGCCTATTAGAGTGAACGATATTTTATGTGACATTCAAATATGATATTCTAGGACTATTGCTAGATTCGACCTTTTGCTCTTAATTCGTTCACTCTATCAAGTGAGCACTGTATATTCGTGGAATTGACAGGAAAGTGGAGTTTGCAACGTGTCCTTGTCTTCAGAAATCGGATAGTAAATCGAATGGTATCGATAAGTTCAGTGGCGTGTTCGTAATCGATAACAATTGATTTGAAATCAGCTGGAACGTCCTTTTGCCCCACTGTGCGCTTCCTTAGCTGGTGTAATCGCCTTGCAAGTAAATTAAAATATTTTAATGAGTACAATTTATAACGCGCCAGCGGCCTGCGAGTCCTTTTGAGCCTGTCAGAGCCCAGGCAGCAGTTAAGCGGCAGCCTCTAAAAAACCAGGCCGTTACTTGGTCCTGGCATTGTCCTTGCGGCCTGGCTGGCTGGCAACTTGTTGCGACAACATTTAATTATTGGCGACAGTATAATCAAGTAAACTTGGCAAGAATTTCAATTTCATTTAATGGTTTAACACATTTTAACAGCCTCCGTAGCAGGGGGGAGGATTGGGGCTTGGGGGTGAGTGTTGGCGCGACTGTGGAGGGGGGTAGAGCTCAAGGGGGTTAAGCCTCAAGTGTCATGTTAACGACAAAACGGCTAAGGACTATAGAAAAGGGTTAGCGCTTACGTTTTGGGTTGATCCTTTGCGGCATTTCCTTCCCCTCTCACCCCCTCACCGCCTCGCTATCATTCAACAATTAGTAATGAAAACAGCAAAACAAACAGCAACAACAACAATTAACATAAACATAATGCCCACAAAGACAATTATTTGGATCTTATGGATTTGAATAGCTGCCCATTAAGGAGGGGAAGGGAAGGTAGGCGAAATGGAGTATTAGGGGGAAAGTTTTAAGGCGTTAAGTTCTTTTACCCACACTCAGAAGAATAAATGCCAGAGAATTTGGATAAGTGCCTAATAATAAAGGTCAGCTTGAAAGCTAGAAATATTTTCTAAATTTTTCCAAACTCAAAATATATTTCAATTATATTTCAAAAAGTTAAGAAAAAATGGCCTTTTTGCATTTTGGTGCATTTATTTTCTGAGTGTAAATGTATTGTATTAAGTTTATGTTTTTAAACACAATTAAAGCTCGTGAAACGTTTGGAATTGGAACACGCGCTTAACCAATTGGTGAAATTTGGTAAACATAACCTTATTTTTTAATAAGAAATCCAACCAGTTAAGATCTGAAGTTCTAGATAAGCAAGTAAGTATGCTTTAGTCGAGTATACCTGACTACAAAACTGCCTGTACCCAGGTCAAACGGCCAGATAGACAGACAGACAGACTTGGCCAAATCGAGAACCTCTTTTGATACTGATCAAGAATATATATGCTTTATAGAATGGTCGGAAATGTCTCCTTCTGCCTGTTACATACATTTGCACAGTTTTAGTAACCCCTTTTTACCCGTTTTATGGTTAAAAGGAATAAAAAAGGTGTAAATAATTCCGTATTAAACGATTAATGCGATTATTTATGATTCAATGGAACATTTGATATAGAAATCTGTGGGGGACTCTCATTAGTTGTAATCGAACATTTCCTTTTCTTCTTATCGATAACTTTTAATTGTCAACAATCGATTATATATATTTGCAGCGCTGTGCCTTCAAGTTTGGCTGCTGCTGCTGCTTATTGAAAGTATGCAAAATTCTGGTATTTAATTTGCGCACATGTGTCACACAAGCACACGCGCACACCCACACACACACACACACACACACGCACACACACGCACACACACACATAGAAGTTGCTCAAGGACATTTGACAACAACAAACTATATTCGTGCACAGCACCAGCAACTCACACATACAAATGGGTCAATTGCTTGCTTTGCTGGCCTTTGTTGGCCATGCATACACACACACACACACACGCACACATACCCCTCCCCCGCCTCCCACACACACACACACACCCACCGCATGGTAAGCGTCGGCAACGCATTTGGCACTGGGAATGTAATTAGTTGCTCGAGGTGCTTTAATTAAAATGTATATCCTTATTGCCCTGCCCACGTCCTGCAGCCCCTTCTGGCCATGCGGGGGCCAAGGAGGGAGGTGAGGGAACTATGCGGCTGGCTGGGGCATCGTAATTGTTCCGTGTTACAATTAATTATGTCAAATGGCCACCGCAGCAGCAGCAGCCAAAGAGCAGCTTCTCCTCCAATCACCAAGCTGGAGTTGCTGGCCACTTCAGATTAGAGCCGCACACACTGTATGTGTGAGTGTGTGTGTGTGTGTGTGTGTGCGTGTGTGTTTAGAAAACAGAAATCAAATTCAACAGCCAACAAGCCGCATAAAAATATAATACAGGCAGCAGCTGGCAACGAGGATAGAATCGAATTGAATTGGATTGGAACTCAAACTAAAGCAGGAGCAACAGCAGGAGCAGGAGCTGGAGCTGGTGTCCTGTAGAAGCTGTGTGCCTTGTCAATCAATTTGCATATCGATGACCTAAACATAAAACCCCAACGGCCTGCCCCAATGCCCCCAATCAACCCCATCAGGTTCCGGCTGCGTTTTCAATAAATAAATCCAATAACTGTAAACTGCCCGCGGCCAACTTCACGTTGCTGCTGCTGCATTTGATGAATATTTTGTTGGTCATCAGTTCTTCATCATCAGATGCATCAGAAATGTATTCCAATACATATGCGACTATGCCTATTCTCGACTTTATAAATAATAAAGCCCCATATTTGATGATTGAACTGAGCTCAGGAACAAAAGGATTCCATTTTATTATATCCTTAATGAATACAATTTATTTGCGTTAGTTTAGTCATGTTCCAATGAACGTCTCTTAGTTAAGTTTGGTTGCTGAAACTTGGTACAGTTGCTTCCATTTGTTGCAGTCAATGTATGTGCTCGATATAGTCGGATCAAATCACTTTAACATATACAAATGATATGTGAACGATCGAAGAAATACTTATTGAAAATCTACCAAATTTTATCATTAAACTTTCTTGGAGTGTTTAATCTCATGTTTTTTTTTATTTTTTTTATTTTTTGTTATTGAAATATCAGTTTGATACTACTATACCTATTAAGGCAACTTAAGCTAGTGTGAAATTAAAGGAATGAAACTATGTCTAGAAGATCTAAAATATTATATACAGCTATTTATATTATTATTTACATTATGCAAAGGACTTTGGGGTAATAATTAGGAATTAAGAGTTATTAATATTAAGAAAAATACTATAAGATAGAAAGATATAAATGTTGGGTCAAGAGCCGGTGTGGTAGGTCTTCAGGGTGATGACGTTTAAGTCTTCTCCTGGCTCTTAGCCAGTTTTTAGCCGGTTTGGATGGGATGCTAATCTCTCCGTGTATCTTCCAGCTATGCTCTGGATTCGGTCACCTATCGGAGGAACATTCAGGTCTCTCTCAATATCCCTGGTTCTCATGTACCAAGGAGCCCCTGAATCTCATGTGTATCTGCGATTATTTTTGCTTTGAAACGTTTTAGTTGTCATTGGGATTAAGTAATTAAGTTGTTTATATTTATTAACCATTTGATTTCAGGCATTTTGGTGGAGAGTGTCAGGTGTGAGTATTAAGGCAGTTTCAAAAACTTGTAAGTTAAGCTGAATCAATAAATAAATAAATACTTATCAAAGTAATTTCATCCCAAGGATCTGCCTTCTCGAATCTTTGTTTAATGCTAGTTATTTTTTTCAGGAATCGTAAATAATGATTTATTTTTTAAATAAAATAATTACCAACTTATAATGGACCTAGAAAAATGTGGTTCATACAAAAAATCTTCATTGTTGTACACTCTCTGCATTTCCGCCATGATTTTTTAATTTCTCATTTTTGACGTTTGTCTTCAATGATAATCATTAATTTTTAGTAATTGAAAAAGACTTAGACATAATCATTATTGTTGATCAATAAAAATAAAACTCCAAAATAATGATTATCAATGATTTTTATTTTGTTCGCTCAATATAAAACTCAACAGTAATTTACGGCTTCTGTGTTAGATTTGTCCCCAGTATCCTTGCATATACTTGTAAAGGGACCACAAAGCTATCCCCTAGCAAAATAATTATATTATTATACTATGTTCCCGAAGGGAAAAATAGTATATTGGGTTTGCGAAATGTCCGTCTGTCCGTCCGTCCGTCTGTCCGTATGAACGCAATTTTTTTGCCTTTATCTTTGAGCTAGAGCAACCAAATTTGGTACACATGTAATGAAGTATAATCGTACAGTTTATAAAGTGTCAAGATCAGTTGTTTGTACAATTAGTTTAAGCTGCTAAAAAGATAGTAGTACACTTGTTTATATAATTGCTTAACACATTTATTGGTAACAAAAATAGAATAATTATAAATTCAACAAAGTTATTTTATTAATCAGCTGCCTTATTTGCACATTAAGCAACTACTTACAACAACTTAAATGTTCCTCAAATTCTATTTCAAAAGTTTGAATTTGTAAGCGATTTGATGGACAAAATACCAGGCGAACAGAAATGGTAGTCAGTTGTTAACAAAGAGCTAATTTAAGTAGCAGCTAAAAGTATGCAACAGTTTCTTGCATTGCCAGACTGGATAATTGTAATGCAAGCGACACTTTTGAATGACTTCTGTTCGCCTGGTATTTCGAGTGGGAAGACGCTTAGGAATTGGAACTTTCTAGGCCGAAATTACACTTATTAAAGGTTTATTTAACAAATATAGCCTATTGTTACTATTATTAATAACTTATACTATAGTGTATTAAAATTTCAACATAATATGTACATATATTACATACTTAAATCTATACAAGAGGGTGAATTAGTATGGTAGAAACAGTATATCAAAATTTATTAAATTGTTCGGTTTGGTAGGTCATTTGGGTGAATCCTCTAGAGTCTCCTTCTCGCCCTCACTCCGTGAATACGTCTCCTTCTCAGCAGCCTTTGCGCCAGCTGGTTTGGATGGTTTGCGAGCTTATACAGATATGCAGCCGCTTGGCGGTTGATGACATCTCCGATTTTCGGTATCTTGAGCTCATTTTCGATGTCTCTATTGCGTATATACCAACCCGCACCAGACATTCTTCGCAAAATTTAGGACTGTGCTACACGTATTTTGTTGAGGTGGGCCGAAATCGGAATTTTAAAATTGATGCCAAACTAAGTTCGAAATTTGTTCTTTTATTGAATTTATTATAATATATATATCTATTATATTGAATTATAAAAGGCGTTAAATTATATAAAAAACTTCTTACAATAAAACAACAAAACTCAAACAGCTGCAATTTAGCCTAGAAGCTGCTCATTGTCCTTGAAGAATCCACATCGAAAATTGCAATTGACCAAAAGAAAAAGTTGGTAAGTAAGTGTAATGAAAAGGCCAACTAAGCAGACTGTTTTAATTTAATTTTAAAATGTTTATTAATTAATTATTTGGGTTTGCCTGGTAATTGGTACTCAAGACAAAACACGCAAGATAGAAACGAACAAATTGGAACTTTCGAGGATGAATCTAGAAATTGGAATAGTTGTTCTGCCAATGTAAGTTAGCCAACTTAAACAATTCTTAGAAAGGCAATTCAATTTAACTATACTTAAACTTTAAAGTGTTATAAAAAATAAAAAAACTTGGGACAATAAAAAAAAAAGGGGCCGAAGGCAAGAAAGAGAAGAAGAAGCTGCGCGGCTCCCGGGGCATCGGGCCGAAGATAGGGAAGGGGCCCCGGCGGGGGGTGGGCCCCCCCCCCCCTATTTTTTGGGGGGGGCCCCCCGGTGTGGGGGGGTTTTTTGCGGGGCGCAGCCCCCCCCCCAAAAAAATCTTTTAATTCCATTTAATAATTTTTTTTTTTTTTTTTAATATTTATATAAAAAAAAAATAAATATATTAAATAAGTCCGCGGAGGTTTCTTTTTTTTTTTTTGTTGTTTCTTAACAACCATCTTAAGTTGCTCATGGTAATAGGACGCTGGTTAAAATATTTGATAAATATAATATTCACATTTTTTAACAATAAAAGTGTTATAATGAGCTGCCAATTGACATGCGTTTTGGCTTCAGTCAAAATGCAATTTCTATTAAGGAACTATCTAAGGAGTTCTTTTAATAATTTTCTAATGTGTTTACTTAATATTATTATTATAATTAAATTAAGTATGTTAAGCTAAATCTTAATCTAAATTAACCAGGAAGTCCAATGACAATAAAAACCAATTTAATAATAATAAATATATTTTAAGAGTTAAGAATATACCTTTTTCGACAGCCTTGACGACTTTTTTAGAACAAAAAATAATTCAATCAACCGCAAACATTCAAATTTGTTAGCTGAATCCTCTGCCGAAATACCAGGCGCATAGAAATCACACAAGGTTGCTCGCCGCATTTCGAATATATTTTAACATTACAAAAAATTGTTGCATTCATTTAGTTGCAATAAAAAAATTAGAAAGCTTTGTAAACATTTTCAATGCAACTATCTGCTAAACATTTCTGCGCACTTAGTATTTTGGCAGACAACTAAACGTTCAAAAATTCGATTTTGATTACAGTACAGTATATAAAAGACAGATATTTCACATTCATAGACCAATAAGTTGGTCTCAAGCTCAATCGTCTAAGAAATGTCAGATCATTTAACTATCATCTGGCCAAGGTAGTTGCCGTTGCCATAAGTAAACTTGGCCAGCAGCGCGTAGCCGACAACGTTGGTGGCCAACAGCCGACTGCCGGCATTTGTGCGGCTGAAGTGGCCTTTTATGTGGCCGAGGAGAGCCTTAAGGACGACCAGGACAAAGCTCCCAAGCAGCCAGCTCTTATACGTGTACAAATACTGGGAACAGTTGTGTGATATGCTCGTTGCATATGTTTTATACAATTGTCTAGTTGTATTATTCTACTAGATTTCAAACGTAAATCCTATATGGATAGTGTTAAATATATGATATAGTAAATATATATACAGTGTGATACTTTTTTTTATATTATAGTATAACAATAAACTGATTTCATATTTAAGCATTATTTTGAATTCCTTTCCTTTTCTTAGACATCTTTCAGTTATACATACTTTAGGCCGAGTTTTATCCTGACAGATTTTAAAAGAAGCATGGCAAGCAATTATCATTATAAGATTTTAGGGATAATGTATGTTCAAGTATTGCAGAGAAGTAGGAAGCTCAAGAAACTAGCTATTTAAAGTTTGATTTTTATATCCTTTTTCAAATTTCCAAATGTACAACCTTATCCAGAATTGGCAAAGGTTTAAACTCTTTTTAGTAAACCAAATATATAGTACAGATAATAAGTTCCTGATAAGTTGGAACGGTTGGAAATGCTACAAACTATTCTCCCAAAAGTCTAAAACAAATATGTATACAGATAATAAGTTCCTGATAAGTTGGAACGGTTGGGAATGCTATAAACTAAATACTTAAGTTTAGGATTGTTTGCAGTCCTAAAAACATCAAGATCCTTTGAGTATTTGGCATGATATACTGACTCTATTGTTTCCGGATCCTTTTTCAAACGGTGTTGAACAAATCTTCCAGCTTATTTATTCATTTTTTTATTTAAAAACCAATCATATACCTAAAACTATATGATTAGTGTGTATCAGCAATGGCTGCAAGCGTCTTCAGCTGGAAACTTTCAAGTTATTGAATCCTTGATGGCTCCAATATCCTTCTGTGTTCATTGATACATTTTTCATATAAAAAAGTGTTGATTATTTGATCAGGTGTACTCGCAGATGACATATTAATTCTAATTGAATTTCTGTTTCAGTTAATTTTAAAGCAAATTGTTTTTTACGTTAAAGTCTCTATTTTGAACTGAAGGCCTCGATGCTAGCGTTTTTTTCTTATTATTAATTAATTAGTTAATTTTAATAAATACTTATAAAAATTGAAATATTTATTTTTCTTTATTTTAATAGCTGGGTAATAAATATCTATATTAGGGTGCATCAGCTTTATTCAAAAAAATGGTTTCTTGGTGAAAACATCTTAGAATTGACCGTAGATTATGAATATGGGCAAATCGATGCACCCCAATCTATATATATTTAATATCTGTTAGTTGCTTAATAATTTTTGTGTAGAGTTTTGAAAATTAGCTTGAACTTGAATTTGAACTCAATCTCTGCGCAGATTTACCAAAATTGTTGAGCAACAGGCTTATTCAAATTTGGGAGAGAGTGTTGAAAATGAGTTTGAAAAATATTGAATGCCACTTACCGAGGGCTTGAACTTCAAAATATTCGATGCAAACACCTAAAGAAACAAATATATACACACCTCTTTTCTCTGAAGTGACGAATATAAAGGATTAAGATAAGTGGTTTTGCCTTAGTTTACATTATTCAATGAAAGAACATTGTATTATCCTATATAAAGCGAAACTTTGAGTTGTGTTTGAGGCAAGCATCAAAGTCTATATCAGGGGTGCCCAAACGCTGGTTATGGAAGAGCAAACTTCAATACATATGCAAGAAAACACTAACACATCTAAGGCAAACAATTTTTTTCATTTTATTGTGTGCACCGAAAAAAAAGTAGATACAATTTCTATTATTTCTTTGCAAATATTGCATTTGCATTTCACACCTAAAAATGTTTTCCAAAAAAAGTACTTCGTCCAGCTATTCATCTTTTCACCACCACTATTTTATTATAACTATTATTTAAATGCAAATAATGCATTTAAAATGGTTTGCAGAAAAATATCGTGTCTAGCATTCAATCAAATATAATTTTTTTAAAGTGCAGGCCTCAACGAAGAGCAACAACAAAATTACACCGAAATTCAGTAGCGCAACAACAAAGTAATGAAGTGTTGTTGCTTTGATCATGAGCCCAGCCAGCGAAAAGAGATAAGAAAGGGAACACGCAATATTGTTTTTGTATTATGCATTGGTTTATGACTAGAGCCGTGCATGTATACGCGCATTGCTGCCTATGCTAAGAGCAATTACAATAACAAAATGAGCCAGATGAGCAATGGGCTGGGCACCCCTGGTCTATATAGTACATTTGGAACTACATTGATAATGTTCTCCGCTTGTTGATCTCTGACAAATTGCGACATCATTTTCAACTTATTGTCCTTTGACCTCGCACTTTGCTCAGCTTCTGTGGGCTTCCTGTTCTTTCAATATTTGCAGTACATTTTTAATTTGCTTTACTTGGCACAAGAATGAATAAGTTCGCCTCACATATATGCTATATATAGACGTATAAGTATGTATGTTATATGTATGCGATTTATTTTTGTTTTTGTTGTTGTTTTTTTGTTGCTATTTTTAAGATTTCCTTTTTATTTATACGGTTTGTCTTGGCTTTGGGTACGTTGCGCTTTATTTGAGTTACGTGACCCTGTGCCATTGAGCGCAAAATTTCTTGCGACATGAACATGAAACTCCATTCGGCGGTTCCACACACACACACACTGGCACACACTCGCACACACCCCACCCACAAAACCTCTTGGCCAGCATGTAACGTGTGTGTCTTTCTGTCTGTCTCTGTTTTCGACTGTTTGCTGGTGGGTCGTCCAACTGAAGGAGCGCTGGCTCCTCCTGGCAGCTCCTGGTAGCTTCTGGCTGCTTCGGGCAGGTCCTGGCATGTCGTCGTGCGAGCTTGTTAAGTTCATTAAGGTTGAATAATAACAACAGTAACTACATTTTAAAGGAGTTGTCAGAGAGAGACAGAGAGAGAGAGAGAGAGAGTGCCTTGTGCGACGTTGCGTTCCCCTTTTCCTCTTTTCTGTTTTCCCTTTCCGTTTGCCCCTGCCACAGTCATGTGCTTGTCATGCCTTATGGCTTTATGTGTGTCTGTGTGTGTGTGTGTGTAAAGGTACTACGACTTCATCTTGCTCATGTTTCGTGTTCGTTTGCTACTCTTTGGGTTAGTCCATGTTGTTAACTCCTCTTATTACAACTTATTTTACTTATGCGCTCTGCTTGTTTGTCAACAACAACAACAACAACAAGAACAATAAATGCGGCAAGGCCTTTTGTTTTGCGGCATTTTGGACGACTTAAAGTTGCATTTACATTGAAGTCACAGACAGTCTCCGAAACTCTTCTGCTCTGTCCAAACACACACACACACACACACAACATACATATTTGGGCTAATCCTTGGCTGAAACACCTCCCACCTGCCTTCCCCGCCTTGGCTGCTTCCGCTTGTACGCTGCGGGCGCAGCACAAACATCTTCAGTCAGCCACAGCCAGAGGAGAGCCAGGCAAGCCACGGACAACATGTGAAGGCTAATAAAAAAAAGGAGCAAAAAGCGAGAAGAAGGAACAAAAAATTGAGAAAAAATAGCGAAAATAATCAAGTTTCCGACAAACATCAACACGACGCCAAGATAAAAACCTTCAGGATGCGCCAACGCCAACGCCAACGCCAACGCCAACGCTGGCGTCGCTGCCAGTGCAGACAAGATAAGACACATCAGGAGCAGCTGAAGCTGAGGCTGAAGCTGAAGCTGAAGCTGGAACAGGAACAGGACCAGAAGCTGGCCCAGGAGCAGCCTCTGGTCTATTTCTATAACTGTATGTGGTTGCATTTTATACCCCATAAGTACAAAACTGTCTAAGAAGGGTATTCAAAGCGACTAACTATTAATATGATAATAATATAATAAGTTCCTCAACATAAGCCTCTCTGAACTCAGAGACTATAAGAGCTAGCGCTATGAAATTTGGTACATAGCTTCTCAAATACTATTCACAGCTAAAAGATTTTTAAAATGTATAATAACCATGCGCGTTTTCAAGAAATTCATTAAAATCTAAAAGGAATAAGGTTACAGGGGGGCCGGGTTCTGTTGTGTTTTTTTTTTTTTTTTTTTTTTTTTTTTTTTTTTTTTTATATTATTTATTTTTTTTTTCTTTTTTTTTTTTTTTTCTTTTTTCTTTTTTTTTTTTTTTTTTTTTTTTTTTGTTTGTTTTTTTTTTTTTTTTTTTTTTTTTTTTTTTTTTTTTTTTTTTTTTTTTTTTTTTTTTTTTTTTTTTTTTTTTTTTTTTTTTTTTTTTTTTTTTTTTTTTTTTATTTTTTTTTTTTTTTTTTTTTTTTTTTTTTTTTTTTATTTTTTCTTTTTGGGGGGGGTTGGTCCCTTGGTGTGGTTCGGGGTCCGGCGGCCAAAACCTCCCCCGGGTGGTTGTGGTTTTTGTTTTTTTTGTTATTTTTTTTTGGCTTTTCTTTTTTTTTAAATTTATTTTTTTAATTTGTTTCATATTTTAGGCGCAGCATTGTTTGTCAGCCAAATAAATAAATAAATAAAAAATATTTCCCATTTTATCACAAAACGCTTAGATCGAATAAGTAACTAGAAAAAAAGCTACAAGAATGAAATAAAATACTTTGTGTATATCAATAGACTTGTGCACAGGGCATCTCCCAGTCGAGCACGTCCAATTGCCACAAAAGCTGTAATAGCTAGATTTTGTTTTTTAGCTATTTTTGGCGGCGCTTTGGCACTAGTTTGGCTGCTGCTCTGCTTTCGATTTAGCTGCCGCTCGGCGGGCTTTCAGTTCTGTGTTTGCTTTGAAAAGTATATTGGATTGCCTTCATCTACCCAAGGTACTCCCCCCTGGCTGGCGCCAACCCCTGTGCCGGCCGAGCTCTCCCAACGTTTGCAGTTGCCGCATTTGCTTCGGGCTCTGTACTGAAGCTGACGTCTTTGGGCTTTTGCTTTGTTTTAATTTTTCAAACGGCAATTGCAGAAAACAATCTCGGTACCACTGAAAGATGAGAGCAATCGACTCTCGAGATACGAGATACTCTGGGCCAAAGTGAATGCAATCAAACTGATGCATTTATCGCACATATGATCCAAGCAACACTATAAGCAACATGCTATTGGGTATATATCCTAGAAGAGAGTGGGATATGGCACTCAAAGAAGATAGAAGTTTATTGTTCAGTTACCTTTCAATTATTAAGTTGTTTCTTGTATACTTCTTAGAACTATTCGCTAAAGGCTCCATTTCATGACTATGAATTAAACGATTGAGTTCTTAGGGTACTTTTTTCTAAATAAAAGTTGTCAAAAACAGTAAGTCAGGGTGATCTGGTATTATCAAGAAAATTCGAGTTCCAGGATTGATTTGTCTACGAAACAACGACTGCTTTCAAAAGACATAAAGCCAATATGAATGAAAGGATCTTAAATATCTTTGAATACCATTCCATACTTTGTCAAAGAATTCTGATAAAAAATAGCTTGGCTTTATTTTGGTTTTTATTTTTCAATAAAATATTATTGGAATGAAATTAATTAATGATTTTTTTCATATATAAAAATATTTTTTTTTGTTTAAATTTCCAATGACTTTTTAATTCATGGCTGATTGAGAGAAAATATTCTATATATTCAAGACCCAGAGAATTTGTATACTTAATTTCAACTCTTTAACTTCAAAAGGTCTTTAGTTAAAAGCAATGAGAAGTACCTACATATATATATATATATTTAGATTGACTGAGCTTTAATTAAATTAAAAATATTTATATTAAGTTGCGCTCTTTAAACTCTCTGTTTTAGAACTGATCTGATTAATATCCAAAATAATCATTGATACTTCAGAAATGTTTTGCTTTCAGTCAAACTTTGTTAACCCATTAAGGCACTCTCTCTCCCACTCCCACTTCCACTCCGACTCCCACACTCATCGTCTCTTTCACTGTCTGTGCTTTTTTAGTTTTACATTGGTATTTTGCCAAAGCAAAGAGCAAAAGGTCAGGGCAAATATTTTTGTTTTGGACAGTTGATGGAAATTTTGAAAAGTGTTGTCCAACTCGGACGCCGCTGGCCGCAAACAAAGCCACTTCGAATGTTAAACAAAATTATAACTGAATTCATATAAAAAGGTTAGTTGCCTATACACATGCATACATACACACCCACACACATACACACATACACACACACACACACATACAGGGAGCAGGGGCAAACAAAGGAAAAAAGTGTTGCATACATCGAGGCGCTGTTTGAATTTCTGCTGAAGTTAACATTTTTATAATTCCATTAAGCGGCTGCTCGTGTGTGCTCATACATGTAAGTGTGTGTGTCTGTGTGTGTGTGAGTGTGGGTGTGTGTGCGTAACACGAAGCTGCCCATGTCGCACTGACAACAACAACAACAACAACAGCAATAGCAGCAAGGAGGTGTAGCGGTAGGAGGCTCTGGTAACCAAACGGTTCCACAAAGTTGGGGCCAAAACTTTTTGCATTCATAAATCATTTCTCGCTCTCCAGAAACCCCAGGCTCAAGCCCACAACCCCCAACCCCCAGCCCACAGCTCACAGCCCAGCTGCCTCAGTTGGCGTTTCACTTTTAAAGGTGGAAAAATACTTTTCGCTGAATTTGTAGAATTTCTCAGGGCGCACACATTGCGAAAGGTAGTTGATGCCACAGTGAATTCGAGTGGCTGCCAAAGGGGTTGAACGGGCGTGAGGCTTTGGCCTCTCTTATGTTTCACATGCCCCACACACACACACACGCACACACGCACACAGTTGACTGTGCCTAGGCCAAGTTGCAACTTGTTGCCTACGCCTTGGGTTACGGCTTACACACACCAAGTCGCATTTTGCCGCTGTCCTGGCATATCCTTGTCATCCTTTTAATTTATGCACCGAATGGAGCCAGCCAATCCCAACTTGAACTTTGGCCTAAACTTGCCATACCTGCTCAGCGGGAGGGGGGCGGCGAGGTAGTTAGGTAGGTAGCAGTTTCCAACAGATAGTTGATAGTTGACTTATGGCCATATCATTCGTTTGCCTTACCTTTTATTCTCGTTGCCCCATTTCCCCATTTCCCCCTTTGCTTTTGTTTGCTCTTGCAGCCGCTGAAGCATGTGGCATACAATTTAATTGTGGTCCTGAGTCGAACCATCTGATACGGCCCCAAGATGCTTATAGATGCTCCCATTTGTGGCAGTGCATATACGATAAGATATATTGACATAAAGGAGCAGGGAAAACTATGTATGTTTAGCAGAGGTCCTTCAAGTATGGGCTTGTTGGAATCTTTAATTTAAATGCACCCATTCAAATAGTTAAGTTAGTTCCTTAATAACATTCTGGAAACTTAAGGAACAGCTTCTAAACTTGCAGGTATTTACAACAAAAGTAGCTTTTATATGCGTATTTGTGATTATATTTGATTCCAAACGACAGTTAGGTTTATAAAAGTCGAGTAGAGTACACGATGAGAGGTCTATGCAGACTTATCCCAGTAGACTCTTACTTCTAAATCTTCCGACTTTAGCTAACCGTAGAATAATTCTTGGTGTGGTTTTTATACATAAGTTGATTAGTGGCGACATAGATTCTCCTTTTCTTTTAAGTCGTCTTAATTTCACTGTCCCTTGTAGACCTACTAGAAACTATATTCCCTTATCTCTTCCTACATGCACTACTGATTATGCTTTACACAATCCTTTTCGTGTTCTATGCACACAGTATAATTCTGTTTTTCATGTTTTCTCCTCTGAACTCTATCTTCCCTCTATTAAACTTTCTCTTCTAAATCACCTACGGGTAATCTCTGGCCGATCCCAGCTGTGAGCAGGGGCACAGTTTGCCGGCGTGGCAAATAATATTCCCCCATCGGGTCGGAGATTGCCCACTCTATTTCCTATTTCCTACTCTACAACTATTATATTCTTTCCCATCCCTTCCTTTTCTAGGTCCTTCCCTCCTTAATGTAATCTCTAACCAACTTCGCTGTGAGTTGGGGCACAGCTTGCCGGACTGGCTACTGAAACTTCCCCCACCGGGTTGGAGATTTCATTCCTATTGTCTTTCTTTATTCTTCTAGTCTTATGCCTTAATTAACCCTAAGTTCTATAAGTTTTTCCTTTATATAACTAACTCTTTACTATCTTTCTATGGACTCTAATAACTCCACCGGATATTCTTTGCTGTGAATAGGGGCATAGCTAGCCGGACTGGCAAATAAACTTCCCCCAACGTGCTGGTGTCGTTATTAGTTTTCAATTGTAATTTCGTGTATTTTTTTCGTATATCTATGTATTATATTATACTTTTTGGTTCGAGGCAGCACTGTTTTGCCTTCGTTAATAAATAAAATAAAATAAAATAAAATAAAATAAAAAAATAAAAATTATGCACCTTATGCATGTGTTATGCATTTACTATTCATAATATCGAGCATTGACTTACTAATCATAAAACATTGCCCCCCCCCCCCCCCCCCCCCCCCCCCCCCCTTCCCCCCCCCCCTCCCCCCCCCCCCCCCCCCCCCCCCCCCCCCCCCCTTTTTTTTTTATTTTCCCCTTCCTCCCTTTCCTTTCCCTTTTTTTTTTTTTTCCCCCCCCCCCCCCCCTTTCTTTCTCCCCTTTTCTCCCCCCCTTTTTCCTCCCCCCTTCCATAAGAAAAAAACATAATTACAACTGGATAATTATTGAGTTGCCTCTATGTTCAATTTATGTACAAGAATTCATAGATTTTGCGGTATCTATATATATATAAAACTCTTAAGCTTGACTGATTACAAATCAGACTTTCTTAAAGTAGCTTTCTCATATGGCACTCTAAAATAATTAGGGGACAGTTCTGTCCAAAAAGGCAGAGTTTCGAGCAATATTGTTGTATGAAAATAGAGCACTACACATTCCATAATTTGATAACAGTCTCAACAATTTAGGAAAGTTAACCGTCAAGGTCGAAAACTTGGTGGAAAAGTCTGGTATTTGTAATTTTTAATTTTCATAAAATTTGCTTCAGGCAGTGCTTACCCATCTTGGAAAATCCATCCACACGGGCGGAAAATTGTTGTGTGAAACTTGAAACCTGAAAGAGTCTTACCCGATAATGGAAAGTTTCAATTTGAAAGCACTTTGCTTGAGAAAAAAAGAAGTACCAATTGAATTTTAAGGTCTGTTTTCTTATAGAGCTGAGGAAATCTATATAAAATTCAACGAAAATTCCGACAAAGGCGATAAATTTCAAGTCTAAAGTAATTAAAATTAAAATTTTTTAAAAAATATATTGACATTTAGAAGCACTCAACAAATAGGTAGAAATATGCATTAAAGTAAGCAGCTTATTGGTAAAATAACAAGTCAAACAAATCTGAGCAAAGTGTTTACAATATCAACAGTTTTTCAACTCGTGTAATCAATCAGTGCCAATTATGTGCACTCTGAGCAAGTTATGCTATTGTTGCCAGTATTCAGCGCAAGTTGCTGTTTGCTGGTTGCAAGTTGCAAGTAAATGCCGCAGATTACAGAGCCGCAGCAACCGCAGTAGCCGCAGCGGCAACAACAACGAGTTGCATGCCTCACGCGTCTCGTATTCTATGATGTCCATCACATACTCATATGTAGAGTCACAGGACCAAGAGCGAACCCGAGCCCGCACCCGAACCCAACTTCAGCCGTGGCTGAATAATAAGTATAACAGGGCTTTCCCCAAAGGGCCAATCTACTTGTAATACCCTGTAATTAAAAACGTGCGCGGGTAACGCTGGCAGTCACAATTTTGATATATGAGCACAAAATCCACTTAGGCTTAAACAAAATTAAGTAATTACAGTTTGTTAACAGCTGTTAAGTGGTTAACAGCACATGGTGAGCTGTTATTAACATAAGCAGCAAAACTTCTTAACATTGATGTGACCTGGAATATCTTGGAGACAAATTTACTTAAACTGTGCAATACAGCTTGGAAAGATAAGTCTCAAATGGATTAATGGATATACAACTTTAGACAACAATATAACATTCAGCTTTTAATAATTATACATTAGTTAAACACTTACATTCTCTTCTGTGGCACATTGGTGTTGCACGGATGAGAAAGTAAAAAATAAACAAAAATAACCCTCCCGTGGCTTATGTTCCTTTGTATCGAGTCTGAAGAATTTAGAAACCAATCTAACAAAAACCTTCTCTCACTCATTTGACCTGAAGGCTCTTTTCGTCTATGGTGACGGGTGAAAATAGATTTTTCAAGTTTCATGCAACAGTTTTTGCCCCTTGGGGTAGATTTTCCAAAGTTGCCCGTTGATCACAATTTAAGCTGATTTTATTTATAGTTATTGTTATACATGTGTAATATATGTTTGAAATTATTGATGTAATTTGTTCTATATAGTATGTTATTGACGCAAAAACTAGATGAATAGAGTCCTTGAAGCAAACTCTACATTGTCTTTAAATTTGAGCGCAATCGGCGCAGAACTTTTCAAATGATTTTGATGTTTGGGGATACGAACATAACATTTTTATAAACTATTATATATTATTAATTTTAAGGTGATCAATTGATTCGATGATTGTTCAAAATAATACTAACTAATAGTACCCAACTATACAAACTAGTTTTTCAGTCGTATCTTTTTGTTGGATAACAATATAATTTAGAAACAATCGATTGAATATTAAGTAATTGAAAGAAGAGCTTTTTGGCTTTTAAGGATATCTAGATTATACACAGAATCAAATCTTCATTATGTTTTATACAAGTTGAGGAAATTAATATAATAGGATAATTTATTAAATTTGTATTTGTATTCAAATTTGCCTATTGCTATCTTACTATTAGAACAACGTGATTAAATTGTTTAAGTATACAAAGAAAACCTAATCTAATTTTTAACATAAGGAAAAGTTAGCTTACATTATAGCTAGAATGGAAAATGTAGGGAAATGTTACATAATTCAATAGGATGAAAAATTAAGTTATTTAAAAACAACTTGTTTGTTTGCATCTCAAATAAATTGAGCAATTGTGAGTTTTAGAAATTGTCCCTGGAGAACAAGGTCCGAATATACAAATGCATCTTAGCTCCTAGTCTATTCTATGCCATACAGGTGTCAAGACGCATCTGAATAAGATCCGTGTGCTACAAGCTAAGACTCTGAGGATGATCTCTGGGTCTCCATGGTACATAAGGACATGCAATATTGAGCGCGACCTTAAGGTGCCCAAAATAGGAGACAGAATCCAAGCGATTGCCCAAAAATACACGGAGAGGCTAGGAGCTCAGCCAAACAGTCTAGCTAGACGCCTAAATACTGCCTGCCACCGTAGAAGAGTAAGGAGGAGACTCAAGCGATCCCACCCTCAAGACCTCCTGAACCGGGTCTTGACATGATGATCTCCTGCCAAAATTTAGACGATCTCCCCAGTATCATCCCTTAACTTCCTCTTTAAAAGTTATATTTATTTCATTTTTATGTTCTGTCATAAATAATTTTGTAATTTCTAGTTTAATTTCTAAAATCTTTAGTTGCCTTTAAGGTAGCAGAAAACTCATCCTTTAGAAAAAAAAAAAAAAAAAAAAAAAAAATTGTGAGTTTTATTATATTTTAAATGATTTGATCAAAATTGGATAACTATAGCATATAGCTGCCGAAAGTACGATCGTTTGGAAATTTAGTTATTTTCCAGCCAGTTGGGCTATAGGGTATATCAGTAGTCGCACTATGCTTGTTGTTTGCTCGCTGCTGCGGTTGCAGTTGCGCCTTGGGAGCGCTAAAGGGGGCAGCAAACGGGTAGAGGCTGGGCCAGAGCGAGGGGCAGGGCGAGCAGCGGGGATCGCAGTTTTTATTTATCTTTGCGTTTTGGGATTGGGCTCAAACTGGCAACTGCAACAGAAGCATTTGTAGCGAGTGGCCGCCGTAGTATCTCTGTGGCATGTTACCTACCCCTGCCCCACTGCCAACTGCCCAGTGCCCAGTGCCCAATGCCCACTGTTTGTACTCCCCCCTCCGCCGAGCAGTCCAAGCTGCAGTGCTTCAGTGCGCATAAAAATTAAAAATTTCATTAAATTCACAAAAATGCTTCAAGTGGAAAAATGTAATATCCTTTGGGCACAAAGGATGTGCATATAAATGCAAATGCGCCGCCCCGACGCCCGACGCAAAACGATATGTTGTCGATGCTGGGCGAGAGTCGGAGCCACATGCATGAATGCACACACTCGCACACACACACACACACACACTCGCGCACACACAGAGATATGTGTGTGCTTGTGGTTACGTAATTAATGCGCGCATTTGATAAACAAAAGGCAGCTAGAGCTATTTCAAAACTGGCCTGGAGTGGCTTTTTGATCTGGCACTGTTAATAATTTGTTTCCTAAAATGTCAAGTGATTCATATTTGATACACAGAGTAAAACTGACGCTGAAGTCCTCGCTAGTCACAAAATGTTGCTAAATTAATAGTTTTCGCTGGCGCCTAAAAGTATGCAGCGCAAAATAAAGTCACCAAAAGTTTTTTATTGGTTCTTCTCCCTCTCCTCACCCACTCACCCACTAAGCCCACAAATTCAAATGCAATTGCATCGCATGCATGTGTGTGTGTGTGTAGAACTTCCCTCTAGTTCTGCTGGTATGGATACGTATTTTTCCAAGCTGAATTCATGGCTTACCATTCACGTACGCATTACTTCGACAAGCGACGTTGCATTACCATTCACCTATGAATTCATAGCTGAATGGTAATGCATGAATTCACGTATAAAACTAGCCAACCCCATCCCCCCCCCCCCCCCCCCCCCCCCCCACCGCCCCCGCCCCACACCCCACCCTTCCCCCCCCCCCCCCCCCAACCCCCCTTTTCCCCTCTTTCTCAAACTTTAAGCAGCTATCCCTCTAGTTCTGCTGGTATGGATACGTATTTTTCCGAGCTGAATTCATGGCTTACCATTCACGTACGCATTACTTCGACAAGCGACGTTGCATTACCATTCACCTATGAATTCATAGCTGAATGGTAATGCATGAATTCCTTTATGAAACTAGCCAAGTTGCTTGCAAAGTGTCACCCATGAATTCGTGGCATATGCCATTTAACAGCTGGGAAGTTCACGTGTTGAACTACCGCAGGAATGCACTCAGAGTTCTATAGATTACACTATCAGCTACGAATATCATGCTTCTGAATGGTAAGGGTGATCTTACTTTTGAATGCTAATGTGTGATATTCATCTATAGACCATGGTATATTGTTGTAGGGTAGCTAAGGTCGACCGCCAATTTGATCTATTTCATATTCTGCATTCTATGTTCTAATATCTGTAAGCTGTATTCTATACGGTAATGAGTGGTCTCTTACCCATTCACTCATGAATCCACCCATGTATTCACGTGTAAACTGGGTTACTAGTGGGGTACGTGCTGTGCAAATGAATGTAACAGGCATGTAAGGAGACTATCTCTCTAGTTCATACTAAAGTATGATACGTATTCTTCGATCAGAATCAAAATAAAGTATTGTTTGGCCATGTCTGTCCGTCTGTATGAACGCGTCGATCTCCAGCAACTATAAAAGCTATAGACACCAAATTTGCAATGTAGGTTCCTGTATACCATACGTAGATCAAGTTTGTTTCCGATTCAAATAGCTTTCCCCGTTCCCCCGCAATTCGATCAAAACGTTTTACAGCCACACTTTTAAAGATATAGCCCTAAAATTTGGGATGTATGTAAGGTTGGATATATATTAACCAACCCTTTATTATGTTTAATGGTATGATTATTTGATAAATACAGTGTACAATAATAAGTTTGAATAACTGCTCTGCTTTCGACTGACGACGACCTCCGAATTATCACCGACGAACGAACTGCTTCTGCTGACAATCAACTCCGACTGCTTTTCCAACTGCTTATCGATACTTCTGCTGATATCGACTTCCACCACCACTGATACTCGATAACTTCGCCCTTTCTCATACACCCGTTTACATGTATTATGCCAAAGTGACTCAATATACTGCCCAAACTTCAAGTTGGTCGGATAATAAACACGGAAGTTATTCAGGAAAGAAGATTCAGTGATGCAGAGCTAGGGGAAGAAGAAGCACAGCCACCAGTTAAAATGCCTCGGAGTCCTTCGTAATTTTTAGTCTACTTTGTTTATTTGCATTGGAATAGATGGAAGTAGAGTTCCTTTTCAAATTTGATTCAACTTGTTAATTTGAATTGGAATAATGGATTCCCTTCCTAATTTTGGTTTGGAATGGAAGGAAGTGGAGCTCCTTCACAATTTTGAGCTAGTTCGTTACTTTGAATTAGTAAATCTAGTTCGTTACAATTTATTGGACGACGCTCCTGTCCACCCTACGAACTTCAATTGGCATTCCTGCATTGCATCCTGGCACGGGCTTATCTACAAAAGCGATGCGCTTGTTTGGCATTATATAATTAAATGCCTATCTATAGCTCGCCATCCTTGCAATCGCCATTAATCGAATTGAGGACGAGTGGTCCGCCGTTGTGCCAGTTGCAAGTTGCTGGCTACCAGTCGAGTCCAGCAGTTCACATTGTTAGCTTGCCAGAGACTTTGGAATGCCGCAATCGTTGCTCCTGTGGCTGTTGTTGCTCCAGCTGTGTCCTGCGTGGGGAGCACTGCAAGCTCCGACCGTGTATCGTCCGCCGGAACTGATCAAGGCTGCGTTGCATGTCCTGGAGCACTATGTGAGTCCGCGCTGCAATGAGCTGGCCCTTATGGAGCTGTCCGACTGGAATAGAGAAAATATACATAAGGATTTCCATCACAAGGCCACAAGGACGTACCTGCTGTGGCAGCTGGGCATACGTATGACGCTGCAGCTGATGCAGGACACGACTATTGAGCAGCCACGTGATCATATACTGTTTGTGGTAGACTCGCCAAGTGCATTTCAAGGACTACGCTTTCACTTTGCCGAGACCCTGTTCGACAGGGAGTTCAACTTTCTGATACTCCTTACCTGGCGCCCAGACACGGAGCATGCGCTGCTGGAGGCGATGCGAGACATCTTTGAGACCTGCCTGCGCTTCAGTGTGCTGAATGCTCTGATCCTGGTGATGCCAGCGGATGCCAACGTGGTGCTCTTCTATGGCTACAGACTGTACGGGCCGGACTGCCGGCAGTCGGTGACGCCGCAGCTGCTGAATAGCTACAAGGATGGACAGCTGCTGGAGGATCGTCCGCTCTTCAGGCGTTCCCTGGACAGCCTCTTTGGCTGTCCGCTCAATGTGAGCTGGTATCCACTGCCGCCATTCGTCATGTTCAATGGCGATCCACAGGATGCGGGGCAACTGGAGCAGGAGTGGCGCCTCAGCGGCGTCGATGGTCAGCTGCTCCATCTGCTGGCCGATATCTTTGACTTTCGCATACGCCTGCTACCGGTGTGCGAGAAGAAGATCCTGAACAGGACCACCAACAATTGCTACGAGCAGCTGGCGGCTGGCAACTCCTCGGTGGCCATTGGAGCGTTGAGTGCCTCCCATTTGCATCGGTATCGCTTCTCCACCACCTGCGCCTACCATCAGAGTGCCCTGGTGTTTGTTGTCCGCGTGGAGCACATCATGGGCGCCGTTAATCAGCTTGTCCAGCCCTTCTGTTGCAGCGTCTGGTTGGCATTGATACTCAGCTGCCTGCTGGCCATGCTGCTGCAGTGGGTCTGGCAGCGTGGCAGCTTCGATACGGTCGCGGGGTTCTTGCATGTGCACACCACGCTCTTGGGTAATCCGCTTGTGTCGTGGGTCCTGCCCCACCGCACTCCCTGTCGCTGCTACCTGGCCACCTGGCTGCTGCTGGCTCTGGTGCAGCGGGCCGCCTACCAGGGCAAGCTGTTCGATGTGTTCCGGCTGCCCTACCATCCGCCGGTGCCGGAGCAGATTGCCCAGCTCCTCAACGCCCCCTATTTGTTTCTGGCCTCCGAGTATGTCGATTTCTTTCCAGAGAATCTCACGGTACTCCATCAGTCCAGTTATATGCAGCGCTTTGAGGTGCTGCGGTCATCCGATCCCAGCGCCCGACTCACTACCAGCGCCCTGCTGGGCAATCTGGACCACTACAATCACGTGCACGGACATACCACCGGCCTAACCCAAGTGCGGGAGCACATCTATCTGTACCAGCTCGTCATGTATCTGCGCCACCATTCCATACTCAAGTTCTCCTTCGATCGCAAGCTCAGACAGCTCCAGTCCTCGGGCATTGTCAGCTACATCAATCGGATCTGTGACGGTTCCGCCCTCAACGTGCGGAACACTCGCGTGCCTCACACGGTAGAGCCCATTCCGCTCGTGATGTTCTGTGGCCTCTACACCATCTGTTACCTAATGCTGTTGGCTGCACTAATCGTCTTTGTCCTGGAAGTCCTTAGCTTACACATTGCCTGGCTGAGGCGATTATTTGCTTGAGTTGAAGATTACTTGGATTCCCTGTTAAGCTTAGTCTTTAGAGCGTATACTTGGAGCAAACTCAATAACCTGGGATCCCATACCTTCAGCACCCTGGAGAGTCTATCAACACCGCTAAACCAACTCCTATGTTTCAAGTTTCCAAGTTTCCAATGTACGGTACCACTGAGGATCGCATGGTCTATGTGGGATCACCCCGTGAAGGATGGATGATCTGCAGTCCTAACCTAACTTAATATCTCTCCCTGTAGTTGCACCAAATATCCCTAAGTACTCAATAAACTCAATGCATCCCAGAAAGTGCATACTCAATGGGCATAGCTCGTCATATCCCAATTTAATTACAGCTCTAGAAGAATATTCCCCAGAAGAAGCTCTTAGCTCAGAGCTCCAACAGTCAACTAGCTGACATCGTTGAGAGCTATGGATCTAATTTGTAGATATGTCTCCTCCTGTACCTAAAGGAAACCTTCTCGAAGAGCCTTATCCTTGACCTCTATTCTGTTTAGAAATTGCAGGAAATCTTTAAATCTTTACCAAAAGTCTCAGCAGACTTGTCTCGATTTCATACTTAGTTTTTAAGCCTAAACTAACCATTTACCGACAGAAATTGGCAATTAAACCTCCTTGGCTAAGAAAGTGATAAGGATTTTAGGTTAAGGAAGCTAGAATTGCTCTCTAAAGAAAGGCTTTGCATGTGTTAGCCCCTCCTATTTTCTGCTTCTACAGTTTAGTTATTGGATGCTCAGCTTCCCAGAAGAATACTCTCTTGGGAAGATCGAAGATTTTATACAGTGCTGACAAAACCATTAACCCTGAACATGATTTCCTATTATTTATTTGCTTGTCTGGTTCTGTATGTCGATGGTCCTTCCCCCTTCTGCAATAGTCCTGAGGCTGTCCTTGCAGTTGGCCTGTTAACACAGCTAGTTACGGGGGTTGCTTGAAATGCTAATCCAAATACCTGAGACTTATTTCATTCAGATTTCCATTATGACACTGCCTCGAGTATTTGTTCTACGGTTGTTGCGGTGTGGTAGGGTAGGGTAGGGGTAGGGGTAGGGTGGTCTTGTCCTCGTTAACCAACAGAACAAAAAAGGCCAACAAAACAAGGCAAGAACACAGGTCGGACACATAACGAACTCATTAGCCTACATGGCCGCATTTTCCGCCTACACATGTGGGGCATGCAGCATGTGGCACACAAATGCGGCCGACTTTGACTACAGCTCAAGGCCCCTAAACTGTGGCAGGGACTCTGGCCGGGTGTCGAGTGCCTTGTGCCTGGTGCTTGGTGCCTGCTGCCTGCTGCCTGGTGCATGCAGCTTGTTGCAATGTTGCCTCGTATTTTGTTTGCTTAAATGCCGGAAGTGTTGCGGGTCACAGCAGGCAGCAGTCAGTGGAACGATGACGAGCAACTGCCAACTGCCACCAAATGTGCTTGGCTGTTGCAAGCAACAAATGTTGTCAGCATGTTGCACACGTTGTACGATATCTGTTCCTGCCCCAGACTGTGGCACACTGATTCCCAGACATGTCTACCACTGACAGGCATTATGACTTTCAATCCCATTTGCAGTTTATAACAGAGCTTCATTCTATATAGTATTGTGTAGTGCTCGTATATATCTGTGACTTTCCGGCATGTTGGTTTTTAATTGTGTATCCAAACCAGATACCAGCATTAACAGGACATCTTTTACTGAGTACATATGATGCCGATTCTCCTTCGTTCCAAGGATACTCAATATTTGGTTTTATATTTATCGATAATCTGTCCCGTCTAGGAACAATCAATACATTTTGTTGTTAACTTACATTAATTTGTGTAGTTTTTGTCTATTAATCTCTGTGAGGTAATTGTTTATTGTTTATATGACAGTGTGTGTAGAGGATGTGTGTAGAATAGTGTTTAGGTGTTGGTAACTGCCCTAAGGGGTACATCCAAGGGGGGTAGTCTCCGGCCGATGTGGAAACTATTGTCTAGAAGGCTTATTACCAGGAGGTTTTTCTGACATTCTAGTCGTTTTATATGAGTGCTTGATTTGAGATTTCTTCCCTTACAGATGGAATGCCTGTGTGGGTTCTAATAATCAAGAAGTGCGAAGATCCGTTTTTGGAAACCCTTAAACAAAAACTCAATATTCGAACGATGGTCGCTATGACAACTACTCTGTCTAAATAATGTGCTCCGATTTGGATAAGATCAAAGCGAATTATAGAAAGTTGCATAAAACTCGCAATTGCTGAGTTTTTGTTAAATATCTGTAAAAACAAATAAAAAGTTGTTCATACCTAAAAACTCATTTTTAAATATATAGTTAGATGAAATATTTAACAGGCTCGACGTCAACAATTCAGGGTGAATATAGAAAGGTAGATATGAAAAGTATTGGAACTGTAAGGGTTAGAAACTTAGATAAAGGGATTAAGCTTTGGTGCGGACTTAGGATTTCAAATGGACCTGTTGATGACAGTAATTAGTTCAAGCCGGGATCGGACAGCAAGTGGGTCAGAGGTTAAGGCATCCGCCTTACAGACGGGAGCACTCGGGTTCGAATCTAGCCGACTACTACTCATATACGGACAAGTTTGGACAAAAATTTCTAACAATAAAGGTCACTGATGAGGATGCTTGGCAGCATCCGAAATAGCGCTATATGACCAGCCAATACTTTTCATATCTACCTTTCTATATTCACCCTGAATTGTTGACGTCGAGCCTGTTAAATATTTCATTTACAAAATTACACGTCGCTAAAATACACATTCTATATAGTTAGACGCTTACCAAATGTGGTCAGTCTGTATAAAACATATTGAAACTGCGATTCGGTGAGTTTGGATACAATAACATCATTAACATCAAAGAAGTTTGCCAATCAACGCAATTTTCGAGCGATCGTTCCTATGGTAGCTATATGATATAGTGGATAGATTTCGAAAAGATTCGATCAGCTTGTGCAAGCTATATTAAAACTACGATTTGGTGAGTTTGCTTGTCACAGCTTGAAAAACATAAGAGTTATTATACAAAAACATAATTGTCATCCGATCGTTCCTTTGGAAGCTATATGATATAGTGCGATCCTGCTGATTCCGACATTTGTACTGCCTGTAACCAAAAGAAGCTTCTGTGGCAAGTTGAACTACGAGAGTTCTTAAACCGAGAGACTATTGACTCAGCTATTGATGCTGATCAAGACTATATATACCTTATGAGGTCGAAAACGTCTCCTTTAATGCAAACAAAAGTTCTTCGACCTTAAAAAGAGGACTCTTAAGTATGTTTCATCCACAGGAAATCAACTGTTTAATGTTGTTGAGTGTACATAATTTCAATTGGAAAGAATGATGAACTGTTTACATCATTTCGAATGAGAACATTGCTGTCCTTTGAAATAAGGATAAAGACTAACATAAACTTGTTTCATCACTTCACATGCGGGGTAGGGAAACCTTGGAGGCAGTATAGATCCTATAGATACTTAATTGTATGATTTGACTGGGCTAAGAAGCTGGTATTGCGTCTGCCTATATACACCTGCCCCCCAACGCCGCCCCGTTCCATTGCCCCCCCTCCCCTCCCAAAGTGTCGGCAGCGTATGAGATTCCCACCAATGGGCACACACTTCAAACTCCAGGACATCAATGCGGCGTCAGAGCGTCTGATAAGCGCTGATAACAAAGGTAAACAAAGACGCCACATGCCGCACACAGTACCCCCGCACCCCGCTGGCCCAGTGCGAGACTTTGGCGGGAAACGCTGCAATTCGTCGGCTGTGGCAGTTGGCGAGGCGCATGCGTCATCCGAGCGTCCCTTGGCCGAGTCCTTCAGCCTCATCGGCTGGCCGCGTATAAGAGAAAAAGCTGGGAAATTTATATTGGTTGACATTTGAAATGTTCTGGCAGCTTTGAGATCGAATGGGCCAACATGAGATCGGCATTGCGAATAAATGCATGCCAAATGAGCCTGAATAACGTGGCCAAGAAGAGTTTGGCAATCGAAACGAGTTAAGCGAATTTGCAATTTCAATTAGCTTTGGCTTTGGCTTTGGGCCTTGGTAAACAGCGCTCAATTCTTCATTTGGGCCCTTTTAACACAGTCATGGTACACAAAGAAAAATAACGCATCGATTCAAAATGAAATACGGCCAGCTTACGTACAATTGCCATTTAACACACTCACTAAGCAAATCTAACGACAAATTGGCAAAATATCACCAAACTGAGGAATTTCTTTATAAAATGTCTATATATTGTTAAATCTATGTATATTTTACCATCCACCTCCCCGACCCACCGACCCTACGAATATCACTTACCCAAGTGCAAAATTTACAATAAGTCAGCGGCAACAAATCGAAGCCAAATTAGGAAAATAACACAAAATCTGTGCGAAACCAAGCCAAAATTGCCATTTAACACACTCACTAAGCAAATCTTACATATTCGAGCATTTCAGAAATAAACAAAATCCCAATTATTCCGGAGGGTTTTTAATTTTAATATTATCTTAGAGATTTTATTTTCCAATATTTAAAGTCTCCCCTGTGGTCAATTTATGAAAAAATTCACATAAAGAGTCGTCCACACATATTACGTAATCACAATTTTTTCCCTTTTTTTGATGCTCTTTCCCCATGTAATCAAGCGTAATCATTTGGCTGACCTCCCCCCGCTGATTACGTAATCATTCAAAATTAATTTTCGAAATTTGAAAACAAAATTGGTGAAAGAGGACTCTTAGATGGATTACGTAATCATATGCCAAGGACCCTCCCCCCCATGTATTAAGGATTCATATTAATTCATATTACGTAATCACAATTTTTTCCCTTTTTTGATGCTCTTTCCCCATGTAATCAAGCGTAATCATTTGGCTGACCTCCCCCCGCTGATTACGTAATCATTCAAAATTAATTTTCGAAATTTGAAAACAAAATTGGTGAAAGAAGACTCTTAGATGGATTTCGTAATCATATGCCAAGGACCCTCCCCCCCATGTAATCAATAGTAAGGAAAAAAGTTGTATTACTTGAGCAATAAATAAATTCAAGAAATAATGCTTAAAAGGTTATTTATTTAGGTATTACTTATAAGTAGACCTCGGATTTTTTAAAGGATTAAGATAGGTATATTCTGATAACACCAAAGTTCGTTTCATTGAAAATAGAGTTGAAAATGAAATGCATATTTTAATTTCTTTTGCATATTCCGAGGTCTACTTATAAGTTATAACCTTTATGTTCTCTGGTCGTGGATGTTTACTTCTAACTTTTCTTGACACATCAACTTCCATCTACAGTTATCTATAAAATGCATAAAACCATTGCGTGATAACTTTTTCTCAGTGTAGATACGACCTAGTAGATAAGACGTGGTTAATTGAATCCACAACAGTCTCATCTCAAGCTCAAACTGTATCAAGATCAATCTCACACGCGATCTCTGGCTGTTGACTTTGAGCCTGGTATAAAGATATAAAAGCAACTGACTGCAGCCAAAAGTCAACAGTTGTGAAGTTCTTGAGGGTTTCTTAATCGTATCTTAAGATGCAGCTCCAATTGATGTACTTTATTTGGCTGTTTGCCAGCGCTTGGACAGCTCAGCCTGGCAATTTCTATTTGCCACCTGAAACTGGCGAGGCGTCAACAACAACAACAACTTCAGCTTTAACTTTAGCAATAAATGCAAATTTATTGCCCCAACACAATCCAGAGCAACCCTTTGTGGCCTTCGAGGATCAACAGCTGTGGCAGCCACATCAGCAGCAGGAATACGCATTGGATTTGCCACTGGAAACCTACTGAACCACAGCCAAACCCGGCTTGGACTTTGAAAAAATATACAATTAATAAAATATATATAATATGTTGGGAGCAAAACATCGATGCATTGATTTAATTCGAATTTTGAAAGCGAATGCTCCCAAAGGTTATATAATTATAATCAAATCATCGGATCATATCTTTCTTCTATTTTGTCACGAAGTGTGTAACGCATTGTGCATTGAAGGAGACGTTTTCGACCTCGTAAAGTATATATATTCTTGATCAGCATCAATAGCTAAGTCAATAGTCTCTCGGCTTAAGAACTATCGTAGCTAAACTTGCCACAGAAGCTTCTTTTGGTTACAGGAAGTACAAATGTTGGAATCTGCACTATAACTTATAGCTTCCAAAGGAACGATCGGATGACAATTATGTTTTTGTATAGTAACTCTTATGTTTTTCAAGATATCCCAACCAAACTCACCAAATCGTAGTTTTGGTATAGCTTGTACAAGCTGGTCGAGTCTTTTTGAAATATCTCCAATATAACATATAGCTACCATAGGAACCATCGGATGAAAAATGAGTATTTGTAGCTTGTACAGATGTCTCACCCGAACACAGCAATTTCAAGTTTTGCGAGCATCAAACATTATATATTTTGCTTAAGTTTCTGAGCTTATGATACCCCCTGCATCCATTTGAATGTGCACAGGGTATGTGTGGTATAAACAGGAGTAGTTATAGCTGCAACAGTAGCTGATGTGCAACATAAAAACGATGGGAAGTCAACTCTTTGTCGTTGGTTGCACAACCGCAACTTAATCCCTGTCCGCAGTCTGTCCGCTTTCTTGCTCCCCTCAACCGCATTGTCCATAGTTCATGGCAGTGTCGAAACTTTTTCCATGGACAGCGCTCCTGTCAGTATTTGTATGTGTGTGTGTGGGTGTGGGTGTGTGTGTGTGGGTGTCTGTCCCTGTCTGTGTGTGTGGTTTAATCAAGTTTCGCCACTTAAGTTTGCGCTCAGGTGGAAAACACTCAAAAGCCGCCTGACCGAACCGTTTCACAACTGAAACTGAGCCCAACCAAAACCCAAACCCAAATTCAAACCGAAACCGAACCCGAACCCAAAACCGACCCCGTACCCAAACCCCTCCTCACTCTAGCCACAGAAGTTTCGAGTGTGGCACGTTGAGGCGAGCAGAGAATGAAAGGGGGGAACGCACAGTGAGGCTCAACCTGTTACGCATTTGGTGGCTGCATATGCCAGTCTATTGTTTTATGGCCACTTCAGCATACTCTATTTGCCCCACCTGCCTCTCGCTGTCTTTGTCGCACTCTCCCTCCTGGCTCCTTTAGTTTTTTACCTTAACGTTGCCTTAACTTGTCTTTAGCTTACTCTGGCTTTGCAGCAACTTTAAAATCAATTAAATTGAGTGCCAGCATGATTGTGCAAAATGATTGTACAGCAAACTCAGTCAGGAGTACAAATAAACTCCCATTCACCCGTTGCACCTTTAGCTGGGAGTCCACACGATCATATCGATGGTAGCTGCTTTAACTTTCCACAATTATATCCATTTATAAAGAACTCAAAAGTTAATACAAAAAAACCATTTGAAACAGGAAATAGGATGGAAAGTGGTAATCTCAAGCTCGATTATAGCTATAATTTTCGGAGAAATTTTACAAAATTTGTTAAGACCGCTAAAAGAAAGAAGTTGAAGTCCTTGCTGGCATTAACAGGGAGAAGCGCTTATTATATAGTAGAAGGAAAGGTAGAATCTTCTAGTTATAGATATGTTATGGCGGGTTGGAAAAGTTCCCTTTTGGGGAGAGTATAACAAGAAAGCAGGATGTGAAGATATATACCCTTGCAGTAGATTTGTGATACAGAAACTCAATTGTTGAAGTCCTTGCTGGCATTAACAGGGAAAAGCGCTTATTATATAGTAGAAGGAAAGGTAGAAGCTTCTAGTTATAGATATGTTATGGCGGGTTGGAAAAGTTCCCTTTTGGGGAGAGTATAACAAGAAAGCAGGATGTGAAGATATATACCCTTGCAGTAGATTTGTGATACAGAAACTCAATTGTTGAAGTCCTTGCTGGCATTAACAGGGAAAAGCGCTTATTATATAGTAGAAGGAAAGGTAGAAGCTTCTAGTTATAGATATGTTATGGCGGGTTGGAAAAGTTACCTTTGGGGAGAGTATAACAAAAAAGCAGGGCGTGAAGATATATACCCTTGAAGATATATACAGAAACTCAATTTCTGTCTGATTATTCCTATACTCAGAAAAATAAATGATCTAAAATGTAGAAAGTCGCCATACTTTTGTGGTCAAAGGCAGCCAACCTTATTCTTATCTGAATTTAAGAACTTTGCCTCTCAAATTTAGGTATTATTTCTAGATTTTAGGGAGAATTTGCCTTTTTAATAGATTGTAGCAAATCAACTTAAGAACGATATGTTTATCTGCCCCACGTAAGTATTAGCTATGAAAAACTGGGTACAGTTTTGAGATGGGGGTAATGGGCCTTGGAAATTTGAAATTTGAAATATATAATGTCAACATAATATGTAGATACATATATATCACAAAGCAAGCGTTACACAAAATCTAAACAGAAACATTGAAATGCACACCTTGGGTATGTCCGAGTATTTTGTAAAATCGAAAAGGATGTCCCGGGATATAGATGAGACTCGATTCCCCAACGCTCTCAACAAATTGATTGAGATCAGCGAGACCTTGGATTGGATGACGGCACCGATACGTAGCATTATCTTTCATCCAAGCTACGATGAGAAGGCGCTGCTCACCGGTAAGAATACGGTGTTGCTTTACCAGGCATCCTGGAATGTGGCAGCCACGCGCCTGAGGTCCTTGCGACAGCGTCATACCAGCTGTGCCGCCTTCCGCCCCTGGAAGCGTCGGGAGATCGCCGTTGGCTGCACCGGCGGCATATGCCTCTGGCAGGTGGAGAAGATGGAGTTCAGCGAGCAGTTGATTTGGCTAGGCCGCAACTACATGGATGATGACTTTGTGGTTGACCTGCAGTGGATACCCAGTGGCGCCATCTTGGTCGCCGCTGTGCTCCACAGACGGCTCATACAAATCTGGCAGCCGGATCACAAGAATCTGATGCAGCAACTCGAAATGCCACGGGATGACAGTTTCATGTGGATACTACGCTACCGGACCGGCATGGAGATGCTATTTGACTTTCTGCAACGTGACGGGGGCACCGGCGAGAAGACCCTACTCCACTGGGAGCAGCAGTTAACCAGTCACAGACCACTCCAGACAGCCGGCTGGACAGCCTGTGGCCATCATCTGCTATTCGTGGTACAGAACTTAAGCAAGGTATATGCCACCACGGCCAATTGGCAGCGGGGCGTCTCCATGAATTCGCGCAGAGGCTGGACCGTCTATGAGGTACTCGACCTGGAGTGCGTGCACTGCCCCCAGGACATACGCGAATGTGGACAGCCGCATGCCATGGCCATGGATCCGTTGAACATCTTTGTGGCATTCATCTTCAAGGGGCAGCCCTATGTCCTGCTCTGCCTGATAGACGCCCAAATGTGCTCCAGGGTGAAATTGAAGCCGCTGAAATTCATTCAGTCCACAGAGGATCCAATGCCGTCGCCACCTGGCTATCCCACATGCATTCGTTTTGGCCACAAGGGGTCGGCATCCGGGGCAAGTCGCCTATTGGCCATCGGCTGGTCCACTGGCCACTTACAGATTGAGAAGCTGACTTCAAGCAGCGCCTCCGAGGTCCTGTATCTCCTTGAACTTCACGCCAGTGAGCTTGACAACATGATGGACTCTCATAGATGCGTAGATGAATTTCGTTGATCCTTGTAGATCGTTCTAGTTGCTATTTGAATTACGTTATTAGATTGTCAAATGAAGTTCCTGGCAAAGAGCAAAACCGAAGTTCCATGCATCGATCCCAAAATTAACAACAATTTTAATTGAAAAGCTGTTTCAAACAATAAAATGCTCCAAGACTTGATCCGCATATGATTAATGTGCTTCTTTTATGTGAGTTCATTCAGACATACTTATAGACGGAGACTGCCTTAAACACTCAGAAAAATAAATGCCCTAAAATGCAGAAACTTTATTTCTTAAATTTCGTAACAATTTCTACTAAATATAAACTATTTCTTGCTTTTAGGCTGACCTTTCTTATGGGGCGATTTTCTGAATTCCATTTATTTTTCTGAGTGTAGACCCCCAGACTGTCTCAGAGCGGCCAGATTTTGCACAACTCTATTATACCTGATAATACTTTTCAACTTTTAACTGTATACTCGCATTTCCCAGCTACACTCAGACAAAATAATGCCATAAAATTCAGAAAATCAACTTATAAGAATTAACATCCTAAAAGCCTGAAATACATTTTCTATATAGTAGAAATAATTTTCTTAAATTTCAGAAAAAACAAGTCTACCTACACTCGAAAAAAAAATTGCCCTACAATTTAGAAAAGTGACATAAAAAATAGAAATTATTTCTATAAAATAGAAATTTTAAATTTTAAATTTAAATTGTAGGGCAATTTTTTTTCCGAGTGTTTAATTTGTGTGTAATTTCTATTTTATAGAAATAATTTCTAAAATGATGAAACTTATTTCTTAAAAGTAGAAATGCAGGCCATAAATCCGCAATCCCAAAAACATAATTTGTATTTCTAATTTTCAGAAATATTTTATATTTTTATGAAATATATTTCTTAATTTTAGAAATTCAAACTCTATTTCGAATATTTTTCTAATATTTAGAAAACTGTGCGCTCAAATTTTGAAATGATGAGCTTCGTTTTTAGAAAAAAACGAAATCATGTTATTTAGGATATTAACTTGCTGAAATATAGGGCGACCTACTCTAGGGCATTTTTTTCTCTGAGTGTACCATTGGCTTCAAGACTATGGCGATTTTCGGAAATCTAGGGCACTTTGTTTCTCTGAGTGTACCATGGGCTACAGAAGTATGGCAATTTGCTGCATTTATTTTGCTGAGTGTATTTTCAGCATTTTCTATTCGCGTTTGAAGTGTAAGAAATGCGCACACAAGCCGAAAATACCCTTTATGAATATTAAGTGCGGGGTAAAAATGGTTGAGGCTTAAGAAATGGGGAAATACTTAATATAAAAGTATATAACAATTATGTACCTGTCTGTATATGTGTGTGTGCGTGTGTGTGTGTGTGTGAGTGTATATGAATAAGCCGACTGCAAAAGCCAAAGTCAATTGTCAATTGTATGGTCGTTGGTTGTTGTTTTTGTTGTTCGTTGTTGGTTGTTGGTTGTTAGCTTCATTATTTGCCAAGTAAAAGTAATGAGACTTTTGTTGCCTTGTTGCGTTGCACATGAGTGCGCCTGTTAAGCTTTGTATTTGCACTCACACACACATATGTATATATATATATATATATACACACACACATCATGCATTTGTAGAAAATGGGGTTTCACATTCACAGTGGGTGTGCGTGTGTGAGTGTGTGTGCGAGTGTGTGTGTTGCTGGCCTTTTGTGTGTTGGGCAAACAAAAGCGCAAAGCGTTGACAGCCAGTGGGACGCCAATGGTCGCACACTGTCTACAACAATAGCAACAACAACAGCAACAACAACAACAATAGCAGCCAACAAGTAAGCATGCAACAGTCAAGAATGATCGAATATCAGATACCCTGTGGCCCGCAGACAAAGCGCAAAATTCATCATAATAATTATTGTATTATTTGAAAGTTAGGTTTTATAAATACAATTTTTATAAATACAAATTATTTGTTGATTTTTATAAAAAATATGCAAAATAAAAGCTTATCCCGTTCTCCGAAAAACTATATCATATTTTTGTGGTTTGATTTTTGTAAACTCAAAACTTCTATTTGCGACGTAATCGAACGCATTATTTATAAGTTATTAATCATAGATCATGAAAAGTAATGTATAACAAATGCTTAACAATGTTTAACAACGAAAGGTTTTCTATTATAATTAGATGCAATTTATAAGTTACATTCAATGTAAGTTCTTACACATAGATTATGAAAATTAATACATAATAAATGTTAGACAATTTTCAACACTTATAAATTATAAGTGATTAATAATAGATTATGGAAATTAATGTTTAATAAATGTTTAACAACGAACGGTTTTCTGGTATAGTTAATTACAATTTATAAGTTCTTACACATAGATTATGAAAATTAATACATAATAAATGTTAGACAATTTTAGTATTTATTAGCAATTGCTTTAATTTATTATGAATTGTAAGATATTAATCATAGTTTGTGGAAATTAATGCATTATAAATGCATACAAAAATTTAACAACGAACGGTATTCTTTTATAATTTATTATAAATTATAAGTTATAAGTTATTAATCATAGATTTTGAAAATAAATGCATAATAATTGCTTACCAATATATTTCAGCGAACGGTTTTCTTTCAAAATTCTATAGATATTCAGTATAATATTGCCATATTTAAGTCAACAAATTCACACAAGTTTCGCTTTAATACATATTAACTTACTTGCCATTCCAGAAAACCCCATTAATAGAATCCAAATGCAGCAAATGGATAACGTTTGCGATATCAAGAACGATATTCGGTAATATATCGAAAAGAGGCAATATATCGAAAAGAGGCAATATATCGAAAAGAGGCAATATATCGAAAAGAGGCAATATATCGAAAAGAGGCAATATATCGCAAGTAATCCTTTATCGACATAACTACATATATTGTTACATATCTTACACACTATGCCCTTTGGTGCCTGATGGATTTGTATAATATGTTTTCGAGCCTTTTTACAGGGTATAACAAGCGGCAGCAACAACAGTTGGGGGCAAACAAAGTAAAAGCATTTGGAAGTGTACGCCAAAGGCTGAATGCAGGCAGGCGCAAGCAGGGGCAAGAGCCGAGGGTGGAATGAGGTAGGCGGCGGGGTTGGGAGGTATATGGCCGTGGCTGGATAGGATTGAGCTTCAGCTGTGGTGTTTGTGATAAGGGCTTGCAACTGGAACTGCAACTGGAACTGGGTTTCGGGTGCGCCCTTACGACCCTGGCATTACCGATAGAAAATAAATTAATTTTCATAATAATTGGCCGACTCGGCAGAGGCACGCCCACACTCCACACCCCACACCCCACAAGCCACCTGCCCGCCCAACCATTGCTCGGGTACTTTGCCGCATAGCCTGTAGCCATGACGGGGTTGGGGTGGGGTGGCGTCGGCTGGGATGGTTTGGTTGGGTAACCCTTTTACGGAACGGAGCGCCAATAATAATAACATTGTTAACACAACGTGCGCATGTAATAAAATCGTTTATTGAATTGGCCATAAATTTTCGTAGCTAGCAACAGCCGCAGAGCGACTCACAGCTCCCCACAGCTCTCCACAGCCCCTCCCACCCCACAAAGTCAAAAGTTGCAGTCACTTGGGCAATAAATAGAACAGGATAGAGAGTGGGTGAGACAGAGAGAGTAGGAAGCCTTTGTGCAAAAGTTTAGAGGGGGAACTTTAGCTAGCGAGTGTTTCAGCCTTTGTCTCTCTGTCTGTGGCAATCGCGAAGGATTCGCCTCGAGGAGGAGCTTTACGAGTAGCTTTGGATGCTGCTCAAAGCAAGTGCCAGGTGGCACAACGATAAACTTATGACTCTCTAAGTCTAAGTGTACTGCAGCTAAAGTGGATAAATTTCAATTGGGTTAAGCTAATGTGGCAGATTGGAGTGCTTCACGCAAATCTCTTGGGGCTTCACACAGAGCAGAGGTTCAATGAGCCGCGATCAGCTTTCGTAAGCCCTGAAGCTCGTTCAACAAAAGAGCTTATGTGAGCTTACACCCTACAAAGCGGCGGGTAACTTACTAACAGCTACCAAGTCTCTCTACCTACTGTACCTCTTGGATGAGAGTGTAGTCACTACGTAGTCTCTCTACCTACTGTACCTCTTGAATGAGAGTGTAGTCACTACCTTGTCTCTCTACCTACTGTACCTCTTGGATGAGAGTGTAGTCGCTACCTAGTCTCTCTACCTACTGTACCTCTTGGATGAGAGTGTAGTCGCTACCTAGTCTCTCTACCTACTGTACTTCTTGGATGAGAGTGTAGTCGCTACCTAGTCTCTCTACCTACTGTACCTCTTGGATGAGAGTGTAGTCACTACCTAGTCTCTCTACCTACTGTACCTCTTGGATGAGAGTGTAGTCACTACCTAGTCTCTCTACCTACTGTACCTCTTGGATGAGAGTGTAGTCACTTCCTAGTCTCTCTACCTACTGTAGCTCTTGAATGAGAGTTTAGTCACTACCTAGTCTCTCTAAGTACAGTACCTCTTGGATGAGAGTGTAGTCGCTATCTAGTCTCTCTACCTACTGTACCTCTTGAATGAGAGTGTAGTGCTACCTGGTCTCTCTACCTACTGTACCTCTTGGATGAGAGTGTAGTCGCTACCTAGTCTCTCTACCTACTGTACCTCTTGAATGAGAGAGTAGTCGCTACCTAGTCTCTCTACCTACTGTACCTCTTGGACGAGAGTGTAGTCGCTACCTAGTCTCTCTACCTACTGTAGCTCTTGAATGAGAGTGTAGTCGCTACCGAGTCTCTCTACCTACTGTACCTCTTGAATGAGAGTGTTGTCGCTACCTAGTCTCTCTACCTACTGTAGCTCTTGAATGAGAGTGTAGTCGCTACCTAGTCTCTCTACCTACTGTACCTCTTGAATGAGAGTGTAGTCGCTACCTAGTCTCTCTACCTACTGCACCTCTTGGATGAGAGTGTAGTCGCTACCTAGTCTCTCTACCTACTGTAGCTCTTGAATGAGAGTGTAGTCGCTACCGAGTCTCTCTACCTACTGTACCTCTTGAATGAGAGTGTAGTCGCTACCTAGTCTCTCTACCTACTGTACCTCTTGGATGAGAGTGTAGTCGCTACCTAGTCTCTCTACCTACTGCACCTCTTGGATGAGAGTGTAGTCGCTACCAAGTCTCTTTACCTACTGCACCTCTTGAATAAGAGTGTAGTCACTTGTTGAGAGTATATTTACTCGTTAGATATCCAAATGTACTGAAACTTAAGAGTAACGAGTGGAAACTGAAGATTATAGCAAGAAAGGGCGTAAAACACGTGCAGAATGAAAGGATGAGAAATTGCTTACCAATCACTTAGTTAACATCGTTTAATTGGTTCTAGTAACAACAATTCTGTTAAGCAGACAGCCTGGTAGCTAGTGCTCTCTAGTGCTAGGTTAAGAATTCATTTTAACCTTCCTATTAATAAATAATATAGATATATAAGTGTATTGACCTTTTACTATTACAATTAGTGTATACTTACAATTTTCAAAACTTATGAAGAAAACACCAACTCAGTTAGAATTCAAAAACCTTTAAGAAACCAATACAATTCAATTAATCTGAAAATTCAACTGCTCTCAGTGACAGCGAGCCTTCCAGTTAGCTAAAGTTATAAATATTAAAACATATTAACTAGGAAGGTTTTTCGATTAAGTGTTGTGATTTCAATGGATCAGCCATCTCTCAATTGCGATGCATGAACAACAACAACAGCTCGCAACAAAAGGCAACTCGAACTTGGTAGAGTCCTTGGGCCTGTGGGCTTGTAGCGACTGCATTGCCACCATCTTCCATTAATTTGCGCCAGCATTTTAACTACCACACATAAATTGCATGTAGTGCCATTAATAAGCATAAAAGCATTCGCCTTGCCACGGCGCCAAGTGCACGCGGAGGAGCTGCTTGGCTCCCTAGAGTATTAACCCGTTCCTCCTTCCAATCCTTTGGCTGGCTGCGTGTCTTCTGGCAGGCCACTTGGCTTTGAGCTGCTTCTGGGCGAGTAGAACACTTCAAATGTTTTCAATGCTGTTCAATAATTTGTGCAAGGACAACAGGGACGATAAACGCGACGAGCTGACTAAGAGATAAGTCCGCACTCAAAAGGGGTTGACCAAACTAGAGATGGGCATGTACATATCGCGAATGCAACATGCCACATGAGTCTGTGTGCAATGCACTAAAGAATATTTTGGCGCCCAAGCAGGGACCTTTGACTTCATGGCGCCCGAGCAGGGACATAGGCCTGTACCTATATCGAAAATTTAAATAAATTATGATATTTACGGAGGGAAACTTTACATATTAAAAAAAATGTTGGCTAGAGAAAAGGTTTAAAATGTTATTACTGCTTATTTAACATTTTATATTACTATTTTCTCAGTTTGGTCCAAAATCGTTTTATAATAAGAATCTATGTACAGCGATAAGCTGTGTGGCAAATGGAGATATTGGATTTCCTTTCTCAATTTCAATTTTCTTTTCTTCCCTAAGTGACATCCTTAAACGTTGCATGGCTGCTCATAGAAGTGCCAATCAACTAAAGTAGTCAATAAACTTTTTACGTTATAACTGCACACTGCGAGTATGACAGTAAAACCGCATTTAATTCTATTAAGTGACTCGCTAAGAATATATATAGAGAATTATCTCCCGATCGTAACTGTGTTCTCAATGGGGAGATGTAGCTTACGAGTATCAACAATGAACAACCAGCCACACGAATTATACCCAGTTAGGGGAATTATCTTAAGAGTTCGTGTCACGACATGCTTTCAGCTCTAGCTCGATAGGTTTGACATCGTTCCTAGTGTTGGAAAGGTTCAACAAATTGAGCTCAGCTTGAAGTGTTGTGCAAACAGTTGGATTATATCTCAAAAGGCGCTTAAGCGGCCAAAGCTACCCAAATGCATTGCCATTGTCTTATGAACCTTTATTAATTGCAAATTATTGAGATGGAGTTTTTAATTTAAAGCTTTGGGAATGCAACAGGAAATTTCGAGCGGAATTCGGCGTTGAGGTACCTATAAAGGACATTCCTCAATCTGGACGACAAGAGCTGGAAGTGATGAATGGGGAACAACAACAGCAACAAATAGGATAATATGGACAATAAGGACAATAACAATAGACGTGTTCTGTGCCCATACGCTGTGACCGCCTTTGTGAGTGGAGCAATGTCCTGGATTCTGGCGCTTACTTTACTTTTAATATGTTAAGCCCGACAGCGCACAAAAGTGCGGCATGCCGGGCATGCCGGGCATGTGGAATCCGGAATTCTTACCCCACTCCTCCGCCTCACACATGGCCAACAGAGAGTGAGAGACTGCGAGGAAGAGAATGGAATGGAGTGGGGAAGAGCGCAGTTCATAAAATAGAAAAAAGAGAAACAGAAGCAAAGTGAATCGGGGTCCCGGACTCTACAGAGATAGCACACAAAGCAAGTGCACAAAACTGAAAACTGTAGCCAAGCACTTTTTGATTTATGGAGTCGGGGCAGGGGCAGGGGCAGTGGCAGGGACAGTGGCAGTGGCAGGGGTAACAGGAGGCAACGATAGAAAAAGAGGGGCAGACGTTGGCGGTGATTCTCTGGTAAGTACTGCGATGAGCTCGGTTCGGGTGGTCGGAAGTGTAGACAATTTGTTAGAATTTATACAAAAACGCAGGCCGCTTTGGGCAACGAATGATGGCTTTTTTGGGGTAAGGAGGTCAGGGGGCAGAGAGTTAGGGCAGCAGCCAGTTGGTGGGTGAGGCAGGGGTGACGAAGGGGTGGGTGTACCATATAAAACATGAGTGGCATTTTATTTTAAAGTAGCTCAAACAAATGCCCAGGCTTTTGTATAAAGTTGGAACTAATGATTTTCACTTAGCATAGCTAGAGACTGGAGTAGGGTTTGGGGCGCGGGGGCAAGCATAGCCACAGTTTCCAGGCTTACAGCTTCTTCTGTCTGTAAAACACACATACACATACACACACACACACACACACACACACACATGCCCTGCACAGATTTACATGACATTATGTCATTGTTGTTGCTGTTGTCTGCTTTTATGACGTCAATTATGTTTATGAATGTCTAAACAAAAACTTATATAAAGCCTTCATCGTTCTCATTGTCCTCGTTGCGCACACACAAAACACACATACACACACGACCACACACACACACATACGTGTGTGGGCAGAAGGAGGCAGTATATGCACACTTTTTGTGTAGTTTGAGTTTAAGTGAATTTATTACCATGAGCAAAATTTATTTAAGCAGTCAAATGCACGTGAAGTGCATCTCAAGAAAGCTGTCACACAGTTTCAGCTGACGTCAAAGGCGATACAGGACACAGCGGGGAGTTGTTGGCATGGTATAGACACGGCCCGGAAAATGTATATGTAGGAGGCTCAAGGATTTTTTCACTGTGTTATGTGCACGAACAGCATTAGGGTGGTTCATGAATCCAAATTCAATCGAACTATTGCATAACAATATTCAATTCTATATAATAAGACGTTTTAGATTCTTAAAACATCCAAGTAGAGAATTAATACTTGAGGCGCCCAAGCAGGCACCAAAGACTTTGTAGCGCCCGAGCAGGGACCCAATACTTCGCGGCGCCCGAGCAGGGACCCAATCCAAATTCAATCGAACTATTGCATAACAATATTCAATTCTATATAATAAGACGTTGTAGATTCTTAAAACATCCAAGTAGAGAAATAATACTTGAGGCGCCCGAGCAGGGACCCAATACTTCGCGGCGCCCGAGCAGGGACCCAAGACTATGCGGCGCCCGAGCAGGGACCGAAAGTTAGGTGTCCCGAGCAGGGCCCTAATCTATAGATGCCCGACGCAGGAAATTAAAAACTGGTCTGCCAAGCCCGGAATCTTGAGGCACCCAAGCAGGTCCCTTGGACTTTGAGGTGACCGTGTAGGGACTTCAGACTCTGGTTTCAAGTGCCAACAGCAGCGGGTCCCCCTTATGTCAAATGTACAAACACATTGACAGTGACAGGGCCATATAGAGCGTACTTGTGCCAATGACTGACATCTTCTCCTCCGCACACACACACACACACACAGGCAGAGTCGCACATATGTTAAGGGATAGAGAGACACGTTCCTCACTTGGGGCCAATGCAAATTCAACGCTACCCTTGTTGTTACAGCGTGTGTGTAAGTGTGTGTGTATGTGTGTGTGTGTGCGCAGCAGCTCAAGCAGTTGCCAGACGTAATTCCAACTGAAAGGCAGCACACACAGCAGGATATGCATGCACAACATGCCAGATGGAGTGGCAACCGTTGACGAGGATGACGCAGTCGCTGCTGCTGCTTGAAATCAAATCAAATTCTCGACAAACAAGAACAACAAGTGAATATTCGGACTTTGTAGCAGTTCAGGTTAACTTGGAGTGCTGGACGGTGGCACAGCTGTTAGGGCAAGCCATTTTCTGGGGTAAGTTGAAAGGTTTAACGATTGAAAGGTGTTCGCCTGACCTTGATAGCTCCTAGCCTGCACATCTAAACAAATGTAAGAGTGGAGAAGCTTCTAGCTGCTACTTCTGTCAGCTTAAGCAATTAGCGATGCAATGCCACAAAAACATGACGCGAAATGCGCAAAGCTCAAGTGCAACATCTTCAAGTAGTCCTTAAGTCCCTTCTTAGTATCTCTCTGTGTGTGCGTGTGCGTGTGCGTGCGTATTACGCTTTTCGCACGATTTGTTGTCGAGTGCTTACTACCCATCTGCCTTACCACCCGCTACTCTCAACCTCAAGTGGCCACGCCCCATTGAAGAAGACTTCAATAGAGTTCAGTTCAGTTGGGTGCGAGGCGGGCTGGGGCGGGACTCACCTACAATTTCCGCATGTCAACTGCACTTTGCATGAGTGCGTCCGTCCTCCACCCACAGGGTATGTGCCACATCAGCTGTCTGTGCCACCTACCCAACCCTAACTATCCCTATAGGAATGGGGTTTCCTATACAAAACCCAGCATCTATCCCTTAGCTTTTCCATGGCTCGTAATGCTCTCTCCTCTACTCGTATTTGAAGTTCTTTTTTTCCGTGGCATTTCCACTTGATTTACAAAACTCAACGCTGGCTGCCACACAACAACAGCAACAGCAACAGTAGCAACAACAATAACAAAACCACATTTGACTGACTGACTGACTGAGTACCTCCACAGCCCACTGCCCCACTGCCATGGCATACCCCCACCCCCTTTGCTGCGCCGCTGACTGTGGGCTGCTCTTCGCTGTTGATTTATATGCACGTCGATTCGACGTAATTGAAGACGTGATCGAAATTCAAATTTTTGATTTTTAGACCCCGTCACTGCATTGGCATTGGTTGCCCCTCATCCTCCCTCCCACTCAAAGTCCCGCCTGGCCTTATTCTGGGTCCATACATTCGTATTGCTAGGCTCAGCCTCGTCTGGCTTAATGTGATTTTGGTTTACGCTCAACTCAACTCAACTCAACTCAACTCAACTGAACTCTTACCCCTACTTTTATCCTTTATCCTCTGGCGTAGCCAATCCCCATGTTAATGTCGCGTTAGGTTCCAGTTTTTTTCATAGTTTTGTGCAATGAAATAATTTTCATTTTTTGGCAACAAGTGAACAACTCCCGCCCATCTATTACCTGTCGAGCTGCATTACTCATTGGATCTCTGGCCTGGCATTTTATCAATGAGCTAGGCTGCCTCTTCCCGGAAGACTACCCCACTTTCCGCTGATTTACTTCGGGCTGAGCATCCTGTGGCTTACCCAACAACCAGGCAAATCATTGAAAAGCTTTGTCAATTTCACATTTTATCAGTTGAAAGTTACTGCGCCACGGTATCCATTAGCTATGTGACTAGTCTTGCATACAACTATACGAAAGGAATAAGTGATTTTGGGTACATTTTGGAAAGCTATGCTTAATCAATGCAGCATTAGGAAGTTATCAAGTATTCAATTGAAATCGAACCTTGAATAACTAATCATAAATATATGTTTTACGCTACTAAGTCTTGTTTGTACGCTGAAATTCATGGATACTTACTAGTTACTACTTACTAGGGGAATTATCTTAAGTGTTCGTGTCACGACATGCATTCAGCTCTTGCTCGATAGGTTTGACATCGTTCCTAGTGTTGGAAAGGTTCAACAAATTGAGCTCAGCTTGAAGTGTTGTGCAAACAGTTGGATTATATCTCAAAAGGCGCTTAAGCGGCCAAAGCTACCCAAATGCATTGCCATTGTCTTATGAACCTTTATTAATTGCAAATTATTGAGATGGAGTTTTTATTTGAAAGCTTTGGGAATGCAACAGGAAATTTCGAGCGGAATTCGGCGTTGAGGTACCTATAAAGGACATTCCTCAATCTGGACGACAAGAGGTTACAGTGGCTGGAGCAGAAGATAGATGACTCGTAAGCCTACTCCACACTTGGGCCAAGAGTTGGCCACTTGTGATACCACATGACATCTTTAAAACATTTTGTTCTCCCTTAAACCAATTTGAAGATTTTAGGAATTTGAGGATATTGTGTATCCCAACCTCGGATACGTCCGATAGGGTATCGAAACTGTAGTGTCCCAGGTGATACATACTTACTAAGAGTTGTTCAATTTATGATAAGTAATGCATAATAAGTGAGTAAGGCGAATATATGCTATACAATGGTCCAATTTCAAATTTAGAATTAAGCCAAGCAAACTGCATAACATTTCTGTTAGTGTAGATCTTCAGTTTATTACAACTTTGGCACATTTGAAATGTGATTAATTTCTTGAATTATTCGGACTTAGTTAACTATCTACTCTTCCAAAAATTATGGGATAAATTGCCGAACATTTAATAAAATTATGTGTTTGTATTTAAGGTATGTTTAATTTTAAAATTGATCAATTTGAGGCATTGATCAATAAATAGATTTTATTCGAAAGTTATGTTCTAATAAGATTTACTTATTACTCCCAAATCCCAAGCCAAAGCTTTCTCTCTCACTAGCTCTCTCCCTAGCTTCCTATACCTGCAGCTCACGAACGCTTTACATAGACGCAGGCGCTTAGAGAGCTTTAAGCTCAGCGTCGATCAAAGCCGAGCTTGCAGAGCATTTTGAGCAAAAGTCCACTAATACATGTATATTTACGAATGTACGTGTATGCGGGCATATAGTAAACGTATTAGGAAGGCCACTTGTGATTTCTCAAATTTGTTGATGAGTGTATTGCATAGTCAGCACCCACTTTATTTGTTGTTGTCAGTACATCGCCCTCTCCACCGCTCTTGCACTCTTTTTCAGTCTTTCCGGCGAGTAACTCTCTGTGTTGTGCTGCCGTCAGGCCATTCAGTATCTTCCCAACTTTGTTAAATCAGCCATGAAAACGGATTGTCGTCTCTATCCACTATCTGTGTCTCTGACTGTCAGCCTAGCCTGCCTGCCTGTCTGTCTCTCTGTCTGTCTGTCTGTCTCTCTGTCTATCTATGCATTTTGCATTTCGTTTGCTCATTTGACTTGGGTGCTGACTGAATGACTGCCTGATGGACTGACTGAAGGACGTGACCTGCTGTCATGTCTAAAAGCTTTCAATAATAATGGAAGAGACTGCCACAGCCTGAGCTGCGCTGCTTATTAACATTGGGTCCTGTGCGTCCTGTGCGTCTTGGGGATTATGTCTCGACTTGCCACGCCGCTGCTCTCGTCTTGTCTCGTTGCGTTTCGGCGTTAACTTCAACACCTGGCGCGCCTCCTCTGACACATGCCTCGCCCCTCACCCCTCCACTAAACCTGCAACTCCCCTCGCACACAACCCATACCGCTAGACACATGCTAATGGTAAATGGTTGTGTTGTCGACAGTCGGAGACAGAGACACAACTTCAGTTGTTACTGGCATTATGTGTCACACACACACACACACGCGCACACACACACCTGTGTGTTGTGTTGTGCTTTTGTCTTATGCTACGTTTGTGTTCATATTTGCATAATTGTGGTTAAAAGTAGCTTTTAAGATGTTTTTAACTGTCAAATGGGGAGCAAGCATTTTCCTCCCATTTTCCACTCATTTCCCACGCTGCCAACTCCACCTCTTTTCGCGTTTGGCATTTTTGCACTGCATTTAATGGCTACAACAACAACAACAACAACAACTGACAAATGTGTTTGATGGCATTTTATAGCGTCGTCCTCGTTCTCGTCCTTCCTCCGCCTCCTGAGCCTTTTATGGGCTGACATTTGAATAAAGAGGCAGCGGGGTGTGCTGTGTGGCTTGGGCAACGACAAAAATAGCAACAATTTTAGGCATTTAGTTGGATTTTTGCCTACACACACACACACACACACACACACACAGGCACCCGCACACACAGCAAAAATGGTTGGGAAATATTTTTGGCTAACCTCAAAACATTTTATTTTGAATTTTTTTTTTTTTTGAATTTGTTGTCTGAATTTGTTGCAAATTTTGTTGGGCTTTTCAAATATTGAGCAGGCTCCACTCAATCCTCTAGCTATCCTCCCACAAGCACAACACCAGTACTCTCCACCACCCCTCCCTTCTACAGAGCCTGTTTAGTTAGCTTGGCGTTTGCCTCGTGCTACCAAAACGTTTACGTAAGTGTGTGTGTGTGTGTGTGTGTGTGTGTGTGTGAGCTTGTGGCTCTTTATGTTGCATCAAGAGCAACGCAGAGGCCGCAGCCACAAAACTTTAACTTTTGGCAACTTGTTTCGTCCATTTTGCCGCTACCCTCGCCTCGCCTCGCCTCGCCTCGCAGCGCCACGCTCCTCTCTACCTCCACCAACTCCTCTGCACGTATCGGCAAGATGGATGGCTGCAGAGGGACGGGGGAGGGCTTGGGGCTTAGGGAAGCCGCATAGGGCAAAATTGTGGCAAGCCAAAAGCTCAAAGAGCGCAAACGCTTCAAATGATAACAAGCAAACCCTAAGCGGAAATCTAACAGAATAATATTAAAATATTAGACGATGATATAAGGATAACAATTTAACATACAAAACAAAGGCGAAATCTTAATAGTTATTCAGAAGAAGAGGGGAAGATTAATAAAATATATTTCAATATCAGTTATATAATAAATATTTTTTATGATTTAAGGATAAGAATCTCGACCCAGAGCTAAGAGAACTATTCAAATTCATATTTAAGTATGTATAAAAATCATAAAACATATCTAATTAAAGGCTATTTTCTCTCTTAAGAGAGTATTCTGATTTAAGGAAGACAATCTGCAGCTATTTCTTATAAAAATTAAATAAATTCATATATTAAGACATTTTAACATATCAGTTTAAAAATGATTCCAGTTTAAAAATTCAATATAATAATAACAAAAATATCTATCGGAAGAACTGATATGTTTGAAGGCTGAACTCCTCAATTGTGAGCTGCCGAGCTGACTAGAAGAAGGAATAGGCTTCTGGGCAAACATAACTTCCCAACAATAGATAAAGGAAGTTCCTATTAGGAACACTCAACCCTAGGAGAATTCACACACATTCACACTCGCATCGATATATTGATCGATTTTCGATAAATTGTGGCGGTCGGTTGATATTTGTTAGTACCAACATGCAATAACTTTGGCGCCAAATTTGAAACTTTTGAATTTTTGTTGCATATTTCCGCAGTGCACAGGATTTACGCTAACAGAATGCGAGAAATGTGAGGTGGCGCTAAATTTTAACAATAGAATTACTATTATTTTCTTATATTTTTTGGATTTTAGTATAATTCTTTCAACTTAATTGGAAATATTTTAAAGAACTACGCTCAACCGTCGCCACGGGCAGGAAATGGGGATCAAAGTCAAGTATGTGAGATTATTGGTTTAGTTAGATTGACTTCAAAGTCATTGTCACAGCCATATACAACAAATCAATAAGCATCTGGATTAAACTATTTGGAAAGTCTACTCTCACGGGAGGGAAAATTGTGATACTATATACTTCTGTACACTTCTTACTGTTGACGAAGAGAGTCAAATTCAACAAAATGCATTTTTCTCTAAATATTTCGCCGGGCAACGCTGGCGTTTTACCAGCTAGTACTAGTACAAAAGGCTATAAATGTTGGTAAAACAGGAGAATGCAATTATTTGATAGTTTATATCTTAAACTAGTTTATCCTTGAGCAGGAAGTTGTTCAATTTGTTAACCAAGTAAGCGAGTTGAAAACATTCAGAACTGTACGAGTATTGTATGGCTTTCAATTATTATCAAGTTGGCCTTTAAGCAGTTCAGTATAGTAAATATAGACTCACAATACTCTAAACTCTCAACTGTGCAGGCTGATAAACATTACTGATCCCAACGGTGTTGCAAAAGTGATTCTCCATTAAGCAATGAGTGTCATTCCCAAGATGTCCTGGCTGCTGCCAATCTTTGTAGTATTCATGCTGCTCCTTGGCATATGGGGTAAGTCAGCCAAGGTCAAAAGTCAAACCCAAACTGTTCTCTCTATTGAAAGATTCATATTCCAACAGCTGCGCTGATTACTGGCATAGAACAGCGCCAGCAGAGGAAGGATGAGTCGGCAGAGGCTACTGCTCGCCAGAAGCAGGGCCTGCAACGTATGTCCTGTAGCTTAAGAATCCTTGAGAATGGGCTTTATTTGATTCCCTTGTTTGTTTCTACCTTAGCCTTCCGAATGCACCGATATGGCGATGATGATGAGGAGGACGATGAGTGGACAGTCCCGAAATTGCATCGCATCAACATACAGATGACCAACATGGAGGAGGAGGAGCGGCGTGAAGAGGAAGAGGATCGTAAGGTGAAGCAGGCGCTCATCGAAATGATGGGTAAGAAACTAAAGGAAGGCAATCTTGGTGAGTACCGCTCCCCCAAAGACATCCATCCATCCATCCATCAATCAGCGACTGCTCCCCACAGCCAACAAGCAGCAAGAACGCCTCAACAATGTTCCCAACGTAGATCTCCGTCGTGAGTTTGCCAGTGATGAGGCCAATCCCTTCATTGAGAGTCTACGCAATCGCTGCGAAACACCCTAAGTTCGAGTTCCATTCAGTTCCATACAAGATTTGAGCACCTATACAGTTCAGGAGTAGAGAAGCATACGCATAATCCATTTAGGAGGGCAAACAGGATAGGAGCTCCTTTGCTGCCCCTGAAGCATATTCCAATTATCATCAAACTGTATTTGAATAACTTACGTTTTCTACGTTAAGTACTCATGTGTTGAACAAAGTGTTTGCTTTCAAATAAAATTATTGCTTGTAATAACAAAATATTGCCCAAAAACAACTTCACAGCTGAACAGTTTCTACTATACTCTGTTCCCAAAGGTCGTAGACTTCTTAGAAGAGAATTTGATATATATATACTAAAGATGAGCATAGTATCGATCGGTCAATGTCTATGTTTTTGTAAGAAAAACTTTTTTGTTTATGAAGATATCCGCATCAAAGTTACCCAAGCCGATTCTCTGTACATTTTATACAATGTGACGAAAAAATTGTCGAAATCGGACCACAATGTTATATAGCTGCCATAGGAACAATCGGTCGACATTTCTGGAAGAGTATATAGCTTCGATCTTTCTTATTTTCAAATATCACTGATACCTGTGCTACCAAATACCTGTTTCCAAATTTCAATCACCGTTTACCACACGTATGTATGTAAACGGGTGTATGAGAAAGGGCGACGTTATCGAGTATCAGTTCGGTGGTGGAAGTCGATATCAGCAGAAGTATCGATAAGCAGTTGGAAAAGCAGTCGGAGTGGATCGTCTGCAGAAGCAGTTCGTTCGTTGGTGATAATTCGCAATGGCTAGTCATTGCAACAAGGATGCTCTATGCGTAGTCCTTCTTCGTGTATCAATATTCTTTCATTGTGATTTTCTTCTTTAAAAAAACTGGTACATAACCACGATTTACGCTTTCTGTTTCAGACTTTTCGACAAAAGAGTGTAAGGTGTTTTTATATTGATTTGTTTGGGCTGACTATTTGAATTGATAGCAAACAAATGCAGCGTTAATTAACTGAAATTGTTTGGTTTGTTCGCAATGTTGTGTAATGCATTTAATAAGTGTTATTTTGGCATTTAAATGCCGCATAATTTGAGGCCAGGCCAGACAGAGACCGAGGCCGAGGCGTTGGTGAACTTTAATGCGCCGCATATTGATCAGCATTTGAAAATTGTGGCGCGATTCGGGAACCCAGTTGGCAATTTATGGCAATTACCAGCGATTAAAGAGTTGAATGGGTAACTGGAAAAAGTTTGCCAGGGCTGTAGACGGCAGTTGAAGTTGGCAGTTGCACGTTGTGAGCTGTGGGGGCAGGCACAATGGGGCAGCTGCTGGCGCGATAAATGTAATCAAATTTAATTTCGACAAATTGCTTTTGAATTACGCGACCTTCGACGTTGGCGCCGCTTCGACGCTCGATGGCAGCGCCAAAGAGTTGAAATTGTTAAAATAATAATAACTTGTGTGTAGCTGTGTGTGTAGTGTGTGTGTGTGTGTGTGTGTATGTGTGTAGTATGTGTGCATACAATTGCCACAATAACAACAGCAATTTGCGCTTGAAATGATGAAAACAAAGTGAGCAGGACAACAGCCAGCGGACACCGTCGTACGCCGTACACCGCGGCGTATACGTAATCATACAAATTATGATTCATTTGCGCACAGACACAGACACACACACAGACAGACAAGGGCCAGCAGTGCGGGGGTGGATTGGCCATTTGGCTTAAATACAAAAATTAATTTGATTGAACCTCATGCAGCTCAGCAGAGTAAAAATCGAGTTGAAAGTTGAAAGTTTTCAGTTTTCAGTTTTCCGAGTTGTTCATTCAAAAGTTTAAGCAAACAATAATTTCGGAATTTTTTTTGATTATTTTGCCACACAATTTCCAAATGGAAATTGAATTTAATAAAGTATGCCACAAGGTTGCAGCATACAATAAAATAAGATTGCTCTGTGTTTCACAATTGCTGGATGCAATTAAATGTTAAGCCAAATTAAATATAACTTAAAATAAGTGGAACTTAACAGTAAAGCGCTTTTCAGGATGCTCTGGATTCAACTTATTTAAGGCTACGCTGGCTTCCACTTACGAATCGATGCAAAGCATCTGAGCCTTTCCATTCTGATCCAAAAAGTATGCTACACTTTTTTGAGTGGAAGTAAATCGCAAGTGGAAATCAGAACGGGTTTGTGTAGGAGTTGTGAGTGGCATGTAGTTGCAGATTCTAATTTGGATCGATCACTGAGCAGCGGGGTTCCCCTCGCTGTGATGAAATATAAATACCTTGAACTTACATTGGACGAATCCTTTATCCTGCTAAAACACACTCGGTTCATGAATCTTCTATGGCTGTTGATGGTGTCATCCAAGTTTCCTTTGCGATTCAAGGGTCTTTTGGTCAAGAAGATGATCCTGCCTATTTTGATCCTTTGAGTGACTATATGTGATACCTTCGTTAAGTCCATACAAGCCGAACTAAATCATATTAGATCTATGCTCGGAAACCCTCCTCTTGTGAGGAGGCACCTTAATATACTCTCGGATATAGCGGTCATTAATAGAACTTCCCTGAACCCGTCTCTTAAAATGTCGAGCCATCGTTAGGTAAAACTTTGACAGCTTAAGCGGTGGAAAACTCAAACGTGTTTTTATTGAGGCTCTGGCCGGGCGATCCTGGAAGATACCTGGCTGATCTTTTGTTACGAAAGTCATCCTTGCGAACGGATAATGTCTTATGTACACAATGCTTGTTGGCATGGCAATCACATTAAAAAACGCAGGTGGTTAGAGGTTGTTGAGAGCATATTCCAGTCGAATATATAGTAGTTTTTGTTTATAATAAGTAGCGCCAATCCGTCAGATTTGGTTTATGTTTTTCCTACCACGAAGAGCAGCATTTGTGCTTAGTTTCAAGTACATATTTATATGTTTCAAATACTCTGTGAAACTATTTTAATATTTAGTTAAAGTTAGATGATACATACTGCTACTAGTAATAAATATTTTGGCCTGATTATGTCTTAAACTGGTTTTTGATATCAACAATTCAAAGCAGACTAAAACTGTGAATGCCATTTAGTTGATGTATATATATACTATGCATATACCAAGTTTGCCAAATCTAGTCCTTCCAGGTATATGTAGGTCGACAATAGTCCTGCCGAGACTTGACGGACATGGTCAATACATATAATATAGGATCTAAATCAGATAATCAGACAAAAACCTGCTTTCTTTTGAAGCAGATTACTATTAGAAACCCTGATTTCGTTGTATCTTATATCAGTTACTATCCTGCTGCAAAAGTTGACTCGACATTATTCAGTGGAATTGTTTCGAAAGTGGAATTCGGAACAGGCTTGAATAAAATGCATTTCCTTAGCTTTTCCTGTTTTAGTTTCTTTTCGCTAGTTTTGTTTTTGCAGCTTTGTTGCACACACACAATGCCTTTCTATGCGATTCTCAAAATCTTTGGCTAATCAGACTGCAGCTGGCTAAAAACTGTCAGTTACAAATAAATCAAAGAAACCAAATGTATGGGAACAGAATCAAAAAAATGAAATGAAAACTCTGCTAATTTGCTGGGACAAACAAAATGTTTTCCACTGCCATGTTGTTGTTTTTGTTGTTTTGTTGTTTGTTTGCTTGCTGTTTTTGTTTTGTGTGTGTGTGTTTTTAGGTAATTTACATGCAAACAATTGCTTGATCCTTTTGGCCAGCGCTGCCCGGCAACATCAACTGACAATTTTACGGCTGCTCCTCGCCTCCAAGCCCTCAGCCCTCACGTCCCTTGTCGTGATTTGCTCGGCTGGCTGCGCATTTACATTTTGACAACTGGCAAAAAAGCAAGTGGGCAGCGGGAAACGGGAGCCGGGGAGTGGGGTGTGTGGTGTGTGGCGTGTGAGTGAGGCAGGAGCAAAAAAGTCAAACTAATCTAACAACTGCTAACAACAAGAGCTGCCGCTGCCCCCCCCCCCCCCCACGCCTCTGCTGGACACGCCCACAGCGCGACCAGCGGCGCAACGCCCAAGAGCAGCAGATAACCCCTACCCGCTCTGCTTCCGCCTGCCTCCTACCCCGCCCTGCGTACCACTAACCCTTTGGCTAACAGCTTTGTGCAAGTTGCCTAACAAAGCATTTTGCAGTTGGCAAATATATATCTGTCTATATCTTTCGCTGTGTGTGTGTGTGTGTGTGTAGTGTGTGTGTGTGTGTGTGTGCAAATACGTTGACAATTTGCGTTTGTCAGTTGTTGTTTTAATTAGAAAACTTTTTTACCAAACAACAGCAACAACAAATGAGAAAACTCAAAAACGATTTTGAACACCACAAACTTCCGGCACAAGCCCCCCCCTCCCTATCGGAGCTCTTCACTCCCCCAACCCTCCACTCCTCTAGCCTACAAGCTGCCCTATAGCCACAGCCCAGCAGTTGTTGTAACTGTATTATTTGCATTTTCTATTTGATTTTGTTGTTATATGTTTGCTTGCTGCTGTTGTTCTTGTTGTTCTTGTTGTTGTTGTTCTTGTTGTTGTTGTTCCAGGCAAATGAATAATGAATTTCTGTTCATTTCAATTCGCTTTTCATTCCCTTTTAGCTCTGTTCTTGTTGCTGTTGTTGTTGTCTTTTTATTATTATTATTTTTTAGCTTGCAGGTTTGTGTTGAGTTTAGTTTTCATTTCGTTTGCTGCATTATCTCAATTAGGGTAGTCGCCAAGGGGCGATGAGGGGGCCAATTAACGGAACATTTCATTTCATCGCAATCGTCTATCGAAACTATCGATAGTGAGTGCTTTGTAATCGGCATGCTTGAAAATGTTATCGAATTGAAGACTTTATTTAAGTGACAAGCTTTTGAAAACTTACTGCGTTCTCTGATTTTTATTCTTTTTATTTTATTTTATTTTATTTTATATTATTTTACTCAATGCTGTCGCCTAAAATATGAAATATTATATTAAAATAATTAAATAAAATTAAATAAAATAGTCTCTACACCTTGAAAGGGAAAAGTTAGTAGATAAAAGCAGGGATCGCAAATAACAGTTGTTGTGGTGGGCTGGATCAATTTAATTTCCGTAGTCACAAAATAAACACTTCCTTTTCTTATAATTTGTAGTTTATTACGCACTAGGCAACTTCATTACTTTCATACAATTCTTATAAGACCGAGCGGAAATGAAAAGTAAGGCTTACATTACAGTCTTAGGAAAAACAAGGTATCGCCGCTTTTTCCCTCGTGAAGGCCAGTTTAATATGGGTATTCCCGCGATCTCGTGAGTCACCTGACTGGTGTGAACAACAGTTATGAGTCTATTGATTTTTATGAAAAATAATTGAAAATTCGATTTATATAATGATTTTTAAATCAAAATTGAAATTTTATTACTATTTCAAATATTTTTCTGCTCGATCGCAAAATAATAATGTAGCAATATATGTAATCTATGTGCTTAACAATTATACTAATTTAAATGTCAACTGAATAATGTAAAACGGAATGTGACCACACTTCGTATTCTCAGCAACTCTGTTAATCGATATTAATATATGTACGCACTTTTGATCGATAACAAGAAAGAAGAGGAATAAAAGCGGGCATTCGTTGAGATAGACTTAAAAGAGGAACAACGCTCTATAAAAAATATATTTACTGCAACCAGACAAAAGTAATCTGGTTCTACAACAATAATAATTTTTATTCCCTGTTCCCATAAAATGGTTAAAATGGGAGTACTAAATCTGTGCAAATGTATGCAACGCGCAGAATGAGACATATCCGACCCTATAAAGTATATATATTCTTGATCAGTATCAAAAGAGATTTCGATTTGGCCATGTCCGTCTGTCTGTCTGTCTGTCTGTCTGTCTGTCTGTATAAGAGCTAGAGACACCAAATTTGGAATGTCGGTTCCTGTAAACCATACGCAGATCAAGTTTGTTTCCAATTTCAGGTATCTCCCCCCGTTCCCACGCAATTCGATAAAAACCTTTTATACCAACAATTTTTAAGATATAGCCTTGGGATTGGGCATGTACAATACCTTAGGCATTCTTAATCTACTGTCCAAATTTCAAATCGATCAAAATATAGACAGGGAAGTTGCTGACGAAAGAAGATTCAGTGTTGCCACCACTTAAAATGCCTCGCTTACGCAGTGGCTCGTGTGTGTGCGGCTTTGTGTATTGAAATTGAAAATGTTGAATTTCCCTAAAAATATATATATAAATAAAACCATTTTTGATTTGCGACTTCAACTTAGCTATATTTTTTGAACTCGCCTGACAATATTCGATTTTGTATTTCCTGTTGAGTCACCAAAAAGTGAGAAATTCGTTTTATTTTATTTTTTTGAAGGAGTTGAAATGTATTGGCAATATCTTGCATCTTTCTGCTGATTGGAAATTAAGAAAAGTTTGATTTCTCAACAAATCCCCATTGTGAATACCCAAAACATATGCATGCCCAGAGACATACTCGTAAAAGCTGGCTCCACAAATGAAGCCAAAATCAAATAGTTAGGAGCTGTTCAAAGATGTGATAAAGATACGCAACTGTACTGCATACTCTGTCCAAATAGAGAGAGGGAGGGAGAGAGAGAAAGAGAGAGAGAGAGGGAACCAACAGATACAAGAAGAGCAAAAATAGTATAATAAGAAGATGGCCAAAACGCTTTTTATGTTTATTTTGCAAAATTAAATCCAACATTTTAGTTTTATGGGGTGAAATTTGCTTTGTTTGCAGAATAACGCATATACCATATACTACTTATATACCGACTAGCAAGAGGATAAAAAGAGGAAGGCACACTGGGAGGGAAACTGGAGAACAAAATGCGATTCAAAAGCACCAAAGACGAAATACCCTAGAGAATGTTAGACCAAGTATGGGAAATATAAAAACTATCAGGAATAATACTATCTTAAAACAAGTGAATATATACATTGATTGGTTGAGAATTCGATCAAAATTATTCCAAAAGTTAATCAATTAAAGATAAGTTTGTTAAAAATAAGCATTTAGTTACAAATTTTAAACATATTTGTGCTAAAAATTCATCAAAAAGGACAAAAATTGGTGAAAATTTCTAAAAAGATCTCACCAAATAGCTTTCGAGCACCCACAAATTGATATGCTTAATAGTAAAAACTATTGCTGTTTTTTCCAATTTGATGAATTTATTCATATCTAGCAGATATCATTGAGGTAAACCAACGAACCCATGCAAGTAAGTGAATATTCATGCATTTGGCACTGCGTTTTTCAGTGCGTTGCACGCTCTATAAGCAAGTGGTCTGACCCGCCAGCAACATACAAATAAAAACGCAACACCCAACAACACACACACACACACACACACACACATACACACATGCATAAGTGTGTCAGTGTGTGTGTGTGTGTGGAGATGGCATTGCGGTTTGTTGTCAATCTCGTTAGAAACGAATCCTTTCGTAATCCTTGTGCTTCAGCTGCAGCTTTGCGTTATTTTCGTTACTTTGCCCTTAAGCATCGACCAACAACTGAAACCCCCAACTGCCACTGCCTTATCCCACACCCCACACCCCACACCCCTTAACCCCCGCCCATAGTCAGTTCATGCGTTTTGCTGCTTAATCCGGCGGCACTATCAAGATAGAATGAAGCTGGATTTGTAGCTGTAGCTGAAGCTGAAGCTCGCTGGGAGGGGCAATCAGCAGCTAGATGGTATAGTTGTTTCCCCATCCACTCTCACACACCCCTACCCACCTACCGTCCCCGTCCCCGTCTCCGTCCCTGTCCCTGTCCCTGTCCACAGCTCCACGCATTTGTCGTTGCCAGTTGGCTTGGCTCGTTTTCAATTTCATGCCATGGGCTCTGCGAAATCCCACATAAGAAATTGTTTTCAAGTTATCTTCACTCATTCATTCATTCCATTTCATTCCGAGTGACGGCTCCCATTTCATTTCATATCGTTTCGTCTCGTTTCGTTCCATTTCGTTCCATTTCGTTTCGAATGCAACTGTACCCGCAATTACAACTGACGTTTTCTATCCACTCGTAACTCAAGGCTAGTTAACCACTTACTTAAAAATGTTAAATGCCACAACAAATCAGGCCATTTATCTTGTGTCCTGGCCCCAACACGCTGTGGTTATGGTCCTGTGGGTGTGAGAGGTTGAGAGGTGGGGATGTGGTGAGGTTGGTTCTGCTACAATCCTAAATATGATTGATGGCACCTGTCGCGTTACGTAATCGCTGGCATGTGCACATGCTTATGACTCGTCAGCCCCCTCACCCGCTCGTATACGTCAACCGTCACTCAGGCCCCTCCCACTCCCACTCCCCATCCCCCGCCCTCACACACATTTCACAATTTTACAGGTGTGTTGAGTGTATTAACACTTTGTTGCCTGACACGTTGCATGTGGAGAACACGACAAAGCAGGAACAAGGGGAAAGTGGTCGGTTGTCGCTTGGCTAACTGCGGGGCAGGGAAGGAGTCAGCTTACGTGATTTAGATAATTATCAACATATTTTGTATGTCATTATCAAAACTTGGTACCCTACCAGTGCTCAAATCGGCATGTTAACCCATGGTTAAGTGTCAAAGCAAACAAACTGACAGGAAAAGCTCTCCTCTGTATGGAACATTAGTGTTAATTTGTGTGCGAAAAGTTTTAAATAAATATGGATATATTGGAAAACAATAGATGGGAAAGTGAGGTTAGAGCTATGATAGTTGTTACCCAAAATATACATAGATTACTAGACAGTATTCGCTGATCGATTTCAGCATTTCACTTTAAGATACATTTGGGATTAAGATCATACTATATACAGTTATTCCAATTTGGTGAATTTCGCTCTCTTTAAGCTCAGACTTTAAGGCGGCACCCCCGAAAATTGAGAAATATTTAAGGGCAGTTCAAAGATATTCAGGATGAGCGACAGGACAACAAACAGAACGCAGCGATGGAGCGCATATTTACGCATTAATCAATGAGGCAAACACAACAACATTCGGAAAAGGAATAGAATAAATGAGAATGGATAGCGGATAGGTATAAATGGATGGCTGGATGAGAGGCAGCCAAAACAGGTAGCCAGAGTCTTGGCCTTGTTGTCGTCGTGTTGTTGCTGCCTTGGCCCATTCATGTGGAAATCGAGTGCGGTTTTGTGGCACTAGACATAAAAAACAAGCGCAAACATAGACGAAGACCAGCTGGGTAGGAATGGGGGGAGGGACACATGCGGCAAGTGTGCAGTGGCAAGTGGCATCAAAGCATTGGCAGCATTGTTGGGCGTGGGTGGTGCGCGTGGCGCCGCAGGACATGCGCCATAATGATATGAGTCACTGACTCCACTCGCTGTCGACCCTGACGAGGGTGCATAATAATCGCGTCTCGGTCGACGGCGTTGACGTCCATAAAGCAAATCAATTCGCTTTGTGGATGTGTAACATTTTCTTGTTCCTCTGCATTTCTATTTTTTCTGCTTATTTCAGCAAATTGAGAGCCTCGAGGGGCAACGCTGCTATTTACAATGCTACATGTATATTGACAGGCGTATAAATAAATTATTAGCAAAATAAATGTTTAGTCGTTTAGCTGAGGGCTTAAGCTAAACGCCCTCCGAACCCTCTGTCAAACGGCTGCAGCGCCATCTAGCGGACAGCGTGTGAAATAACGTAGATTGGATGACACACATTCACTGATTAACATTCTCAATCAACTTCAATCAACAACTTGAGTAAGTCCCATTGAGTACACATTTAACTTCACAAGTCCATGCTCGGGCGCCACGAATTTAATCTCCGAACAGTATCTATTTACGTATCTCCATCTATTTATGCCCAATCCAGACCTAATCAGACACATGCAATAAAGTCGCCAGCTGCTTTATGAAAATTAAACATCAAGAGTCCCTGCTCGGGCGCCATACACATTTTATATTAGTGGCTGATCTGCTCGCTTACATATATAAGTACTCTACTATCTTATCAAACATGCTTTTCATTGCTCTAAGTTGGTTGATAGACATTAGAAGCAGTTACTGCTGGAGCGTCATGCACTTGATATAAGTAAAAGGTCCTTCAGTGTTATCTGCTTATGTGCATAAGCACTCGTAAATATACCTATTAATTTCGCATTTTGGGACTTACTATATCTTAAACAAAGTGCGCTTAAATGTTTTATACATACTAACAATTTGAATGGTATGTAAAATGCCAACAAAGCTGCTATTTGCTTGACTGGGGCCTTGGTCATGATGGAGGGAAGGATGTGGGTAAAGGGACGGATTGCATATTTAACAAACAATTTTTGGCAAACTGATGCATATCACATGAAGTTGATGATGAAGCTGCCGCTTCAATTTGCATGCGCCGCATAACAATGCGAGAATGGGAGCGGGAGCGGGAGCCGGGGTAGGGTAGGGCGAGGAGCAGGAGCTATCCTGGACTCAGTACGTAGAGGACCAAGCGCTAAACGAAGTTTGCGCCAGGCAGCTGACTGACTGAGTGACTGACTGAACTTGGATGGTTGACTGGATGAATGACTGAGAGAGCCAGTTGCTGGAAACTTGACGACAAAAGTTTTTAACCGAATTAGCATCTTGCCAGACAGTTTCCGGTCCAGAGATATGTTTGGAGCGACCAAGAGAGATAGAGAAAGTCGAGCTACTCCATCTGCAATGCCAAACGATTTCCATATGTATTGTTATTGTCACTGGGCTCTGTGCCTTCACTGGCCATTTGTTTGTTGTTTTAATTAGAAAACTTGCCGACTGCCGGAATTAATGAATTTGTCGCCTTTCCCCCCCCCCACACACACACACACACACTCACACACACACACACACACACACACACACATACACACACTTAGTCTTACGAGTATGCCCATTTCCTAGGGCCATAAAAATGCGCCCGACCAGCAAATTGGCAACGATTTTTGGATTTATATGCGAATTGACTGTCGCGCGTGCCAAATGCCACAATCCATTTCCGACTCTCGCCCGTTTTATGGCCGGATAACCATCCATATGCGATTACGTAGCTGCTGCAATTGGTAGAGCGACCTCTTCAAGAATTCTGCAATGACTCTGCAATTTATGTTGATTTGCGTGTCGCGACTTGGCAGCTATCCCATTTAATTGCAAGTTTCAAGTGCGACAAGGGCCATCTTTTATTTGGGCTGGACCATAATTAATGAGACCATCATAAATCTAACAGCAAGCGAGCTTCTTGTTAAGCTGTAGTTCTTAGTAAGTGAGTTCGCAAAGTGCTTCCAGATGGGCATATTGGTTAACCAATAGCTTCTGACACACACAACTTAACTATGCAGTTAAATAATTTTCAATTTATAGCAGCTACCTCTTACTGCAAAAAATAAAACGTCCCTGCTCGGGCGCCATGCAAACGTCCCTGCTCGGGCGCCATGCAAACGTCCCTGCTCGGGCGCCTGCTCGGGTGCCATGCGTCTCTTATTTGCTTTTTACAGCAAATGGCTTCTATAGCATTTTTTTGTATTCAGAGAGGGCATTTTGCAGTCAAATAGACTTCATTACAATGTCCGGGCACTTTATTGTTCCGGGCGCGTCAAAAGGGTCAGTCTCGGTCTCGGCGAAGTAATGAGCATTGTTGGTCCTTTGGTCCTTCAGTCCTTTAGCGCTTTGCCGTTTACGTTGTTGCTGTTGTTGTTGTTGTTGTTGCTGTTGCTGTTTGTCGTTGCATGCTTCGCGGCGTCAAACACTTTCGCTTTTAATTACCGAGCAGAGAGCACAGAAAATTAATGTGTGCTGTCATGTTTGCCATACACAGCAACAACAACTGAAACAAAAGAATGCTATGTACTTTCCACAAATGACAAATGTTGGACACTCACTTACACATATAAAGAGGAGACACACAAGTGGCAGTTTATTAAGTTTCCGTTCCCAAACCAAACCGGAACCGAAACCGAAACCGAAACCGTCACCCAAATGCCTTTTAGCCCGGCGACACTTTATTAAAATCAAACTTAATGCGCAAGCAAATTAATTTTCTTGACCAAGTAAACATTTAATCTTCTCCGGCTTTGTGAGGAGTATGAAGACAGCTGTCAAAAAGACAAAGGACACTTTGAGAGGGGGGCAAAAAAAAGGGAAGCCGTCTCCTTACCTTTTCTGCAGTTCTATTTGTGATTATGGAAAGTACTTGTATTATTTTAATAAAGCAAAAATTTGAGTGTGACATTTCACCTTTCTGTTTTTGGTTGAAACGGGAATGGAATTCCAATTTGACTTGGGTGCACGACTCGTCCCATTGATGAGGGTCATTCTCCTTGCTGTTTGGTTAGGTTTAACTCAGTTTAGTTCAGTTCAGTTGAGTTCCATTCCGTTCAGTTCAGTTTAGTTCAGCTTAGCTTCGTCGTCTTTAAGGCCCTACTAAACATAGCATTGGACAAATGCCGATGCCCAAGAAACCAACAGCAAAGGAATTGCAAAAGCAAAAGCAAAAGCATTTCATTAAAAACTTCCAGGCTATTAAGCAAAACTTTGTGCAGCATTTGCCAAACTGTGTGATAAGTATCTGAACAAAATGCAAAGCTGCCAAAGGACGATGACGATGACGATGACGACTCGCAGGACGACCACGACGACGACAGCTGATGAAAATCGCGCGCGCTCTACAACAAATCACAATTTTCGCCGCAAATTGCTGTCGGGGAAAAAGAAGTTCAAACATTTTGGCCAAGACGCAAAAACGGAAACGGGGCCAGCGGGGGCGCACCAGGGGCGGACCAGGGTATGAAACAACAATTGAATTGCAGTTGCTATCGTGCCGTGCCTGGCGTGACAAGAGCCCAAGAAGTGGCAGCTCAGCACCCGCAGCCGCAGCCAGCGCACGCTCGGGCGGTACGGGGGGTTAAGAAAGCGGTAACCAAAACCGCGTCAAATGCGTGCTTCAAGCAGTGGCAACAACTGCAATACAACAAAGGAAGCCGGCGAGTGCCAAGGATGTGGTAAGCCGAATCTGGCATATCCTTACCGCTTTTCAAAATATAAAACCAATAAATGTGCAAGCATATCAAACTGTTGTTACTGTATAATTCATCTAAAATGAATCTTTTTGTTCGAAAATATAATTGGTTGATATTAACTTCAACTTACATCATACTTACATCGAGAAAATCACGGCATTCCGAGTTGGTATTACAAAACACGAATACCCTTCTTAATTTAGGATGAATCTTCGAAGTTTTCAAACCTAGGCTTAAAATAAGCGACTTTATTTTTCTGGAAACATAAGACGAGCATATGAGATTTTTGCTGAGTACATTTGGCACCGTCGATCCAAAAATTTGGTTTGATATATAACTGGATCGAAATCTCGCTTGCCTATTTAAGAAAATGTATATATTTCTCTTTAACATATTATATTTTATATTTCTAATTGTTTAAAGGAATTTGAATAAAAGTTCTTAAAAAGAAACCCACCCAATACACCTGAATGAGTTCTTAAATAAACCCCTTTTCACAACTCTCTCCCAGGGCGAGGTTGCGAAAGTTTTCACTATCAAGCTTGTTCCCATTTCCGTGTATTTGTCATCCGAATTGTTATCGATTTCGTATTATCGTTTTTGAATGAAATAGCCTGTTCTGCTACAACAATTTAACTATTATGTTTGTATGAGAGACCAACTGTATTTCTAGTAGTCTCTGAAACGATTATATTGCCACAACTGTTGATGTTGACTAATAAATTATTGAACTATATTGTATGCGCCCTCTTACAACCATAATCAAATAAATAGTTCATTTTGTCAAAATTCAAAACCAAAATCATCAGCTTAGTTGTCAAATGTTCATAAATCATAAGAACAGCCCGTTGTTGAAGAACCTATAGGACAAATCGCGATTCTGCATGTGTTACAAAGTAGGAAGAGGGTGCTGGTACGGCTGCTCCGGTACGGAATGAACTGACATCCGTTCTTGGGCTATTTGTATTTGTTCTATAAATTTTATGGCAATTTGCAGAGGGCGGGGGGGAGCGTCGCTTGGCTAATGTAGCACATGATTTATAATATTTCCAATGACAGCGGGTTTCCCTCTGCCTCCCTCTTTACCAAAACCAAAAGGGATTTTTCTACACTTTTTCAATTTTTATTTATTTTTTTTTTTCCACTTTCACCAGAAGTTTTTCTTGGGCTGGCCTCGTTTTCCCTCGCTTGTGCCAGTAAATATATGCTAAATAGGCTTTTTGACATTCTACCTGTCTGTCTGGCTGCCTCGGAGACTGGCCACCTTCCTTCCTTACTCCCTGCTTGCTGGTTGTGTGTGTGTGTGTGTGTGTGTGTGTGTGTGTGTGGCATATCCAGTTACATTTCATTAAATTTTATTTTTACGTGCTGTTTGCCTGGCTCTCGGCATTTCAACGTTTCTCCCCGCCCCCAGTTTCGCGTGGGTGTGCGTGTCCTTAAGCGGAAACTTCGACAGGAAACACCTGATTCGTAAAATATTGAAAAAGTTTTTTTTTCCTCCCGCTGCGGCTGTTGTTGTTGTTGTGCTGAGATCCTTTGGCATCGGCTGTTTTCGGCAGCTGGAGACTGTTACTGTTGTCTGTTTTTGGTCTGCGCTACCTTCTTGGATCCTTCGGGCATGCTAGACTAGATTGTGCCTCATTTGTCATAGCTTTCAAAGTAGAGCAAAGCTTTTTCAAAGCCTTTGAGCTAAGCTAGAGTTATAATCTCTCTAAAGCTTCAAAGCTCAGCCGACTGGCCCAAAAGCTACTTAGCTTGATCCAGATCAGAACCAAATGTGTTTTCGAACTTTGACTTCAATATCGATCAGTTGTAGAAAGCTTCTAAACTAAGCTCAAAAATCCTTGAAGATCCAGTTAGATTTCCAACTACATGTAAAGAACCTAAAGCTTAAAAGCTCAGCCAAGCACATGTTGATCGTACTTGAAATGAATGTGCAAGAGCTTTAAGCTCGCTTGAATAGTTGCTTAGCAGCCAAAGCTTGGCTTCAACTAGTTCAGACAGCTGTTTTAAAGCTTTCAAGGCAAATGGTGCCAGCTGTGGGCATTACGAAAATGTTCCCAGGAAGCGCCACTGACAGCGGCCCTGACCCAATATCCACACACAGCCCCCCGCTCTTCATCCCATCTATGCATGTAGGCACAACCTTCGTTTCTCTGGTTATTTACATTTTGAATGCGTGCCCTTCTTTTGCATGTCAAGTTGTTGTTGTTGTTGTTGTTGTTGTTGTTGATATTTTGAGCCGATATGAAATTATTGCAAAATAAATGCAAATTGAATTTCTCATGCATAATTTGTTTAGAAGTTTTACAACACCCAAAAAAAGATGCGAGTTCCCTGGACCGCCCTGAACTTTGATGTATTTCATGTACATTTTCCTTTTATTTATTTTTATATTTTGGTTTTCACTCAAGTTTATAGAGATGTGCTTTGAATTTTAATGCGGTCGCCAAATGATGCGTCTATAATCGAATGAAAATGAAAGCAGCCAGACAATACGAAGAAGTGCCTAAAGGATCTGCCTAACACGTTATTAAAGAGCTTTCGATGAAAGTAAGGTGTTGGCTTAAGGACCTAACACTTGCAATCGGGACTAATTAGAAGGAATCGTTGACTCGTCTTATATCTTATTTCTTGAAAACTTAATCATGTTCTAATCTACTTGCACGCGAACATCTGAAAATGAATCCATATCTGCGTATGCTAAGAAAGAACCTACATTCCAAAATTCCATTGATGCTGATCCTAATACTAATAAATAATTATTGAATGTGCTAAGATCCAGATTGCTTAGTTTTCGGTCGTTTCTGAAAGTCATCAGTTTACATCACTTTCTTTGGCATTTTATTTTATTGTAAAATAAACTAAAAATCAAATCAACATTTTGAAAGTTAATTGGTCTTCAGAGTGTTATGTTAAGTAGCTCGTCTCGCTATTTTTATACTCTAGCAGAGGGTATTATAATTTTGTCTAGGAATGTGTAATGGACTGAAGGAGACGTTTCCGACAAAACAAAGTATATATATTCTGAATCAGCATGAATAGCCGATTCGATATAGCAATGTCCGTCTGTCCTTCTGTTTCTATGCGAACTAGTCTCTCAGTCTTATGAAACTTGGCACAGACCCTTCTTTTTGCTGCAGACAGTACATATGTCGGAACCGGTTGGATCGGATCACTATAACATATAGCTGTCATAGGAATGATCGCTCGACATCTATGTTTTTGTATGAACAACCTTTTTGTTTGTAAATGTATTCTTACCAAACTTACACAAACCGATTCTCTAGAGAGTTTTTACAATCAGACCAAATTTGGTCAAAGTCGGATAGCTGCCATAGGATCGAGTGAAAAATGAGCTTTTGCATAAAAAACTTGTTCTATTATCTATAATTTTATCAAAATTCAACCACATATGAGCAATCAGACGAAAAGTGAGATTTGTATAAGAACATTGCTGAGCATATATCATATAGCATATAGCATATAGCATATAGCATATATCATATAGCATATATCATATATCATATATCATATATCATATATCATATATCATATATCATATATCATATATCATATATCATATATCATATATCATATATCATATATCATATATCATATATCATATATCATATATCATATATCATATATCATATATCATATATCATATATCATATATCATATATCATATATCATATATCATATATCATATATCATATATCATATATCATATATCATATATCATATATCATATATCATATATCATATATCATATATCATATATCATATATCATATATCATATATCATATATCATATATCATATATCATATATCATATATCATATATCATATATCATATATCATATATCATATATCATATATCATATATCATATATCATATATCATATATCATATATCATATATCATATATCATATATCATATATCATATATCATATATCATATATCATATATCATATATCATATATCATATATCATATATCATATATCATATATCATATATCATATATCATATATCATATATCATATATCATATATCATATATCATATATCATATATCATATATCATGTATCATATATCATATATCATATATCATATATCATATATCATATATCATATATCATATATCATATATCATATATCATATATCATATATCATATATCATATATCATATATCATATATCATATAGCATATAGTATATAGCTTCGGCATTCCGAAGATAGCCGTTTGTTCTTGTTTTTATCTATTTTGTGTTTTTTAAAATAGTTTAAATGCATATTAAAATATTTATAGTATTCAGTGGTTTTTTAGATAATTGAATAAATGTATTTAAGAAAACAATATTTTTTTATGGAACATATATTTTTCTGAGTTGCGAGAATTAGAGCGTTTGATGGTTCCTCTTTCAAACCTTACCTTCTTGGATTACCGGCTTGGGTTATGGTTCGACTATTTACGAGTATACCAGCAGATCTGGGCCTGAGCCGCTTCAGTTCTGTAAGGACTCTGTAGCAACTGCTAAAAACGTAATTTGATAATATATCCTTGGGGCAAAGGCCTTTCTATGATCCCTTATCATTACGGTGAGAAGTTAATTGAACTTTGGCTTGCTGTCAAGTGCCTCTTAGAACAATAGTTTCAGGCCTACATTTGAATAGGCACATATCATTTTCACTTACTCGTATTGCTGATGTACTGAGAGAGAGAGAGAGAGAGAGAGAGGGACCTGTATGAGGGACCTTGCCACGTGTGTGTACTCGTATTTCAACACGTTTCTCATATTTATTTTGATTAATGTCCACTTATCCACTTGCCACGAACAATTTCAATCGTCCACGAGAATTCGTCGCTCATGGGCAATGCAGCACGTGCTACGTGCAACCTCCACCGCCCACTCTGCTCTCTATCTGCTCCCCTTGAGCTAGTTTGTCTGTTGCCCAGTTGGCCAGGACAAGAATTGATGTGGCGCACACTTTTCAGGACCTTTGCACCTGGAGCCACGTAGACAGAACAGAACAGAACTGAACAGACCCAGCCCAGACCCAGTCCAGACCCAGACCTAAGCCCAGTCCAGCTCCAGCTCCTGCTCCTGCTCCGTCTCCGCTTTCAGGACCAGTTCTGGTTACCAGTTGGAGAAGGCCTCGGCATCAGTTGCACTGAGCTGCGTACGTGTTCGCACTTGCCTCGGACGTGACTACTAAAGCGAAATTTATTGAATATTTGCCATTGGCTATTTGATTTCTTATTAACGTGGCCTCTCGCCTCTCCTGGCCCAGTTACCACACACAACTAAATACTATCTACCCGGCAGTTGATGGCTTTAATGTTCGCATCATATGCTAATATTCATTTAAACACATAAGTTTGTTATATAGATTCGTGTGTAATCTAATATTAATTACAAATTAGTAGCACTTTATAAAGAGTGAACTATGCAATCAAATGAATCATTTGAATTTAAAACTATTCTGAATTCCGAAACTATATATTCATAATTCTGTTTCTAAGCTATTGCCTTCAATCTTGTGGAATGAAAACGATTTGAAGAGAACTCTGGAAAGGATAATGATTCAAAATGAACTAATCGACAGTCCTGATAACACCGTTTCTGAATTCCACCTTCGATTCAAATCCACGCAGTATTCTGTTGCATACTTCTTGGAGCAGCCTTGGATTTGTTGCATATACTTTTGTGAAATTGATTCGAAAGTGAACTGAAGAACAGGTAAGTGTAAGTTTCGTGAGTATAGTTAGAATATGTATATGTCTATTTTAAAAGCGAATCTGTCCGCTGCTAATATGCTAATTTGAAAAGCCAAAAGCACTCGTTAAAACACAGCTACTTACATAATTAAATAGAAAGATATGTGAGGTCCTAACCCTCGTGCTGCCCCTCTCTGTCACCGCACCCTCTACCTTCCCATAATGGACTGTGACTGTTCCGGATTTGTGCGCTTTGTGTGCCCGAAGAGCATTTGGCATTTATGTGTGTCGTCATATGCGGCTCTCTGGCTGGTTTTGGTCGTTGACGACCTCTAGGCCACAACGACCACGACCACACACATACTGACCCGCCCCGTTGCCGCCCACTAGCAACACCACCCACCCGGCAGGCGGGCTAAAGTGCAAAGTTAAACAAGTTGGAATGCAATGTACTTGAGATTACTGAACTATGGAATGCGCTGCATACGTGCAGGAGCAGCAAATTGGCATGCCATACGAATGTTGCATAGTTTCTCCAAACCTTTAGCAACTGGGCAGCCCTCGTTAAATTGTTACACAACTTTTGGATGCGCTGCATGGGAATCCAATCTCTGGCCTTACCAAATTTCAAATTGATTCGAGTAACCCTGCAATCTTTGAAGCAATTGTACTTGAGCTAGTACCGGACAGGTTGTTGAGCGGGCATGAGGTACCAGCTACTTTTGATGAGCTTAAAGTCAAAGCTTAGCTTATGACACAATCACAATTGAGTGAGCTTTAAGCTCATTGTTAAAGTTACTTTGGGAAGCTACAAGATGAATACACTCTTCAGAGCGCAAAGTAAATAGAAAAATACTCGCTATTAAGTCTACTTAAAGCTTGAGCTTCTCGTTACTTTTATATTATAGTTAACTTAGAAGCGCACTCGCTATTATTTCTAGTAACTTTCGTCGAGCGAAAAGACGAAGATGAACTTATAGGTAAACTTGGCTGAGATTCTCTTTATTTCAGTCTCAAGGAGTTTAAAGATCTTTGTTTTTGTCAGCTACTCGCTATTAGGTGAGTTTACAGGTTGTGGTACTCGTTAGTTGTGTTTGGTCAAAGGAGTGATAATTTTGATTAGTTTTTAAGATGCAATATCAGTTCGCTGATTGCAAGAGCTCTATTTAGGAAGTACCTCACTTATATCTAGTACTTATGCTATATTTAGTAGGTTAAAAGGTTCTGAGCTGATAACTACAGCTCGTTCATTTAGAGCGTTACTTCTAACAGTCTCGTCATAAGTAAGAGGCTTCAGAATATCTAGTTCTAGTTACGTTTGGGACTTGGTTAGGTAAACTGTCGAGCATACTCTAACATGTTCTCCGACTGAAGTGCATAAAAACACTTGCACATAGCTAGGTAAATACGTGTGCATGTGTGTGTGTGTGTGTGTGTGTGTGTGTGTGTGTGTGATTGCCAGTACATACTTTGTTACATACATTTTCATGTTTTTATGCGGCCAACAAAAATGTTTTTGTAGCGTTGCACTCGCAGACGACAGCGACGACACTTCCGTGTTATCATCTCTCATAGAACTGGGTTAATGTGACAACAACAACAGCAACAGCAACAACAACAACAGTTTTAAGCACCAGCAACAACAACGAGTACGACGAAAACGACGAGTAAAAAGCGCACTGCATACTTTTGTGCGCCCAAATGCGACGACAAGGACGAGTGTTCACTACGCACATGCATTGCTGTGTACGTAAGTGTGTGTGTGTCTGTGTGCCAGAGTTCAGAGCGTCTGTTCCCCTCGTCGTTGTGTTGCCCACGATCTGACGATCGTACTACGAAGGTCACGAATACAAAAGGACCTCGTGCGATGCACAACATTCCAGTTTCGAGAGAATTCTATAGAAATATATACCAGGGAACGTAAATTATGATTATGTACCAATTTTAAAATGAAAAAAAAATCATAATGAAAGAGAATTTATACCTGAGAAAGTACTACACCTAGAGCATCCTTATTTTACAGAAGCAAAAAATACCAAAAATCCTAAATTCAGTATTTTTGACATTTACGAAAATATTGATATTTGTTGGTATTTTTGATATTTTGTTTCTTTTTGACTTATGGAAAATACTGAATTTGAGCTTGTTGGTATTTTTCGCATCTGAAAAATACTAAAAAATACTAGTATTTTTATATTGAATTTCTTTAAGTATTTATCAGAAATTTTTCAAAATTTTGATGAACATTTTGATTTAGTATCATTTTAGTATTTTTCGCATCTGTTCATCAAAATTTTGAAAAATTTCTGATAAATACTTAAAGTAATTCAATATAAAAATGCAGTAGTTATATAATACAGATTTGAGTTTTATTTTTTGAGAAAGTTGTACTCTGTTGTATACTTTGTTGAATACTGTTTACATCGGCAGAAGGACCCTATGAATTATAGTAGAAAACTTGCCTAATAAATATACTGTTGAAGTGATGCAGCTTAAATTTATCGATACATCGTATATTATGAATATGTTATAAGCTCATCTCTATCTAACATATGTTATCGCCTCTTTGTCTCTAAAAAAATAGTTGTAAATAAGAATCTTTTTCCATATTTTTTTCTTTAAATTTTTTTTTTTTTAAAAGAAATGCGGGAAAAGGCCCCCGATGGGATGGTGTGTGCGCGTGTGAATCCTATTTCATCTCTATCTGACATTTGTTATCGCCTCTTTGTCTCCTACTCTTAATAAATCGTTCGTCGAGTTCAATTCGATAAATTCGATATAAATTCGATATAAATTCGATATCCCTGTGCAGACAAGTCTCTCTGGTATTTTATATACAACAACATATACATACATATTTAAAAGTAAAAGTAAAAATGAATTATAAAGCAGCATAATCTGGATCAGCATCAAAGGACTACCTAATTTGGAAATACACGCAGATTAAGTTTATATCAAATTTCAGATACTTGCTTCAATTTGGAGGGTGGTTCTAAGGACACTCTTGAATTTAGAAAGTAGTTACTCCAAAGACGGAACTGGAGAAATAGAATTCATTTGTGGCATTAATGAATAACACAAATATTAGCCGAGGTTTTACTAAACTCTGCTCTTATATAGTTAGTAGGTAGGCTAAGTTTAACTTAAATTGTCATTTAAGGGGTTTTGATCGATATCAAATAGAAAGAGGATACTTATTAGATGTATTAACAGAATCTTGATACTGTAAGGACTTGCTATTGTTACTGTGATATAATTTGGCTACTTTTGGCATTTGATGTGTTAATCATGCGTGAAATTAATTCGTTCCACAATGTCTCATTAGTCTGCATTAAGTGAAGCGCCCAAGCGACCCAAGCGGTCAGCACGGACACAGCCGTGGCAAGGATATGGACAAGGACATGGGCAGGCAAAGGCAAAGGCAATGGCAAAGGAATGGCAATGGCAAAGGGACATGCGACATGAGGATGGCCATGGTCACAGCTCATATATTATTAACTTAATCCCATGGCTGTTCATTTGGCTGTTCATTGGTCTCCAGCTCATTGGCGGCTCTCTGTGCGCTCAAGTGCTTAAAATTAAATAATTAATTAAACTTCAGGCACAATACAACACAAAAGAGAGAGAGAGAGAGAGAGAGAGGAGGGAGACAAGGAGCCAGGATACGAGCTGTATCTGTAAGTGTATCTGCATCCTTTGGCCAGCAGCATCACAATGCGAGTCACATCTGCGCTTAGCAGTTCATGAATAACGTATTAACTTTTACTTTGGCTAATATTGCGGCGTACGGGGCTACGTGTACGTTTCTGGCTTTCGATTTCCAGTTCAGGCATTTTGGGTCTGAATTGCGAACTGCGATTGCCACTGCGACTGCGATTGCGATTGCGGTGCCTGTTCAATCATGTTCAATCAAAGTCATTCGTCAGTACGTGCATGCCGCATGCTACGCGACGCGCCGCCAAATGTGGCAACCCTCGACATGCACGCGGTGTCATATCAATCATCCTTAGCTGAACTCACCAGTGGTTAACTCAAATTATCACCGATTTCAATGGGTTCACAATCAAACTAATCAGCAAGCAATGTATAAGTATATCCTGGAAGCTGTAGATATATATAGTATACAGCTCAATGTTCAACCGATCATGCCTATATGATATAATGATCCCATCTGATCGGAGATCTTTACACTTTGTCGTGGGCATAATCCAACTTGTCTACCAAATTTCCCTCCTATATACTCTTTTCTTTTCAAAATATTAGCTGGAAACAGAGTATACAAATCGTTGTTCAATTAATCGAAAAACTGATCGATGGAGTTGCCAGCTAACCTAACTTATGTTGACCAGTATACAGCTCAATGTTCACCCGATCGTGCCTATATGATATAATGATCCCATCTGATCGGAGATCTTTACACTTTGTCTTGGGCTTAATCCAATTTGTCTACCAAATTTCCTTCCTATATACTCTTTTCTTTTCAAAATATTAGCTGGAAACAGAGTATACAAATCGTTGTTTGATTCATCGAAAAACTGATCGATGGAGTTGCCAGCTAACCTAACTTATGTTGACCAGGGTTGCCATACAAATTGCTTAATTTGGCATTGAAAACAATTTAAATGCTGACTGATTTGAGAATAAGTTATTGCTAAGAATAATGTTTATCAAACATAACAATAGCAATAGGCACAAACATATTACAATATGTGTGCCGAGAGTTCTTTGGTTTGGCGAAACCAGCCGAGAAAATCTCTAGGGAGTTCCGTGACACCCCTGAATGATTTATGGGCGCACTAGAAAGTTTTCTGGTTGTAGCCCCTGAAGGGCTACAGAGGCCAAGGAATCGTTCCAAAAACTTGGTACGCCAGTTGCCGTGGCATTGTGGACGAGTGGTTATGCCTGGTACACATACCAATTATGAGGTTGCAGTGGTTCACAGCTCTGGGTCTGGCTGGCAAGTGCAGCTGCAGGTCACGTAACGCAAATAATGAACTTGCAACGACCAACTGGTGGACTGGGGCAGGACGGCACAGGACGGACCCCTGGTCACAGTTTGTTTGTCTACCAGGCTCCAGCTGAGGACACCCGCCAGGGAGTGGAACGAGCACAAGGATGCGAACTGTGGCAATTGCTAAACGCTCGTTTTAATGCCAACAACGACGATGAGGACGATGGGGTCCATTCGAAATGATTTCGGGTTACTGATTACTGATTACCACTCAGGCAAAGGCAATGCGGCATGGCATGCCATTGAGGAAGGGCGGGCGGGTTTTCGGAATTCCAACTCAAGATAAATCTATGCGGCATGTGAAGATTAGAAGTTGAACCGGAGCTGCACAGCATAAGGTATAGGCAATTCAGTAAATGAAAGAAGTTGCAGGCTACACTGCAGGAAAATTCAATTAAACGAGACTTTTTAGAAGACTTTGTCGAAAATATATGATATACTCGTTGCCATATCCACATATCCATTCATTTTCCGACCATGTTTTTAACTTACTTACCTTAGAGTTATCAAAGCTCAATGAACGCCACCTTTAACTATATTTTTGTGTAGAGTTTGGATACAAGTTTGACGCCAATCATACGAAAGTCGAAAAAACATCTTGACACTTTATAAATTGACGATATACACCAACATGTAAACCAAATTTGGTTGCTCTAGCTTAAAGATAAAGATACGGACACACGAACAGACGGACAATATACTATTTCTCCCTTCGGGAACATAGTATAAAAATTGCTTGTCAATGTTTTCCACCCATTTTCCAAACGTTGGTTTGAATTTTCCAATGATCGGTGAGACACGTATCGAATTATTTTACGTGAAAGTCTTTGACAAAGAATTTGAAGGTGATCGAACTAAAATTAAACTTTTGACTTTGAGACCTCCATTTTCCACGCTTGGGGGTGGATTATTCCCAGTCGGTAAATGATTTTTCAATTAATTTCTTGTATAGATCTCTCTATGAGCTTAAAGCCAATTAGATGGTAAACAAAAAAGTTTCATACAACAGTTTTCCGCGATTTTCCACGCTTGTGGGTGGAATTTTCTAAAACCCCGTCTTAATGTTCCCTTTCATCATAGATGAAACCTAATGTGAAAACTTTAGCATTCTAGCTCTTATGGTTTGTGCGATGATTGCCAATCAGTCAGTCAAGACAAACTCTTTCATATAGATAAAATTTAATAAGTATTGAGATCTCAGAGCAATCATTAAATATTTAATATGGTTAATGACTTTTTAATGTACTTAGACGAATTATTGGTAAATAAAATTATGAGAAGCCAAGGTATGCTAGTTTTGTTGGTCTCTAATCTGATGTGCTATTGAGATAATAAAATAATCTCTTCAATATATATTTTACAAATATTAAAATATTCATCCTGTGGGTGAAAAAGCGGGAACCAAGGTTGTCTGGGCAAAATGATGAACTTTCATTCGCTCAGCATCAAACACAAAGTTCATTCCAAAAAGTAATAAAACACACGTTTCATCGGTTATGCAAAATTCACCCCTCGGGGGAAAGATTCACCTTTTTAATCAAATTCATCTGCAAAGCTATACACAAAAGATTAATCGACAAAAACTAAAACATCTCTACAGGTTCTGGTGAGGTGTTTTGGGAGTCAGATGTCAGTCAGGCGGATAGACTTTAGAGAAGTTATTTGGCCCAATCAAGGACGATTAAAACCTTATAAAATAGCAATCATTAACCAATGATTACTGTGCAAACTTAAGAGGTATCACTATTTGACAGTAAGTCAGGGCATTTGTTAGTTGAGCACTCTACAATTTTAACTGTTTTGTGTCAATACAAATGATGTCATATGAAATAAACTTAGAATATAACTGCTGATTGATCAACTAATTAATCGGGCAACCCGCTCTGTGGCCCTCTCTGTTATTGACCATAATGAACCGAAATTATACGCAGGTCATGTGATTTTCAATCAACAAATTAACCCTCTGTATCGACCGCATTATTTGTATAGTTAGATTGTTCCAATTGAGCTGTGAATGGAGGGCAAGCGACTGACCAAATCGAATGCTTAATTAATAGATTAAAACTGAATTATGTTGGCCACAACCTGTGCTACCAAATCTAGCTCACACACACACACACACGCACATTTAATTGAAACATAAATAATAATTTTGCACTTGGTACAATTTTGGATTCAATTCAAATCAAATCAAAGCCAAACAGAACAACAATAACACTGAACATAAATATAATTAGTACAGGAAATTGTTGGGCCTACCTCACACAATGCGTAAGCCGAGAGCGCTTTAGACGTGCTCTAATACTCTTACCATATCATATAAATTCATATATATTTATGCACTAGCTGATATTGACCGGCTTCGCCCGGGCCTTCCTGGTCTTTCATACAATTTACTGCAAGATCAGTGAGCTACTTGTCGATTTATTTCTTGTATAGAGCTTAAGGCTCTTAACAAATTTAAGTTGAAGTGCTGCAAATTATAAACCTAAACCACCATTTATATCTGAGTAACATAGAGTAGAGTCTGACTGTGAATGAGAGTGAGTGTAGGTGAAAGTGTCAAATGTAAACAATGAATTGCCGAAGTCACTCGAATGATTCGAAATTTTGTGTGTCAAGTGTATGCATTCTTACACTTTGCTTCAAATTTTCGTCGTGGTCGGTTGCAAAGGGAGAATGAGCGTATAATACAGCAACAAAATTATGTAGAAACTCAATAGCGCAGCAACAAACATACAAAAGTGTTGTTGCTTTGCTCATGAGCCGTGAAAGAGCATATGAAATTCGAAACGAACTCGAATCAATTCAAAACAAACTCTCATTTACTCGCTTCGTAAGAATGTTATGCGACTGAGTGTTATACGAGCAGACAAACTCACTCAAATTCGTTCGGCTTCGCATTCTACTTCATTCAATTCATTTTGAGCATGAATGCTTTGAATGTCATTTAGTATAAAAAACTTAATATAATGCCCAAAGAAAGGTAAATACATAATTCCATACTGCGTTTTCATTATTATTATTTATTTTACCGATTTTCCGGAATCTTTAAACTAAGTGTTGATTCATTATCATTATTAATCGGATAAAAATAAAATTTCAGCATGTTTTATTAGAATTTGTGTAGAGTTTTGTTAATGGGTTTCAGCCTGTATGAATGAAATTATAAATTTCATTTTTCAAACCTTTTTGAACTTGAACTTGAACTTTTGTAAACTCGATGAAGCTTTGAAATCGATGAAACACGTATCAAATTAACTTTTGTGAAGTGCTTTTATCGGAACGAAAATGTAACTTTCTATCATACAAAATTAAACCTCCCCATTTTCCAGTTATGAGAGTGGAGTTTTCCTAGCACATTTTTTCCAGTACTTTCCTTCCTTCTTCTAAGGAATATATGATAATATATCATGAAAGGAGAGTACTTAAAAATTTGGGCTGTGCATTGATCGTCAGTCAGTTAGGACAAAGACTTTTATACTTTGTATAAGGTTGTATACTGCTGTACACAGTTCTATATTCCTGGCAGGTCCCCTTAGCCGTATCTGTCTGCATGTCTGCCCTATCTGAGCTACTCCCTCTCTCTTCGCCTTCCCCTCGGCGTTGCCATGAGTATATCCTGTCTGCCTGTCTGTCTATGAGTATTTGTGTGTGTCTCTTTAAGCTGCCTGCTGATTACTATGTAAATATTTTATGTTGTTGTGTGTGTGTGTGTGTGTGTGCTGTCCTCTCCCTTGCGCTTGTTGTGCCCCGCATTTGATAACATTTAACATTATTAAATGTGATTTTAATGACCTTTATGCTATTTATGCGCATTAGCCGTCGATAATGTCGTATTAAGACCAGTTTCAGTACTTTTTCAATTGCATAATTCAACGATTGCCAAAGAAAATGCACTTGATTGTCCACAATTGTGGTCTAGTCGAGTGTTAATGATGAACTCCTCAAACCAACGTCATTCAAACGATGTTGAAATAACTACTAAAGTTGATTACTTTGAATTCCACCAGTCAAACGACCACAAAATTGTGTATGCCAACATTTAAATGTTTAAACATTTCTTTTAATCTTAAGAAATATTCTGAAGGTCGAGCAGCTATACACATTTATAAATATGATCATTTATTTGTAAGGTTATGTCTGATTTATATCGGGATAACATTTTCATTTCATTTTATTTTTATATTTATCAACGATATGGATATTTTTGAACCTAAGGAAATTTCGCCTAAGTCGAGAATCTATCCAAATTTTAAATACTATCATTTAATTATAATAAATTATGCCTTTTATGTATATAAAATATAGTTTTTTAGAAATTTTTAATTTCTATATTGTATTTTTTGATCAAAGTTTTATTATAAAGATATAGTTTTGTAAATAATGTATATATTATATTTATTAACGATATCGATTATGCTAATAAATAATTTACATTTCTCTAGGATCTCATTTTATGATATTGGCTGCATAGCAATCAGCTTTTGAAATGCCCAAGCTGCTCTATTCCTCTTTGATGGATAGTGCGCTCATAGCAATCAGCTTTTGCAAGGCACACATTAATCATTCGTAATGCAAATGATACGCATATGCGATACGCGGAGCGTTCTGAGCACAGCGGGGAGTTGGTGTGAGGGGAAGAGGGCAGGGGGATGGGAGGGGGCTCTGATTGCCCGCCGGAGATGCGAACTGGCGACCTAGCACCGATAAATATGCAATGGCAATGCACAAGGGCACCCCACACATACACACACACACACAGTGTGGGTGGGGTGAGGGAGGGGGGGTTGCCTGCATGACAAAATTTTGCATTACTAATGCGACAAGCCAAAAACATCCATTGATACATGTATCTACTACGAACAACACATAAATAAAATCCAGCAGCATAGCAAACACAAATATTATTATTTTTTCCATACCCTAAGCATTCCCCCACCCCCCACCCCCTATACCCTGTAAATGGCTACACAGCTATCAAAACTATAACGAATTGGTGAATAGTACAGAGATAGGATGAGCGACCTCTCCATTTCCATAGGTCGTCCTGTATAAGCACATTGAACTACCTACCATGTTGTAAGGTGTAGAGTTGCCAGATCAATTCATTCAATATATTGAGGAATAATAGTTATACTCATACATAGTATTATTTGTCGAAACAATCAATATATCAAGACTCTGAAAGACTGGTACTATTAGATTGGCTGTGGAACGAACATTTCATGCCTTCCTTAAAGTGAGTAAGGTCAATGCAGACGTTTCTAAAATTAGAAATATATAATTATTATTATTTAACAAGCCTTAGCTATTAAGATTAAGCTTCAGAGCAGACGGGAATGATTGGGTTAATCTAAGTAACTAGTTTCATCTAGGACCTTGGACAAGTGTAGTGGCTTAGGACCCTCCTAGCAGACGGTAGTTCTTCAGTGCATTACCCCTGACTACCACTTATATACGTAGAGTTTGATCAAAGCTATTTCCGTGAATTTGAAAGGCACACAATACGGGAAGACTTATTGTTAGAAGAGGACCTAGAAAGATCAAGTCCCTTCTTGACTTCTGAAAAGGTACCAACAAATAATACCAATGACGAAGAAATCAATCAGAATACTCGCCGGACTCTTAACGGGTCTCTGTTGGCGAAGAAGACACTTTTAGAAAACTAGGAAATGACTTTGCTAGCTCGAGGATGAATTCTCATTGCGCATACTGACTGAAAGCACCGCCCTATCTAAAAGAAGAAGAAAAGAAGAAGGAGAGAAGAAGGAGAAGATTATGGCTGGAAGAAGAAGCAGAGAAAGAGAGAAGAAGGAGAAGACTTCTGGGAAAGCATATCTATTAGACAATGCATATAGAAAATCCCAATCCAAATAACATCCTTTCAATTGTTTAGTATATCGGTTTGAGGAGCGGGCTTGAGGAAAGAAGGGGGTGCATTAGATCTAATAGGTATAGATTATCATATTCATAGATATATAATATTGGCAGGGGTATCTCCCAGTCGAATACTCCCAAATAGAAAACTTTTGTTTTTCTTTCTTCTTCTCTTTTGGTTGATAAATTCATGAAGATAAACAACGCACATTGCGGTTGTTCAGTTTCTGGAAGGGGCTGAAGTACGTTCGGGAAGGGGGGCTGGGCAGGGAGAAGGAAGACGAAGCAGGGCTAAGCAGCAGGGGGGCAACGGGGGAGGTTATATTGCGGTACATGGCCCGCAGCACAAATCAATTGGATTAGAAAATTGTCAGCGAAAATGTTGGCGATGATGGGGCAGAGAAACAGAAGAGTAGACCAGAGAAGAGAGGAGAAATGAAGCGAAGAGAAGAGAAGACGACACAAAGCTTAGAGTTTGATAAATTATGGATAAAAGCGACAGCAACAACAACAAATTGAATAAATATTTATGAAACTAATGAAATGATATCAGAGCATTCAATTTGTTGTTGTTGTTTCTGTTTTCTGCGATTTTTGGTAAGAAATAAATTATATATATTTATGTGTAACATGTTAATGTGAAGGACGACGCACCTTAAGGACGAGAAATGACGAATATGATAATGAGGATGAGAATGGAGATGATATTAGGGGGGGGGGGGGGAACACTCGCATGTCGGATGATGATGTTGATGATGATGATGATGATGATATTTCATATACTAGAAAAACCTTTTAGAATGTTAATGACTTATAAGAGTGCCGAAAATGTCTTGAGTGCCGGCGAAGAAGAAGAAGAGGAAATCAACTTGAGCAACAACAAAACAACAAAACAACAAACAGCAGAAGCCACAACAAAAACAACAACAAAAACAAAAACAAAAACAAGAGAAATGTTTGTAATGGCCTCATAAATGGCAGGACTCGTAGCATTTTATTGCTGTTGTTCCTGTTCATGCTGTTGTTGTTGACTGAGCGTCATTAAAACATGACAAGGCACAAAATGTTGCCAAAAGGGGTGGCAAAGGGGAGCAGGGAGCAGGCAGCAGGCAGCGGGGAGCAGGGGTTAAAGCTGCTCTGTCTGCGTGTTGTTGCCCCAAAAAGGCTTAAACAAATGAAAGAAAAGGCAAACACATAAAAAAAATATATATGAAACTTTTGTGATAATTAAAATATATAACCCACGCGCCAGACAGAGACAGCAATACTGGGGGAGGAAGGGAGGTAGGGAGAGGGCAGAAGTCAGTTCTGTTCGATATTGAAAACATAGCGTATAATAATGTAATGAAATAATTAAATGTTTTTTCTTGTCCTGTTATTCCTTGCCCCATTTTTATGACTAATAATTGGAAACGTATTGAATTTTTCTTCCTTTCTTCTTTTTTTTGTAATTTCTTAGTGGCGCCACCCCCCTCGCCTGTTGCAACCCGCCACAAAGTTGGTCGTGACCACTTAAAGCGCTTTAATTAATTAATTTGTGGCGTTTTAATGTTTGGCCAACACGCAACCATCGCTGGCCTCAAAATCACAGCCAAAGCTGAAGGAAAGCCAATCGAATCCTTTAACAGTTATAGAAATTCCTAACATGGCATATCCTGTGGGGTTAAATCTATAAATTTAGTCATTAAGTTGGCCGCACAGAGTTAAGATTGCTGTAAATCAAACTGTTAACTGTTAACTGTTAACTTGACCTCTCACAGTTTATAAAGTGACCATGGAGAAGCAAAGCGTAAGGAGCTTAATTAAATTGTTCAATTTCTAACCTGGTTGATTACTAAAGCGGCTGACAAAAAGCTAACTGCTACGTAAGCATTGTGATCGTCACATTACGATCCAACTTACAGAACTTCCGTTTCTTTTGCTGTTTTCTGACATTCAGTTCTGAAATTTGGTACAGACAATCCAATAGCTTGGAATCTTCGAGATCTTTTCACTTTAACACATTCGTGGTTACGATATGAAAGAAATTACAGTTATGAGTGATAGGTCAAGATACAAAAAGATGATGGATATAACTTTTATAATAGCAATCAAAGAATTTGGGTTATGTTGTATGTAGATGGAACTTTCATCATAGCAATCGAAGAAATTTGTTTAATTCAGATGATTGTGGAATTTCACGATGAGGTTGCCTTATAAATAGGTACAGGATTAGCCGCCTTCTTAGCCAATTGATAGTCCAATCCCGTGTCTTGCCTCATGTGCTGACCACAAAATGGATGAGGCAGTCGGTCGATGGGTCTGCAAGGACTGCAATAAACATTTAAAAGCGTCAACATGACAAAGGATAATGGCAACTGACTGAGATTGAGACTGAGACTGAGACGAAGACGGGTGCAGGTTATAGAAGGATGTAAGTATAGGAAAAGGGAGCAAAGTCAATGAGCCATGATGGAAGCGAATCGATTGTTCAGCTGCGTAACCACACAACGACCAAAAAACCAAAAAACCAAAAGCCCAACAATATAGAAAAGCAGCTAACTAATGTGGCCAAGTGAATGCTTTTGGCTGCTGTTTTTGGATATTTTGGTTTTAAATCACAAGCTGCGACAGAGCAAATCAATTTCATAAAATGCTTGACACACTCGCCCAAGTCAGATAGGTGGGGTGTACGGAGGGTGTAAAAACTTGTACTCGAGTCAAGTCTCGTGTCTGGCAGGAAGACAGGAAGACAGGAAGTCGTCCAGGCAGCCATCCATCAAAAGCGTTTGGCGCCCGAAGCGTTAATCGTTGTCAAAACCTGATAAAGACTGATTGAGTGCTTAATGGCATCACTGTGCACAACACTAATACACACACTAACACACCCACACACACACACACACACACACACACAATACATCGCACATTACTGACTTTAGGATAATCAAGTTGTTGTCGCACAGCAGAGGAATATCGTAAATTGCAAATTCTGGCTAAAATGTAATGCGCGAACATGGCCCAACGATATATATAGCATCGATACTTTATACTGTGCTATCGTCCTAAATTTCCCCACTCCATTTTCAATTTTTACCCACCACTCCCCCCCCCCCCCACAACGCTGATGAAGATTGAGCGTTTGGCGATGCCAACAATTCGAGTTGTGATTTACTTAGTGCCAAAGACTTTGCCTTTAAAGCCAAATATTTTTGTTGTCTATGGCCAATGGCTAGCAGAGAAAGAGAGGAGAGAGAGAGCGTCCTACAGAGAGAGAGAGAGAGAGGGAGGGAGGAAGGGAGAGTGGCGAGGCAGACGCTTGGGTTGTGCTTAGAGTTCTCTTTGTTTTTGGCTTTTCAATTGAAGCAGCTGAAATTATTTGCATATGGCTGTTATATGAACATTTGTATGTGTGTCTGTGTGTGTGTGTGTGTGTGTGTGTGTGTGTGTGTGTGTGTGTGTGTGTGTGTGTGTGTGTGCGTATGTTGACTGCCTTCAGCGTCTGGAAGTGAAACGCACCGGCACTTGGCACATGGCAGATGCAAAATTTTTGTGTAAAAGATGGAAAAAATGTGCAAGCGCAAATAAAAATGCTCACACACATCAACACACACACACACACGCACATACACACACACATAACTTCAGCAAATTTAAGTTTTAAGCAATATAGAAAAATTTGTTTTAGTTATTTGTAGATGCCACACGGCGTATACGTAATGCGCATATCAAAACAAGCGTAAGAACTCGAAAGTATTCTCTATAAGAGATGCATTTCTTCAGGTAACCTTCAGTCTTATGGTATAGATATATCAATTTCAAGTGTTGAGCTAAAGCTGAGTTTCAAATAAAAGTGAAATCGCTTTCGATTATAAAATCTAGTAAATATTTGTATAATATAATATATGGCTTAAAAGTTACTTGAGATCTAAGATTTTAGATTTTATTAAGGCTTTTAATGAATCACGCATTTTATTTGTGGGAACAGCCGGATTACATCACTTTTGGCTATTTCTCGATATTATCACCCAACTCACAAAGTCGAAGAATGATCAAGTTTAATATTGCATAATTATTTATTAAACTTGTGTACTTATAACATTTTGGCAGCTTAAACTTGTTGTACATATTTTCAAAATTGTTTTATAATATTTACATGATTAGGAAATCGAGAAAGAAATATATACATGTAAGCGGGTGTATGAGCAAGGGCGACGTTATCGAGTATCAGTTCGGTGGTGGAAGTCGATATCAGCAGAAGTATCGATAAGCAGTTGGAAAAGCAGTCGGAGTGGATCCTCAGCAGAAGCAGTTGCTGACAATGAGACAATGTATGAGAAAGGGCGACGTTATCGAGTATCAGTTCGGTGGTGGAAGTCGATATCAGCAGAATTATCGATAAGCAGTTGGAAAAGCAGTCGGAGTGGATCGTCGGCAGAAGCAGTTCGTTCGTCGGTGATAATTCGGAGGTCGTCGTCAGTCGAAAGCAGAGCAGTTATTCAAACTTATTATTGTACACTTTATTTAGCAAATAATCATACCATTAAACATAATAAAGTGTTGGTTAATATATATCCAACCTTACATACATACATATATACAATTAAATTTGTCATTAGAAGACAATGCTTGGCATATTAACCTAGAATGAGGTTGTTGTTGTTACTATATATGTACAATACATTCAGTTATCAAAATTTCAACTTGACTACAGGACGTTACGTTGCAGTAGGTCCTGTGGGTGGAATCTTTTGAGTCTTCTTCTCCTCGATCTTCGTACTCTTACACCAGAGTGGTGTCAGAAGTAAGTTGTCTGGCTAAAGCAATAGGGTGATTTTTCAGGCGTTTGACGTCACCGATTCTAGGAACTTTTAGATCGTGTTCAATGTTGCGTGTTCGCATATGCCACGGAGCTCTACAGGTCCTCTTTAGTATAAATATCATATAGCTGTTATGGGAAAGAAAACACTGGCTCGCAACACTAGAAGAAGCGGCCAGAGACACTTCCAATGCGCTGCTGGAGTTTGCCAAGCGCACACGAATCCTACAGGATCAACAAACCTCCTAACGACCTTCAGTATCCGGCAACAGTAAGGACCTGCTCGGTCTATGTGGGTCCACCATGTGATCAACAGGTTCTACCTAACCGAACCTTTAGGAAAGTACGAGCAAAAGGTAAGTTTTTGTGTAAAACAACTTAGTTATCTCGACCCAACTCACCAATTCTAACTTAACCTTTGCTTTCAATATCTTGAACAAATTTGAATGAAATCGGACTACCTTTTAGCTGCCATAGAAGCGTTTGTTTGTTTTCTTAGTTAAACTCATCAGTTGCCAGATATAATATACCTTTTATAGTTTATTAATATGTGATTACTTTTTCATATCATTCGATCATTGCTATTTGCGCGAATATCCTTTTAGTTTCATATAGCTAAGGAACTATTTTTCAAAAACAATAAGCAATCAGAATCAACAATTGGCAACTGCAACTGCAACTGCAACCGAATATTTGAGATCAAAAATGGTTAACAGAAACATTCGAAATGCATTTTAAAGTCGAGCTGTTTTTTCGATTTTGGAATTCACACTCTTAAATGTCAGCCCAGGAGACAGGAGACAGGAGACAGGAGCACAGAGCAAGGCTAGCAAAATTTATGCATGTACCAATTGCTTGCACACACGCACACATACACAACCAGGGGCGAGTACACACAGGGAGTGTGCGTGTGTAGTTATAACTGCAATCATAGATTTCGAGCCTCGAACAATTCACGTCAACTGCAGTCGAATTGGGTTTCGCAATTGGCGATTGGTAAGGACTAAGGACTAAGGGCTAGGGGTTGGGAGTAGGGAGTAGTGAGTAGGGAGTAGGGGGTTGCGGGTGGAAATGGGGGGTTGAGAGATTGCAAGGTGTTGGCATTTGCACGCTAGCAATCAGGCTCAGGCTCAGGGCCTCAGCATAGTTCAGTTGGCTGAGTTGAGCTGAGTCCTCCAGTGCGAGTCCTGGCACAAGTGGTCACTACGGGCGCAGGACGGGCCAGGGGCAGGGGCAGGGGCAGGGGACAGTTGCATTGTTGGGGCGCAAGTTTAGTTGGCGTAGGTAAATACATCATTAAACATGTAAGGGCCAAATGCATTGTCAACAGGGCAACTGCAGCACGAATCGTTGTTGTTGTCCTTGCTGCTGCATTGTGGTGCAACTTCAGGCAGATATTGACGAGGCGCCAGCTCGTTCTACGTGCTCAAGAGTGCGTACCAACTGTGTGTATGTGTGTGTGTGTGTGTGTAACTGCAATTGACATGTCAGCTCTGCATGTGTTGTGTGTGTGTGTGTGTGTGTGTGTGCTAAGACAAATGCACATTTGTGAGTGAACATGCGTATTTGCAATTTCAAAGCGCCAACATCATTATTATCAACCGCTCAACATCCTTATCCCTATCATCATCGTCATGATATCATACGGCTATCTAATAGTATTTAATATGAGATATTATGTGGCATTATTGGAAACTGATTTGATTAATGTAAGGATAAAACACAACCAAATAAGTTTTTATACTTTATTATTTTATCAATTTTGTATTATTTGTAATTTCGTGATCTGTTCTTGTCTTCAATCGGTCTCGTAGTGACGCTTACTCTTCTTCTTCTCCTTTTGGCGTTGCCAGGCTGTTAGCTTGCCCGTTGTATTATGGGTAGTCCTCTGTTGGCTAACACTTAATGAACATATATCTTTAATTCAATACTAATTCTAATATTTACAATTGTATACTCGTATGATATTTATATATATCTTACATTACTTACATTTGATCAAATGTTTTTGGGATGTTCACGACTCTTGATTAATGGGATTAACTGCTTAATTATTGAAAACAATCTATCATCAATCTGCCATTATACTTATACTTGTCATCATCATCAACTCAAGATATCATATCTATCTATCTGTTTAATATGAGGGATCATTTCTTAAGTAATTCGGGTGTTCACAATCTGCTTAAAAGTTGAAATCAAGCTTTAATCAATCTAACCATAAACCTATTCTTCATCATCATATTATAATTAATATTTTATAAATTAGTTAATAAGTTTTTACGGTTTTCACAACGAACGAGATAATTGGTTAACTGCTTAACTGATTATTTGGTCTAAGCAGCGTTGCCACCTGGTTAAAATAGCTGTAATTGGTGCTTGTGCGATATAGATTGCTCTCTCAATAAAAATCTTATATGTTAATATTTGCACTCCCGTTTCAGACCTTGTTTAATGCTTCAAAAGACTTCAAATGTAATTTTTAGACATTTTTCATGTGTGGTGGATAGGATTGTTGAGCCCTAAACAGACCCTTGGGGCAACCCGTTAACAGCTCTGGCGCTGGCTACGACTCAGGTGGAGTTCTCGCCGCACCGGAAGTGGTTTTCATTTATAGCGGAAATTAAAAAATGTCAACGCGACCGGCAACAACAACAAGCAACCAATTGAGCTGTGGCCAACAGGGTGGTCTCAGAGGGGGCCATATCCAGGGATTAACAAACTCGCCCATTGCCCTCAACCCCCGCCCCTTGCGCAGTAAATCATTGCCGCAAAGGGTTTCATTTGGATTGGCTTAGTGTCAGGAGACGGTTTTTAATTATGGGATATCTTTGTTATGACAACGCTAACGCCCTGAAACTTAATAATTATGTAAACATATTTTACACTCTGTAAATTCGGGCTATTCAGTGTCTCAATACAAGGTATTGTTTGTTGTAAGGGCAGCTAGGAGGAGGCTTCTCCGACCCTATAAGTATATTTATTCTTGATTAATACAATAGCCAAGACCATCTAGGCATGTCTGTCCGTCTATAAGAAGGAAAATACATCTGGAATGTAGATCATTATCTTTACTGTCTCTAACATGTTTTTTTAAGTACAGATATGTATACATTTATTTACAGATAGTATATTGTGTGGTACTGCCAATCCAATTACCTGACCAGCAGCAGTGGCGAGTAAAGGGGTTAATAAAGAACTCCGTCCAGGAGATACAGGAACATTAATCCAGGTAAAACCACGGCGATTTATATGTATATAAAAACTGTCCGTTCTACGAACAATCGGCAATAGGTTACGCGTGGTGTTAAGAATAGTAGGAAAGTTCTTGAGATTTAAATAGCGAAGAATATAGAACAGGAGAATCCGTAAAAAAAAATAAGAAATGCAGCAAGTTTTAGCCGTCTCGTTTGTAGAGGAAAAAATAGAAGCCTTCATCCGTAGTACTTGAGTGAACCTCCCATCTTCGACCCAGGATGCTCATGGATAGACTCCTAGCTAGCCTTTAGCTGCTTTGGTATGCCGTTACATCCTGTGGGCATTTTGAGTCTGTCTGATGAGCATTTTATTCTGCGAATAGTCCATGTAAACAATGTTGTGTTTTTTTAAGTATTGCGGGTCATATATTTAAAGATAAGACTTACCTAAAATCGTGTCCGTGCTGAACGAATGTGAATGCCACATTTCATACCAGTAATGTGTTAAAATGACCATGGTCAGTGAAATTCCAAAAAAACGTAAATATTGTTGAAGAAGAAGGTGCTTGAGATGTAAACATGAAAGGGGAATCCGTAAAAAAAAATTGATGCTAGTTTTCAACATCCTGAAGTGCATCCCATTGTATTTTACACAACTCCTACTACAGCAACAACGATCTTCGAAATCCAAAAGCACAATTGCTGGCGGGCCAGAGTTCTAACAAAATCCAAGGATTTCTAATATGATCAGGGTGGACGAGAATGAATCCAGAGGAAATTGATGCAATTGATGCAATTTATACATTTGTTAGTCAATAAAAATCAATGCCAGTTCCAGGCAAACATCCTGAGGTGTAGCAATTAGCGTATTACACGAGGCTCCGAAACGAGTAAAGGAGTTAATAAAGATCTCCGTCCAGGAGGTATGTCATACAGGAGCTGTTATCCAGGTGAAACCACGGCGATTTATATGTATATAACAAAAAATATCCGTTCTACGAACAATCGGCAATAGGTTACGCGTGGTGTTAAGAATAGTAGGAAAGTTCTTGAGATTTAAATAGCGGAGAAGATAGATCGAGAGAATCCGTAAAAAAAAATGATGCAGCAAGTTTTAGCCGTCTTGATTGTAGAGGAAGACATAAAAGCCATCACCTTCGACCCAGGATGGTCATGGATACACTCCTAGCTAGCCTTTAGCTGCTTAGAAATGTTATTTCATCCTGTGGGAATTTTGTGTATGTTTAATGAGGGTTTTGTTCTGCGAATAGTCTATGTTTTTCCAAGAACTCAATGTGATATATTCAAAGATAAAAGACTTACTTGAAATGGTGTCCGCGTTGAAACGTCAATATAGTTTACGCAAGAAGATGGCTCTCGAAATTTAAACCTCAGAGGAAATAGGTTAGGAGGAACCGTAAAAAAAAAGTATTGATGCTTGTTTTATGTCATCATCCTGGAGTGCATCTGGCGAGTCCGAGCTCTAACAAAATCCCGGAATACCAAAAATGTTCGATCCGAAAAACGAGAATCCCTAAAGTAAATACACATCCTGAGGTGTAGCAATATGCGCTTTACAGGAAATAAAGATCTTCGTCCAGGAGGTATTTCATACAGGAGCAAGGAATCGAAGAGATTCTGCGGCCAAATATCAATATCCCGCAAGAGTTTGTAAAAAAAAAAAAATAGATTTCCGATCCATTGAATACATCAACAGTTCTTGAGATGTAAATAGCGAAGAAGATAGTTTAGGAGAATGCGTAAAAAAAATTAGAAATGCAGCAAGTTTTAGCCGTCTTGTTTGTAGAGGAAGACACATCCATCATCCCAAAGTACTTGAGTGAACCTTCCATCTTCGACCCAGGATGGTCATGGATACACTCCAAGCTAGCCTTCAGCTGCTTTGCAACACCATTACATCCTGTGGGCATTTTGTGTCTGTTTGATGAGGGTTTTGTTCTGCGAAAAGTCCATGTAAGCATTGAGGTTTTCTAAATTTTAATCTGATATATTCAGTGAAAAGACTTACTTAAATCGTGTCCGCTCTAAAGAGCCGCCAATAATATTATGAACATTTCAATATATTTTTAAGCTCAGAAGCTGATTGTGCACTTTTCCGAATTATTGAACGTTTATTTGGATGTGACTGTTTCGGTGATACGGGAATACAGCATTGTAGATCTTTCTTTTCAACACAATTTTCACAATCTTACTTACGAGTACTCCAGCTGTGCAGACCCAAACTCTCATTCACATGATACTAGCCAAGCTCAACGATAATAACAAGAAGCAAACGTTGCAAAGAAAAAAATAATATTTAAAAAAAACCGACGCGACTTTAACGCTTTAAAGGGTATCCGGAATACTTATAAAAACTTGATTTAATTTTGAAAATATTTCAGAATAAAACACCGATGAATGAAAGTTGATTACACACTGAACACTGAACACAACACTGAACTGAACACTTGAACTGAATACTGACTGAACTGAACGGGCTTATATCCCTGATTGGTGCTTAAACCGCTTGGGAATTGTAGCGTTAAAAATTTCAAATTTGTTCACAGCCTGCTTTGGGAACTTTTACAAAGTTGAGTAGTTTCGACCAGAGCACCTATCCATGACATACGAGTATACATATCTCCCCCCCCCCCCCCCCAACAACAATACACCACCCCCCCCCCCCCCCACCCCCACCCCCCCCCACCCCCCCCACCCCCCCCCCCCCCCCCACCATATCCAACCCCTCCCCCCACCAAAACCCCACCCCAACTATTCATATCCCCCCCCAACCCCCAACCCCCCACCACCCCCCCCCAAACACACAACACCACCCCCCCCCCAAAAAAAAAAAAAACAAACAAAAACCACACAACAAAAAAAAAAAAAATAAAACAAACAACAAACAAACCCCCCCCCACCACCACCACACCCCCTTTCTTTTTTTTTTTTATTATCAAAAACCACCACACAACTAAAAAAAAAAAAAAAACCCAAAAAAAACAAAAAAACAAAAAAAAAAAAAAAAATAAAAAACACAAAAACAAAAAAAAAATTAAAACAAAAAATACTTTTTTTTTATAATTAATATTTTTAATAAAAAAAAAAAAAAAAAAAAAAAAAATTCACAAACAAAAATTAAAAAAAATTCATTCTATTTTTTTTTTTATCCCCCCACCCCCCACATTTTTATTAAAACAACCCCCCCCCCTTTTCATATATATTAAAAAAAACCAACCCAAAAAAACCATAAAAAAAAAAAAAAAAAAAAAAAAATTATTATATAATATCACCTAACATCTCATTTTCCCCCCACAAACATATTATTTTTTAACTCTCTTCCACCCCCCAAAAAAAAATTAAATGGCCCCCCCCCCCCCCACACCCCCTACCATATGGCTCCCCCCCAAAAAATGCCGCAACCCCTTCTCGTGCCCCCCCCTTTTCCTTTTTTTTCCCCCTTCCGCCCCTCCCCTTGACCCTATTCATTGCATCTTAATATTTCAACTTATAATCGATACAATTTTTCACTCCGATAACTTACTCCACAGAATGCCACTTCGTGTGACCGCACCTTTACAATTATTTTCCCTCTTCGCGCCACTCCAATGTGACCGTATTCATTGCATCTTAATATCTCAACTTATGATCGATACAATTTTTCACTCCGATAACTTACTCTAATTGGTCACATTCGACATCGACATGTACATTCAAATTATAAACGTTTCTTTTTTTTATAATCCTTATAAGTAATAAGATTAAGCTGTGTCTCCTAAGAAAGAGAAAATCCCAGAAATATATGCAACTAGCGTAAAGAAAGCTGAATCAAACCTTATACTTCACACTTGTGACCCATTTTCCCCCCCCCCCCCCTTGTAGGCTTATTAAGTTCTTGTGTAGAGTTCTCAAAATGAGCTTGGGGCCAAGTGCATGAAAAACAAAAAGGTTGAATGCCAGAGTCTTCCAGCCAGTTTCCAAGCGTTGAGCAGTTTTGCAGAAAGTTCAATAACTGTTCAGAATATATTTGATATATTTCTATAGTTTAGATCCCCACCAACACAAAAAAAAAACCCCCACAAACAAATTTTTTTTTTTTTCCCACAAAAAAAAAAAAAAATTATTTTTTTTTATTTTTCCCACAATAAAAAAAAAACGCCCCCCCCTTCTTTCCCCCCCCTTTTATTTTTAAAAAAAAAAAAAAACTCCCCCCCCAAAACATTTTTTTACCCCCCCACCACAACAAAACACACCCAACACCCCCACAACAAAAAAAAATTTTTCCCCCCCCCCCCAAAAAAAAAAAGAACCACATATTTTTTTTTATTTCTTTTTCGCCGGCAGTATCGCGCGCCCTTGCTAAGGCAATTACAATAACAAAATGAGCCAGATGAGCAATGGGCTGGGCATCTAAACTTTAGATTAATATAAATAAGCAGGTACAGTGATATGGTTTTGCTGTGATTGTTGTACTCCCCTTGGGGGCACCTTTGTGTATGTGTGTGGGTTCAAAGGTGCTGCCGGCAGGCTCTTAAGCAGCGCATTTGTCTTCAAAGTGTATTTATGGAGCGCACTTCATCAACATCTTCATCAGCATCATCATGAATGTCATCATTATCATTGCCACCATAGTCATCATACCCATAATTGTCATCATCGTCATTCACATCGTTGTCATTGCTGGCAATGACACCTCATTGATGGGGTACGGGATACAGGATAGTACCAGGACGCGGCTGGCGACACGTTATTGCATTTTGTTGTTGCTGTCACACACACACACACCGCCAACACACACACACACACACACACGCAGAGCCTGTCTGAGCTTTACAACTTCAATCAAATTCAATTGAGTTCAATTCAATTGTAACGTATTGTATTTTTATTGAGGCATAAAAAAAGGGAAGCTGCCGTGTATGTCTCTCTGTGTGTGTGTGTGTGTGTGTGTGGTGTGTGTGTGTGTGTATGCACACTCTCGGATTTAACAAGTGCGACATAATGGCGCTGACAACTGGCAACTGGAACGGGACAGCGGGAGACGCCGCGTGCAAATGTCGCAATCACTGACACGCAGCATACGCAGCACGAAACTGAGAAACTCAGAGGGGGCAGGAGGGGGGCGGTGGCAAAGGGATGAGGGGCAGCAGAAGAGGCATCATTCGCGTCTTGGCGACGACTTTTATGACTTCAATTCAATTTGTTTACGAGCCAAGAGCTGCCGTCTTCAGCCTCAGCTACACCTCCAGTCATGGGCGCATCTGCAGTGGGGCAAGGGGGAGAAACCCCCGCAGAACCAAGGTTTTTTTTCTAAATAAAATGATATTTATTATATGTCACTTTCTTTCTCGGAATATTATTTATAGACTTATGTCCTGCTTACGTGGTGGGAAATTGTCTTAGACATTTTAGAGATGTGTCAGAAGCAGTTAATAGAACGGACTTAACATATCAGCCTAGAGTGTTATCTGAACTGTTCTGAACTCCACCTTGGAATGAATTCCACAGAAATATCTCTGGTTCCCCCCCACATGGGTTGACTGAAGGATTAAAGGAACACTTTTTGCTTTTATGCTGTTTTAAAAGGAGTCTACAAAACTTTTCTGTGGAATTGATTCGGATGTGAAATTCAGAACAGCTTTGTAACATAAGAAACAGTCTTTGGAATTTTTTTTTTATTTTTGTAATGATTTTTTATTTATTTTTGTAGATTCCAAAACTTGTCTTTTAGTGTTATTACGGGCACTCTTCTTTGTTCGGATTCTACAATTAAAGTAGTGTGCTTTGTATTGTATCCTAAATAAGTCGTTCAGGCATGTTCTAAATTCCACTTTTGAGTCCACTCCACAGAAGTATGTAAGTCATACTCTACACATAACTGTGGAATTGATACGGAAGTGGAATTCAGAACAGGTCTGTTAGTGACTCCAATCAAATATGCGACCTTTAAAATGAATTAAATTTGTGAAATTTAAAAACAAAAATTGTTTGTGAACTACAGACACCCCACCCCCTACTCCAACCCTACCCAGCCTTTGGGAGATGCCGAGTACGCCCTTGCCTGAAACTCGGCCAGAAAGTCTGTCAGTCAGGCAACGCCGCGTCATATGCTCACCCGGCGCCCAAAAGTATGCTACACCATATATGCTCGTATATTCAAAGCGCCGCACAAAAGTATGCTAAATAAGTAACTCGGCAACAACAACAAGTGGAACAACAACAACAACAACAACAAGGTCACCGCCTGCCAGCAGGTGATGAGCGTAAAATTTATGCAGCGACATGTTAGGCAGCGGCAGCGGCAGCGGCAGAGGCAGCGGCAGCGGCAGCCAGCAGAGGCAGCCAGCATGAAAGTTGCTCGCGGTGGAGAAGACGACGAGGAACAGAGGACACTGGATTTGTTCTATACCCTTGCAGAGGGCATTTTAGTTTTGATATGCAATGTGTAACGCATGCAAAGAAGTATTTCCGGTTACGTCAAGCTAGTCGTCGATGTGAAGATAATATATATATATAGAAAGATAGTAGAAGGATTTGTGGATAGATAGATAGCTAGTCAAGATAGTCATCCATGTGGAGATAAATAGATGATAGATAGCAGAAAGATATATGGATGGATAGATATATAGATAGATAGTAGAAATAAATATAGATAGATATATATATATATATATATATATATAGATAGTAGAAATATATATAGATAAATAGATCGATTATCTCTATTAATATCTATTAATATATATCTATATAGATAAATAGATCGATTATCTCTATTAATATCTATTTATCTATATACATATCTATCTATCTATATATATTTCTACTATCTATCTATATATATATCCATCCACATATCTTTCTGATATATAAATAGATAGATAAATAGTTAGCTAGAAAAACAGACAGTTACTCCATAAAGATTATTAGTTTTCAAAGATCCTTCATGGACCAAGAACCCATTAATCTCTTCGCAAACCGTTCCTCATAAATATAAAACTAATCTTAGAGTTCCTTGAAAAAACAAACATATTTAATTCAATTTCTCAAAATTCAATAAATGTAATGACATATTTGAAAAAAACGGAAACTAAGTAAATAAGTAATGTCAATATTAAATGTAAGTAGTAAATAATGAATATAATAATTGTTTAAATTAGAAAAAATAAGATATTACCGTGTATACTATAGTTCTAACCTCAAATTAGCCATTATTTAAAAAAATACTCCAAAATCAGAAAAGAAATTTGAACCAACCCTGAGCACCTGGCATACAAATTGTATCAACGGTTCGGTTCATCTCTCAGTTCGGTTCGTGAACCCGGTTTCAGATATAACTGAATTCAGATTTATAAATTTGTACTCTCCGTAAATTAAGCAAGGGTATTAAACCTTTGGCATTCAGATGATAGCTTTTTCTGCAGTTTTTTTTTGCTGTGTTTCCCTTTTTGGTATTATTGTCACGTCACGTCTGGCGGTGAAGTATTATGTTGGCAGTGTTGCCACATTAAAGCAAAGCACAAACAACCTTTAAAGTCGCGCACTAATTAAGCCGCCAGGTGGCGCCATTGTGCTGATAAATTAGCGCCAATTTACAGTATAACAAGTGGCAACACAACTTTCACCAGCATCACGACACCACACCCGCCCTCGCCCTCGCCCTTGCCCTCACCCGAGGCACCACATTGTACTCAATCCCCACTAAAGCTGTGGCTTTTGCCGTGCAGTTGAGCCAATTAAATTTCATGGATAAACATGAGGTTCGAGGCTCGAAGCTCGAAGCCAAGATGAGTAGCGACTGGCTGACTCTGGCTAAGGGGTAGGAACGGCTGGGGGGGACAGGCACTGGGAGTGGGAGACGGGTAGGGAAGGGCGCCTGAGGTGACTTTGGATTTGTGGCCAAGGCTGTGCCGTTGCCGCTGGCATTTTCAAGTTTTGTTCAAATTGAATTTCCAACAAATTTGCCACGTTGGCGTTAAGCGGGCGGCAAGGGTGTTTCAAGGGGAAGGGACCAGGAGCATAAAAAATAAGGAAAACACAGTCAGAGAATGAAAGAATAGCGGACAGCACTAACAACAACAATTGAAGCAACAACAAACAGCAACAACCACGGCGAGCAAGTAAATCAAGTAGCCGCGGTTATTGCCAGCACAATGGGCAACAAGGGGTTAAAGCGAAAATAAATAATAATATTAGCAACATAATACAGAGATTTTTGACTTGACTTGACATAATTCAGTGAGCAAAAGGGAAAGATAACACTAAAAATATATATTATAAATTTGAAAATATTTCGACTTTAAATAATTAAATTTATACATTTATAATATTATAAATATAAGGATTTATAGATATAAGCTAAGAGTACATCAAAATATTAACGTATTTCGAACTCAGTTCTGTACATTGCTTTCGAATAATTTCAAATTTATAAATATATTATAAATATAAATATAAGAGAAAGCTAAAATTAAGAAAATACATAAAAAATTTGAAAATATTTTTAACTCAGTTCCAAACTTTCAAATATAAACTATAAGTTTATAAACATTAATGCTATAAATAAGGAAAAGATAAAATTAACCGTTTATTTCGAATCAATATCATATTTATAAATATATAATGAAAGTAATATCGAAACAATATACTAAAATAACATAAAAAAGTATTCAGTTCCGAACTTTGCTTTCGAATCAATTTCAAATTTATAAATATATAATTAAAATATAAATATGTACAATCAGAAATATATTGATTTTGAATCTAACAGAAATTAAGTGAATTTGAATGTGACCGAAAAATATAACGATAAGTTAAGAAATAACCCTGTGCAATATGTGAAGGTATCGATATTAATGATGATATCGATACCTAAGCAGAGATAGAATTCATCTATACATGTAATTGAGAACGAACAGACGTCAATTTAAATAAAACGCAAATAATAAGTTTCAAGATGACTTTACAAATATAAGAGAAAGCTAAATTAAGAAAATACATAAAAAATTTGAAAATATTTGGAACTCAGTTCCATACTTTCAAATAAACTAAAAGTTTATAAATATATACTTAATGCTATAAATAAGGAAAAGATAAAATTAAAAAAATACAACAGAAATTTGAAAGTATTTCGAACTCAGTTCCAACGTTTACTTTCGAATCAATTTCATAATTATAAATGTATAATTAAAATATAAATATAAGGAATTATAAATATAAACTAAAGATATACACAAAAAAAAGTATTTCAGTTCTGAACTTTACTTCCGAATCAATATATAATATACATGAATATATTAAAAAAAAAACAATTTCAGCGAAATATTAAAAGCATACTCTTTGGAACACCCTACCAAATTGAACTTTTTTCTTATTAATATCAAGATTTGAATCGAGTAATCCCTAATGATACTAATTTTTGCATTTCAATACAATTCCTTATAATCAGGCCTGTTCCGAATTCCAAAACTTTTGAGTGTAAGTGGAGAATTGGGAACAGGCCCGATTAACTTATAATGTAGTGTATAAAGAATTAATCATTTGTAGTGAGTATTCCTATACCATCTGTTAAAACAGATATTTTAGAAATTGTCGGTCTGGGATGTATGAGACTGTTAAGTAATTATAGGGGCTGAAAGGAAGAGGGCACACTCAGAGCTACATCCTGCGATTAAGTAAATGAACGAATGATAATGCTGAGATATCTCATTTTATCATTCTCGGAATGTGGAGTTCGGAATTTGTACAAGTTCTTATGTAGTATTTATCATTTCTACACTGCCTAGAACTGTACTAAGACTATAACTACTATGAGAACTCTTGGGAGGTATTTCCCCATCCGCATTTAAATATGGTTTTATAGAATCTCTACAGTTCTTGATCCACCCAGACATCCAAACTTTTCAAATTTGATTAGCTCGTTGGCATGGATAGACAGCTTCTTCTAGATTTCTTTAATAGAAGATTGAATTACTAATCTCTAAAGGTAATTAGGCAAGCATAGCAATTAGCTTTTGTCCAGCACACAGACAACGAGCAGTGAGCTTTTTGTTGCCCATGGTTCTTAGTGCGTCGCCGTGTGAAACTCGGTTCAAGATCCTTGAATAAAACGTAAACAAATAAAAAATAGCCGCTAACAACATTTAAAAATTGCAAACAAAACAAAAAACTGAATCAAGCCCAAGGATGACGTTGTCCTTGCTCAAACTCATTCCCATACTCATTCTCCTTCTGATTCTCATTCTCATTCTGTTTCTCAGTCTGTTTCTCAGTCCCATTGCCATTCGCATCATCTTCAATCCCATTCCAATTGCCATTCCCATGCCACATCCTTTTCATGATGCTCTTAAGCGGCAATCGCGTTTTTCCACAACTTTTTCAGACGTAATAAAAACGTTCAACTTTTGCCTAGTGCCTTGCATTTTATTTACCCCTCCTCACTCCCTCTTGCTCTCTTTCCAGATGTTGTTGTTGTTTTATTTTTAGGTTTCAACTTCTATTTTTTATAATTTCCTTTTTTTGTTTTTGTTCTCGCCTCTTTGCACAATTTTCATTTGCCGTCGCTGCAGTTTTGCTAGTTGGCGCAATTTTCCGCGTTTTCATCGTTTTAATCGATGTTGGTCAAAGTTGCCGACGAATCCAGCCACATAGACTTGGTTGGGTGCGGGTGAAGGGTGAAGGGCGGGCGGCACACTGACACAGACTTAGGGGCAGGGGCTGGGGCTGGGGCAGAGGCACAGCCAGAGCCAGGCACTCCTGCCAGCCGCCATCGACAAGGACTAAAAATCTTTGTAACCATAATTAAAAGTTGCGATGCTTTTGTTGCTGCTGATGGCACCCGCACCGTCCTCCCCCCCCCTCCCCCCCGCACACCCACCACAGCTTTCACGCCCACTTGTGGCGCAAACAATAATTAATTTAAATTGAAACATTTTAGCGCTATTTCCCTCGCCCCTACCACCCTACCTCCACACCATTTTGCAGCTTGTGCTCCTCGTGCTTGGTTAAGTTTTAATAGCTGATTTTACCGCAACGACCACGCCCCCAGGCACGCCCACTTGGCGACTTTCAGATATATCAATAGCTGCATAAAAAGATGAATAGACACTGGGCTCTGATATTGAAGGAAATTGCAGCAGGGGACTTGGAAACAAGGCTTATACTATAAACAAACAATAGTCGAGCACATAGAAGACTCTATCTTCTAATTAGAATACTAGACTCTAGACTCTATCTTCTAATTAGAGTAATATTACATAGCTATAAGCTTAATGATCGAACAATCGATAACTGAACCTTAGGACCTTCTTCGACAAATCGTATTTGTATAGAATGTGTACTGGAAATATCACTGCTTTCCAACTTATGGATGATTGATGTCTAGAAGAAACATTTACTATGAAATTGAGACATTAAAGGTGAAGAATGTTGTCTTGAAATTTAAACGAAGAATGATAGAATTTACAAAAAAAAACAAGTAAGAATCCTCTAGTCGAGTATACCCGACTACGAAACTCCCTGTACCCAGGTCTAAAACTTCTAATCATATGTTCGTCTCTTACACATGCACGCACACATATACAAAGCCGCACACACACAAGCGACAGCGCTGCAGCGCAACGAGGCATTTTAAGTCGTGGCTGTGCTTCTTCCCCCCCTCGCTCCAGTATTGAATCTTGTTTGTTGAATAACTTCCGTGTTTATTATCCCCGATTGACTTGAAATTTGGACAGTAGATTAAGAGTGACCGAAGTAGTTTACATGCCAAATCCCAAAGCTATATCTTTAAAACTGTGGCTATAAAACGTTTTCATCGATTTGTGGGGGAACGGGCTAAGATATCTGAGATCAGAAACAAACTTGACCTGCTCCCGCTATACACGAACCTACATTCCAAATTTGGTGTCTCTAGCTCTTATAGTTGCTGAGATCCTTGCGTTCATACATACGGACAGACAGACGGACAGACAGACGGACATGGCCAAATCGAAATCTCTTTTGATACTGATCAAGAATATATATACTTTATAGGGTCGAAGATGTCTCCTTCTGCCTGTTACATACTTTTGCACAAATCCAATACCCCCTTTTTACCCATTTTATGGGTACAGGGAGTAAAAACCTATTCATCTATCATTAAATCTAAGCACTTCAACTTAACATAGTTTGAAGTAACACTTTATAGTTATATCACCTGAAAATACTCATTTATTTATTTATTTACTTCTTACGAAGGCAAAACTGTGCTGCCTCGAATCAAAAAATATAATATAATACATAGATATATGAAACAAATTAAAGACCTACACGGAATAACAATTGAAATCTAATAACGAGAACAGTACATTGGGGAAAGTTTGTTTGCCAGTCCGGCTAGCTATAACCCTGTTCACAGCAAAGAATATCCGGTGGAGTTATTAGAGCCCATAGCAAGATAGTAAAGAGTTAGTTGTATAAAGGAAAAACTTATAGAACTTAGGGTTAATTCAAGGCATAAAACTAAAGAATGACAGTGGGAATGCAATCCCCAAGCCGGTGGGAGAAGTTTCATTAGCTAGTCCGGCAAGCTGGCTATAAGACTTACATACTCGTATATATAGTATAGCCTAAGGCCTAAGCAGTCAGTGGTATTTATTCCTAGGTTCCTGAGAGACTAGTTCGCATAGAAACAGACGGACAGACGGACATCGCTATATCGACTCGACTATTCATGCTGATTCAGAATATATATACTTTGTTGGGTCGGAAACGTCTCCTTCCTCTGTTTGGGTATGTTTGGTAAGGATACATTTATAAACAAAAAAGTTCTTCATACAAAAACATAGTTGTCTACCGATTATTACTATGGCAGCTATATCTTATAGTGGTCCGATCCGGCCAATTCCGACATATGTACTGCCTGCAGTAAAAAGAAAGATCTTTACCAAGTTTCATTACGATAACTTTAAAACTGAGAGATTAGTTTGCATAGAAACAGACGGACATCGCTATATAGACTCGGCTATTCATGCTGATTCAGAATATATATATTTTGTTGGGTCGGAAACGTCTACTTCTGGCCATTACACATTTCGAGACAAAATTATAATACCCTCTGCTGGAGTATAAAAAAACTATTCAAATTGAAATGCAAAATCAATCTGGAGGTCAAATCTTTACCAAGAAATGAATTTTGATAAGAGTTTTGAAAATTTAGACAGGTTTTTTATTTATTTTTTTTAAAGTAAGTAGTTCTTGAAACCTTACAAAGTTGACATAACGTGTTTAATATATTTATTTTATTTATTTATTTTATCATTCCTAGTGCTACAAGCTAAAGCTTATAGGTTAGGGCACTATTCACTATAATTAAACATATTTTATAACATAAATTTTACATTTAGTTTTTTTTTGATTTAACATATAAAATTAGTACATAGTTCACATAATTTGAGTTTAAAGTTATCGTTAACTGTTAAAATAATTATTATTGGATATTGTTCTGTAGGTGAGCCTTTAGTTTTATCTTAAATTGCGTGGCGCCATAAATAGTTTTTAAAGGATGGGGAAGTTGGTTCCAGGTGCGAATAGCATATATAAAGAATTGTCTTTCTGAATTTAACGTCTTATGCCTATTGCACACTAGATTGTTCGTCCTCGTGGACGTGTCTTTTTAGTGTTTTGAAAGTCATCAAGTTGGTTATATCAAGGTCAGCTAATTTAAGGGCATAACATGTAATTTGATTTACATATGTATATAGAAATCGTTTGGCTATAGCAGTGATTATCATAAAGAATATCTACATATATACTCAAGACCTATATTAAGACACATCTAGTAACTGTTTTCAGCTATTGTTTTTTTAAATTCAGTCATGCTATATTCAAGTTACAGTAAAATTTATAAAAATCAAGCTTTATAAAGCAATATTACTCGAATACTTAGCAAAAGACAGCTGTAAGCGGTATTGGAACCACTGGACTCATTTGAATATTATTAGTTTATCAAATACTTATCAAATACTAAGCCGATTTAAAGCCAGAAACACATTGAAATCCATTCCACTCGCGTACATATCAAATTTCAGCATCATAACTCGAACGCTTAGCGAAATATGAGTTTGAACCACTTTTGAACCACTTTTGAAGCACTTTAGCGTTGATTTTCATGTGTTCCTCTTGTGTGTGAAAGTTGATTTGCTTGTATATGTAAATTGATAACGCTTTAATAGTTTATCCATTTGGCTTTTTGCCCGCTTTTGTTAAATTTGGGCTGCTTTTATTTATTGTCGATTTATTTATAGCTGCGAAATGTTGAAAATGTGTTTTTTGTCTGCCCAACGAAGCGACAGCTCAGCATAAAATTGTTGCCTTCTGTGGTTCTTGTTGTTGTTGCTGTTATTATTTGGTTTTAGTAAAATTTTATGTTATGCATATTTGCAGTTATTGTACGCTTTACCCATTAAAATTCCTAAAACGGATCCAAATTGAAGCAGGCACCCTGTAAGGCATGGTGACCAGAGTCGATGCGCGAGCCAGAGCGAAGCGATACTTGATATCGATGTTACTATCGATAGTATCGTTGGTACGCTCTCACCACTGATGGTGTACATTGCTATCGATAGTTTTGTAAAATTGTGATTGTATTAAAATAATATTACATATTTCTTTATTTAACTATTAATTTTGCATTTGAATCTATCGGCAGTACTGATGCCAACGACTATCAAGACTATCGATAGGTTATTCAAACGATATATTGAAATGTTTGCTTACAGTTTCATTTTCAACTTTGAACGGGGTATCTTCCAGTCGGCTATTCTCCGCAAAACACTTTCAGTTGTTGTTGTTGGCTCGTCTGCTTAATTGTGATTGCATGTAACTGAAGCATTTTTGTGGGAATTATCTCTGCCTAATTGAATGACATTGGCAAATAGTTGAGAGGGTAGAGACCTCAACTCTTCCCCTCTATGCCTCTGACAAGCACTAACTCCCCTACCATCCATTCCCTCCCCTTTCACCACTTGACCACTCAGTTGTTGTTGTTTGCCGCATTTGTATGGCAATTGAACTATTTCAGAAGGCACGCAAACTCCACAAGACACTCTTGAGTCCACAGTCTTGAGGCATTTGCGGCATTAAATGCCAATGCCAAAAGTCAAGTTGTCTTTGAGCTTACACAGAGAGAATTATACGAACAGTATTTGCAATGAACTTAATCACAAATTTAAATCAGAACTGAATAACAGCCAAGGACCTTATGCCTTTAGTTATGCATTGTTTTGCTTGAATTATGATTTCTGGTGTATAAATTGTGTTGATTATTTAAGGTATATATATTTCTCTAACAGTTTATGTGAGGTATACGAGTATATTTATATTTCTTTTGATTCTTAAAGTAAGCAAGTATTATAAATTAAATTATATTATTATATATTGTTGTACAGATTTATGGCTTTATTTTAATATATATTTTCTGTTTTTCTAGGACTATTAATACCTGCGCTTAATATTTAATTGCAATGATAGAAATAAGTACAAACACATTGGCTCTAATGAACCATTATTGCTTGTGTAAAATACAACTTTGTAATTGGTTAATCTGGGTGCGGTATTGTGGTTACAAGTAATCTGTATATAATCGATAAATTAAATGCATTATTTCTCTCCGTAAATGCAATTGAAAGTGCAACACTGGGAAATCGTAGTGGGAGAATGGTTTCATTTTCAATGCAGCCCTGGAAAGGACAGTCCTTATCGATAGCTGTGACATCCTCGATAATCATTGCTCCAATCGATAATTCTCAAGAAGTTCAAAATTACAAGTAATCTGTATATAATCGATACATTAAATGCATCATTTCTCTCCGTAAATGCAACGCTGGGAAACTCGTAGTGGAAGAATGGTTTCATTTTCAATGCAGCCCTGGAAAGGGCAGTCCTTATCGATAGCTGTGACATCCTCGATAATCATTGCTCCAATGCGATAATTCTCAAGAAGTTCAAAATGAAATATTTCATTCGTTTCAACTTTAGTTCAAATCTCTACCAAAACAAATTTAACAACTTAATATTACGCATATATTTGAAAATCACGTTGGCATTTGATATGCGTAATTTTGTGACGATCGCAGGATAATATATTTTTGTTAATGATGACAGTGAGACAGTTAGATGTGCCACATGCTGAGAGGCATATTCAATGTATTTGCATTATTTCAATACTTTCACGCTGACGTTGGCAATATCGTCGCAACTGTGACTGGGTAACTGTGACTGACAAGTAGCGTGCCACAGTGTGACTGAATAACGCGAGTAGCAGTTACAGTCCTTACATTGGCAGTAACAGTAACAGTCACAGTCTCTGTATTTGAAAATGAAGTCAACAATTCAGGGTGAATATAGAAAGGTAGATTATGAAAAGTAGTGGCTGGTCATATAGCGCTATTTCGGATGCTGCCAAGCATCCTATATGAGTAGTAGTCGGCTAGATTCGAACCCGAGTGCTCCCGTCTGTAAGGCGGATGCCTTAACCTCTGACCCACTTGCTGTCCGATCCCGGCTTGAACTAATTACTGTCATCAACAGGTCCATTTGAAATTCTAAGTCTGCACCAAAGATTAATCCCTTTATCTAAGTTTCTAACCCTTACACTTCCGAAATAATCGATTAGTGCCAATCGATGGTTTTTTGACTAATCGGATTGCAAAAATCAATTAATTGATGTTCCAAAGAAGTTTTGTATTTATTTTACAAATCATTTAAGCTTCAACTAAATAATTTGTTTGGAAAAGCAAAAAGTCTAGTGCGTTGTCTATCAAAATATGCACTTTCAAAATGAATTAGGTTTATATGGTATTTACTATTATTATTATTACACATTAGGGACCCTTCTTCCCAATATTTTTGCTTGATTTCTTTTATTTGAAGGTTTATATCAATTCGTGCAAAGAACAAGCTAAGAAATGGATCGATATGTTCTCAAAAACATCGATTAGAGTACTTTTAGCGTGGTGCAACAATCGATTATTATCGACTAATCGATACTAAGTATGTTGATGTAAGGACAGTCAGTTATCTTTGGATATAGCCAGATTTATGGTTTAGTCACAGTCAGTGATGTCTCACAGCTGTCACTGTGACTGCCAAATAACAGTATCCCGCATCTCTGGTCCATTGCAGTGTCGAAAAAAGGATAAGAGAAATAGAACTGGCAAGCAAATGTCGCTGAAAGGATGCGGCGGCTGTCAAATGCCGTTGCAATTTTGCCCCAATGCATGCCAAACAGAACAGAATCTCAGCTGTGGCACTGAGAGCAGTGGCTGGCGAGGGGAGTGTGGGCAGGGGGTAGAGTGCACAACACAATTGCAGAGCAACTGGGAATTGGAAACTGGCAACTGGATGCTTCATTCCTGTCTGCCTGCGTGGCAATCTATCTCGAGTGGTGCCATGAATTTGTCCAGTCGACTGATGGGCTGCCATGGCCGGGGACGGGGAAGGGGCCGGGGCAGGGGCAGGGGCAGAGTGTTGAGCTGGGACGGGGGCATGTGTGATGTATTGCTTTGTGTGATTTTGACAGAATTAGCAGCTGCTGCCGAAAATTGCACAACAATGCGCCTTGGTTCTCCCTACTCCAGCAAAAAAGTAAAATAGTATTACACTGGGCCACATATATTTCTGCTCAACTTGTCTTGGCCATATTCAAAGCGCTGCTCATCATCATCATCATCATTATCATAGTCATCATCATCATCATAATTCACATTATCATCTTTGTTTTCTTAACGGCCAAGTTGTAAAGTTTTGCATGTTGTGTGGGTCGCAGTTTTAATGTACTTGCTCTGGTCTCCAAGGATATATTAATTTGGTTTTTATGTAGCTCGCTTTTAGGCCTATGCGCCATACTTTTATGTTTATTAGCCATTAGGCTGACCAAAGAGCCCACAAACCAAACCAAACCAAACCAAACTGAGCCAAACTGAACCAAGAGGCACAACTTTGGCAATTAAAACTTGTGGCAAGATTAAAGACTGAAAAAAAAAACACCTCAAAACGCAAATCAAAATACGACTCACCTGAGAATGAAATATATATACTCCTATACACAATATCATTAATTATTGATAACAAGGAAGCAAACACAATTTTTAAGAAAATTACATACCTACTATAAGATTTAAGTGTCCCATAAACCTGGACAACAAATGCTGAAAAAAGTGAAAAGTGAAATCGATTTTGTGAATTTGTGTATAAAGTCTGGCTTGAGCAATTATTACATTTAACCTTTGTTTCTAATATAACCTTTGTATTTAATATGTTTTTGGCTTGAAACAAGTGCGGGTTGAAAGTTGAAAAGAAAAAATGATAACTTTTTCTGGTTTCATAACTCTTATTTGCGATCCCTGGTTTGAAATGTTCAGCCATACCGGAGTAGAGGGTTGTCGGGCTGTAGAATATTGACGTCCCGATCGATATAATCGAGAATCTAAGTTATATTTACTCCAAAAGTATATTTTTTATCAGTATTGGGACGTCTGTTCAGCTGGTTCTCCATTTTTTCAGGGCAGGTTTTCAGCTTCAGTTCTATAGGGTGTTGGGGTAGGGCTTAAGAAATAACATTATAGTGAGTTGTGTAGGGTAACGATTGTCCTGTAGGGTATCAGAGCAGTGTAGGGTATAACTGTACTGAAACCTGTATAAATCTTTAAACTTATAGCTTACAAGCAAGGTAGGAACAGTGTTTGGGTACAGTTTGGCGTAGAGTATAATCTGATGAGTAGAATAATGTGGTCGGGTTAGGTTTGAGTATATTCGGGACTATCGACTGCACAGTCTGCTGTTCATTTTACTCCATCCAATCTACGCACAACTATGATCTGTGGCTTGTGAAAGTAACCACATTGCCACGGCTTATTAGCTAACCTATGAAGAAGCCACCAACTTTGTCCCGCATTGCCCATCACTTCTTGCTTCCTCTGCATTTGGGTTGCATTTGAAGTCCTTACAACTTGTTGTGCGATGCACAACAATAAAATAACTTTTAATTATGCGCAACTAAAGGCTTCTTCTGCATACATGTGTGTTACTTTATGTGTGTGTGTGTGTGTGTGTGCATTCGTAAAATGTAATTAGAGTTTTGTGTAGTGAAGTTGTCAGCTTTTGGATAACCGAAAACGAGCGTTTTAACAAGTTTAATTGGTGCAAAGTTGCTCACAAGTTTCCCCAAATGCTGCACACCAAAACAACTTGTGCACAACTCTCTCTCTCTCTCTCTCTCTCTCATCCTACATAAATCTGTTTATATGTATTTATATATGCATGTATTTAAATGTGTATGCGTGTGTGTTCCTATGCACATTATACAAGAACTTTTGAGTTCAAGTGGCATTCGTATGGATTCAGCTAGTAACGAGTTTGTACATTCGAGTTGGCAAAATATCGATGGTACTATCGATGGTATTGTTCGATTTATCGATTATCTATTTTGGAATATGAATAAAATAGAAATGCCAAGTCAATTTACAGTACAAAACATGTTCAAAAAGACATTCCCATAGGATATTGTCTAGGTTTCGACATAGGTATGGAAGTTTTGAGCCTAGAAGGTAGCCATAATTTGTCAGCTCTAAAAACAACTAATGACGACCACCAACACTAGTCACACCCACACACACACACACACACACATTCCAGCGCTTACACTTTTCTAAAGATTTAAGTTTTGTGACACATTTTAGCATATTTATGAAATAAATGAAATTAAATCACTGAGCAACACTTTTGTCGGTTTTAATTTGTTTAATTGAGCAACACCTGTCAGTAAAGTTGAGAGTGTGACAAGATAATCTAAATCTAAACAAATTTAGCTTTAGATCGAGATGAATGACAAGAGTGTATTAAAGTGTATCTATGTCTATTTAATATGGAGATGTGTATATCAGAGCTGGAAGAATATCACAACTACAATCAATAAACAGAAACGAGCTAGAAAGTGCATCCTAATATCAAAAATAACATACAAAATGAGTCGTCGTTCATTAATAACCATGAACATTTAAGGACTCAGCGCAAGATGAGGCGCCCGAGCAGGGACCGAATTTGAGGTTAGGTTATTGAAATGCCAGCAAAACAGAAAATGGCATTGCCTATTATAAAAGAAATAAAAATAATATTAAAGTCGGACTGCATAAACTTGGTAGCTGGCGTTACGGCTCGTGGGCGGGGTAAGTGGGAGGGCGAGGCCAGATGCAGCGGCAGCGGCAGAGGCAAGCGGCAGCGGCGGCCTGTCTCTGACAGCGTATGCAACTGGCAAGAGGAAAAGTAAAGGAAAAACCAAGTGAAAGCCAAAGCAAAGCGACAAACTTTTGCCACAACCAAGAAACGCAGACAACTTTTGTCATCTGATTCTCAGTTTTGCACTTCCCTATATTTATTTCTTTTTATTATTTACATACCCTGTACTAAAGAAACGTTAAGGAAAGGTATAAGAGTGTTTTCTATAATGATGATAGAAGAATATAAAAAATGAGCGATGACAATTTTGGTGAAAATATTGAACTCTTCATTCTCTTAACAGTTAGCTGACAACTGCTGTAGTTATTAAAGTTCAATTAAGGCTGCATATAGGGTATGCACTAGTCGAGCACTCTAGATTCGTTTTCTAAACTGTTTTTGTTTTTCAGCTGTTGTTTTGCTAGGCAAAAAAGTTGTTGTTTTTTTGAATATTTACTAACTTATGCAAAAAGTGGCAACCGCTGACTGCCTGCTGCCTGTTGGCTAATGAAATGCATTTTGCATTTTGCAGCTACCTCTTCACCCCTTAAACAACCCCTCCCTCCCCCTCCCCCTCTCACCATGTTCTGTCTTAGTTGGCGAGTCGAAAAATGAAAGCCAAAGTGGTGGCAACTTTTGCCAGCTGCCAAATGTGGAGACAGTTGATAGCAGCCAGCAGACAAAACTTGGCCCTAAGTAAATGCTCCAGACGTGTGCATTACCTGGCCCAGTCAGCAGCAACAACAACAACTACAACAACTACAACAACAACAGTTGTTGATAGACCGACAGCTGGCGGCTGGCAAGTTGCCCACTTGCATCTCGTGCCACATCTGCATGCCCCAAAACGAAAACAATTTGCCACCGGTTAACAAATTGAAACGCCTGGCGCTGATTATTTGTACCCTCACCATTTTACACTTACCCCCTCTCGGTGTAAGTCAACCACCCTCAGGCCAACTGACAGCAGCTGTCAACGCGAGGAACAACAACTTACAAATTCTGTCAGTTCCCCAGTTGCAAGCTAACAAGAAATTATGATTCCTAATGAGTCGGAAACGTTTTCTGGAATGACACATTTCGCCACCCCCAAAGCAATGGAATCTGAGCAGTTGACAGACTAAGTTACTAAACTTCAATCGATCAGTTGATTTTCAAATAGTTCTTCATACAAATCAACTTTCAACCGATTGTTGCTGTGATATGTACTATTATCTTACGTCTTTCCGAGCGGGATTATCTCCCGACTGAAGCATTCTTCCTATATGTAACTAGTACTTTCAATTTAGAATAAGTGCATTCTGTTTTACTCTAAGATATCTGTCGAAATATTGGTGACATCAATTAACTATTCAAACTGATAAAAATTAAAAGCCATCGATATTTAAGTTGAAATATTAAAGACATATTTATTTTTTCATTTTGTAGACTTGATGATAAAGACATCAGTCTACGGAAACATTATGTACGGGAGCCGCATATTGCTGCATGGGCCATGTGAAGTTATAAGAATGTATCATGTTAAACAACGGAGCGGGGAGCAGGAGAATGCGTCAAGGAGAAGCGACTTCAATCGATATTCATATCACCCGACATACAGGAACGAATCCAGGAGAAACCACGGTGATTGATACATATCCAGCAATAGTTGGTAAACAAAATATTTCCGATCCCGGGAATACAGCACAGTTTTACAAACGGTCTGCAAAGGCTTGCGGGAGGTGTTTTAAGAATAGTAGGAAAGAATAGAAGAATAGAATAGAAGAATAGTAGGAAAGAATATAAGAATAGAATAGAAGAATAGTAGGAAAGAATAGAAGAATAGGAGGAAAGTTCTTGAGATGTGAATAGCGAAGATGATAGATCGGAGAATGGGTAAAAAAAAATAAGAAATGCAGCAAGTTTTAGCCGTCTTGTTTGAAGAGGAAGCCATCATGTCGAAGTACTTGAGTGAACCTCCCATCTTCGACCCAGGATGGTCATGGATACACTCCTAGCTAGCCTTCAGCTGCTTTTCAATGCCATTACATCCTGTGGGCATATTGTGTCTGTTCTGCGAAAAGTCCACGTAAAAATTGTGATATTCTAAAAATTTAATGTGATATATTCAGTGATAAAACTTACTTAAAATCGTGTTGCCACATAGCATGCCAGTACTGTGTTAAAAACTCCAAAAAAACGTAAATATTGTTGAAGAAGACGTGCTTGAGATGTAAACATGAAAGGGGAATCCGTAAGTACATCCCATTGTATTTTACACTAATACTATCACAGCGAAATCCAAAAGCAAAATTGCTGGCGGGCCAGAGTTCTAACAAAATCCAAGAATTTCAAATATGATCATGGTGGACGAGAATGAATCCAGATGAAATTGATGCAATTTATACATATGTCAATCAATAAAAATCGATGCCAGTTCCAGGCAAACATCCTGAGGTGTAGCAATTAGCGTGTTACACGAGGCTCCGACACGAGTAAAGGAGTTAATAAAGATCTCCCTCCAGGAGGTATTTCATACAGGAATTATTGTTCCAGGTGAAACCACTGCGATTTATATGTATGTAAAAAAAAAAATAGCCGTTCTACGAACAATCGACAAAAACTAACGCGTGGTGTTAAGAATAGTAGGAGAGGTCTTGAGATTTAAATAGCGAAGATTGATCGGGAGAATCCGTAAAAAAATGATGCAGCAAGTTTTAGCCGTCTTGATTGTAGAGGAAGACATAAAAGCCATCATCTTCGACCCAGGATGGTCATGGATACACTCCTAGCTAGCCTTCAGCTGCTTAGAAATGTTATTACATCCTGTGGGCATTGTGTGTATGTTTGATGAGGGTTTTGTTCTGTGAATAGTCCATGTAAAAACTGTTGTTTTTCCAAGAACTCAATGTGATATATTCAAAGATAAAAGACTTACTTGAAATGGTGTCCGCGTTGAAACGTCAATATAGTTTACGCAAGAAGATGGCTCTCGAAATTTAAACATCGGAGGAAATAGGTTAGGAGGAACCGTAAAAAAAAGTATTGATGCTTGTTTTATGTCATCATCCTGGAGTGCATCCTGGCGAGTCCGAGCTCTAACAAAATCCCGGAATACCAGAAATGTTCGATCCGAAAAACGAGAATCCCTAAAGTAAATACACATCCTGAGGTGTGTAGCAATATGCGTTTTACAGGAACTTCCGACACGTGTAACGGAGTTAATAAAGATCTCCGTCCAGGAGGTATTTCATACAGGAGCAACGAATGGAAGAGATTCCGCGGACATATATTAATATCCCGCAAGAGTTTGTAAAAAATAATAGATTTCCGATCCAGGGAATACATCAACAGTTCTTGAGATGTAAATAGCGAAGAAGATAGTTTAGGAGAATGCGTAAAAAAAATTAGAAATGCAGCAAGTTTTAGCCGTCTTGTTTGTAGAGGAAGACACATCCATCATCCCAAAGTACTTGAGTAAGTTTCCCATCTTCAACCCAGGATGCTCATGGATACACTCCTAGCTAGCCTTCAGCTGCTTTTCAATGCCATTACATCCTGTGGGCATTTTGTGTCTGTTTGATGAGGGTTTTCTTCTGCGAAAAGTCCATGTAAAAATTGTGGTTTTCTAAATTTTCATCTGATATATTCAGTGAAAAGACTTACTTAAAATCGTGTTCGCTCTAAAGAGCCGCCAATAATATTATGAATATTTCAACATATTTTTAGACTCAGCAGCTGATTGGGCACTTTACCGATTTATTGAACGCTTATTTGGATGTGACTGTTTCGGTGATACGGGAATACAGCATTGTAGATCTTTCTTTTCAACACAATTTTCACGGACTTACGAGTACTCCAGCTGTGCAGATCCAAATTCTCATTCACATGATACTAGCCAAGCTCAACGATAATAACAAGAAGCAAATGTTGCAAAAAAAAAAAATATAAAAAAAAACCGACGCGACTTTAACGTTTTAAAGGGTATCCGAATACTTATAAGAACTTGATTTAATTTTGAAAATATTTCAGAATAAAACACCGACGAAGTTGATTACACACTGAACACTGAACACAACACTGAACTGAACACTTGAACTGAATACTGCCTGAACTGAGCGGGCTTATATCCCTGATTGGTGCTTAAACCGCTTGGGAATTATATGGTACAGAGATTTAAATTGCCCTTTGCCTACTCAATCTCAATTTAAAAATTTTTCATAGCCGCCTTTGGGAATTTTTAGTTCAACTAAAATACTTTTCGGCATATATATTTGCATATATGCATAAGTCTATAAATATAGCATGTAATAAATAAATAAATAAGTTTATTTATTATTAGTTTATATTATTATTAGTTTATAAATAAATAAATATATTCGTAATGAATTACCAGATGCGATTTCTGGTTTGTTTGAGGTGAAATATATTTTCGATGAATCATTTTTAATTTTGATTGCAATTATATTTGATTTGGATTACTTTGTTGTGTATGCGTTATCAAGTGTAGCTCAGCTTGTGTTCACTTTCAGCTTGCAACTTGTTGCATTGTATTCGTGGCGTTGCAAGTTGCTACACCCTGCACACTGCACCCCCCTCTCCAGGCGTCTACATTTTGAAAAGCAATACCTATGTCTGATTTCTTTTTTCATTTGTGGCAAGTGGTTTACCTCGATGTCTGCTGCTGATGAGTGTTAAAACTGACAAACAAAAGACACCACCTCACCCCTTCTACCAACACCTACAGCCGCTCCCCTCACCCCTCACCACTAACCCCTCTCCCCTGCCCCATACGCTTTCCTGGAGCTGCCCGTGTCCAGTGCAGACTGCAAAACAATTGACAGCTTCAGTTTCAGCGTCACCATTGAAGGGCTGCCCCGCGTTCCAACGCTCTGCCCCGAGTACACACCCCTGCCGCACTTTCCCTTACACCCCACACCCCACCCGCATACTCCTAACAGCTGCACACCTTGTGTATGTGTGTGTGTGTCCAAGTTTGACCGTGAACTCTACCCCAAAGCCCCGTTTTCTACCCCTCCCCTGGCCATCCTTCATTCAGGGAGCCCCCAGCTCCACCGAACCACATCCCTGGCAGGACAAACAAAAGTTTGACAGAGTGTCTGACGTGCGAAAGGCCAAGAGCAGCCGTCCAGGAGCCGTCCTGGACATGAGTACTGACTGCGTCTGGTCCTGGCTTTGGTCCTGGCTCTGGCTCTGGCTCTGGTTGTGGCTCTGTCTGCTCCCAGCTACTACTTTGATTTACGGGTGGCTCAGGGGCTGGCGGTGGGGGCTTGGGCCAGATTGAAGGGCGGAATCTAGGGGGAGCTGGCTTTAGGGGTGCAGGCCACTTAACGCTGCACACACACGTTTCCTCGTTTGTTTTGTTTTCATTCTTTTTATTTTTTGCTCGTTCTGTTTTGGCTTGCTGCTTTTGATACCCTGTAATAGCAGGCATTGGTAGAGTATGCTCAAGCTAATCTGAGCTGCCCACAAAGTTCTACAACGTAGCTGTACTTGTTAAGCTGCAACGCCATCTATATACCTATTGTAACTCAGAGATTATGAGCGCTAATGTTAGCAAATTTGGTATACACACTCGCACATACCCTACATAGAAACGGTTTCTTGAAAACTTTGCATAGGAACAAAAGTTACACCGAAAATCGCAAATCATAGAAGATCTTACAGTGAGTATGTGTAATCTTCATTAAATCTGTTACGAACACATCTAAAACCAAAACTAAACCATATAAATTTAGCAAATTTGGTATATAGACTCTCCACATACCCTATAGTTAACAAGATTATTTCAAATTTCCATATAGACAAGCCCTACACCGAAAATCGCAATGAACGAGATACACGATCTTATTTTTGAGGATACTATATAGTAACCCAACTGTAAAGATTTAAATTAAACGTTTGAATGTTGATGTCGAGGTCAGTGTGACCGAATATAATAAGTTATCGAGTTTGTCGTATATCGAGCATAATTTGAGATATTAAGATAGGAGAAGATGGTCACATTGGAGTGGCGCAAAAGAGGAATAATTGTGAAAAGGAAAGGCTGTCGCGGACAGAGAAAATACGAAATTGAAACGTAATTTAAATTAATAGTCGAGAAATTGTTTTTCAGTTAAGTTCATCATTTAAGATCATCATTATTTTATATTCAATAAACTGTTGAAATTCAAATTGTGGTTTTGGTCGCCGAACTTTAACACCAACTACTTATAAGCTTGTTGGGCAAGCTAGCCATCTCCTTGTTCTTAGCACACATCGTGTATAGACTGCCACATACCCTATACTTGTACAGTTCTTTTGACTGCACAGAGCACTGCTGTTAGTCGAGCATACCCGCTCTAATGTATGCTTGCTTGTTTCATAACTGTCTGCGCTCACATTTTACGGAGTTTATTAATTTGAGTGCTTTTCACCCGCTGCTGACATATTTTCCGGGGCAGCAACAACAAATGCCGCTACTTGTTTTATTGACGGCCCAAACAGCGTGGCGGGGTGGCTACGCGCACCAGGGGGTAGCGCTGTGGGGATGGGGATGGGGATTGGGGATTGGGGATTGGGCTTATGTAACGCATGTGTCGCACAACTGTCAATGAAAGTAAACGGATTGGCTTTCAAATGCCATGTCCACTCACAAGCCACCCATACTTTTGCACACTTAAAAAGCAGAGCTACCCCCCGCCCACTCCGTCCCCTGCTTTATTCCTGTCAAGCCCCCGTCCCCCGTCCCCCGGCGGACGCTGTGCCGCCTGTTCCAATATCATGTGACGCGTTTCGTGTTGGCAATTGATTTTCAACTTTGGGGCACGTACTTTAAAAATATTTTATAAATATTGACACTGAGATTACGCGACTGAGTGGACTTGCCCCCAACCCCTGACCCCCTAACGATCCCTTCCTTCCCACGCCCCCCTGGCAGCTCCGAGAGCCACCCAGAGCAAATAAATCACGTATACGCCGCCTTGTTCGTTGGGAGCGAGTGAAAATCCTTTGCTGTTGAGTTTTGTGTTGTGCCACGCAATTAGACAAGGAAATTAAACAGCTGAAGGAGTTCAGCAGACAGCATAGGGTGGGGATGGGGGGTTGGGGGGTTGGAGGGGACTCCTTTCGCCATTGTTCGCTCATAAACTCCGCATGCCTCAACTTTTTGATTTGTGTCATTGTCTATAGGCAGTTGTTGTTTCAGTTTCGGTTGTTGCAGTTGCGTACGTGCCACAAGTTGAGTTTTGCTCGCGAGTTGCCTCCAATTGCTGCGGCAATTTTCGGGCGCCAACTTTTTAATTGTTTTGCGGTTAGACAGCAGCGCAGCGGAGACCGAGAGAGCGGGAGAGCGGGAGGCAACCAGCGAGGGAGGAGGCATGTTGTCTGTAATCCTGTGTAGCAACTATACACACACACACACACACGCACACATTGTGACTCATCTTGCTTTATTCTTGGCGCTGAGAAAATGCTTTTAAATGTTTGGTTGGATTGACATCATTTGTGGCCCTAGCTCAGCTGATGCTAAGTATTCGTACAAGGACTTCAACAAATCACTGTAAACTAAAGCTGTGCATGAAGAACAGCGTTTGGTTTTATGCCGATCCGACAATAAGTATTTTTAAATATTCAAGAGGCCACTCATCTCACGTCGATATCTGATTTATCGGTATTTTAAGTTATCGGTTCGTGCAACTTCGATAGCTGATTCATGAACTGGAACATCGGAACTAGCAGTTAGACAACTATCGTAAGCGATAAGTATCGTCAGCAATAACTATCGATTGAATTCAGTTACAATTCAAACAGGAATTATCAATAATAACAATACTAAATACTAGAAAAAGAAAATAGGTTTGAGTTGCATTTGAATGCGTTATTTAGATTCAATCTGATATATTGATTCAATCTGGACTATTCCGACTTGTGTTCCAATTTAATGGGAATATCCAGGACAAAAGTATGTCAGAAGTTTCCTTCGAAACGGTTCGAGAAGTTTTTGTCAGTAACCCTTTGGATTAGAGTGCTTGAATTGTATGATATTTTGAAAACCGGTTCGTAGTGGTTTCTTCAGTAATATCCTTTAGTCTTAAGGCTACGTAGGTGTTGTTTGGGGTGTGCGGATGTATGGATATACTAGATGGGTTTATAAAGAATCAAAAGCTAGTTCCAGCTGTTCAAATACCTGCCACGCTAATTTCAATCTAACCGAACCGGTTCAAGCTGGTTTGCCGTGGTAAATGGGTAAGTTATAGAAGTCAGCTTTTCTCTATTAACATATCCTTTGGAATTTAGCGATGTTCGGCAAATTCGAGATGCACAACGGGCCGAAACGAAATGGTTCAAAGTGCTTGCGAATGGTTTGTTTAGGAATAACTACCGATTATGATACCTGAATGTCATTCTGGCAAAACATATTAATTTCGATTGAAAGTCTTGGTTGCTCTCTTTCCCCCGCTCTCAGTCTCTTTCACATGCTTCCTTCAAGGATCGTTATACAGTTTTGCCACCTCATAAGGAGTCAAAAGTCAAGAGGCGAGCAAAATGCCGTTGAAAGCAGAGAAAGAACAGAGAACAGGACAGCAAAGCCGCAATAAAATGTGAAAACATTAAAACATTAAAACAGCAACCACAGCTAGGAGAAGAGCACAGGTAATAGCTGGGCGGTGCTGGGCGCGCAAGGAGCGAGAGGGGCAGATATTTCACAAAAGGACACCAGACACACCTAAGACATAAGCCGCTATCATTCACCCTTAATCCGTTTAAGGACACTTGACGTGCACGACGGCAGCAACAGCAACAGCAGCCGCAGCCGCAGCGGCAGCGGCAGCAGCTAACCACAAACAGGCACACCTAGGATACACACACACACACACACACACACGCACACACACACTGGCAGCCTCTTCCCCCGCAAACTCCCACTCAAGGCACAACTAAAAGTCAGTCAAGTTGACCAGAAACTGCAGGAGTTTATAAAATAAAATGATGACGACGATGACGAAGGAGGGCGGCGTGTGTGTGTGTGTGTGTGTGTGTGTGTGTGTGTGTGTGTGTGAGGGGTTGGCGGGGGGTAGTTAAGTACTGCAAAATAGAAACATAAAGAAAATAGTCGATAGAAAACAGCAACAAAATGAAAGCGGAAAAGCGCCAGTTGCCCGCATTGAAAGTGAAATAAAACAAAAAATATCAAGACACACACACACACACTCACACAGAGACCTGTCTACCCAGGTGTGTATATGTGTGTGTGTGTGTGCGTGTGTTGGTGTATACGGAAATCTGAAACCTGAAATCATCCACTTAAAAGCTAAGGGTCGATAAGTTACTGATGCCTGACAGTTTATGCGACTATCCCAAAGTTTATACTTTGCCCCATTGACGAGACGAGTTAGCCCCAACATTCCTTTCCCCCCTCCCAGCAGCTAACCCCATTGCTGGCTCATCAAGTGGCAGGGCTTTATTTATAGCTCGTTGTTGGGTTTAGTGTAGGTTAAGGCCTTACTTGTAGGTGTCGTCCCATCAAAATGTTTTGAAGAGCCATAACGCGACGCCTTTAAGTCCTGCAATGGACGTTCCCCTCGCCAGACACCACACCACCCTTTACCAGCATAGACTAGACATGGGCAACATTTATTGTGGCATAAATTTGCACTTTGTTGTGGTTTGGCGACACACACACACACACACATACACAGCGCAGCGACTTCAGTTGAGGTTAGGTTGGACAGGAGAGTGAGGTTAGGATGAATGAATGAATGAATGAGTATGAGTATGACGTAGTTTGTCTTACATTTTGTTATTTAGCTGGCAAATTGTTCTATGCTCCTTGACTTGTCTGGCAATTTGTGGTGTTTAGCTGGGAAAAGTTGATGAACGAGACGGGTTAGGATAAAGAGCAGAAGGGAGAGTGTGGGATGTACATAGGTAATACCAGCTAAATATAAAACACATGCATCAGCACTATATATTTTATCATTGAGTGTTGCCAAATTGACTGCAGTTGGGGCTCAAATTATTCAGCAGAGAATGCCGCTTGGAATTCGAGTTTAAAATTCTTCATTTAAGTTGTTTACACTTTGAGTATGTTCTCATTATATACTTGAATCAAGTATAATCAATGTCGAAATCATATTTGAATGCAATACAAACATTTGAGTCTAATTATGGCATTATTCGAATATGAATCTTATTCTGACTCAGTTGAAAGACAATTTTCTTATTCGCTAATTCTTATTATGACTTGCTTCTAATAACTTTCTATTGTAACTTCCTGGGAGCGAAACCAAATTGACTCTCAATCTTGTTGGCTGAGTTGACTAATTCGATGGTTCGAATCCCAGCGAGGGAACTATGAATTTGTCTTGGTACAGGTGCTTCTTTTTGGTGTAGGCACACACACATACACATATTCGAATGCACAATTATGTATCTGTATTTCGTTCCTATGAACCACGCAATTGTGTTCATTTGATGAATCAGTCGATTGCCAGCGGCATTATCCAACACTGCGTTTGGCGAAGTTCGTTGCCTGCTGCCATGAATTCCACTGGGTTAATGAAGAAATGTACATTTTTTTGGGCTTTCCAGTTACTGCTCACTACAAAATGCAAAATGTTGTACAACTTTTACATGTATGTAAATATCAAGCTAGCATTGAGCAATCGTGCGACCTCCACAATTTAACGGAATAATTTATCGACCGATAAGGAATGCACAATGCATGAAAACAATGATCGCTAAGTTTATGATCAGATTGGGAATCATAAAATGGTGCAACCTATTTCTACCTTGATCCTAACTCAAATCACATTGGTGCAAAATTGGTCAATGGCAACTTGCCATTTGGCTTCTGCGATATACAGTGTTGGAAAGTGCGAAATTCGCTATTCGCACTTTCGAACATTGAACCGACAACATATATTGAAAATGTAAACGCTTTTTGCATTGCTCGCTGTTAATGCGGTCCTATTAAATAACATTTCAGTTTGTCAATTGAGATCCCGCGTTACGGATCAGCAGCGTTAGAAATATATTTCAACAAAACGAGTCGAAAACCAGATTATAGAAACAATAATGCCGCCGCCACAGAGACTTTACGTGGGCGTCAAGCTTACGGATGTGAAAAAACTTGGCAAGGTTCCAGACGTGAGCCGCAAATCTATAGAAACGTAAGTGAATACCAAAGATTTCTGTACTTCCGTCTGTACACGTGCATTGTGAGCAAGCAGTGCTTGGCGCTAATTTACACGATGCAGCTTGCATGCCACTTTTGGCTTATTGGCCAGGGACAGGGGTTCGACGGTGGTGGGGAAAAGGCACAGCAAGCTGCCACGCTCGCTTATTCTGCTTGTCAGGCGCAGGACGCATGCTCGTAATCTTTGAGTTGTTTGCAAATTTGGTTCGCGAAGAACAAGAAACGTGTGAGGCAGAGGCTTCGCAAGCCATTTTGTTTTTTTTTTGTTTAATACGCATAGGCATACGCAAAACACACACACATACATACACAGACGCTTCTTTTCGCGCGAAACAAAATGAGAAAACAGTAATTTCGTCGTTCTTTTGCTCTCTTCTCCTTTGCCTTTTCAGAGTACATGCAACAACACTTTCGTGACGCCGGCGGTCAGTGCAAATTTTGTTTTTGTCTCTGCCTGTGATTTCGTTAAAAAAAAGTTCGCAGCTGGCGTTGACAATCACTTAGAGAAATCGGGGTCTGCTTAAGATTGCAATCATTGCAACTTTTGTCTATTTAATTCAAAATAAATGACTACGAGTTGTGGAAAATTGATTTTATATTGACTCGAAAATGTTCAAGAATAATATTGAAAGATTTCTTAGCCTTGCGAACAGATTAGCAGATGTATGAAAAGAAAAGTTAGTTGCATAATTCAAAATGCTCTACTTTGGCTTGGTACATTTTATTTTTTTCAGTATACAAATGTAAAAAAATGTTACCTCTCCTAATTGTTGATGTTTGCTCTTCTATAAGAAGCGCTTCTGCTGTAGGGCATCATTTGGCATACTTTTTAACCTCTAAAGTGGTTTTTCTTATTCTGTAATAGCAATAAAAGTGAATTCTCAGTTTCATTGTTACCAGTTTGTACATTATATGTATGGTAATCCGCATGAAGGAAACTATATTACATATACCATATACTTATTATACGATACTTGATATATGACTCTTTAAATGCTGATGTAAACCAAAAATAATGAAAAAACACCTCTATAATTGCAGTTGCGTTAAAAACGCGCGCCAGCTGTTTGCAGCCGCTCAGTCTTACAAAATGGAGGGCGATGAGGAGATGGCTTACGTATTCTTGCTCAAGTACGTCGCCATCTACAAGGCCATACGCCGTAGACGCGACTACCCCTTCTTCGGGCTGTATGTGCGTGTGATGCTCGGCGATATTTGGCAAAATCGTCGCATTTTGGCGACACTAATCTTGCTCGGCACTTCACTGAACTCACGCTATGGAGAGCTGTTGTTCTAGAACCCCTTGAATGCGTCAGATGAAGGACCCGATTAACTATTACTATGTACCTCAAAATGGTATAAATTTATGGAACTTTAAATAAAAACTTTGCATATACTGTATTTGCTTATATACAGGAAATCACATTATCGAGTTGATAGATTTTTGTAGCTCGAACAATTTCTTCAATTGCAGTTGTAATGTGTAAATTGGATGAATCTGATCCAATTCAGGCCACTATATTCTACTACATTCAGACAACCGAACTGATATCAACTGGTCGTAGAAGAGTTTTCAGAAACATTATCAGATTATTCTGATTTAGCACAGCTGCAGAAGAGAGTTTATTATAACCAAGCATAATTGGATGGGGTCAATTGATTTGAATGCTTCTGAAACACGCCCCACTGTGAACATATTACAAGTGTGTTCAGTTGATTAACTAAGTAGATACTAATGATTTTTAATTAGGTGTGAACATATTACAAGTGGGCTTAGCTAATTAATCGATTGGTTATTTAATAGCATTCAATTAATTAGGTATTTATGGCAGTGTTGCAAATATTGGCAGGTCGATAACATTTTGGCAGTGTTGAAAAGGGCGAAAGTCGATATGTCTGCAAGGCACTTGCTGCCTTTTGCAGCACTCAAAACAATCGATTAACGATGTAAATAGTCTTTGCATTACTTGCTGGAAATAAAAGTTCAAATGTCATGTTACTGCTGTCAAATGTAGTAACATTTCAGTTTGTCAAACGCTTTTCACATTCTGACAGCAGAATTCAGAGAAAATTGTGCCGAATCAATTTGAAGAAACGGAAACCGATACAGAAACTTACAATGGAACAGCTGAAGAAACTATACTTGGGCATTAAGCTGGACGATCTGAAGAAGCTTGCCGTTATTCCGGATTTGCGTCACACTACTATAGAAAAGTAAGTGGACACCACAGACACATGTCGACTTGTATTGGTAGATCTGACATGTTGGATCTTTTTTTCTATGAATATGAATCAATATGAATTAACCAATACTATCCATACAATTGCAGTTCAGTTAACATCGCTCGCCGTGTGTTCTTGGACGCTGAGGAATGTTGCCTGGACGGCGATCAGGAGTTGGCCTACGTGGCCTACCTCAACTACTTCAACATGCTGACGGCCATAGTCCAGAAGCCCGAGTACGCCAATCAGGCCTATATGGTGCACGGAGTGCTCGGCGATGCTGAGGTTAACAATCGCATTCTGGCCACACTTCAGCAGATTGGGGACTCGCTGACTTATCGCTATAGCCAGCTGGCATTCCAGGACCCCAACATTTAGACAGGTGAAGGATCTGTTTAACTAATGCTGTAATTTGAGTGATCTTTAACTAAAAACTTAGCAATAAATGTACGTGCAACCACATAGAACAATGGTATTGCCAGTTCTTAGTTTAGATCGCATTTCTGTTGATATTTGTAGAGGGAATTTTAGTTTTGCCACAATATGTGTAACACATTGAGATATTTCATGCGGAAGGACATTGCCTAAGCCAAGTATACATACTCCTTAACTTTATAAAGTCTTGGCTTTCTTCCTTTTATGCCATGTTATGTCATATAGGGCTGGTTAACTGGACATTCACAGAGCCAAGAGACAGAGTTAAGGATGAATTTGATTTCTCTGGGTTCTTATGAAGCTGCTTAACTTCAGCTTGTTATTGAGCCATTGGGGCTTAGTTGTTTAGCAGGCAGCGCCTAATTAACGCTAAACATAGTATGTATATTAGTCCCTATAAACAACAACTAGTTTTCTTTTTATGCCATGTCCGAGCTGGGAGTAGGGAGAAAAAACGACATCGAAAAGGGGCAACAAATCCAAAGGAGAAAACTTTTGTCATTTGCACATTGTTGGGGCGGCCCCACCTAAACTGACCCCCACCCCCACCCCCCGCTCTAATCTACCCCATACTCGCAGTACAGTATTACTCATTAGCAAAGCTCATTATTGTCAATAGTTGGATAATTTAGTCTTTTGTTCAGTTCGTTTGTTCATTGTTTTATTTTGGTTTTCGTTTTTCTTTTACTTCACCTGCTTTTGCCTGTTGGGGCCTGGTGCGAGTGCCATTCCCCCTTCCAGGCTCCATTATTCTCTTGTTTTATTTTCAAAGTCATTACAAAAGTTTGCCGCATCGATAAATGGATAACCAAAACAGCAGCAGCAACAACAACCACAAGGACCACAAAGGTGCTTCGTAGCCCCTTGGGCAACTTTGTCATCATTGCCCAGTCGGAGAACAACAAGTAAGAACAGCCTTTGCCATGAGTGCTCGACTCTTAGATACCCTGTAACCAGCTCTAAAGTAAAGCAACATACAGGGCTAAACACACTTAGTAAATAGTAACATATTTGTTATTTTGAACTCTCTTATGCCATGTTTTAAAATCAGAGAATGAAAGTGATTTAAATGAGAAACTATTTAATACACTTTCATTCTAGATTATTACCCCAATCACATTAAATCTTATTAACCGATATTTATGCAAGTTTTTGTTAAGTTATATGACAGGCTAAGATAGACTTGAGTCAAATTTTAAGAAATATCATTAAAACTGTTCTGAAAGTGAAAATTAAGCTCTGAATTGTACTCTTTACATACATTCATATATACTAATATATCTCTGAAATTTGATTTTTATTAAAAAAAAATGTAAGAAAATATTTATATTGATATATCCCTATATTGTTTCCTCTATGGTGTAGAAGATCCTGCTGTCCCGCATTCTACCTCCTTTAGCTTTTGGTATATCATTTACATGGTTGAAGATATGTTTAAGCTCTTTTCAGTCATTTGAGTGGTTACAGGGTATGAAAACAACTGGCAGCAACAACAACAATAACCAATACGTTGCTGGGGCAGCTGCTGGGGCAAGCAACAGAAATTTCCAATTGACTGCGGTGCTCCGCAACTAATTGGCAACAAATGAGCACGAAGCAAACAGAAAGGATGGGGAATGCCAGCTAGCAATGCCCCAAGGAGGGATCCTGCACGAGCCCGAGGATAGAGAGAATTTAAGTTGAAGAAGGATGGAGCTAGAGATAGAGAGATAGAGACAGAGACAGAGAGAGAGATGGAGCAGAATAAATGCATTTATTGTGTACATTGCAAAGCTGAACAAGACGCCAGGCTGAACAGGCAGAGCGGTTAAGCTAAGGACCTAAGGACCTAAGGACCTTAAGCACCTGGGGGTTACCTGTGGCAGCTACTTGCAAATCAATTAGGCAACGCAGCGCGTTTTGTTAACCGTTTTTCCCAGTTGTTGTTGCCTTAAAGTTTACTGAAATAGAAAAACTTGTTAATTGAAAACGGCGAGTGTTTGTTTATTGCTCTTGTTGCTGTTGTTGTTTGTTGCACCTCGTTTTCCACTTGGCTGCAACTTTAAGTTGCAGCCCGCTACTGACCTGCCTCAGGGCACTCGCCATCCCCGCACCTGCCACCTGCTGTGCCCACCACCCACTCGTGCTTCTTATGCCTGCCCTGCTTGTCCTGCTTGTCCTGCTTGCTAGTTAATACTTGACACGCTGCCAACGACAAACCAACTGAATTAACACATTAAAATTACTTTTTATTACAAGCCAAGGCACACACACACACACACACACACACACACACACACACACATCAGCCGAGAAAAGGCAGCCCAAGTTGAGTAATAAAACGGCAGGCAGCCAGTCAAGTAGGACAAAAGATGAAGACCGCCAACAGCAGCAAGAAAGGGGCGAGGTACAGTGGAAGTTGCCCGAGTGAACTACAGAGCTTTACCCAGCAAAGCTTTCTACAGCAACTTGGAGTGCTTTAGTGCTAACTGAAAGCAGAGCTTTCCTGAATGCAGTCAATACAATTGTTGCTTCGCAAAGCTTTAATGTGCTTTCAAAGCTTTACACATGTTATTGCTTTATGATTGGAGTATGATTGGCCAAATAGCCCGCTAAACAGATTTATTGTATTCGGTCAGTATATTTAACATCTGCCAAAGCTTTAATGAACTTTCGAGGCTTTACACATGTTATTGCTTTATGATTGGAGTGTATGCCAAATAGCCCGCTAAACAGATTTATTGTATTCGGTCAATATATTTAACATCTCCCAAAGCTTTAATGAACTTTCGAAGCTTTGCTCACAGATGTTTGTTAGTTCACTTTTTGAAACTAGCAAGCAAATATAACTAGTTGGATTAAAAGCAGTTTAATATCGAGCTTGTTTTGCAAGTTTAAGTTTAAGCGTTCAAGTTTAGTCAATTCAAATTGTCAAGGAACTTTTAATGTGCTTTTGAAGTGATTTTCAAAATATCTTTAGATAAATACCTTAAATATAAATCAATAAAATTATATTGTATAAGCAGAGAAATATATTAACAACTTTTAATGTGGTGCACTGAATTTGGTCAATACATTTCAGTAAAATGTAAAAATTTAGTATTAAGAGTTACTGAATTCAGAACTTAATTATATTATTATTATAATAATTATATTAATAAACATATTTTTTTGTTTTTCATAATAAAAGTCAATACATTTGATCATTTGTATGCTTAAATGCCGTATATATTTTCTATTAAACTTTTTCACCCAACGAACAACCAGCTATATGGTAAGAGTGAGGGGAGAATAACATCGAGCTTTCAGGGGTTTTTATTGTATTCAATCAATAAATTGGATATCGTTTTAAGCTTTAATATGCTTTTAAAGATTCTTTCACCAAACATGGAGTTTTCAACAGAAATGGTTGCCATTTAATTTCTTATAACAATAATTTCATTAATATTTAATGTGCTTTTGAAACTTTAATGAGCTTTTGAAACTTTTCTTAGGTTTTTTTTAGTATGGTATCAATGCTTAGCTCAGCTCACTTGTATTTCCTCAACACAATTTAAGTTTCTTAAAGCTTTAATAGGCTTTTAAGCAACAACAGCAAAGAAGTCAGTTAAGTTACATCAAAAATACAACACTATTGTCTTTGACTTACCTTGAGCTGAAAATCAATGAAAATAGTCTTGTTTTTAGAGCTTTTAACATTAAGATATCATTTGGGTCCGTCATATAAGTGAAGTTTGATAAATGTGTCAAAATGTTGGCCAGTTGCTTGTTGGCCATATTTACTGTAGCAGGAAAACACAACTCGTTTAAGCCATTTCCCATCGGCCCCCCACACGCCCATCGTATACAAAGGAAAGAATGCACAGGAAAAAAGCTAAAGAAGCCAACGAATTTAGCTTCATATGCGTGTCCTTGTCCACTCAGGAGAGTGTGTCTGTGTGTGTTTGTGTGTACGCGTGTGTTTGTGTGTGTGAAGTTGAGGTGTTGCGTGTCTGAGAAATGTTTTGCGCCATGTGCGTGACTGAATGCCTGACTGAGCCCCCCAAGGATTCATACAAGTATGTATCTGCAGGACCCCTTTCTCCGTTCATCCTTCCCCACTCCTCGCAACCAATTGGCTTCACTATTTGCCACACTCCACACGTAGCAGGTGCTTAATCTGACTAAAGACGCGAATCGAAATTAGAGTCCAAGTCTCAATCTCGAGCTGAAAATCACAGCACCACCCGAAGTTACTTTGATTTCCCATATTTGCTGTCTTCATGTTGTTTTAGGCCTGGGAATTCGATGATTTTGATTGGATTGAAACGGGCTTGACAGCTTTTGATAGCTTAAGCAACATTTATATTAATACAGTAATATGTAATATGTAAATGTATCAGCGAACACTTTCTGGTTATGCTCTGATAATTTCTTTCTCTCTCTCGGGTGAGAGATTTGAATTTCTTCTCCGCATTGCATCCTTGCATCCTTAACTGTGTGTTTAGCTTACCTCTTTCTTGGAAGAGCATTTGATGTTTTAATTCTGCTTTGTTAAGCATTCTTAAACAACTTACTGGCAACATACAAGCTTTCATATACTTGGATGCATGTTCTGAAATCCGCTTGCGGATTCATTCCACAAAAGTTAAGGCATACTCTCTCAAAGTCTTCCATTTTGTCCATTCTTTTTTGTGCAGCATCCTTAAATGTTTCAGTTATCCGCTGGTATGTTTTTGAATTCAATTTGCTGCCATGAATAAAGAAATATATTATATATAACATAGATTTATGGTAAAAAATTTAATAAATTTTTAAAATTTTCAAATTGAAATTTCATTTGAATCTAATAACAACACCATGTTAAACTTCGAATTAGTTTTATCAACTCCACATTTTAGTTTTTCAACATATATATGTAAACGGGTGTATGAGAAAGGGCGACGTTATCGAGTATCAGTGGTGGTGGAAGTCGATATCAGCAGAAGTATCGATAAGCAGTTGGAAAAGCAGTCGGAGTGGATCCTCAGCAGAAGCAGCTCGTTCGTCGGTGATAATTCGGAGGTCGTCGTCAGTCGAAAGCAGAACAGTTATTCAAACTTATTATTGTACACTGTATTTAGCAAATAATCATACCATTAGACATAATAAAGTGTTGGTTAATATATATCCAACCTTACATATATAACTTTCTTAAAGTTTGAGCTAATATTTAATAAGATTTATGCTTAGATTGTTCCAAGGATTGCTTGATACCTTTAAATCTATGCAGTATATAAGAATTATATCTTATTTAGCTGGAAAAGTTGCTGATTAAATTGAAGTACAGAGTTGATAGGCACAGTTTCGATACATTTGTTATCGATTTTGGGCGATAGACGGTCGCCAAAGTTGCAACACAAAAGCATTTCAATTCCAACTGAAGTCGAGCTGTGAGAGGGGGCAACAGAGGCAGGCAACTGTTGCAGCCGCAGACAAATTGTATATTATCAGTTACGTTATCAGAACACACACACACACACACATATATATATATATATATAGAGTGGCAGGAGGGGGAGACAGGTGGGTATTGAATATGTATCCTTGCAGATGCTTTCAATGGCAGTGAACTTATGCGCTTTGGACCAACAAATTAGAGGACGATGTTGACGATGTCACGTGACTTGAGAGGCAAACTGAAAGCAACAGCAGCCGCAAAATGCAATCGAAGAAATGCAACAACAAAAACAACAACAGCAACAACAACCACAACTTGAAACCGAAATCGAACTCGAACGATGACGAGAATGAAGATAGCTTCGATTGCAGACAGGTGGCTTAAGATGAACTGAGCTAAACTCAGGTGGGGGAGGAAGGTCAACAGCATCGATTCAATATTCAAAATGTAATTTAGCGTAATGTACACAGCAGCAACAGCAACAACAACATCACAAGGAGCTCCCCTTGCAACATGAGATGCAGCAATTGCCGTGATAAAGTCTTCACCCTGTAGATTGCCAGGCTGCAGCATCACCTCCAGGGTCACATTGTTGTTGCCCGGCATTCTCAGCAACAATAAATTCTCAGTTTCGAAGCGTGAAAATGCAGATAATGTTTACACCCGAAGGCCACAGAACCAACAACAACAACAACAACAACAGCTTGAAATGTTGCTAGCGACGGAAACGGATATTCGAGCTTTAAACTAAAACGGAAATACGTATTCCGTGTTAACCGTGTGAGACTAAAGCAGAACAACAACTACAAAGAACTCTACATACCAAAAGCTTCTTCAATTGATTTCCTCTATACACTATATATATATATACACTATATCACTTAAACTCAACAAACAAAAACACATTCGCAAATTGGCAGGATTGGACGTAGAGTGTCCTTGTTACATGCACTATCCTTCTTTCTTGACTTTCAAAGTTATACAACAATATTAACTTTATTTCTTTCCTCTTTTTCCCTGGAAATAAAACTCTTTTACCAATTATTCAAAGCATTGTGGAACCATTTGTGGTATTTAGTATTAAAAAGTATTTTAATTAGAACAGGAGAGAATAGTTTAAAATAAAAACTTCAATTTCGTCCGATTGTTTTAATGTAGTATAGTAATTTAATAGTAAATTGCAACTCCTAAGTTTGGTTGGGATGTCTAGGTTAGGTTAGGTAGAACCGGTTGACCACCACATGGTGGTCACACATAGACCGTGTAGGTCCTTAGTGTCGCCGGATACTGAAGGTCATTAGGAGGTTTGTTTATCCTGTAGGATTCGTGTGCACTTGGCAAACGCCAGCAGCGCATTGGAAGTGTGTCCGGCCGCTTCTTCTAGTGATGCGAGCCAGTGTTTGTTGAAGTATCGATGTCTTAGTGTTGCGAGTGCTGGACAGCTGCATATAAGATGTTCCAAGGTTTCCACAACTCCTGGTTCCTTATATTTCCGGCAGCCGTCTTCTGTCAATATCCCCAGCTTTTTAGCATGAGCTGCTGCTAGGCAATGTCCAGTTAATACTCCTATCATTAGTCTATAAAAACAAGAAATGTTTTTCACACAATAACTCATTTTTGCAACCGATTGTTCCTACGCTTTGACATTTGATTTTTTATGCAATTTAGTTGAATAGAAATTTGATAATATTAGTATAATCTTGAATGTTTTGTTTTGGGCAGCTTGAAGATCAAATTTGATCAGCTCTGCAGAGACTCGGAGTAAGTTTGGTGAGGATATCTTTATAAACAAACAAGTTTTTCATACAAAAACCTAGTTTTTGATCGATCATTCCTTTGCCAGCTATATGTTGTAGTGATCCGATTCGACTGGTTTGGCCAAATGCACTGCTTCCAGCAATAAGTAGCATCTGTACCAAGTTTCATAGGCATAGCTCAGCTAAGAGTCTAGTTCAGATAGGAAGATATGTACCAACTGTATGCTCAATGGGCAATGATGAACTGGCTAAGCTAGGAGCAGGAAAACCTCTGGTAGGCCCAGAACCGTTCTGTGGCATAGGAAGCAACACAATAAGAGAACATCTTAGGATAGAAGAGGACAACAGAAGGCAGTCAAGCTGGAGAAATACACCAGGTCTAAGACAGGCCAAGTCACTCTTACGAAACTATGATCTTAAAATATTCAAGCAACTAATACCATTGGGGAAGAATTCACTTAGAATAGTCACCGGCCTTCTGACGGGGCTCTGTAGACTGAGAAACCACCTAAGCAAACTAGGAAGAAGCGGGACATGCAGATTCTGTGAAATGGAGACTGAAACCTCATCACACATACTAACAGACTGCACCGCCCTTTCCAGAAGAAGAAACAGGTACCTGGGTGGGTTTTTCCTTCAGGCAAACAATATAGGTACTCTAGATCCGACCAAGATCCTTTCATTCATGTAGGAGATAGGGTTGATGAGTGAGCTTTAGGCTTAGAAGGGGGCACAATAGATCTCATAGGTCGCAGTGCAACGCCCCCATCACTTATAATAATAATGCTCAATGGGCTCGTACTTAACTCCTTCAACTTCAAGGGTATGGAAGTTGCGGGACAATCCTACAACTGATTGGTAGTTTCTTGCGTAACCAGTTCCAAACTGGAACCAGCAATTGAATTGCTGATTGTTGTCCCAGCTCCCAGCTCCCTCTTGGCAGGACCCCATAAATGCTTTGCTATGATAAATATGCCAAATAGTTGCAAGGGCTGAGGAACGTGTGGCAAGGGGCGCGACATCAGCAGCCAAAATGCATAAATAAATAAATAACAATTTCAATGCTGGCTATCAAATATGGCACAAGGCATCTTAACCCTTGTGTGAGGCAATTTCAAGTTGAAGAAGTGAACTAACTGCTCTTAAGGGAACCAATTTATAACTATCAGTTGAGTAGTTGTGGAGGGGAACTAGTTCCAGTTCCAATTAGGAGCTTCTAAACTTGTGCGCTACTCGTTAAGTTTCAAGTATGTTGATAAATTGTAAATAACAAGTTGAGCATTTTTTTGCAGCAGGATATAACTCATGGTTTGTGAGCTACTTTTCAAAAAGTGGCAACGCTCAACAGGTGTTAAGCCTGTTCCAGAGTTGGCTGATGAATGTTGTCTGACTGTTGATGCTCTCTAACTCTTTTATGGACTCCATTGATGACTTGAGCGGTATTGGAAGTGCTTCCATTTGAGCGGCAGTCGAGAGCGCGAGCTTGCTGAGCCGGAACTAGTTCATTAGCGTGCTTTCAAGGGTTAAAACCATGACCGACTCGTGTGCGTGTGTGCGTATGTGTGTGTGTGTGTGTGTGTGTGTGTGTCTGTTTGTTTGTTGGCAAAACATTCGCTGGCAACTTATACCAACCAAAGACCAGGCCAAAACTAAACGCAACGTTCTCGCTGGCAGGCCGCAGGCAATGCTCGTCCTTCGCTGCCTGCTGCTTTTCCACATTTCCAATTTTTTGTATTATCCTGTGCCCGAAAAGTGCGGTAAAGGGTATAATCAGGCTGTGCCAGTGTTTGTAACAGCCATTGGGCAACAACTTCCACCATAATAATGTGATCAGTTTCAACAGACAACTAAAAATTAAACAATATCTTCAAATCTTCAATTCAAATCTTCTTCAGCTGAGGAACAAACCGAGCACCCCTCGGACAAGCTAAACAATAACAAGCTCCTAGGGGAGTAAGCGGAAGGAAGAGAATTTGAATGGTTGGATAGTTATAATCGGATGAAAAATATGATAATATGATATGTTTGTGATTGAATTCAAGTTAATCTAATTCACTTTTATTTTTACTTCTTTCACTACTTCATATTAGTCTTCCATCCTAATTCCTTCTAGTAGCCTTCTTTTACTTTCGTCTTAGTTTTTAATAGTTTATGGTAGACCAGCAAAGGCTACCATAGACAGCCAACTTTGAATCGAACTTCTGTAAAGGATACTTTCCTTAGGTGTCGTCCACATATTACGTAATCACGTTTTTGTCCCCATATAATCAAGAGAAATCTTGTGGCTGACACACCCTCCTATGATTACGTAATCATTCAAAATTAATTTCTTCCGAAATTGGTGACTGAAGGCTCTTAGATAGATCATATAAACGTATGCCAAGGACCCTTCCCCCATGCAATCAAGAGTGATCTTTTGTCAGACCCCGCCCCTCCATCGCCTTGATGATTACGTAATATGTGGTGGACCCCTTATGAGATTTCAATGGGCTTGTTCCGTATTCCGCTGTTGAATCAATTTCAAAGAAATACTAACTAAGGTCCATTTGGAAATGGCTTTAAAATTGAATGAACGTGTGTTAAAACTAAAGGAGCGAGTAAATACACTAACAGGAGTAACTGTCAGCTGTCTCAAAATTGTCGAGTATTCGCCACACTGAGAGTGTGTCTATCCGGGGCTTAAGGACGAGTTTTCGTCCATTTGTGCTGCCAGAGAAATCTGTCACGTAGTTTGCCAAGGGTTGTCAGACTTGTGTAAGCACAAAAATATACAAATTCGAGTACAATTTTGATGATAAATTATATAATGTTAGAGTCATGAAACTTGATTTGAAATCAAAAAACATTGATACATTTGAAGTACAGGGTAACTGCCAGTCGAACACACTCGATTGGAGCATTCTAACATGTTTTTGTTTTTTATTTTTGTTTTCTTTGGCCGCCAACAAGTCGAGAGCGCGGTGAGTGGAAATCAATATATAAAAAAAGCAAGAAAAAATAGTAGAAAATACGAAGTTGAAAGAGCTTGAAAAGCAGGCTAAAGCGAAACAAGCATCCGTCAGATACACGCAGCGTGAAAACCTTTTAGTTATATTAATTTCAAATCCGAACCACCCAAAACACTTGCAATACTCCCAGCACCACTTTAGCACCACACGCTGCACCTCGTCCTCGTGGTCGTCCTGGGCTGCGTCCTCGACTGCCACGCCCATCAATTTTGATGGCTTTAATACGCGAAAGGCGTTAACCAAAGCCGTAAAATTGTTATGAGTTTTGTCTCTATTTTTCTCTTCGATTTTTTGTCCAACAACTACTTGAATTGGCCTACATTTTCGACTGTGGCTACACAGAACAAAAACACAAGTTAAAACGTTTCAGTTGAAAGTTCCTGACTGCAGTATACTCTGTTTTGAGTGGAATATCTATGCTTGTATGCAGTAGCGTAGTAGGTGCGATGTAGATCATTTTGAGGTTATGTTTCAAGGAGGTCATCAATTGTGATCATATCAAACTTGGTGACTTTGGAAGATATAGATATTTCTCAATTACAAGGAAGGTTTGGGTTTGAATTGGGAGATCTCAACGCATAGTCTGCTTATGATTATAGAGAAGAGATATAACTCTAACTTCTACAATTCTTAACCGATTCCATTGAAAATTTTTTTGTTTTTTAGGTATTTTTATACTCTTTCGAACTGCAGATTTACAGATTTGCTCTATCTTTTACCGTTTCGGAGATATTGACCATTTTGTCCGACACGAGAGATTTTGGGTCGGTTTTTTTTGCTCAGATTTGCTCTATCTCTTACATAGAGATACTTATGAGTTTATATACAAAAATTTAGTTGCTCCAGTTCAGACAGATGAATGGCAGAAATGCAGAGTGAGCTGTTAAAGAATATTTATCTTAACACTTCATAAATTGGGGATATACACCAAGATGTGTACCAAGTTTGGTTGCTTTAGCTTCAAGAGTAGTGGAAAATAATGCGTTTATACGGACAGACGAACGGACGGACATTTCCCTTCAGGATAAAAACTTCAAAATTTGACTACATTTTTGAATATAAATCTCTATTAAATTTACGTTTCTTGCTGTTAATTAGATTAATATAATACTTCCCAATGTTAATTTGTATTATCAAGTACTATTTTTTTTTTTTTTTTGATAAACATATTTATTTATTTTTTTATGTTACGTGATAATAAAATCACTTTCATAAATTTCTTGGGCAAGGAACAGAAAGATGCAGGAGTCTAACAGTGTATTAAATTATTCGGTAGAATTTTAGGCAAGCCTTTACCACATTTCATTAAGCTTAGCTTAATTCTAGCAACCTTCCTGCAGGCGTCCTCCCAAAAATCCAATTATCCGATGGATGGTGTCGGACAAGCCTTCTTCTCAAATACGGCCTTGCTAGGCGAGTAGCCAAGGAGTTGGTGTGGACCAGAAGCCTTCCCCTGTATCGATCAGCAAAATTGCAAGTAATATTCAAAATTGTTTCCATTTCGAAATTCCCAATAGCAAAGCTTTTGCTAATTTAAACAATTTGAATAATTTTCACTATTTTAAATTCTGATTTTCGGCTTTTGAAAATCGAATTCAGATCGCAGCGGAGTCTTCCATATTATATTACTAGCTTATACCCGCGGCGTTGCTCGCATTTCCTAACTATATTTATTTAAATTTTGATTCTTATAAATATTTATTATTGTCGATCGAGGGCACGGTAAAAAAATTGCTATGAAACTTCCTTCCCCACACACTTACACACTTACACACACTAACACTCGTGGATATTATAGTTTTTATTTAATGTAAAATTATACTCATGAATATTATCATTTTTCGTTTATGAGTGGGTGGTTGTGTGGGGGTGGTGATGACACAACAAACTATAGCTATAAACATTCCCTGGACTTCAAGGAATATATTATACAAGATTTCATCAAGATCCTTTAAACGGTTTTCAAGTTTATCGCGAACATACAGACAGACATTCACTTTTATATATATAGATAGATTTTAAATTCTGATTTTCGGCTTTTAAAAATCGAATTCAGATCGCAGCGGAGTCTTCCATGTTATATTATAACAAATTCATTTCATACTCTTAGTATTTATATCAAAATTAAATGTATACAATTTCTGTTTCTTGATTTTTGTATTTCTTTTAGTTATTTTAGTTGAATAATATTTAAGAAAATTGCAATTTGACTAATCTATATCCCAATAATTTGAATGTTTTTTCCGAGTGTAGGAGCGCGGTTGTGGAATTGGGAATTGGGAATTGTAGCTGCTGCAATTTCATGAAATTTATAACAATTGCAGACCTTGGCCTCCAAATTGATCTTGTCGCATAATTCTCAGCAAATTGCTACAGCGATTTATCTTGTTGCCAATTAGCTCGACTTCCAATTGTCCCCCACACCCCCTCTCTCACTCTCTCCCGCTTGCTCCCAACTGCTCCGTTGCCGTTTTTAATTAGAAAATGCGCGCAGACAAAAAGCCAAATAGGTGCGGGGGTATGGTATGGAAGGAGGTGGTAAGAGTACACCTCACCCCCATTAAGCAGCCCTGGCATCTCTCACTTTGTGTGCGTGTGTGTGTGTGTTTGGGTTGTGTCTGTTTTGCAAGGTGTAAAAACTAATTACATTAAAACTGCCACGAATTCAATTGCATTGACTGCATCTCTCTGTCTGTGTATGATGTGTGTGTGTGTGTGTGTGCGTGTGTGTGTGTGTGTGTGTGCAAGGTGTAAGCTGTAACAACAACAAAAGCATCAGCGAAAATTGCAAAGGGCGCGCACAAAAATGTGCAGCATACTTTTTGGCGCAAGCCTTAATCAATGCCAAATGGCGAATCGGGCGAACAGGCGAACGGGCAAACGGGCGAAACGGTTCAATAGCGAAATGCCTGTTGCCAATTACGCTGTTGCACTTGCTTTATACACATGTATGTGTGTGTATGTGTAGCACATACCCTAACCAAATACTGGACAGTACATCAGCTGAGCGTAAGGGAGACCAACAAATTTCTCCTCCTCCGCATCGACGAGGGAGGATAAGATCGGTATCGATCGACCGCACTTGGGCAGGGCCAGAAACGATTCCTATATGGGAACTACTCTAGCATATGATAAACTTGAGCACCTTTCATAGCGGCCAAGTCTTCTCTGGGTAACCTCCCGCACCTATCGGGTGGGGAGCTGATTGTGAGAAGGCGTATCAAGTAAACGGATTGGCTATGTACCGTCTGTGGTAGGTTATCCACTTACCTATGCATAGTTGACCAACAGAATGCCCGGATTCTTTGAGGTAGCAGTTCCATCAACAGAATTGAGGAGTAGTACCCTTGTCCCAAATCTCTGACCAAATCAAGCCAACGAAACATCAACACAGCCTCGGATACGCACACCCCTAGACCCAATGACTACATACTAGTCAAAAATAACATAACTGTACCAGCATTTTGGGCAGATCTGGCAACCTGGCAGCACCCAAGCATATCATGTACTTAAATTGAGTTCTTGATCAACTTTTGTATATAAAGCGAACTTTCTTTAAGTGTTGCATTTGTATCTGTGAGTAAAGTAAACAATATACTAAAGTTAATGTCTTATAAAGTGAACTTATTAAAACCAAGAAGTATAACAACAAGTATTTCGAAAGATTTCATTCCTTTGACTGTTCTTTAAGTGAGTTTCGCAAAATTCTCATGTTGAAAATATGTTTTTACAAATAATCTATTATCTAACCAAAGATTGAATAATTTTCCTTAAAAAGATGGAATTTGGAACAGGCCGGATAAGGCTAAAGGAAGAGAGATCCTTTGATCTCTCTTCAGAATCTTTTGTCAAATAATTGTCAAAAAGAAGGACATATTTGCGGGAGTAGTTTTCCCATAAATGATGCATTATTCTTTTCCCGATTATTATCTGAAAGTCCAAATGAATGTGATAAAGAACTTAAAAAATATCATTATCATTATCGACCTAGTGAATTGAATTCTAAATCTAAATAATAATACAGGCTATTTTGAAAGTAAGAACAAACTATTTGAATGTGGACAGCATGAATAAAACCTCCTTGAATTATTGTTTGTAATGAATTGAACTGCATTTTTAACTAAATCAAGCAAAGTAAATACTGTGTGAATTCGTATTCCCCAAACGTGAGGGCAGAGAGAGCATTCAAAAGTCAATTAGAATTGTTGAATATTACATGGATTTGTTGTGCTGTTGTTGTTCTTGGTTTTGGTTTTCGGTTTCGGTTTTGGTTTTGGTTTTGGGCTGAGTTCGCTTTCAATAGTAATGTCAAGTGATTGGTTTTGGTGTTGGTTTTGTGGCAGAGCCAAGAGAGGAATATTTGAGTCAGATGTGTGTGGGATTTGCGTTGCGACTTTGATTAAATTGCGTGGCATTTAATAATGCAACGAAATGCCACTCAACTTTAGCTAAGACATTTACTCCTTAATTGAATTAGCAGACACATACAATTTGTGAATGGTACTGCCTTTGCGTCAACTCAATCTGGCTTGACGCGATTCGCAGCTATAAGCGAGTGACGAGTAACGAGTAGCGAGTAACGAGTAGCGGGTAGCGAATAATGAGTAGCGAGTAACGGTTAGCGGGTAACGAGTAGTGAGTAGCGGGCAACAAGTAGCGAATAACGAGTAGTAAGTAGTGGGTAGCGAGTCACAAGTAGTGAGTAGCGAATAACGAGTAGCGAGCAGTGAATAGAGAGTAAAAAGTAGCACGTAACGAGTAGCGGGTAGCGAATAACGAGTAGCGAGTAACGAGTAGTGAGTTGCGAGCAATAAGTAGCGAATAACGAGTAGTAAGTAGCGAGCAACAAGTAGCGATCTCGAGTTACGAGTAGTGAGTTGCAAGCAATGAATAACGAGTTAAAAGTAGCGAGTAACGAGTAGTCAAAAGCGAGCAATGAATAGCGAGTTAAAAGTAGCGAGTAACAAGTAGCGAGTAACGAGTAGTGGGTAGCGAATAATGAGTAGCGAGTAACGGTTAGCGGGTAACGAGTAGTGAGGAGCGAGCAACAAGTAGCGATATCGAGTAGTAAGTAGCAAGCAACAAGTAGCGATCTCGAGTTACGAGTAGTGAGTTGCAAGCAATGAATAACGAGTTAAAAGTAGCGAGTAACGAGTAGTGAGTTGCAAGCAATGAGTAACGAGTTAAAAGTAGCGAGTAACGAGTAGTCAAAAGCGAGCAATGAATAGCGAGTTAAAAGTAGCGAGTAACGAGTAGTGAGTAGTGAGTAGCGAGTAGCGAGTAGCGAGTAACGAGTAGCGGGTAACGAGTAGTGTGTAGCGAATAATGAGTAGCGCATAACGAGTGGTAAGTAGCGAGCAACAAGTAGCGATCTCGAGTTACGAGTAGTGAGTTGCAAGCAATGAATAACGAGTTAAAAGTAGCGAGTTACGAGTAGTGAGTTGTAAGCAATGAGTAACGAGTTAAAAGTAGCGAGTAACGAGTAGTGAAAAGCGAGCAATGAATGGCCAGTAAAAAGTAGCGAGTAACGAGTAGCGAGTAACGAGTAGCGGGTAGCGAATAATGAGTAGCGAGTAACGGTTAGCGGGTAACGAGAAGTGAGTAGGGGGCAACAAGTAGCGAATAACGAGTAGTAAGTAGCGAGCAACAAGTAGCGATCTCGAGTTACGAGTAGTGAGTTGCAAGCAATGAATAACGAGTTAAAAGTAGCGAGTAACGAGTAGTGAAAAGCGAGCAATGAATAGCGAGTAACGAGTAGTGAGTAGTGAGTAGCGAGTGGCGAGTAGAGAGTTGCGAGGAATGAGTAGCGAGTAACGAGTAGCGATGGCATTACAGCGAATGATTATCAGAACACAGAGACAATACAATGGAATAGCTATGATTATCTAATACAGAAGCTTGAATCTAGACTGTTATATCAGTCGAGTCGAGTGCACTTGCGTTCTCCGATGGATGATATGACTAAACTTCCGAACTTGAATTACATAGACAATAGATCGCCAGTATATCGCAAGTATAATTTACTTGGCATTTTCATAACTATTCCTTTGCATATCTGTGTCTAATTCATTCATTCATTCGTATAACAATAAATATTTTGAGCTTTAACAATTAACAATTATAGAATACAATCTATGCATAATTGTTTATGAATTCAAAATATCTTATGCTTATGCAAAATCCCTGATTACCAGTTCACAAATTCCGCAAAGGACCTAAATTTGTGATTATTCAAACAAAGTTCGATTTTATGACTAATTTTTGCATATTTTATGCATATCATGCATAATTTCTGCCAAGATTTCTCTTCCTTTGGCCAGCTAATAGATTATTGCTCAGCAAGGACATTTAATTTCAATTAACGGTTACAGATTTGTGGAAAGTAACGAGTAACCATCAGCGAGTACCCCAAACAAAGTCTTTGTAACAAATGATTATCCTTCGGCAGCTGACAGATTTGCCTTGCTGTTTAATTTATGCGCGTGTGGCGGCTGGAAGGGGGAGGGGGAAGGGCAAGGGCAAGGGGAAGCTGGGCTGAAGCGGAGACAAAAGAATACAAGAATAAAACAATGAAAATGTGAAAATCTTTTTGCTTTTCATGTCATTTGCATGCAAATGAAGTGAAAATCTAATTACGGAAAAATATGCACGAAATCTAATGACAAACAAACAATAAGCGATTTTCGCGCTTTCTGTCTCTCTGTCTGTGTGTGTGTGTGTCTGTGTGTATGTGTGTGTAAATGAAAATGTTTGTATTATGTGAGTGATTACATTATGTGCACACACACACATACACACACACACAGGCAGTCAAGACGACAATTTGTAATGCGCCAATAAGAATTTATATCAAAGCTTTTCACGACATCAACGAGCGCCAACGAGAAGGACATCACATAACGACAAGGGCGACGGACGAGGGACGCTGGGGACGGCAGGAGGAAAGCCACGACGCGTTGTTTCGCGTTTCCTACACTTCGCACACTGATAAGCAGAAGCGCTGCACTGAAGCAACCAACAACAACAAGAGCAACTGAGCCAGCGAGCAGCAGCTGTGACGGCGACAGCGGCAGTAGCAGCAGCAGCAGCAGCAGCAGCAGCAGCAGCAGCTGCTGCAGCAGAGCACGTGGCGGCATCGTCAAGCGCTGTAATTCGCTGAAATTCGCCGATTGCTGTCGCGCAGGCGTCGGCAGCGACGCGACGTCGTCGTCGTGTCTGCGTTCGCATCGGCAATTAGAAGAGAATCGTCATATAAGAGCGTATAAGAGTGCAGCCGGCTAAAATACTGAGTAGGGAACAGTTAAATCAAATTGGGAACAGAATTGCTTGGCAGTTTTCATTATTTGATTTCTTTTATATACTAACTGATAACTGATGAAAATGCATTTTGCTGAATTTGACTACTTTCGTTAATCTTAGGAAATACACAAAAATGGCGCAACATGATTTTCCCACCCCCGGGGGGAGATTTTCCAAAATATTTGAGCCTATCAAGTTTTTCTATAAATCCTTGAAAATGAGTTTGAACTCAATCGCTTGAAAGTCTTCAACAATTTTCCAACCGTGGAGGTACATTTTTTTATTTATTTAATGTGTAGAGCTTTGAAAGTGAACTTGAACCAGATCGGTTCAAAATTGGATGTTCTCCAATACAACTTTGAGAACACCATTTTCCGCCCATTGAGTGGATTTTCTAAAATCACTGAAATATGTGTCAAATGATTTTTCGTATAAGTCTTGGAAAATGATTTTGAAGACGATTGCTTGGCAAAGAAAAAAGTTTCGTACAACAGTTTTCCGCGATTTTCCACGCTTATGGGGGGGATTTCCCAAAATCCCGTTTTGGTGTGCAGCATCTTAGCTCTTATGGTTTGGGCTGTGCGATGACTCAGTCAGTAAGTCATCAATCAGGCCAAACTGTCTTATAGATTAATATCACAACCAACAGTTCAATATTGGGTCAAAATAGTTTATATATTACTCTGACCTTCGCTATAACGAACCTCTCTATAAAGAAATGCACTCCATAATGAATTTATTACGAACATTTCCTTTTTATTAAAATTTTCGTGTATTTTCATCTCTCCATACCAAACTTAGTAGATTCTGTATGAAATATATATCCGCTTATCTCTCAATCTCAGCAATTCCAATTTTTATTATACTAAATATAATCATTAATGGACATTAGAAAAGTTTGATGAAAAAAGAGTATTTGTGTTAACAACTTAATTGTTTGTATAAATATCTCACTCCCATTTAATATCAGTAAAACAAATTGTTCAGACTACATAGCCTTTTCTGCCTAAGTATATAGATCCTACTAGATATAGATATAGATATAGATATAGATATAGATATAGATATAGATATAGATATAGATATAGATATAGATATAGATATAGATATAGATATAGATATAGATATAGATATAGATATAGATATAGATATAGATATAGATATAGATATAGATATAGATATAGATATAGATATAGATATAGATATAGATATAGATATAGATATAGATATAGATATAGATATAGATATAGATATAGATATAGATATAGATATAGATATAGATATAGATATAGATATAGATATAGATATAGATATAGATATAGATATAGATATAGATATAGATATAGATATAGATATAGATATAGATATAGATATAGATATAGATATAGATATAGATATAGATATAGATATAGATATAGATATAGATATAGATATAGATATAGATATAGATATAGATATAGATATAGATATAGATATAGATATAGATATAGATATAGATATAGATATAGATATAGATATAGATATAGATATAGATATAGATATAGATATAGATATAGATATAGATATAGATATAGATATAGATATAGATATAGATATAGATATAGATATAGATATAGATATAGATATAGATATAGATATAGATATAGATATAGATATAGATATAGATATAGATATAGATATAGATATAGATATAGATATAGATATAGATATAGATATAGATATAGATATAGATATAGATATAGATATAGATATAGATATAGATATAGATATAGATATAGATATAGATATAGATATAGATATAGATATAGATATAGATATAGATATAGATATAGATATAGATATAGATATAGATATAGATATAGATATAGATATAGATATAGATATAGATATAGATATAGATATAGATATAGATATAGATATAGATTAAGAAATGGATATATATAGATATAGATATAGATATAGATATATAGATATAGGTAGATATAGATATATATAGATATAAATAGATATAGATATAGATCATACTATGTAAGACTTGAAAGGGTAGGAAATATCTCTCTCAAAGTTAGAAATGTCGAGATTCTTTGCACGTTATATGGCTTGGATATACTTCAATAAAATCTGATCACCTTAACATATAGCAGCCAACGGAAAAATCGCTTGAAATTCAATCTATCGTTAATTGAAATTCATTTGTAGCAGAATCATAAGATTGTCGTTGAGGGATTGCATTATTTGGGAATTACCAATGTGTTTCCTTATGCCAATCTATATTGCCATCTTGGTTTCGATTGTTCTCTGAAAGCAAATGATTTGTCCATAAGAGGCTTGCTGATATTTCCCAACTAAAAATGTTCCCTTTATAGAAATATCCCAAAATATTTGTTCCCAACGGTTCGACTTATACGCCGCCTCGGGTGTATCGTGCGCTTCGGGCTTGTTCGGGTTTAGTGTTCGTGGAAGGGCACGAGGATAACTGTTTGTTATTGTTGTTGGCGCTGCTGCGGCTGCTGCTGCTGCTGCTGCGCGACTGGCAAGGCAAGGACTCGTTGGATATCCTTTGGCGCTGATAGCAAATGACAAACTCAGTTTCAATTCAGATACAGATACAAACGGACGCGCTCGCTCCGCCACAATCCACAGAGCACAGACGAAACGGTTTTGAAGAACGCGTATTTGAAAGTCGCACTCGATGGATAGTTTTGGAAAACAAGTTGTGAATTATTTGCAAATTCAAAAAAATATAAATATAAACTAAATAAACGGCAACAAAAAACTAAAATCAAATTAAGAAAAGCGCGCGACAATTGTTGCGGCTGTTTTTTTTTCTTTTTGTATTTTTTTTCCTTGTTTTGTGGTGATTTGTAAAATCCAAAAATAAAAACCAAAAAATTGAAAACCACGGAGAATTTCGAAAAAAATAAAAAAAAACGCAAAATAAAATACTGTGTTGCGGAAATGAAGGATGTCAGTTGTGTGCACATCGAAGAAAGCAACGGAAATTAAAATTTGCAAGTGCAGAACGAGACGCCGACCGAGAGACCAAGACCCCTCAGCCCGCAAAAGGAGTGCAAGGAGTGCAAGGAGTGCCAGGACGAGGGGTGGACGTGGGCAACAACGTGGCGACAATGTGGCCAATACATGAGTGGCTGCTGTTGCCAAATCTGACTGAAGCCGGCAATCGAATTCAGCACTCAAAATCTCAACTTGCAGCTGCTTTCTGAATGCCCAGACAGAGCGAGAGCGAGAGAGAGATAGAGAAAGAGATAGAGAGATAGAGAGATCTGTTGTGCATCAGCTGACAACTAGATAAATCCTAGCCACGTCATTGACAACGTCATCAACTGCTGCCTCATCAGAGTTCGAAGGCGCACTAAACGAAACTTGTTGGCAAAGCCAAAGCGGAAGACTTGCCACACGGCCGTAACCCCTCCCCCCACATCGAGAAATAGCATACCCCATGGCGTTGCAAGGACAGACGTTCTGCTTCTCCACAGCTGGATTTATCGCTTGCTCAGCAATCGTTCTGCTTTGCAGTTCCGGTAAGTGAAATATGCTCTCGAAACAAGACTACAAAAAATTGCGAAAATATAGGAAAAATCAAGTAAAACTGAATACAATGAGGGGGAGCTGAAGGGGATTGGGGATTGGCAATGGCAACTGGCAGCGCCAAAAACTGTTTATTCATTTATTCATTCACTCACTCACTCACTTGGTCAGTAGTTATTCATTCAAGCAAACGGATGAAGTTGTTATTGTGCTCCATTCCATTCCATTCCATTCCATTTCTATCTCTGTCTCTGTCTCTGGCACTATGTCTGGTTCCATTTCTACTTCCATTTCTGCTTCTATTTCTGTTATTGTTGACGTTGCATCTGGCAATGAAAACGTCATCGCATGTAAAATGTTGTGCGAGGCAGTTTTAAAACGATTTATCCCTTCCACCCCCGATACACACACACACACACACACACACACACACACAAGGAGACAAGGACTCAAACTTCAGCTGCAACTTCAAAGCTGCCACTGCAACTGTTGGTTGCAAGTGCCCGGCCAGAGCTAGAGCTAGAGTTGAGTTAATGCATTTTGTTGCACAATAACATAAATATTTTTGCCCCTTGCCCCTTGCCGCACAGCTCACTGGCTGCTCCACTTGTGTTTTATGAGCATGTTATGTTGCAAGTGCAACAGCAAGTGCAACAACAAATTAATGCAACGTCACGTCACGTCCCGCAACGCCCCCTGTCGCCTCGCCACAACACCTCCACAAAACTTGATTAAAAATTAATACAGTTTGTGTGCCAGAAAGGTATCCAAGCCAAGTTTAAGTGCAGCTTAAAGATACTTCAAGAAATACTACTTATAGTACTTATTATTTGTAGCATCCAGCTCTTTAGATATATATACATCGTATTAAGATCTTCGTAGTATTGAACTCTTCGGAAATATTAAATATCATTATACGTTCAACAGATATGCTATTCAGTTATTTGAAAAATAAAACGGGAAAGGACGGTTTTCTTCGGACTGCCGAAGCTATATATCCTAGCAGGAATTAATTTTTATGCAAAACTTAATTTTTGTCTGATTGTTCTTATGGCAGCTATGTTGTCCGATCTTGATCAAATTATAGCAAACTATTTGAAGCAGGGGTGCCCAGCCCATTGCTCATCTGGCTCATTTTGTTATTGTAATTGCTCTTAGGCATAGGCAGCAATGCGCGCATACATGCACGGCTCTAGTCATAAGCCAATGCATAATACAAAAACAATATTGCGTGTTCCCTTTCTTATCTCTTTTCGCTGGCTGGGCTCATGATCAAAGCAACAACACTTCATTACTTTGTTGTTGCGCTACTGAATTTCGGTGTAATTTTGTTGTTGCTCTTCGTTGAGGCCTGCACTGGAAAAAAATTATATTTGATTGAATGCTAGACACGATATTTTTCTGCAAACCATTTTAAGTGCATTATTTGCATTCAAATAATATTTACAATAAAATAGTGGTGGTGAAAAGATGAATAACTGGACGTAGTACTTTTTTTGGAAAACATTTTTAGGTGTGAAATGCAAATGCAATATTTGCAAAGAAATAATAGAAATTGTATCTACTTTTTTTTCGGTGCACACAATAAAATGAAAAAAATTGTTTGCCTTAGATGTGTTAGTGTTTTCTTGCATATGCATTGAAGTTTGCTCTTCCATAAGCAGCGTTTGGGCACCCCTGATTTGAAGTATAATAAAACTCTCACTTAGTTTGGTTGAAATATTTGTATAATACAAAAAGTTTATCATACAAATACTAATTTTTCACCCGATCCTATGGCAGCTATGTGATATAGTCTTCCGATTTTGACCAAATTTGATCAGATTGTATAAACTATCTAGAGACTCTGTTTGGGTAATTTTGGTGAGGATACATTTATAAACAAAAAAGTTATTCATACAAAAACATAGTTGTCAACCGATCATTCCTATGGCAGCTATATCTTATAGTGGTCCGATTCGGCCAATTCCGACACATGTACTGCCTGCAGTAAAAAGAAGGATCTTTACCAAGTTTCATTACGATAACTTTAAAACTGAGAGATTAGTTTGCATAGAAACAGACGGACATCGCATTATAGACTCGGCTATTCATGCTGATCCAGAATATATATACTTTGATGGGTCGGAAACGTCTTCTTCAGTTCATTACACATTCTGAGACAAAATTCTAATACCCTCTGCTAGGGTATAGTAATAAACATATTCGTGTATCGAGTTCTTACGCTATTTCAAAAGTGAAGTATCGATAGTTTTTTATTTTTCTGATGAATGAATTATCGCTACTAATATTGGCTTCTACAAATACACAAAGTTTATTTAATTTAATACTTAACAAATACTTCTTATCAAAACTTTCATTGATGAAACATTCCTACAAAATTTGCGGCCAGAACTGAACAAAAGATTATAATTTATATCAGGTCATAGGTCAGTACAAAAACTCCGGACTAGTTAATGGCTTAGTGTATATTTTGAGCTACAAAAAGTGATATTTTCAAATGTAATAAACAATTTGTGCATATATTATGCAGCCAAAATAAAAGAATATAGATTTTAGTTCTTGGTTCATTTCATTTATTTGGTTGATGTCCTCAGCTAATTTTTCCCAAAAATCTTTTTTAAAGATCCTTATCTTGTCCTGTGGCCATATATAATCAAGTAAACAGGGTAAAAAACAGCTCTTCATTATCATATCAATTTATTTCGCGCGCCTTCACAATAAGTGTGACCATACAATTTTAGCCTACAAATCCATATAGAACAGAGCTGGCTGCACCTTCCACACACATTAAACTCTCTCATTTGTTTAATTTTAATTTAAGTGTAAAATGAAGTGCAAAATATGCTTGAGTAAATGTAATATGTGATTTTTATAAATACTTACTTACTTATTTTAAAAAAGTTTTTGAAAGATTTCGAATCTTGTGCAAGTTGTGCAAGTTGTGCTAAAGTTTTGAAATGACAAGGAAAAAACAAAGTTAAAAGCTAACAAAGCTAATTATTAAAGCGTGTTTCTAGACATATTTCAAATATATGAAAGTGCTTTCAAGCAAAGCTTGAAAAAAACATTAAGCGTAATAGAATTTGAAACATTTTCACATCACAAGCCAAAACTCGTTGAAGTCCAATCAACACATTAAGAATTTTCTGGTTATTTGGTTCAGTAAATTTAGTGATGTTGTTTAGTGCAAAAATGTGGCATAAAATACTTAAAAGTGCTTATAATTAAATGCAAATCGTTCGACAATTTGCATAAATTCAATAAATAAATACATAGTTACAAAAACAATAAAAAGCAACGAATGAGTGAAGGAATGAAGGAATGATATGTATGCAAACAAACAGAAAATACAATATTATATTCAATAAAGTGCATTTTTATTTCTATCTTGTCTGCACTTGAAATTTTGCACAATTTATTTATTGAAGCCTTGCCGTGCTGTGTAGATACCGCAGTCCGATCTAAAATAAACATACATATAACCGAGTTTTATGTTGCAACACTAAAATCGTATATAAACTTAAAAGTCAAAATTCACACATCAAAACATGTGCTTAATGTTTTAACAACCAATTCCGGAAGTGCAGTGTGCTGGAAGAGCTGCAAAACCGGAGTATAATCCAGCTCGGATAAGCCAATTTAAATGAAATGTACAAATTTTAGCTGTCTACGGAGTTGAGATGAGTTAAGATGAGAAATTTTAGTGCACTTTTAATCACGGCAACAAACTCACACGACATTTTGCCAGCGCTTGGAACTGGAGTTGAGCATAAAAAGTCGATTCTAATTTCATTCCATCCTCATTCCTTATTTTATCAAATAAATCCCTCCCGACTTCCATTTTTGAACTGTTTTAAGACGTCCTTTTAAAGTGGGAAGTGTTGCCCTATTTGAAAACAGTCAAATCTAAAGTTCAGAGTTGCATTTATACTGCAAACTCACATCGCATATCTATACGAATTAAAATTAGAATTCCTCCTACCACGAGGACAAACACACTCGTTTGCAATAGACACAGGTCTTTAAATTCTGAAAGACAATTCTTTATACATGCTTTTCGCACCTGGAATCAACTTTCCCATTCTTTAAAAACTATTTACTACTTAAGACAAAACTAAAGGCACACCTACAGAACAACAACCATTCCTACAATTAATATATAATAATAGTTTTAACTATTAATGATGACTTTAAATTTGAATAATATGAACTATAAATATGAACTATAATATGTATAATTATAGGGACTAGTGTGCTAACTTATAAGCTTCAGCTTGTGGCACTAGGAAATATCAAATAAATATATAATAATAATATATTTCTAACCAATGTCTTGCCTTTGGGTTCGGTTTTTGGGATGAATTTTTCGCATCCGTCCTGGAAACGCATCCTTTTCGACATCCTGAAAGCTATTGCAATCAAATTTGCTGTACATGTTCAATTAGTTTTCCCTTGTAAAAGTTCTTCCAAGATTAACAACTGAACCGATATTCATAAGATTTAATTTTGTCACCATTTGTCTCCGGATGATATATACTTAATTGAAAAAAACTCCATTTTTGGCGAACGACAAAGTTAAGTTATTAACAAGTAAGAATGCTATAGTCGAATATACCCGACTACAAAACTCCCTGTGCACAGGTCGAAGATTTCCGATCGCATCTTCGTACATTTACGCATAGACACACACATACACAAAGACGCACACACACAAGCGACAGTGCAAGAGAAGCATTTTAAGTCGTGGCTGTGCTGCTTCTTCCTTTCCTCGCTCTAGTACTGAATCTTGTTTGTTGAATAACTTTCGTGTTTATTATCCGATCAACTTGAAATTTGGACAGTATGAGTAGTAGAGTAGTAGAGTAGAGTAGAGTAGTAGTAGAGTAGTAGAGTAGTGAGTAGTAGACAGTAAGAGTGACCAAAGTAGTGTACATGCCAAATCCCAAAGCTATATCTTTAAAAGTGTGGCTGTAAAACGTTTTGATCGAATTACGGGGGAACGGCGGGAGATATCTCAAATTGGAAACAAACTTGATCTGCGTATGGTATAAACCAATTGAACCTAGCAGTCCAAATTTATGCGATGATTTCTAGCACTTATAGTTGCTGAGATCGACGCGATCATCCGGACAGACGGACATTTGCACAAATCCAATACCCCCAGGGAGTAAAAACCAAATGACTGGCAACTAAGTATATGCGACGAAACTTGCAGTTAAAGATGGCTTCCGAGGGCGGACGTACCTGACTACAGAATATTCTAAAATTGTGAAGATTTAATATACATAAGTATGAATATTTGTAACTTTAAAAAGAATTAACAGTGCATGCTCCTCTTAATTCCCTCCCCCTTTCCCCCCACCATCCCCCCCCTATCTATTTCCCTTCGGGAACATAGTATAAAAGCAATCTATCTATATCTATATATCTATATCTATATATATAAAAGTGAATGTCTGTCTGTATGTTCGCGATAAACTTGAAAACCGTTTAAAGGATCTTGATGAAATCTTTTATAATATATTCCTTGAAGTCCAGGGAATGTTTATAGCTATAGTTTGTTGTGTCATCACCACCCCCACACAACCACCCACTCATAAACGAAAAATGATAATATTCATGAGTATAATTTTACATTAAATAAAAACTATAATATCCACGAGTGTTAGTGTGTGTAAGTGTGTAAGTGTGTGGGGAAGGAAGTTTCATAGCAATTTTTTTACCGTGCCCTCGATCGACAATAATAAATATTTATAAGAATCAAAATTTAAATAAATATAGTTAGGAAATGCGAGCAACGCCGCGGGTATAAGCTAGTATTCAAATAAAAACTCGATATATCAAAACTTGTTGCGACTTCAATAGTGGCTTTTCCACTCGATAGTGTGCCAAGGAACTATTGGTACTGCCGACAGTGACATCGATTCTATATCTATATATATATCCCAGTTCTACTAAGGAAACCTACGTTGGCCTGTTTGAGACAGCTTTCTGATGCCCTTTGAAGTCATTTATCTGGCTGTGAGTGTGAGTGTATGGAGTTGGAGGCTCCCAGGACAATCAGCTTGTCTAACTGTGACTTTGTGTGTTTGTGTGTGTGTGTGTGTGTGTGTGTGTGTGACTGTGTGTGACTTCTGCTGCCTGCTGTGCTGGCTTATGATACCATTTAGCCCGAGGGTTGTTTTGACAAATTGTGCAAATTATTGTGTTAAATTTGCCCTTGAGGTGAAAAATCACTTTGACATGGCGCAATGCCATGGATTATATATTTTTTACTGTCTCTATCTCTTTGTGTCTGCCCCCTCCGTCTCCCCCCCTCTCTCTCTCTCTCTGTCTTAGTGTGTGTTTAGCTGACTGTGCTTTTGTCTGCCACACACATTACAAGAGTTGCCAATAAATGTGTCATTGTGGCCGCGGGGCTATAAGCGGCGACAATGAGAGGGGCTTAAAGCATTTGTTGTTTGGGCTTTAAAGGCCAATGCCAGACACAAAATGTTGCATGCAACGCCAATAATTGAGCCAGCTTTTGGCCAGCCAGTAAATCAGTGCGGCGTTGCGGCTGGGAGGAGCGACAAGTGACAGGAGGCAGCAACTGAAACTTGTGGCAACTTCTGGCTCCTAGGAACTTCGGGGCGATTTCGTATGCAGCGTTGACGTGACTCGCATTAACATTGCACACGTGTGCCACGCCCACATGTCCCTTCCCCGTTCCCCGTTCTGCCACCCCGTCAACCCGCCAGCCCTCCGCCACAGGGAACCTCTCTTAATGCAATGCGCTGTTGCTTATTATCGAAATTGTATATGCCACAAAACATCAGCTCCAACTTCCTGACTGCTGACCCCCCAGCTCCCTGAAGCTCCACAAACTACCTTTCGACTTCCTTCAAACTAAATATTTGTATACCCTAGCAGAGGGTATATTAGTTCTGTCTAGAAATATAAAGATTCGTTTCTGAATAAAAGATATACTTATAGGCACTTTTGATAAGGATAACGATTAATCTGTTCTTAGGCAATCGCTTAGTCTTAAAGTCCCTTTTTGCTATGGTATTATAGTACTATATGTTCTTATAGTTGCCCTGGGAACAATCGGCAGAAATACCTATTGCTTATCAAAATATCTCACCAAACTAAGTAAAGTTTATTCAATTGATCAATTTCTATCAAAATCGCACCTATATCATGGATAAAAGATTGTTTGTTTTAACAGATATTTCTATATTCCATTCGACATTTCTAAGGAAGATTAGACAACAGTAAATTATGCCTAAATAATCAGAATTTTACATTTTGTAAATGGAATTCATCCACCTTTCATTGAAGATTGAATCCACTTGTTATTGAGATGGAATTCAATTCACCAGCTCGTTGACATTGGTGAATATTGGAAACCGAAGGGAATTCATTTCCGCAAAGTCTGTTTTTAGTTGCAGATCGATTCACTGTAGCATATAGCGGCCATAGGAACAATCGGTTGACAATTGAGTTCTCTCTTCGATCATTATAATTGTTTAAGATGTTTGCAGGGTATTAAATGTGCGGCAATTTGTGGTTAGCGCTGGCTTCTGGGTTTCTTTTTATTATTTGGCTTCTTCGCCTTTTGCGGTGAAAAGTTTTAGCCAGCAACTTATTAAGATAGTTGGTTAGTTGCGCGTCTAGACGGTTTTTAGTCAAATTGTGGCTTTCAGACCTTTGCTTTTTCACATTCCCCCAAAATACTGCCCTCGTCCTGTGCGTTTATCCTAACTAAAACTAAAACTTAACATGAGCTTTTTGTTACCACAATTATTTGCGTGTGTGTGTGTGTGTTGGCATGTCAAGGAACTGGTCATTAGAGAGAGTTCTACATGCGCCTCGAGGCATATATGCAATTTGTGCTGCTAAAAAGTGTAGCCTGCTTTTGGGGGCGTTTTGTTAGCTTTCGGGTTCTTCAGTTTTAGCTTGGCGACCTTTGAAACCGCAAATCTGGTCAGCTTCCTAATAATACCAAGGCCTCAACACGTGTTTCAACTGTTTATTACAATATTTGCTTAGTTTTGTTTTGTGTACACTGAAAACAATTCACAACAATAGTCGATTCTATATATAGAGCAGGGGTGCCCAGCCCATTGCACGATTGAGAGACAGACAGCTCTCTCAATCGTGAGCCCATTGCTCATCTGGCTCATTTTGTTATTGTAATAACTCTTAGCATAGGCAGCAATGCGCGTATACATGCACGGCTCTAGTCATAAGCCAATGCATAATACAAAAACAATATTGCGTGTTCCCTTTCTTATCTCTTTTCGCTGGCTGGGCTCATGATCAAAGCAACAACACTTCATTACTTTGTTGTTGCGCTACTGAATTTCGGTGTAATTTTGTTGTTGCTCTTCGTTGAGGCCTACACTTTAAAAAAATGCTATTTGATTGAACGCTGGACACGATATTTTTCTGCAAGCCATTTTAAGTGCATTATTTGCATTCAAATAATAGTTACAATAAAATAGTGGTGGTGAAAAGATGAATAACTGGACGTAGTACTTTTTTTGGAAAACATTTTTCGGTGTGAAATGCAAATGCAATATTTGCAAAGAAATAATAGAAATTGTATCTACTTTTTTTTCGGTGCACACAATAAAATGAAAAAAATTGTTTGCCTTAGATGTGTTAGTGTTTTCTTGCATATGTATTGAAGTTTGCTCTTCCATAAGCAGCGTTTGGGCACCCCTGATATAGAGTAACCCACATCGAACTATCTGAGCCATATTTAAAGTCTGTGAAGAGCCGTGTTAATTCCATATAAGTTTTCATTGAATTGTTGTTAATTGCAATTGTTTTATTAAATGCATTATTTGTCAGTCTCTCTCCTATTAAGCAACAAAGTATTTTTAATAATTTTTTATCAAATATTTAATCAAGATTTCCGCATTTTTGTGTCGCTGAAAACACGCGTTGCTGTGAAATTATTAAAAATACCAATGAGGATATTAATATCCTTTGAAATTTGGTATGCTGATTCCACGCCTACCGAGGTTGTTTCAACTTTATAATATATCTTTGATATATGTATCATCTATTATCATCTATTCATCATTTCATCTATTTTTAAGGATTCTACACTGCTTAGCATATTTAATCATTATTTATGAAATATGAAAATTATGAAAACTGTTTCTTAAACTTGGAAAATATGTTTCCTTAGAACTTTAACTTGTTTTTTAGCCTTTTTTATCGTTTTTTATCCTGTTTAATCGCTCGAGCATACAAATATTTCTACCTAACCTAAATATTAAGTGCAGTTTAATATAATACTCTCTCAAAGACTCAAAGTCCTACCTTTAATATTCTGGAATTAAGTTTAAGTTTTTAATTTTTTTCCCCCTTTATATATTAATTTGATCAAGCTTTCAAAATCTAAAGATGGAAAAAAGCAAATTTAAATTCAAATAAATATTCTTATCATAAATAAAGAAAACTATTTGCAATTATAAAAGTCCTTAAGAAACATTAATGAACTATTTATATATAACTGATGATAATAGAGTAACTTTTGTTTTAGATCATCCTGAAAAAACCAGCAAGGATAAAGTCATTAAAAACTCAAAATTTGTTGAGTTTATTTCACAAAAAACAGTTGCAATTTCTGCACATTGATGAGCATAATCAACAATAATTCTTAACTTCTTTGCAAATCAAACATAAATTGAAATGAATGTCAAAAACTGATCCTTACATATTGATTTAATGAAAATATTCGTGTCCTTGCATAGCGCACACATTGTAGGTGGGAACTCAAACACAATAGGAAGTGTTCGTATTGCAAACCAAATAGAGGCTATGCAAAACCAATTCTATTCCATGGCCCAACGAACTCCACTCCAAACACAACAATACAATAACAATAGGATGAAAAACGGTGTGAGAGGGAGGGGGGGGAGTGCTGACCAGCTGACCAGAGGGGAATGTACATCAACTTTGCTGTTAACTCATCGCGTGAGTTGCAACATTTTTGTTTTTCATTTAATTTTTGTTATTTTTTTGTTTTATTTTTTGGTTGCTGACCTATTTTTTAATTTACTTTCATGGGGCGCACTCAAACTGGGACTGGGACTGGGCGAAAGATGAAATTGGAATTTTATTTGAGAAAAAACAACAAAAGTATTTCAACTATTTCTATACTCTGTTCCCGAAGGCACAACGAGTATGTTGGGTCTGCGCACACCCTTAAAGCTAGAGCAACCAAACTTGGCACACATGTTGGAGTATATCCTCAATTAATGAAGTGTCAAGATAGCCCAACCCACCCCCCCTCAATTTGCAGAAAACCTGTATCTTCCACATTTTTGAAGCTATAGTCACCAAATTTGGCATATACACTAATGTTGAGATTCCTGACAGATCTGCATCAAAAATTTGTTGACACCCTCACCCACCCCCCCTCAATTTGCAGAAAACCTGTATCTTCCACATTTTTGAAGCTATAGTCACCAAATTTGGTAAACACATTAATGTTGAGATTCCTGACAGATCTGCATCAACAATTTGTTGACACCCCCACCACCTCCCCCACAATTTTCAGAAAACCTGTATCTTCCACATTTTTGAAGCTATAGTCACCAAATTTGGTACACACACTAATGTTGAGATTCCTGACAGATCTGCATTAAAAATATCTTGACACACCCACCCCTACCCCCAAATCGGTACATGCTATCCCCAAAGAACGTTTTTCACAGGGGTATATCTCCTACAGTTTCATAGCTAGAGTCAGAAAATTTGACATGCAGCCTAATGTTTACCCACTGGTTAAATCTGCATCTAAAAATTGATGACTCCCCCAGCCCCCCTCCCGCAAATGAGCAAAATCTATATCTGCCACACCTGTACAGGTAGAGTCACCAAATTTGACAGACAGGCTAATGTTTTTCTCGCGTCTCATTTCGAACCCCAATTCAACCAAATTATACAGGACTGCGAACAGAGTATGCTGCAGTCGGGTGCGTCCGACTGCAACGTTCTTACTTGTTTTTTGTTAACACAAACTGCCCACAAAATATCAACAAGCAAAAACAAAACAAAAAAAAGAAATACTTTTAGCAGTGCCAGCATTTACATTCAGTTCTTTTTGTACAGTTGGAATTTATTTGTTACATTTGATAAACAAAACAAGAATGACAATAAATACGAGTGTATAAAACGTAAAGTAAGCAGACCAAAATATATATAAAACATATACAGGAATCAAGTAGAACTCGTTTTTTGTTGTTGCGGAAGTTTGCTTGGTAATTAAGTGTTAAAGGCGTGTGAAATGTAAATTGTTTTCCCAGCATCAAGTTGCAAAAAACTTGAAAGCTAATTATTCACAGCTAAGGCAATAAATATAGCTGGAAAGTATCAAAAGTCCTTGACAGAATCCAATGCGCTTTCTGATTCAGAGCCTTTAAGCATCCTAACTTCTAAGCGTCCTTTGAACTTAAGCCCATTCTTTAAACTTATTGTCAGTTTTCTTGCACTCTTGCTTTCATAATTTGAAAAGTAAGGCAATGAACACTTTAAATCTCAATATATATATTTTATAAAGTTATGTTTCAGTGATTTTAAATCTAGTTTCAATAATGCACATATGCTAATTCTATAGACCGAAAACTCCCTACGGTTTTAGCGTTTTAGCTCGGAGTTGTTCTCTGAACTAAGGTTGTCGTACTGAGGCATATTCCCGGCGGAAGTCCTCGCAATAAGGAAAGCAGCAGAAGTAGCTCTATTCATAACAACTATGAAAGAACGAATAAATATTTTATTGGACAGCCAAGCGGCTATCAAATCTATGCGGGCGGCTTCCATTAGTTCCAATAATGTCCTGACAGCAGAAGGTTTACTTTAGATAATCTAAGCACTGCTAGAACAGTGCTAGCAGGGTTTCCAGCAGACTGCCTGGCAAGAGAAGGAGTCGGACTACCTAGTGAGAACGCAGGCAAGATACAAATCTCATTGCAGTCACTATACTGCGAACTGGATGAATCTGCTTGGGCTGAAGCTGGTGAAAGGTGGCGGATCATTACCAGCTGCAGAATCACCAAAATTGTGGGCAAGACTCACTAACTCCCTGCTATATCTTCCAAGGAGAGACTGCAGACTAATGCTAGGTGTATTGACTGGACATTGCCTAGAAGCAGCTCATGCTAAGAAGCTGGGGATATTAACGGAAGACGGCTGCCGGGTCTGTAAGGAAGCAGGAGTAATGGACACATGGAAACACCTTATATGCAGCTGTCCAGCACTCACAACACTAAAACTAAAGGGGAAACGCCCACAAGTTGTGGCAATCATGTTGTGCGTAGCCCAGCTACACCACAACCAGTTGCGGCAACTCGCTGCTCGTATCAAAAGTTTCTGATACAGAATTTAGTTGGCACAACATTGTCGCAAGCATCCCAATTACGTGCAATCGGTTGCTGCAACTCCAAAAACTCACTCACGTAGGGCAACTGAATTGCCTTGTGTATGGGTCACATAAGTCTTCGATACTTCAACAGACACTTCGTTCAGACACACTCCCAATGCGCTGTTGGCCTTTGCCAAGCGCTCACGAATTCTACATGATCAACAAATCTTCTAAGGACCTTCAGACTTCGGCGACGCTAAGGACCTGTTTGGCCTATGTGTGTTGTATGTTCTACCTAACCTGTTCTCTTCATTTCAATGCTTTCAAGTTTCATGGATTATAGACAAAATACTTCATTTGACATTGAAATTTGTGGTAACTCAAGTGAGTATCGTCCTTCATTATGAATTGCAGCAATTGGCAACTTCAATTAACACACATTAGCCCTGTGTCAAAGTTGTCGCCACAAGAAACCAAGCAACCCCAATGCAAAGACCCTAACCGAAACCGAAGCCCCACCCATTGGGGAGATGTGGGCGCTGGTGGGGGGCGGTGGGAGGTGGCGAAACCAAAGTTATGCACGTCAATCTTCGCGGAGGCGACATTTTGATAAACTGAGCCGCCGAGGACGACGATGGATCCTTCAGATACTTAGATACTCAGATACTAATCAGCGTTCGTTGAGCGCTTAACAGGAAGTCATAAATTTTGCCAGGACATGCCAGCGTGTGTGTCTCTGTGTGTGTGTGTGTGTGCGTGTGTGTGCGTCGCGCCCTTTCCCACAAATTTTAATTAAAAGCGATGACATAGCGAGTAATTCGATATCAGACTGTCGCCTATTAATTTTAAGGACATTTCCTTTATTGATTCTTTGTCAATATTATATTGAACCCATAACTTACACATAAAAGGGCTGACTATATATCTGCACATATACATATATACATATCAGTGTGTGTGTGTGTGTGTGTGTGTGGCTTGTTCCTTGCCTTTGAGTTCGGATTTGCCTTTGGCTTTTGTTCGTCCTTGTTTTTGTTTGCCTTTGTTTTCTTCTGTGTGTTGCATTCATTTGGACTTCAATTAAACAGGACCGGCCTCACAATGCTCCCGCGTGTTGAGGTTTGATAGATGATTGTGGAGTTTAGGAGTACAGGAATGAATATTCAAAGCTATAAGTAAACCATGTCCGCTCTAAACAGCTATTGCATGCTATAAACATTTTAAGTAATTACAAAAAATAAAAATAAGATTATTCAATTACTTAGAAAATTAAATTTGTATACAATAGTAAACTTAATTACTTCACAGCGAGCACTAACAACTAAGTAGGCTTTCGACTCAAAAAAATATAAATAACAAGTAAGAATGCTCTAGTCGAGTATACCCGACTACGAAACTCCCTGTACCCAGTTCTAAAACTTCCAATCATATGTTCGTCTCTTACACATGCACGCACACATACACAAAGCATACACACACACACACGCGAGCAACAGCGTACGCAAGGCATTTTAAGTCGTGGCTGCACAGCCCCCCCCTCGCTCCAGTACTGAATCTTGTTCGTTGAATAACTTCCGTGTTTATTATCGGATCGACTTGATTTGGACAGTAGATTAAGAGTAGTAGATTAAGAGTAGTATTAAGTAGTATACATGTCAAATCCCAAAGCTATGTCTTTAAAACTGTGGCTGCAAATCGTTTTGATCGATTTGCGGGGGAACGGGGTAAGATATCAGAGATTGGAAACAAACTTGATCTGCGTATGGTATACAGGAACCTACATTCCAAATTTGGTGTCTCTAGTTCTTATAGTTGCTGAGATCGACTTGTTCATCCGGACAGACGGACGGACATGGCCAAATCGAAATATCTTTTGATACTGATCAAGAATATATATACTTTATAGGGTCGGAGATGTCTCCTTCTGCCTGTTACATACTTTTGCACAAATCCAATACCCCCTTTTTACCCATTTTATGGGTACAGGGAGTAATAAAAAGTTATAAAATATAAAGAAACCGACGCAAACTGATACGCTTTAAAGAACCACCAAATTCTATAAAAATATATATTTTTTTATTATTATTATTTTTTTTTTTTTGCTTTTGTTACCCCTCTAAAGTACAAAGTTTTATTTAAGGCTAATGGTGTAGAAATATTTGTAACTTATGTGCTTAAGAATTATACTAATTTAAATGTCAACTGAATAATGTAAAAACAGAATGTGACCACACTTCGTATTCTCAGCAACTCTGTTAATCGATATTAATATATGTACACACTCTTGATCGATAACAAGAAAGAAGAGGAATAAAAGCGGGCATTCGTTGAGATAGACTTAAAAGAGTAACAACGCTGTATAAAAAATATATTTACTGCAACCAGACAAAAGTAATATGGTTCTACAATGGTTATAATTTTGTAGTATTTTTCAGAGTTTTAGCGATTGCTTTTCAACAGTACCATTTATTAAGTTTACTTAATGAATTTGTTATCTTTTAAAGTAATTAATATAGATCACAAAGAACAAAGGGAAAATATTTATTTAATTTACAATTATTTTCAGTAGGGATTGAACTTAGAATACGGTTTTTGGCCTCAAATTGTTATATCCTTGCAGAGAATATTATAATTTTTGTACCGTAATGTGTAAAGCTTTCAAGGACTCTTCTCCGAGCACACAATTCCATATATTATTGATCAGCAACAGTATTCGATTTCAAACTAGCCAAGTCCGTCTGTTTGTTTCTTGCTAAACTACACTCAGAAAAATAAATGCCCTCAAATGTAGAAAATCGCCATATTTTTGTAGCCAAAGGCAGTTAACCTTAAATGTTTTTTTCTAAATTTAAGAAATTTATTGCTCAAATTTAGGAACGGAAAATTTTTTCTGGCTTTTAGGGTGATTATTTTGCTGGTTGTAATTTCAGATGCGAATCAGAACACTATATAATATGGCTGCCATAGGAACACTTAGTGCCTATTTCCTTTCCTTTTTGGTGTTGTTTTCAACGTATCCCAACCAAACTTACCAATGCTATGTTTCATGATCTATTTTTGGCTAAGTTGCTTGAAATCGGATTACTATAGCTTCAAGAATACGGTTCCAGATTTAAGCAACGGCGCCCCAAGATTGTCCGAACACAATTCTTGCATTTTATGCAAAATTTGGGCCCATTTGAGAGCCAAATGCGGCCCTGAACTTGAATTAGTTGCTGGAGCGTGTTGTCTTTTGATGCGCGACGCCATTATAGGCACTCACACACCCAGAGACACACACGCACACACAGTCGCATTTACAACCAATTGAGTGTGTGTGCGTGACTTTTGTTCTTGTTGCCTTTTCATAGCCACTTTGCATTATCAACAACCATCAAGCCATCAAGGAGCACATTTCGACGCTTCAGTTCAGCTTCAGTTTGAGTTTCAGCCCTTCGCCTTATTTTGGTTTTGATTTAACGTTCGTAATTACAACAGCAACAATAACAATAACAACAACAAATCTGACTTAATTTAGTCATCGCAACGCGCTTGTTATCGATAAGCCGCAAAGGGGCGGGGCGGGGGCCGGGTCACGGTCGGGAGGCGTGTGGCACAAACATTTTCAATATGCAGAAGCCGTAAACTTTGTTTATTGGCCCTTTTTGTGGGTTAATTACGATTTGATGCCCTGTTTGACTCTTGCCAAATTCCACAAAACTGATATCGAATTATTGCAAAATTGTTTGTAAATTGGCAAAATATTCAAACGTGGCTCAAAGCAACAAGACTTCACCTAAGCGGATCATATTAAATTTGCTCGGCAGGCCACAGCATTAACCGATGTGCCCAAAGGTATCAAAAGGACGAATTTGTGGCCAAATTGATGCAAGGATTTGGCACAATTAAGTAGCTTAGGCTCAGCAATTAAAACTCCATCAATATAGGGCTGGTAAACAATTCAGGTTCAGTTCATTACACATTACTTGTAATGTTTTACAAAATTGTGTTTTAAGTGGGATCGGGCAAGTTGATATGTTAGTTAGTTTCATCCCTTAAAGTTCTTATATACCGTTCCGCCAGCGAAGATTCTCAGGATCTTTGCTTGAGATAACTGGATAATATCTATGTAGCTGCTGATTCCATTCCCCCAGGGCACAGAGCAGGTGTTAATTGGCCAATGAAGGCCAGTTTTAGGTGTAACTTCTTAGTTTCAAGGTGTTTGCCTGTAGACACTGAATCTAGGTACTATACAGTACACAGAAATACTCAGTACACTCGAGTGCACACATATACTAACATATGGATCCCACTAAACAAGCATATATTGTAAACTCGTATGTCATGGATAAGTTCTCTGGTGGAAAATACTCAACATTGATGAAGTAAACTTCCCAAAGGAGGCTGTGAACATATTTTAAATTCTTAACGCTATAATTCCCAACCGGTTTAAGCACCAAATAGGGATATAAGACCGTTCAGTTCAGGCAGTATTCAGTTCAAGTGTTCAGTTCAGTGTTGTGTTCAGTGTTCAGTGTTCAGTGTCTAATCAACTTCGTCGGTGTTTTATTCTAAAATATTTTCAAAATTAAATCAAGTTCTTATAAGTATTCGGATATCCTTAAAAACGTTAAAGTCGCGTCGGTTTTTTTAATATTTTTTTTTTTAGCAACATTTGCTTCTTGTTATTATCGTTGAGCTTGGCTAGTATCATGTGAATGAGAATTTGGATCTGCACAGCTTGAGTACTCGTAAGTCCGTGAAAATTGTGTTGAAAAGAAAGATCTACAATGCTGTATACCCGTATCACCGAAACAGTCGCAAATAAAACGTTCAATATTTCGAAAATACTGCCCAATCAGCTGCTGAGTCTAAAAATATATTGAAATATTCATAATATTATTGGCGGTTCTTTAGAGCGGACACGATTTAAAGTAAGTCTTTTCATCTTTGAATATATCACATTGCTTTCTTGGAAAACCTGTTCTTACATGGACTATTCGCAGAACAAAACCCTCATCAAACAGACAAAATGCCCACAGGATGTAATGGTATTGCAAAGCAGCTAAAGGCTAGCTAGGAGTGTATCCATGAGCATCCTGGGACGAAGATGGGAGGTTCACTCAAGTACTTCGTCATGATGGATTTTACGTCTTCCTCTAAAATCACGACTGCTAAAACTTGCTGCATCATTTTTTACGGATTCTCCCTGATCTATCTTCGCTATTTACATCTCAAGAACTTTTCCACTATTCTTAAAACACCATTGCCACACTATTGTGGACTGTTCGTAGAACTGTTGATGTATTCCCTGGATCGGAAATCTATTTTTTTTTACCAACTCTTGCGGGATATTGATATATGGCCGCGGAATCTCTTCCATTCGTTGCTCCTGTATGAAATACCTCCTGGACGGAGATCTTTATTAGCTCCGTTACACGTGTCGGAAGCTCCTGTAAAACGCATATTCCTACACCTCAGAATGTGTATTTACTTTACGGATTCTCGTTCTTCGGATCGAACATTTTTGGTATTCCGGGATTTTGTTAGAGCTCGGACTCACCAGGATGATGACATAAAACAAGCATCAATAATTTTTTTTTACGGTTCCTTCTAACCTATTTCCTGCGATGTTTAAATTTCGAGAGCCATCTTCTTGCGTAAACTATATTGACGTTTCAACGCGGACACCATTTTAAGTAAGTCTTTTATCTTTGAATATATCACATTGAGTTCTTGGCAAAACAACAGTTTTTACATGGACTATTCGCAGAACAAAACCCTCATCAAACAGACACACAATGCCCACAGGATGTAATAACATTTCTAAGCAGCTGAAGGCTAGCTAGGAGTGTATCCATGACCATCCTGGGTCGAAGATGATGTCCATTATGTCTTCCTCTACAATCAAGACGGCTAAAACTTGCTGCATCATTTTTTTACGGATTCTCTCGAACTATCTTCTTCGCTATTTAAATCTCAAGACCTCTCCTACTATTCTTAACACCACGCGTTAGTTTTTGTCGATTGTTCGTAGAACGGCTATTTTTTTTTTTTACATACATATAAATCGCAGTGGTTTCACCTGGAACAATAATTCCTGTATGAAATACCTTCTGGAAGGACATCTTTATTAACTCCTTTACTCGTGTCGGAGCCTCGTGTAACACGCTAATTGCTACACCTAACAAATGTATAAATTGCATCAATTTCTTCTGGATTCATTCTCGTCCACCCTGATCATATTAGAAATTCTTGGATTTTGTTAGAACTCTGGCCCGCCAGCAATTTTGCTTTTGGATTTCGCTGTGGTAGGAGTTGTGTAAAATACAATGGGATGCACTTCAGGATGTTGAAAACTAGCATCAATAACTTTTTTTTTACGGATTCCCCTTCCATGTTTACATCTCAAGCACCTTCTTCTTCAACAATATTTACGTATTTTTGGAGTTTTTAACACAGTAGTGGTATGCTATGTGGCATTCACAATCTTTCAGCGCGGACACGATTTTAAGTAAGTTTTATATCTTTGAATATACTATCACATTGAATTCTTGGAAAATCACAGACTTTTACGTAGGACAAATTTTCGTCAGAACAGACACAAAATGCCCACAGGATGTAATGGCATACCAAAGCAGCTGAAGGCTAGCTAGGAGTGTATCCATGACCATCCTGGGTCGAAGATGGGAGGTTAACTTAAGTACTTCGGCATGATGGCTTTTATGTCTTCCTCTACAATCAAGACGGCTAAAACTTGCTGCATCATTTTTTTATGTTTTTTACGAATTCACCTGATCAATATTCTCCGCTATTTAAATCTCAAGAACTTTCCTACTATGAGAAACCTCCAGGACAGAGATCTTTATTAACTCCTTTACACGCTAATTGCTACACCTCAGGATGTTGGCTTGGAAATATCATGGATTGTTTTACCGCATCCGGTTGTTTTGCCTTATTTACCATTGTTCGCTGGATAGGCATATATCGCCGTGGTTTCACCTGGATATGTTCTTCGTTCGACTACCTATGGTTGCCCTTCAGGATGCTGAAAACTAGCATCAATAATTTTTTTACGGATTCTCCTAACCTATCTCCTTCGATGTTTACATCTCAAGCATCTCTGCTAAATGGAATTTATGCAATTGGATTGGCAGTACCACACAATATACTACTTGTAAAAGCTTGTAAATAAATGTATACATATCTGTACTTAAAAAAAACATGCTTAAGATTGTAAAGAGGCTAAATACGATAATGATCTACACTCCAGTTGTGTTTATCTTCTTATAGACGGTCTCGGCTATTGTACTGGAATAAATGTACTTCGTACAGTACATACAAGCTTTCTAGTACTTCTTTAACTCATAATTGATGGAGTAATGCTAACATTCTATACAGAAAGAGAGTTTTTTAAGAAGCTACGAGCTTAGAGTGTGAAAATTTTGGATTCTCAAGCAAATGGATTTCAAAGATCTTTATTGGTTGAACGTCCCGTTTGTAGCTCCATATAAACTCTCAATACTCTGATTATAATAAGTGAATATAGTCTATAGATAAACTATCAATAGAAATAAATAAACTCCCAGAACAGTTAATTTATCATCTCATTGATCAGATTGATCAACTCATACAGGGTATTACGAAACATAGAAATACTGTGTTTGATTGCTTGATAAAGTGCTGAGATTCTGATGAAATTTGATCAGCTTGCTTAAAGTATAATCTAAGTTTGAGTTTGTTTATAATATGTTGACAAACATCAAAGTTTTGCATGCTACAACTCACATTTTCATCAATTTTGATTAAGCTTGGTCAACTTGTATGAAACATAATCCAGTTTACAGTTTTAGATGCACTTAAAGGTCAATCTAACTGAAGCATTTGCAAATTTCTAGTTTGAAATACCCTGCTCTTAATTCTCTATGAAAAACACGGGTCTTAGATAAGTCCAAATGATAATCTATCTAAAGAAATTTCCTTTAAATAACTAATCAGACTTAATTTTGTTTATTAGATTTAGTAGCTCTTGCTTATATTATATATTTTAAGTTTAACTTAAGTTGTTAATAAAAAATAACACAAAAATTAAATGTATATAAAATAAAGTAATTTTGAGACAAATTTACTTATAGGATAAAGCATCTTCGTCCTGCCTCTTAGAACAGTCTTAGGTCGAGGGCTTTACCCGTGTAAACTTTCATGTCTAGCATTCGAATTTAAGCGAAATTTTGGCAAAAGTCTTTCGAAAAACTTGAGTGAATTGGAATCTTAGTAAATACTTACACCAATTAGGATTCAGGAGCGATAACTGTCTGCTCAGAAGTTCAAGGCACTGAAAAGTCCCAAACGAGTTCCATTTGAATAGATAATGAAACTGCGGCAATCTGTCCATAAAGCATCCAACAAAGTGGCGACAGTCGGTCTGGGCATTGAATTTTCTGGGTCGCCCCCCAACCCCTCCCAAAGAAAACCCCGAAATGTGGCCCGAAAAACTGTTATAACAATAAATTAAGTTGCTGTTGCAGCATAAAAACCAAATTGCCAAATGACTGAAGGCAAGCGCGGGAATGCAGGGGAGCTGAAGCAGCCCCAAAAAAATGTGCAATCTGTTGACGAATCATCAGAGATGAAACGAATCGAAACGAATCGAAACGAATCAAATCGAACCGAGACTAGAAACTACAGACGGGTGCCAGCTAGCTGGAGTTTAGGGGTAGGCAAGGGTAGGGTAGGGTTGGGGTAAACAGACGACCCTTCCAAATGCCGTAAAACATTCTCAAATGTTTTTTATTGAGGGCTTTGTGCCATTTTTCGGTTTGACTCCGTTTGAGAGGCCAATTTAATAGCATACTTTACAGCGTTAAGCAGGCAACAACAGCAGCAGCAACACCAACACCAACAACAACAAGGGTGCTACAACAACTATCCCGCAAAATTCGCGACAAACAAACAAAATGAAGTGACGGCAACTCGCGACTCGCTAACCAAACGGACGTTCATTGTTATTTTAAGAAAAGCAACACGACTAGCCCCTCTCCACAGCTAGGAAAGTCTTTCTTGCAGCCATACCGCAGCGCTGATACCTTCTCTTGGAGGTACCGAACTAAATTACAGAATTCCTAAAGCAATCTCTTTGCTACTCTAACTGTCATGCAGTTAAAACAATTTGGGATTCTCTTTATTGGGATTAAAAACACCCTTTACCCCTAAAAACACCCTTTAAAGCTGTACCGAACTTGGCTTTTAACCAGATGGTACCAGTTGGTAAACTGTTATATATCTGTGGAATATCTTAACTTTATGATGAGCTCGTCCTTGATCTGAGTCGACTACTAAAACGCATGTCAACCTTCTGCAGTACCGCCATACTCAGTATTAGTAATACCGGTTGCGTATTATATTGAGATTTGCATGTCTAACCCTGTACCGAAACCCGACAATTTGATGGGGTACCAGCAACTTGTAGTTGTCTTTACTTTAACAACCCGCTCGAAATGTTTGCTTTGTTTCCTACGAATCTAGGCACACCATTGCATCGATCTGAGGCAGTACCGGGCACCGCTTAGTGTGATATTTTGCAAGGTCCTTGTAATTGGCAGTACCGACCTTATATAGCGTCAGACTTCGTTAAAAATCATTTTGCTGCGGGTTGACACTTGGTTAAAGAGCATTATTGATTATTGAAGGGGTTGACGGCATTTTGTATTAGCCTAGTTGTCTACCGAGCTCGAAAAGCAATTTGATGGCATGGGGTCAGCGGTTAACAGATGATTCAATGGTGTACTAACCTTAAGTAACTTATTTACGTTTTTTTACCTTACCTTTGCATTCTCATCCGGTACAGTCTCAGTCGGTGCTGCACTGATAGACAACTGATAGGAAGTAGTCCTCTTTTAAATGCCCTACAAGCCTTCTATGACATAGTTGATGTGCCAGCCGGTAAGGGTGTTTGAAAAGAAGACGTAGCATAACGCTGGTAGCGCTGCAGGAAGTAGCAACGATTCCAACGACTCCCTTTCTCAACATCCGCTTTGGCTTGCAGCAATTTCTTTTGGCTTTATTGCCCTGCCCCGTGGCCCACCTCCTGGCCTATACTTTACATCCTTGCCACAGCCACCCACCCACCAACTGTGTGCTACCCGCCGCGGCACGACGCATATAGCATAAATTTTGAATACGCTCAAAGAGGGGGCCCTGCTGGGAGGGGCTGGGGATGGCGGGCTTCTCATTTTTTTTGTCCGAAAGAAAAATAGCGAAAATTGTCTGTCGCTTGATAAAGCGGAAGCAGAACTTGCCCATAAACGAAATGTGGCAACTGAGTGTAAACTTTATTGGCGCCCGACTGCCTGGCGACGATGGCGACGGCGATGGCAACTGGATGTCGCCAGAGCTCATCCACATCCACACACACACACACACACACTGAAACACAAACACACACTCCCATACAGAGCCAAAAAAGCAGAAGCATAACCATGTTGGACGTTGACTCATGCGACACGCATTTGGTAGCCCCAGACGCTTGCCGATGGCGTCTCGATGGCTGGCTAGAGTTGGCTATCCTCACACCACACTCCGCACTCCACACTGCCCCTCCGCTTGCAAGCAGAGAAGCTGCTTGTTTGTTTTGTCTGCCTCATTTCTCACTCGGTCTGTCCCTCTCTCCTGTGTCTGTCTGCCCCATAAGGAAGTCTTAGATTAGTTGATTTCATGCGCTGTTTACATTGGCAACGAATTATGCGCATTGCAAAGCCAAAGATTTGGCTGCCAACTAACCGGAAGCTAGCCCCGCTTCCATTCCTATTCCCGTTCCCGTTCCCCTACCCGTCTATAGCTAGCGCCCTAGCCTGACTTCTGGTTACTGGGCCTAGGCTTGAGCCTGGTTCCTGGTGTCATTGACGCGAGTATTAGGCTTTGGAATTTTGCATGTGTCTTGGGTTGCGAATCTGGAAGCAGATTGGGGAGATATCTCAGACCAGGCAGAGCGGGCCGGGGAGGTCATCTTAGGTGGGGACGGGGAGGAGGAACCATAGCAGAAGGCTACCCGCCAAGTCGCATATGTAAAATGAGACTTTGCTAGACAAATTTCCACAGTTATCAAAGCTAGAGCAAAGTTGCGGGGTATGCCTATGGGAAGCGGGCTGCAGGGTATGTGGGGTGGTGGAAGGTGGTTGAAATGAAAGTGGTTTTGTCAGCTGTGTGGTGGCTTTGGGGGGCTTAAAGCTTTTGGCACATTAATGCATTTCTTTTCTGTTATTGTCTCTCTCAACTGAAACGTTTTCTTTCTTGTTTGCCTTTCGCATTTGCAGAGGTCCTGTCCAGCTGGGAGGAATGGTGGACATACGATGGCATATCCGGTAAGTTTTCGTTTTAACCCAAAAATACACACTTACACATATACACACACACACACACACACACACACACACACACACACACACACACACACGATATGCATAATTTTTCACATAAGTGCACACAACTAAATTTCAATTGAGCTTAAAGAGAAGTTGCAAAATTCAGTGCATATAAATCAAAAATAAACGAAGCTTGCCAGAAATTGTGAGAATTTGTTCATAAGTGCTGCATTTAAATATGTTCACTTGCACGAATTCATTTCAAATAACAAAAGAGACATTTGCTCGCAAGCCTGCAAGCGTAACGAGTTGCAAACATTCGATTCAACGAGTCCAACGAATTCATTGCCTCGCCTGCATTTGTTTCACTCGCACTCGCACTCGCACTCGTCGTCCCAAGCACTTGGTTACGGCGAGCGAGTGTCGGCAGAGTGAAGAAGGGGTAAAAGAGAATGGCTGAGTGCGTGGGAGACATGTAAATACGGTAGGATGGAGGATTAGATAAAGGCAGAAAGTGAAAAGTACTAGTAAGCATGATATAGTCGACTATACCCGACTCCAAAACTCACTGTACCCAGGTCAAAAATTTCCGATCGCATCTTCGTACAGTTATACATATACACATACACAAAGACGCACACGATACAGGGAGTTTTGTAGTCGGGTATACTTGACTATAGCATTCTTACTTTTTTGTTTTTTGGAAGTCCATTAAAAGTACAAACCATGATTAAAAGGATATTCCGCATGAAAATTGAATAAGTTTTCACAAAGTTATGGAATTTCCGAAGATAGAGCTTATGTTTTTCGATTGATTTTGCAACTTATTTTTTTTTAAATTTAAATATTAGAAAATATGACTTTTTAAACGTATTATAGTTAATTGTAATAAGTAAAAAGGAGTTAAGTAGCGCAGAGATAGCGAATGAAAAAAAGAGACGCATATAGTATATGCAAATATGTATAAATCTAGACAGAGAGAGGATGGGAGATGGCCTATGCGAGAGCAGCTCAATATGTTGATGGGATTGGATTTGAAATGATTTGAACAAATGTAAGGTAAATAAATAAAATAGGCGGCCACCACAAGCGGATGGTATGAAGTGTGTGTATGTGTGTGTGTGTGTGCGTGTGTGGTGTGTGTGTTCGGACTTTGGCATCAGACGTTGTTGCTACCACTCGGCTGCAAGATGACGCAGTGGTGACAGCGAGAACAACAAAAGCAGGTGATAGACAAAGGAAAAAACAAGCAACAAATGAGTGAATGAATAAGCGAATGAGTGAATGAATGAATGAATGAATGAATGAAAACAAACTCAAATGAACATCAGCTGCAGCGCTGGCCACAAATGTTGCATTGACTTGAACAGCGCTTCTCAAACTTTGTCATTTATTGTGTGTATGTCACACACATCCACACACAACAAACAAGTGTATCCCAGCTAAGCTAAATAACTCCATGTTAGGTCATATTGACAGGTACCTGTCTTATGTCAGAGATTGGATAAGAACCTCTCCAATAGGTCTCTAGAGAATCAAAGACAGTACTTGAAAGAACTGAAGCTTCAACTTGATAAAACAAACAATCTAATTTTGTCAATGATTCAATTTAAGACTACAATTTGTTTGTTATAGTATTAATTACTAGATGTACCCCGCTACAATTCGCTGTGGCACATTGGTTGTTGCAAGAATGAGAATATAAAGACTAAACAAAAATCAATTATCACTATTTTCCCTGCCGTGCCTTATGATTTGTTGTAAAGGATATGAAGAACTTAGAGTCAGAACTAACAAAAATCTTCTCTCACACATTTGACCTTAAATAGATTTTTCAAGTTTCATGCAACAGTTTTCCGCCCGTGGGTGTAGATTTTCCAAAGATCGATTCACATTAAAAATAGCTGTTTTCTCGCGGTTATTGATTTGAATAATAGATAAAAGCAATCCTTGAAGCAAACTATGTGTATGTAGTGTCCAAATTTGAGCTTAATCGGCCCAGAACTCTTCGAGCTTTTGACTTTTGTACATACCAACATAACATTTTCTGATATATAGATAATTACTATTATAGAATTTCTTATGAAACTTAATTACGTCACATCAAGGACAGATTTAAGGAAGGAAAACAAAAGGATATGTTGAAGAGGAACGTACTTGTAGAAAATGTTGCAAGGATCCTTAAATCCGTTAAAAATAATACAACGAGCCTGCTCACTTCAATTAATACAAGCAGTTTTCATTTAGCCGCAACCATAAAGAACAAAATTAATAAAATTGTTAAATAATCCTGTGATAATGTCCATAAACATTGCCGTACTTCTGCTGGAAGCAAGTATCTGGCAGCATTAAATATTTATCGATATGCATTAAGTTGGCCGATGAAACCGAATGACTGTGAAGACAACAGTTGTGTTTAATCCACAGACATTTTCTAATATCAAAAACCTAATAGCCAAAGTGCCATTAAACAATTATGAGCAATTTTCTTATTGAAAGCTGAGTTCCCATCACCAATTTCCGTAGAAAGTTTATTAAAGAAACAAAAGGTTCTCCACGTTCATTTCCAAGTTTCAGGTTCCATTTAAATTGAATGGCAGAGTATTTTGGAAAACAAATGCAAATTCAGCAGATTTTGTTGTATTTTTATGTGAGCAATGCAGCAAAAATATTTAATTTTTTATGCGGCCATTGCACACACAACACTTGCTACCCCATATCCTTGCCCCTTGCCACTTGCCACTTGTCCCTTGCCAACCCCCCTGGTGCAGTGCATTGTTTTGAAAAGTTTCGACAGTTTGTCTGTCAAATCAAATTGAACATTGACAACATCCAGAGAACCACAATATTCGCATCGCTGCACAGTGGTTGATCTTGTATGGGAAAAGCGGCCAAAAATACTTCCAGTTAGAATATAAATGTGAAAATTTCTGTACTGTTATAAAGACCCAATAACATAAAGAAAATTATAAAACAAAGGCAAAAACCATACGTTAAAGCCCGGAAATATTATAAAATAACATTAAAAAACTTAAATTCAATTGCATACTTTCAGGATAAGGAAATCCCTTATTAATAAATTATATTTTATTTTAATTTTATTATCTATATACAAAATAAAATAAAAATAGGATGTTCAAATATACAGTAGCTTTTATAATACATTATACTAAATTAAAAAAGACAATGCAAAAATATATCTTATACAAAAAATAATTCTAACAAATCAAAAACACGTTTCGAAAGAATCGTTTTACGAACACAAAAAAGCGAATAAGTCAGAAAGTTGCAAAAAGTTGCAGCTCAAATTTAAAACATAGAGTACGAAAACATGTACTAGTATAAATAAATAAGTTTCATTAAAGGGTAAAACAGATATCACAGCTTTTTCTTTCTCTGAAATCTATGTATACACAAAAATACACCACTCGGCAGGTCACTGGTGAAACACTAACTTTAAAACAATAACACAACACATAATGACATACAAAATACTCAGTTTTATAGTACATACCTTTAATTTCAATATTCATTTTAATTGACAATGTTTAGACACGATTTAATATTAAAATTTAATTTTTTTGTGAAAGCTAATTTTCAAGCTGCATTCACTGCAACGTCCATGTGTTTTTTTTTGTCTCTCTTCTCTCGCTATTCGTAGCGCGTACGAATGAGAGAGACCAAAAATGAAATTACAGTTAGTTTTATTGGTATCTTAAGCAGTATTTTTTAGACAAAGAGTGACCAATTTCAAACTTTTGTGTTTTTATTTTTTGCCTATGAAATCAACCACTGTGCGCTGCTGCAACTATCACTTACCTAGGCAGCTGCTGAGGGTTGGGGGTTGGGGTTATGGGGTTAGGGGGCTGGGGTTGGGTGGTTAAGTGGTTAGTGTTTTGGGGGCTGCTGTACACCCTGCGGATCATTTAATTGCTATTTATACTGTCGGACAGCAGCCATCGAGGCCATCCACGAGAAGCTTATGAAATTTCATTTCGTATTTGAATTGTCAGCTCGCTGACTCGCACCTACCCCCAACACCCGTCCCGCCCCCGCCCCCGCCAGGCTGTTTACATTTGAGAGGCGACTAGGACACGTTTTCCATTTCAAGAGCAGTCAGTGCGACCGATTGACAGCCAGACAGTTTTCATTCCCTGGTATATCCGTTTTAATAGCATCTATCTAACAAAAGTTAACAAAAAAATGGCATTAAGTTACGCAGTCTGCATGCAACACGGACAATCTGTTAAAGTCTAACATACATATATAAATATCAGGTCAAGTCTATGTCTATCGAAAAAGAGGTTTAAGTTATCGATAGAATAAGTTTACCATCGATATTCTAGTTGTAATCAAATGCAACATTAGCTCGCAAAGTACAATAGAAATGATCAACATTAGATATTGTTTATTTATACAAAAATTAGGAAGAAAAACAGTCCAGCCTGTTATCATTACCGACTCCCATCAACTAACCATGTAAATAGTTTTGGATTGTATCAAAAATAGAAAAGATCGAATGTTTTGACCTTAGACAGGGTATCTGGCAGTCGAGCAACTTCGTCTAGGGCATTCGCAGTTGCTTTACTCACATGCACACATATGATATTTTATTTGCAGGTCCAAGCTTCTGGGGCCTCATCAATCCGCAGTGGAACATGTGCAACAAAGGACGACGCCAGTCGCCCATTGATGTGGTGCCCGATAAGCTCCTCTTCGATCCGTACCTGCGACCGCTGCATATTGATAAGCACAAGGTAAGCCTAGCCGAGTCAACCCGAGCAGCACCCCGCACCACCCTGCACCACCCTGCACCGCCCTGCACCGCCCTGTACCACCCGTACTCGTTGGGGCAACTCTTTTCGATTGTCCCACGACTAACGAAACTGTCAACTGTGTTGGGTTATATCGTCAACAGGTTTCCGGCACGCTGCACAACACGGGTCAATCACTCGTCTTTCGCGTGGACAAGGATACAAAGCAGCACGTAAACATATCCGGAGGTCCTTTGGCCTATCGCTACCAGTTCGAGGAGATTTACATACACTACGGCACCGAAAACAGTCGCGGCTCCGAACACTACATACAGGGCTACAGTTTTCCCGGAGAGGTGAGCCCCTACACATACCATGTGTGGAAAGCAATTGGGTTGCAATAATAGAACTCATACCACACACAGATACAAATCTATGGCTTCAACAAGGAGCTATACCACAACATGTCCGAGGCGCAGCACAAGTCCCAAGGCATTGTTGGACTCTCGTTAATGGTCCAAATTGGTGAGACGCCCAATCCCGAGTTGCGCATCATAACGAGCACATTCAATAAGGTGCTCTATAGAGGTGAGTTGCCCCGCTGCATTCGATATCGATAGGTCTCTTTTGGATTGAATGGACAAAACTCACGATTTCACTTTTCACTAATGCATGTTTTGTAGAATCAAATTTTTCAAATTTCATTGCTTGTGGGCTTACTCTAAGCTTTGGTGAAAGCACGAAATCGCATTGTACCGCATAAGTGTTAAGCTATCGTTGCTGTTATCGATAGTATCGATAGTTATATATTTAAAACAAGAAAGTGTGTCAAACTGTCGTTCTCATTCGCATTGTACCGCAGGATGAAACTAAGGTGTTCAACTATCGAGTGCGTTATCGATAGTATCGAAAGAAAGTACTCCAAACTATCGATCTCATTTTTGAGAGTATCAATAAACTTATTTTTTAAATAGAAAACAACTTAAAAACACCTCACTTCAAGTTGACCTAGATGAAGTTACAAAAGTATCGATAGTTTCTTAAAACCATCGATAGCTAAACACCTTCTGTACATCTAAGTCCATCTCTAGTTTGGTGCAGTTGGGGTAAGTTCAGTTCGATAAGTTCTCGTGTTGCGTTTGCTGAGGCAACATCATTTCCGTTACGCAAAATGCACCGGAAATGTTGCAACGTTGCTTGGCTCTGTGGTGAGCACTTTTATGATGTCATTCCAAGGCAGCAGCAACAATTGCAGCACACAGCAACAAGAGCAACAACAGTGTGCAACACGGCAACATAATTATGTGTGGCAGCGTCCAAAGTGAGCCATAAAAATTGCTCGACAGCAGTTGCCGCGAAATTGGCGCCGTGGCGTAAAGTGACGAAAATGAAACCTCGAATTACACTAAACCGACACTTAATAATTCCCCCTACCCCATACTCCCCCAAAAACATGCCACCACCGCCCCCAACCCACTTATTTCTCCTGCTGTGGCGGTTTCAGTTTAATAGCCTTTTTACAGGTCGTACAACTTTATGTAGACCCGTGAAAAAAGAATACCAGCCGGACAGCCAATGCCGGAGCCTCCACGGACCCCGCTCTCTTCGCCCTGATTTGGCTTGCCTCTGACTTGGTTTGACTTGTAAAAAGGCAGACAGGAGAAAATATGCGGCCAATTTCTGTGAAGGCAACGGCAAAGCGGCAAGCAAAACAACCTCAAAGATAAACTACTTCAAAAATATATCCTCAGCTACGCACCGAATATGAAATACACTTACATATCGTAAGCACTCTGCCTTATTTTAGGAATATTCATTCTGTGGCAATGATTTCAGCTCTCCCAATCCAGTCTGTCACTTAAACATGGGAGAAAATTCGAGGAAATGTTTCACACAGTTTGCAAAACAGCCCAGTTCTGATTTTCACTTTCGACAAGGTGAATTTCACTTTTTCTCTTTAACTTACTTTTATCGAAGTGATTCAATTTGTTAGATGAACTGCAATATTGAAAATATGAGCTATTTACCATCCCCAACAGTTTGGTGAGCGTAGAAGATCGCGGTCTGATTCAAGAGAGTATTTTAAAACCAGATATAGCCCAAAGTTCCTAAGCGCAATCTAATTTCACATATCTCATTCCAAACTGAGAATGAAAACATCAAAAATAGGACAACAGCTTTTCTTTAAATTTCCTAACTGTCTAAAGGTAATGTTGTTTGAAACAAAGTATCGATTACACAAACGATACTATCGATTACTTTCTATACAGCTAATTGGCGTAGATCCTATGCCGTTAAAGGCAAATATATGGGTATAAATATATCTACGAGTATTTAAATTTGTTGAACATAGTTCCATGTTGAAATAATCAAACTATCGAATGCTAAAAAAATCGACCATATATCAAAAATCATGGCTTTAATTTACTCATAATATTATCGATAACATTAAACAATAATTTATTTGTTTATTTAGATACAATAAATATATCGACACTTTGTATGCTGATAGTAAACAAAACCCTCGAGCGCTCGCGATAGTTTTGTCTACAAAAGCAACAGCCAAACACACGTTATCGATATCCACGATATCGATTATTAATCGATGTATCGATAAGATTAATAGGCTCATAAGCTAGTTGCATAATCTTATTTGCATTATTAACATTCAAGGCTTCTCATCTATCGATAGCATATAAACTATCGATTGTTCTACTTCTCTCTAGAGGTAGAGTGCACAATTTAGTGGAGAAACTTGGCCAACGTTGCACGTATTACAAAAATGGAATGTAAAACTAACAATTGTGATGCAAATAATTTTTTGGAATGCCTTTCACCTCACCTCACCCTGCCTGCTGGCCGCGCTGCTGGCCACCCTTCTGGCGTGCACTCCATTCACTTTTCAGCTGCATAGCAGCCCGGCCGCCTCATAAACCGCGAGGCGCTTCATTTCCGGCTTGGCATAATGATTTGTATGAATGAAGTCGAGCGCCGACGTTCAAGTGACCAACAAGGAGCCTCCCAGCAAGTACACCGCTCCGCCCCAAGGCCCGAACCCCCCTATTTCCAAGCTAGTCTGAATTATTCATTAGGTCCTGCGGGTCGTAGACTTTTTGCATTCAAATTTTTTGAGACTGAATAGCGAGACGTAAAAACCTTCAGACTAGTATTTAAACCCCTGAAACTGCAGCTGCACCTTGAACTTTGATTTGAATACCCCGTGGCCAAGATAAAGGTTTAAAGAGGGTATCATGACGTTTCGAATATGTATGTAACATTCCTCAGTATGCTATAAAGATACACTAATCATACCTTTACTGATTGCTTACTGGCACTTATAGTTCGAACTCTAATACAAAGATTCTTTGTTGAGCATCTTTGAGCAAGAACCTTGGCAAGGCTTGTTTTTGAAAGGTAACGCCTTAACGAAGGGATATCCTCTGTAGATAATTGAACTTACAACACAACTAAAGTGCCTAATTCCTTCCTGCTTAAAAGCATTCCCACACACTTTACTGTGTTTTGGATTCGAAGGTAACATTCAGAATTGGCTTGATCAAAATAATCAGCCAAGAAACAGCCTCATCTATCAGTATGAACTCCGAGCTACGGTTAGCAAATTTGGTATGTGGTTTCTACTATACTATCCGAAGATGAGTTTGTATTAACACTTAGATGATTCCATGGATATGACCAGAAATCAATGAAAACGAAATATAATGAATATGATGCGTAATGTATGTAAGGTTGGATATATATTAACCAACACTTTATTATGTTTAATGGTATGATTATTTGCTAAATACAGTGTTCAATAATAAGTTTGAATAACTGCTCTGCTTTCGACTGACGACGACCTCCGAATTATCACCAACGAACGAACTGCTTTTGCTGACAATCAACTGCTTCTGCTGAGGATCCACTCCGACTGCTTTTCCAACTGCTTATCGATACTTCTGCTGATATCGACTTCCACCACCGAACTGTTACTCGATAACGTCGCCCTTTCTCATACATTGTCTCATTGTCAGCAACTGCTTCTGCTGAGGATCCACTCCGACTGCTTTTCCAACTGCTTATCGATACTTCTGCTGATATCGACTTCCACCACCACTGATACTCGATAACGTCGCCCTTTCTCATACACCCGTTTACATGTATAGTATTATAGGCAGAGTTATAGGCTACCTTCAGTTCGAGTGCAGCATTTCTTTTGACCTTTCCTTTTATTATTGATTTCTTATGTCTGCGTTCTCTTTCCGTATCCTTTCCGATTGTAGGCTTCTCGACGCCCATACGCCACATATCGGTGAGGTCGCTGCTGCCGAACACGGATCATTATATCACCTACGAGGGTTCCACCACGCATCCGGGCTGCTGGGAGAGCACCGTCTGGATAATAATTAATAAGCCCATCTATATCACCAAACAAGAGGTAAGTTAGCCACCCCCTATCTCCCGCTTCCCCCGTCGGTTCATAGTTTCCATTGATTTTTACAACGACCGCAAATAATGAAATGCATTTGCGTTTTGCAATTGCAATTAGGGAAGTTCTTTTTTTCATTCATATATATATATATTTTTTGTTTTGTTTTTTTGTTTTCGCATAAATGCAATTATAAAATTGTTCATCAATTGGGCATCGGTTGGATCGCGGTTCAGTTGCGGTCAAAGCGCTGTTCTGCGCATAATTAAAAAACAATATTTGGTTAGTTTAATCAATTTGCATATGCATTGAGCAGCCACAGGGGGCACAAAGGAAGGGGCGGGGCTAACTACTCGTATGTTAAAAAAAACACACATAAGCTGAAAAACAAATAAATTATTTAGCATTTGCTAAGCGGCTGTATTAATGCACAGCTCGTGTACACATAATAGAACTTAATCAGAAACAATGCATTAATCAAACAATTTTTAACACATTATAAATAGATCAATCACATCGGGGGGGCAGAGCAAATGATTGGGTTAGTGGCTCTGATTAGTGCTGGTGAAAAACTGGTTGGGTTAACAAACAACTTTTCTCTTAACATCACTTTTTTAGGCACTAACTACCAATTAGGCTGATTTTGATTGAGTGGGAAAAAAAATATAGATAGTAATAATGTAAAATACAGCTCTAAATTGATGGAATAGATAGAACATACATCTATATATATAAAAGAGTTTGTGCGGACTGACTGACTGACTGATTGGCAATCATCGCACAGCCCAGCTAGGATGCTGAAATTTTCACAGAAGCTTCCATCTATGATCAAAGACGGAATTTTGGAAAATTCCACCCACAAGCGTAGAAAATCGCGGAAAACTGTTGTACGAAACTTTTTGTTTACCATACAATCGGCTTCAAACTCATTTTCAGAGATCTACACAAAAATTAATTTGACACATATTTCATCGATTTTGGAAAATCCACCCCCATGGGTGGAAAATGGGGATCTCAAAGTTGTATGGGCGAAAGTCTAATTTTAGTCCGATCACTTTCAAATTTATTTTGAAAGCTCTTCACGTAAAATAATTCGATACGTGTATCAGCGATTTTGGGAAATTCAGCCCCATGGTCGGAAAATCGATGGAAAAGTCTGGCATTCAACATTTTTAAATGTTATGTGATTGGCTTCAAACTCATTTTCATGGTTCTACCCAAACACATAATAGGCGCGGTGTCCAAAGATTTTGAAAAATCTATCCCTAAGGTCGGGAAATTTGCGGAAAACTGTTGGAAAACTGTCAAGGACAACAGACATTTTCATAGCCCTACACAAAAAACCTTAGTCACGTGGCTCAACTATTTAGTTGTATTTCTTACGGTTGACAAAAGTAGTCAAATTAAAACAAAAAGCACTTTTATCTAAACATTTGCCCGGGCAAGGCCGGGATATTACCTGCTAGTTTGAAATAATCAATGATACATTAATTGGCTTGTAAAATCAACGAGCCAATACAAATTGAACGCATGAATTTGCCAATTCAACTATGATTACTTTAAACCTCACAAATGAGAAATGAGAAATGAGAATCCCAACAATTGAAAGTGATGAAAATGTAAAGAATACTCGATGAGTTTTTGAAGCTTGTACCATTTTATAATTAACTTGTCTTATTCATTTCATTTGCTTGTTACAAGCAAACATTTCCAGTTCAGTTCACTCCAAAGTTCATCGCATCTGAAATGTTCAGTGCCGTAATCTATATAATACAGACACTACAGTTCAGAACCATTTAAGCATTTCAACACAGCATATTCGCTCGGTTTTTGTTTTGTTGCAAGGACCGTGCCGGAAACCAGTGCAGAATGTCATTTTTTGTGCAATGTATTGTGACCAAGGCAGGTGAAAGCCAGGTGAATGCCAGCTCAAATAACAACGCAGAGCTTAGTATACACAGGAGTTCAATTGAATACATTCGCTTAATAAGCCAGGGTCTACATATTTACATAGTTGGTAGATGTTAACTAAAGACTAACTTAACATATACTTATAAAGTCACAAAAAACAAGTAAGAACTGCAGAATACTCTGTTCCCATTTCTGTTTAATTTGGTTATTTGTGGGTTCGGAAAGAGACGCGAGAAATTTGACCTTTTTCCATTCGGGAACAGAGTATAATAAGAAAGAACGCAGTGCCGAAGCTATATACCCTAAAAGCAATGTTCTTTATACAAAACTCAATTTTCGTCTGATTGTTCCAATGTGGTCCGATTTTGATAAAATTTTAGGAAACTATTTAAAGTATAATACAACTCTCACTTAGTTTGGTTGTAATATTTGTATAAACAAAAGGTTCTTCATACAAAAACTTAATTTTCACCCGATCCTATGGCAGCTATGTGATATAATAGTCCGATTTTGACCAAATTTAGTCAGAATGTATAAACTCTTCAAAAACTCGCTTTGGGTAATTTTGGTAAGGATATCTTTATAAACAAAAAAGTTTTTCATACAAAAACTTAGTTTTCGAGCGTTCATTCCTATGGCTGCTATATGTTATAGCGGTCCGATCCAGCCAGTTCCGACAAATGTGCTGCCTGCAGCAATAAGAAGGATATGTGCCAAGTTTCATCAGGATAGCTTTAAAGCTGAGAGACTAGTTTGTATAGAAACAGACGGACATCGCTATATCGACTCAGCTATTGATGCTGATTCAGAATATATATACTTTGTTGGGTTGGAAACGTCTCCTTCAATGCATTAGACATTTCGAGACAATATTATAATACCCTCCGCTGGGGTATCAAAATAGTACATACATTGTTAGAGGATTCTCCTACTGGGGGGGTCCCTTGGGTAGATGCGCTTCAGTCTTCTGTTGCGGGGTCTCATATTCAGTCTGATAGGTAAGGAGTAAGGTTTATTTGTTCACCAATTGGCTTCAGGTGTAAAACTCGCTCGATGACTTTATCCCTCACATTAGAGGTGGAGAACTATCGATGGCCCTATCGACACTATCGATGGTTCAAAACTAACTATCGTCGAATATCGATGGTGCCCACTATCGATAGTTCTCCACCTCTACCTCACATACCAAGGCAGGCCAGATAAAGTAAGTTAGGCAGCCTTAGATTGAACTATGCGCACTCGGTTGACTTGGCAGAGACTTCATCGATGCGGTGAAAAACTCAACAAAAGTTAACTTATAAGCGTCGACTGGGAAATACCCTGTAACCTGAAGACTGGAGTTAAGCGGCTTGCTTCACAGTAACTCAACTCTGGCCTCGGATGATCAACTTAGAGACCTATCAATAGTAACTTTGATTTGTAACTATCATTGTTATATTTGCAGTTATACCAACTCCGACGACTGATGCAAGGCTCCGAGAGTACACCGAAAGCTCCATTAGGTAATAATGCGCGACCCGTGCAAAGTTTACATCATAGAACCGTAAGGACGAACATAGATTTTAAGCGTCATAAGGTGAGTGTGTACACATCCTTTGCACCATCTGCCCTCCCAATATTCAATAGTATGAATTCCCTGCTTATCGTATAACATATTTATTCCTTATAAAAATAAAAAAAAACAATCAAAACTGTGCAGAATCAGAATGCGTGTCCTTCAATGTACAAGGACATGTATTACAGGGCGAATCGCTGGTCACCGGATACAGGACTTCTGATACGTTGACAACAGCACCAGCAGCACCACCAACAACACCACCAACAACAACAATGCACAACAACAACAACTGCAACTGCAACTGCAACTGCAACAGAGGCTGGCAAAGCATTTTGCATTTTTGATGCCGCATTCAATTTTGATATGAACGTTTTTAAAACGAGCTCAGGATTCGTTTGGCTTGCAACATTCCTAACAAACAAGCAGCAACAACAAAGATCGCATTAAGTATATGTTTCATTTTTGAAAGCAACAACAACAACAACAAAATGCCGAGCAAACAAAATGCAGTGCACTCCAAAACAACAACAACATCAAAGTAATATATTGAAAAATTCAAAAATATAAAATTAAATATAAACATTGCAAATTAATATAGTTAATTTCGGCATGCCGAAGTTGAAATACCCTTGCAGATAATCAACAACAACTTGAACGAGAGTATTAACAAAAGTTGTACGATACGATATAGTATTAGTAATTTGATCTTAACCAATATCTGTGTTTAACATAAGAATGTGGTTCAATCTATAAACATTTATATATTACTTCCAAAAGTTATATAATATAATGCTTCGAATCTGATAACAAGCTGCTCTAAGATATATGCATAAAATGGTAAGAAAATAGAACGAACTTTGCATTTGTGCTGCTTTGTTTGGGTAACAGTAAAAACAAAAACTTAAATTCGATTGTTCCTATACGATAGAGTGAACCGATTCAGCTGATTTCCACATATATAGCAACTACAATAAAATGCAGCAACTGTACCAAATTTCATCAACACAGCTGCATAGCAAGTTTAGTTACCATAGTTAAGGACGTGACAGCTTCTTCCGATCAACGTATCCTTAGTATATATACTGAACATTATGGTATATGCAAGGGTATATATAGAACAAAACAAATGCTTCAAATATGAGTACCATCAGAAAATAAACAAAAACAAGTAAGAACGTTGCAGTCGGAAGCACCCGACTGCACAATACTCTGTTCCCAGAAAACTCTGTTTTGTTATTTGTGGGTTCGGAAAGAGACGCGAAAAAAACAGTGGTCAGTATGTCAAATTTAAAGACTACCTGTACAGGTGTGGAAGATATAGATTTTACTCATTTGCGGGGTAGGGGTTGGGGGGATCTAAAAGTCTTTGATGCAGAATTGTCCTGGGGGTAAACATTAGTCTGTATCCCAAATTTAATGACTATAGCTTTTCAAATGTGGAATTTACAGGTTTTTCTCAAAATTGAGGTTATACACGAACACATGTACCAAGTTTGGTTGCTCTAGCTTCAAGGGTGTGGACAGATGGACATTCGGAAATTTCGCAAGCCCAATATACTCTATTTCCACTCGGGAACAGAGTATAAAAAGAAACTATGTTATGCCATAATAACAAAAATTCATGCAAACTTGCAAAAAATATTTAAAAAAAGAAATGAATTAAAAGAGCCTAAATATAAGTACCAATACATACACAGAAACAATTTCATTTAATGCCTAAAGTATTTGTATGTGTGCGTGGGGGTAGGTGGTAAGGGGAGGAGGGGGGAGTGTAGGGCTAGAGGCGCCTCCCCTGCGCCATAAATTAATTGCTGCCTTATCATATTTACACAATAATATAAATATTTTCGGGCCTAACATTCATTTAGACACACATACATACATATATGTGTATGTGTATGTGTGTGTGTGTGTGTGTGTGTGTGTGTGTATTTGAATTTTGTTTATTAATTGCTTTCAGTTTTTGTCTTATTTTATTTATGGCCTATTTCAGATTATTATTTCAACTTTATTGTCGTATTTATTATACATATATTTTCAATTTATTATTATTTTGTTTTCACAAACCAAGCTACAAAGAAACAAGCCAGAAAGTAGAGCTTCGGCAAGCCGAACATTTAATACCCTTGCAGACTTGTTAAACCAATTGTTATAATTCTTCTATAGTTATGAATGTACTCAAATACAGTAACTCGAATTGACACAGATTGTTCCTACAGCAGATTTATGATACTATATAGTGCTATAGTAGTCCGATTTTACTAAAACGCACAAGGAAATGAATACAAATCTAATAGCAAGCTTCACCTATTCAAATTTTCATCTTTGACAGCTACTATATGCTATAGAAGATCGAATTTATTATAGATTGTCGATGGGAGATGAAAGAGAAACTACAATTTCGAAGAATCCTTTCAATGTCAGCTACTTGAGATATATATTTTAACGATCCGGCTGGTTCAGCACATATATATACTAAATTTCATCAATATAGCTTCAAAGCAAGTCCAGTTCACATAGGTAGGCGTCATAAATGGATGGATGGTATCTAAGCTGCTGCCTTCTTCAACGATTTACACATCTGATGAGAAAAGCATGGTAGTAAAATTCCTTGCAAGGGTATACAAGAAAAACAAAAGAACAAACGAATAAGAATTTCCGTAAACTGGATGGGTGGACAATAACTAAATAAAACAAAATAAAACATAAATAAATGCATATATATACATACATCTATATAGAAGAAGAATAATAATATAAAAACAAAAACAAGAAGAAATGAATAAAATCAAAAATTAAATATTCATATATAGTATACACAAAAATATCTATATACTCGTATACTCATATATACACACAGAAATAAAATAAATATATTAAATAAATGTTTGGCTACAAAATATGCGGCAACAACAACTACTACTAAGACAGCAAACAACATGAAGAAAATTGCATATAAATTAGATGAAAACTCAATCGAAATAAACCTACTAGGCAATGCAGCAGGAAGTTGAGAAGTTGGGCATAGAATACAACTTATATAGTTATACATACATTCAATAGTTGTATAGAAATATATATACTTACAATATGTATTATGTTAGAAACTACACTACACTACATGAACTACACGTTAAGGGCCAGCCATTAAGTAAACCCATACCTATATAACTCTACAAATACAATACCAATATATGATATATACTATATATACATATAACTAAAGTCGGAACTCATGAGTATACACAGCAAAGCAGTTACAAGTGCTTCAAAACGAATCGTTATCGATATCGATATTGAAATCGAAATCGACATCCGAATCGATAAGTTAACTAAACTTGACTTTAGATTAGCGCGTTGAATGCATAAATTACAATTTTAGGCTTATATTAAGTAGGTGCGAATATGAATAGCAACATAATAATAATAATAATGTGTTTTTTTTTTGTTTTTTTTTTGTGATGCAATCGATAACATGTATGCCTATCGATATACGATATATGTAAGTCAAATTATTGCAACAGTGCTGGACCGCGGACAAGTAAAGATAGCGCTTAGTTTTATAGCAATTAGCTTTTGAGTTTGTACCATATGTTATTTAGTTATCGGCGCCAGTTTAAAATTCGTGCAATTATCATCGTTTCTTGGAACGTCCCAAAAACTTAAAACTAAAAACTAAACTAAATTATTATCAACTAAACCAAATGAAAATGCTAAAATACCAAGCCCACACACACAAACAATTAGGAATAGTAGAAAAATTGTCTATTTGTATAAAAGAAATGCGATTTCCAGCTGGGAAACACATGCGACGACTGTAAGTTACTATTGTGTTGCCATATAAGCATATATATATATATATATATATATATATACGACTACCTATATAATACATATACATACGAGTATAATATATATATATATATTTAAACATATAATACCATTATACATAACAAAAGCAATGTGTGTGTATCAACAAAAGCAAACAATTTACTATAAACAATTGACAAAAACTCAAATGCAAGCAAACAAAAACAAATGCAACTCTCTATTATTTTCCCATGCATACAAAACAACAAATATTATGAGTAACAAATGGAAAATAAAATGCAAATTAATTCAAGAACACAAACACTAACACAAACACAACAAAAAACAGAAAGTATTATGTGACAAAAGAAAAAATCAAATAAAAATGAAAATTACAATAAACAAATTTCAGTCAATGCGCATTTTATTGTTGTCTTTGGGAGGTGGAATATCATTTCTGCAATTACAGAGTATCAAGTAAGTATTAGGTTACCTACCTAACCTACCTACCTAACCTAAGTAAGTATTAACACTTTAAGATCTTGCTTGAGTTTTCCCTAAGTATTCTACCAACCAAAAGAGATCATCTTTTTAGGGAGACTTTATACTAAGTTCCTACTATTCAAATTAAACTTAAAATACAAAAATATCAAACACAAAAGCAAATTTTTCTGAAAAAAAGTAGTTCTAATTCATGAAATGGATATGGGCATTTCCACAGAAAGGTTCACCATGACCATCGAAAGTCCATCGGGACCGAAATATTAAAATTCATCCAAAAATGTTTGAAAGCGTATTCAATTAAGTTAATGTTAATATTGGAGCCTAAATAAATTTGTTTTTTGCGTTAAATAATATTACTAAATATTAATATTACTAAACTAATATTACTAAAAAAATATACCATGGAAATTTATGTAACGTAACGCGACCTACTACCAAAATAAAAAAAAAAACCAGAAAAGATTTTTCAAAACTATAAATTGGAAAATTAACATACATTAATCCACATCATACAAAAAATAAAATTATGCCAAAAGGCTTGCTCACTTCGCTTAATTTTGCTTGCTTAGAACTTCAAGTCGAAACCAACTTCCGTTTTTCGTAACGTAACGCCATCGCCTATTTTGGCTTATATCTTTTAATCGGAATGTCCGATTGCTTTCATCCCTTTTGGCCAAATATAGTCCAACTGAATTGCTACTCAGATATAAAAAAAACCTTACACAAATATTACGTTCTTTAGGTGTTTTGTCATATTTTGTCGTACGAACGTAACGTAACGCCATTGTGGAAATGCCCATATACAAGAGCAAGTTTATCTGAAAAAAGTAGTTCTAATTCATGAAATGGATATACAAATAAGAATGAAATATGTAATAATATTTACAATGACCGCCCTTGCAAGGTCAATCGGGTGAGAGTCGCCGCACAAAAAGGACTCACCCTGTCCATTTAGTACCTCCCCAACTATGGAGCCTATTAAATAATAAGGTAGCTATTTATAAATGTGTCCTGAGCCCAATCTGGAAATAGGTCCTGCAGGCATTTGCAATCGCAGCAAAAAGCCACATAAACAAGATTCCTGTGACCAGAGCAGATTCCTCAGGAGAATCTGCAAGGCTCCCTGTTACATGCGTACGAGGCACATCAAAAAAGACTTAAGAGTCCTTAAAGTAGGACTACAGTTAGTAGCTACAAAATGCGCAGAGCGACTAGCGACACATCCTCACTTATTGACGAGGCAATTCACATAAAAGAAGACTTAAACGATTCCATTCCAAGGACTTGCCCACCCGAGTCCTCCTTTAAATTTCATTTCTTTCCTTGACATACACAATAAAAATATAAATAAACTTTAGAAAGTACATATATCTGCTTTGTTATAATAGTTTTAGTTATTTTTGTTTTGTTCATACTAATGTAACCTGTCAAGCTGCCCCTAAGGAAGCAGTATACTTGTTAAATAAACAAACAATAAAAACAAAAATGAAGGTTTGTATTATGAATTTGAATGCACTCATGTACATGGGTTAATGCAAAGACTGTTTAACAACAAGATATCCAACGCCCATACAAGGAATGGACAACGAAATTTGAAGTGTGGCTTTTCAGGTGGCTTTTCGCTCAGCGCGCTCGTTGGATATCTTGTTAAATAAATTGTCTTTGGTTAATGGGTGTTCTAGTTTATTTATTTATTTATTAATATTGATAGCTTAACTGTACAAGTTTAAACTAAGAAGCGGTTTTATTGCGCTGGCCACTAAGCCCTTCGGCTATTTTGTATAACAGTTTTAGTTTAGTGTGTGATTAACAATAGAAAGAAGATCACAATGCGGTGCTTTTATATACATAGGTGTAACTGTAGTGATGTGTATGTGTAAAGCAGGGGTGCCCAAACGCTGCTTATGGAAGAGCAAACTTCAATGCATATGCAAGAAAACACTAACACATCTAAGGCAAACAATTTTTTTCATTTTATTGTGTGCACCGAAAAAAAAGTAGATACAATTTCTATTATTTCTTTGCAAATATTGCATTTGCATTTCACACCTAAAAATGTTTTCCAAAAAAAGTACTACGTCCAGCTATTCATCTTTTCACCACCACTATTTTATTGTAACTATTATTTAAATGCAAATAATGCACTTAAAATGGTTTGCAGAAAAATATCGTGTCCAGCGTTCAATCAAATAGCATTTTTTTAAAGTGTAGGCCTCAACGAAGAGCAACAACAAAATTACACCGAAATTCAGTAGTGCAACAACAAAGTAAGGAAGTGTTGTTGCTTTGATCATGAGCCCAGCCAGCGAAAAGAGATAAGAAAGGGAACACGCAATATTGTTTTTGTATTATGCATTGGCTTATGACTAGAGCCGTGCATGTATACGCGCATTGCTGCCTATGCCTAAGAGCAATTACAATAACAAAATCAGCCAGATGAGCAATGGGCTGGGCACCCCTGGTGTAAAGTAACATAAAATATTATTTCATCTAGTGCAAATAAATAGCCCCAAAAGATAGAGCCAGTGACTGATTAAAAGATGATTACAACAATTCTTAATTAAAATAAGAAAATTGCTGAATCGGCTACATATTTAAGCTAGCTGACGAAACACAATAATTTAATTACTATAGCGTAATTTGTTTTCAAAAGATAAGAATTTTTAAGAAAAATAAAAGAAAATATATTTTGAAAAATAAAACAATTACTTGCCATAAGGCAAGGAGCAACCAAGGCTTTAATAATATACATATATAATAGTATATAGTAGTGCTTATATGGTAATATTATTTCTAGATGTCCTAAAGTGTGTGTAAGGTGCAATGAATAGCAACCCTGTAGTTCTGTGGGTTGACCCGTGACTAGCCATCTGACTAACCCAAACGAGCCAGTACTGGCCCACGGGTCGACCCGTCTATGTGTAAAATCCTATACCATTTTTACACACGATGTCATTGGAACTGACGTCTCGGTCCGGCGTTGCAACAGCATGGGTCAGTCTATGGGTTGACCCACGCGGACTAGTCTGTGGGTTGATCGACCTGGACCTGTCTATGGGTTGACCCACGCGGACTAGTCTGTGGGTTGATAGATAGATAGAAAGATATATGCAAGATAATGTTTATAATTTCATATTAACGAGAGTATTCTATTATATGTAGTTAGAGGGCTCAGATCAGATAGAAAGGTATTGAAAGAGTTCATTGTGTGTTTTAAAATTCTAAATATTTAAATTTCATGGTAAATATTAGATTTTTTTTTAGGAACTTTATAGTTTTATGAATGTTTTCTTTAATAGGATGGGGTAGAGTGGATGTAGGTTTGGTGTTGCCAGCTATTTCATTCCTGGCTTGACTAAGTGTTGGACAATGATCTAGTAATTGTCGATAGTATGAGCGATCTTGACACTTCATAATTTGAGGATATACACCAACATGTGTACCAGGTTTGGTTGCTCTTGCTTCAAGGGTGTAGACGGGCAGACGGACATTTCGCAAATCCAATATACTCTTTATCCCTTCGGGAACAGAGTATAAGAATATTTAATAGATAGTGATCAAAGGTAACACATATGAGCCGGTGAGTGCACAGATTGATTACTTTTATTACATTATTCTATCTTATTAATTTTATAAATTTTATTTATGAAAACTATCTCTGTTTTTATGGGTTCTACAATACATTTTTGAATTTAAATTCTAAAGGGCAGCTTACACTATTTGTAATTAACAAATTGCTTAAGCTGCCACGAAAGGTAATAGAAAACTCGTTTAATATAAATATGAACATATTTAAAAAAAATAATAATAATAATAAACGATTTGTAAAACAAAGGTGGCTGTGAATTACATATGTTGCCTACATTTAAGGGCAATTTCTGCTTTTGGTCGCTCGAATTCCCAAGCGGTTTAAGCACCAACTAGGGATATAAGCAGGTTCAGTTCATTTAGTGTTCAATGTATCCAAAGAGTGTGCAAGGCTCTTTATTGTGAAATAATTTCAAAATTAAAACAAGTTCTTAAAAGTGTTCGATTACTCTATAAAACGTCAAAGTCGCGTCGGTTTTTTTCTACATTTCTAATTTTTGTTTGTTAACTACGTTGGATATTTAATTGAGTGCAATTGCAATTAACATAAGAATAAATTGTGTTCAAATGAAATATCTACAGTGCTGTACACTCATATTGCCGAAACAGACACACCCAATAAACGTTCAATGAATCGGAAAAACTGCCCAATCAGCTGCTATATGCTTATGGTTTTTTTTAAAGCGGACCCGATTTTAAGTCTTTTATCTTTGAATATATCACATTGAATTCTTGGAAAATCATAGACTAATCGCAGAACAAAACCCTCATCAGACAGACACAAAATACCCACAGGATGAATTGGTATTGCAAAGCAGCTGAAGGCTGGCTAGAAGTGTATCCATGAGCATCCTGGGTCGAAGATGGGAAGTTCACTCAAGTATGAGTATGACTTCCTCTAAAATTAAGACGGCTTAAACTTGCTGCATCATTTTTTTACGGATTCTCCCGATCAATCTTCGCTATTTAAATCTCAAGACCTCTCCTACTATTCTTAACACCACGCGTTAGTTTTTGTCGATTGTTCGTAGAACGGCTATTTTTTTTTTTACATACATATAAATCGCAGTGGTTTCACCTGGACTCAATGCTCCTGTATGAAATACCTCCTGGAGGGACATCTTTATTAACTCCTTTACTCGTGTCGGAGCCTCGTGTAATACGCTAATTGCTACACCTCAGGATGTTGGCCTGGAACTGGCATTGATTTTTGTTGACTAACAAATGTATAAATTGCATCAATTTCTTCTGGATTCTTCCTCCTGGATTCATTCTCCTGCACCCTGATCATATTAGAAATCCTTGGACTTTGTTAGAACTCTGGCCCGCCAGCAATTTTGCTTTTGGATTTCGAAGATCGTTGTTGCTGTAGTAGGAGTTGTGTAAAATACAATGGGATGCACTTCAGGATGTTGAAAACTAGCATCAATTTTTTTTTACGGATTCCCCTTCCATGTTTACATCTCAAGCACCTTCTTCTTCAACAATATTTACGTTTTTTTGGAGGTTTTAACACAGTACTGGCATGCTATGTGGCATTCACAATCATTCAGCGCGGACACGATTTTAAGTAAGTTTTATCACTGAATATATCACATTAAATTTTTGGAAAATCACAATGTTTACATAGACCTTTCGCAGAACAGACACAATATGCCCACAGGATGTAATGTCATTGAAAAGCAGCTAAAGGCTAGCTAGGAATGTATCCATGACCATCCTGGGTCGAAGATGGGAGGTTCACTCAAGTACTTTGGATGATGGCTTTTATGTCTTCCTCTACAATCAAGACGGCTAAAACTTGCTGCGTCATTTTTTTTTTAACGAATTCTCCTGATCAATCTTCTCCGCTATTTAAATCTCAAGACCTCTCTTACTATTCTTAACACCACGCGTAACCTATTGCCGATTGTTCGTAGAACGGATATTTTATTTTGTTGGATATACATATAAATCGCCGTGGTTTTACCTGGATAACTGCTCCTGTATGAGAAACCTCCAGGACAGAGATCTTTATTAACTCCTTTACACGCTAATTGCTACACCTCAGGATGTTGGCTTGGAAATGGCATGGATTGTTTTAACTCATCCGGTTGTTTTGCCTTATTTACCATTGTTCGCTGGATAGGCATATATCGCCATGGTTTCACCTGTTCGACTACCTATGGTTGCACTTCAGGATGTTGAAAACTAGCATCAATAATTTTAACTTTTTATGGAATTTTACTGACCATGCTCATTTTAACACATTACTGGTATGTTATATGGCACTCGCAATCCTTCAGCGCGGACTCGATTTTAAGTAAGTCTTTTATCTATGAATATATCACATTGAGTTCTTGGAAAAACAACAGTTTTTGCATGGACTTTTCGCAGAACAAAACCATCATCAGACAGACACAAAATGCCCACAGGATGTAATAACATTTCTAAGCAGCTGAAGGCTAGCTAGGAGTGTATCCATGAGCATCCTGGGTCGAAGATGATGTCCATTATGTCTTCCTCTACAATCAAGTCGGCTGAACACTTGCTGCATTAATAATTTTTTTAAGGATTCTTCATACTACCTCTCTCCATCGCTATTTACATCTCAAGAACCATCTTCAGTCTTCATTAGGTGCTTTACTGGAACATTGCATTAATTCTGTCGTCGTAGAGACTACCAATGGTTGCACTAATCATTTGTTTTATGGATTCTTCATACCTATCTTCGATGTTTACATCTCAAGAACCTGTCTACTATTATTTCTCTTTTGGACTTATTAAGATCGATGGGGTCGGGGCCCTAATGAAAATGGAACACAAAGTTGCGTCAGCAAATCAGCAAACAAGATGACAACATAGTTTCAACCACACAGAGAAATAATTTCAATAAAAATGTAGTTTTATGGACTAGTTGAACCGTTTTCTATGGATTTGGGGTCACTTGGGGTACTCGTAAATTGGAATAGCATTTATGTGAGCGTCACTCGTCCTTCGGTGAAGTATTTAACCTAAGGAAATTTTCACATTTCGACAACTGGACAGGAGTTTGAGAAGAGCGAAAATAGTTAGAATAATGTAGAGGAGTATCTCATTGGAACTATTGTGAAATGACTGATGATGGTTCTTATTAATAGTCAAAATTAATAATATTTACATTAAGCTATACCTAAGAAAGCTAAGCTATACTTAAGAAAAGGAAATATAAGTTAGGGATGTTGAAATTTCGAAAAACTTGGGAAAGCGTGATGAAATTCTGAAGTACGAGTACTCTTAAAAATATAGAAAATATCCAATATACAAATGTATTTCATCATCATTTCATATCAACTAGTGAAAAAGTATAAGTAGTATTGTATAAATAATGTTTTTTTATTGTCATATCGTAAATTAACTCGAATGGCTTCAACGCATGGAAATGGCAAAAAGTCTTCCTACTCAACGTTTGTAGTTCCATTTCTGAAGGATCTACCTAGCTTTTATTAGTATATCCTGCCCTAGTGTTGCAAAGCACCGATGTATCTTGCTTCCATTTATACGTTAAGTAAGCGAATATTTAGAGTACCAACAAGTAAGAACACCACCCTCAAGACCTCCTGAACCGGGTCTTGACATGATGATCTCCTACCAAAATTTGGACGATCTCCCCAGTATCACCCCTTAACTTCTCCTTTAAAAGTTATATTTAATTCATTTTTATGTTCTATCATAAATAATTTTGTAATTTTTAGTTTAATTTCTGATTAGTTTAAGTTGCCTGTAAGGTAGCAAAACACTCATCCTTTGTAAAATAAAATTTCTCTTTTTTAATAAAAAAAAAAAAAAAAATAAAATCAAGTAAGAATGCTATAGTTGAGTATACCCAACTACAAAACTCCCTGTACCCAGATCAAACGAACGCATCTTCGTACACTTACATATACAAACACAATGATGCACACGCACAAGCGACAGCGCAACCAAGGCATTATAAGAGCTGGCCGTGCCGCTTCTTTCTCCCGCGTTGCAGTACTGAATCTTCTTTCGTGAATAACTTCTTTGTTTATTATCCGATCGACTTGAAATTTGGACAGTAGATAAAGAGTGACTTAAGTATTGAACATGTCTTAAAAATTGTAACTAAAAAACGGTTTTTATCGAGTAGCGGGGGAATGGGGTGGATTATCTCGGATCCAAAATAAACAACCTGCGCCCGCTATACACGAACCTACATTCCAAATTTGGTGTCTCTAGCTCTTACAGACAGACGGACATGGCCAAATCGAAATCTCTTTTGATACTGATCAAGCATATATACGCTTTATAGGGTCGGAGATGTCTCCTTCTGCCTGTTACATACATTTGCACAGATTAAGTACCCCCTTTAACCCATTGTATGGGTACAGGGCAGGGGTGCCCAGCCCATTGCTCATCTGGCTCATTTTGTTATTGTAATTGCTCTTAGGCATAGGCAGCAATGCGCGTATACATGCACGGCTCTAGTCATAAGCCAATGCATAATACAAAAACAATATTGCGTGTTCCCTTTCTTATCTCTTTTCGCTGGCTGGGCTCATGATCAAAGCAACAACACTTCATTACTTTGTTGTTGCGCTACTGAATTTCGGTGTAATTTTGTTGTTGCTCTTCGTTGAGGCCTGCACTTTAAAAAAATTATATTTGATTGAATGCTAGACACGATATTTTTCTGCAAACCATTTTAAATGCATTATTTGCATTCAAATAATAGTTACAATAAAATAGTGGAGGTGAAAAGATGAATAGCTGGACGTAGTACTTTTTTTGGAAAACATTTTTAGGTGTGAAATGCAAATGCAATATTTGCAAAGAAATAATAGAAATTGTATCTACTTTTTTTTTCGGTGCACACAATAAAATGAAAAAAATTGTTTGCCTTAGATGTGTTAGTGTTTTCTTGCATATGTATTGAAGTTTGCAGCGTTTGGGCACCCCTGGTACAGGGAGTAAAGTTAGCAAATTTACATTAAGGTTGTTCGATTTTTGCCGAAAGACTCGAGTTTCAAAATTCCCATCAAGTGGAAGTATTTTGAACTTACATAACTTTGTGAAACTGAAGGGATTCCCGAACGAATCGTCACCCACTTTCACAAAACCGAGTAGGCCAGTTTGGCTTCCAGTTTGGTTTCAAGTAAAGGTTAGTCGAACACAACTCCAAAAGTCTCATTCTCAACCAGACACACAACGTTATCGTATCTCCAAATTTAGAAAAAAAAAGTTAAAATTTTGTCGTTAGTTATATTTACATACCTAAACACACAATATTTGAGACGAAAACTAAATTAAAACATGAGTGACGAGGAGGACTCCGCTGTCGTCATCGACAACGGGTCGGGGATGTGCAAGGCTGGATTTGCGGGCAACGATGCACCCCGCGCGATCTTCCCTTCGATTGTCGGGCGGCCGCGGCACCAGGGGGTGATGATCGGGCTGGAGTACAAGGACGCCTACGTGGGAGATGAGGCGCAATCTAAGCGTGGCATGCTGACGCTCAAATACCCTATCGAGCACGGCGTTGTGACTAACTGGGATGATATGGAGAAGATATGGCATCACACGTTTTATAATGAACTGCGCGTGGCCACCGAGGAGCACCCCATACTGTTGACCGAGGCGCCGCTGAATCCAAAGGGTAACCGGGAGAGGATGACCCAAATTATATTCGAGACATTCAATGCACCGGCGATGTACGTCGCCATTCAGGCAGTACTCTCCTTATACGCCTCCGGGCGTACCACAGGCATCGTTTTCGATTCTGGGGATGGCGTCTCCCACACGGTTCCCATCTATGAGGGCTATGCATTGCCGCATGCCATCCTTCGCCTGGACTTGGCTGGGCGCGACTTGACTGACTATTTAATGAAGATCCTGACGGAGCGAGGCTACTCCTTTACCTCGACCGCGGAGCGCGAGATTGTGCGGGATATCAAGGAGAAATTATGCTATGTCGCTCAGGACTTTGCACAGGAAATGGCCACTGCTGCTACCAGCACAGCAATCGAGCAGTCCTATGAATTGCCTGATGGCCAGGTCATAACCATTGGAAATGAGCGTTTCCGCTGCCCTGAGTCCCTATTCCAGCCCTCTCTCCTGGGTATGGAGTCCTGTGGAATCCATGAAACCATCTATAACTCGATCAAAAAGTGTGACGTAGACATCCGAAAGGATCTTTATGCCAACGCTGTGTTATCAGGTGGCTCAACCATGTATCCAGGCATTGCTGAACGTATGAAGAAGGACATCACAGCCCAGGCGCCCACTACCATGAAGGTCAAAATTGTGGCTCCAGTTGAACGCAAATACTCCGTGTGGCTCGGTGGCTCCATACTGGCCTCGCTGCCCACATTCGAGCAGATGTGGATCTCCAAGCAGGAATATGACGAATGTGGAACCTCCATTGTTCACCGCAAATGCTTCTAAGCCGCTAACGGGAGTGCTCCAAATCCACAAATCCACATTGGTATTGCCATGGTATTCATATTCGGCTATAACCATTTACTATCCATGCATATACATATATTACACATACCAAAAAAATAAATTATATGTGTGATAAACTGAATAACAATCGATGCTGATTTAAAATTGGGAATGGAATGGGTTCAATGTAGAAAAAGTTACAAAAATGTATTCAGAAGGAAGTATATGCTATATAGTGAATATATTTTTATGATCATCATCAACGGACATATCCTACTGCCTCTCAGCTATATAGTAACTATAGTTTTTTCTTATTATAGTTAGTAGTTTCGCAAGTGGTTTACTAGCAACATTGAAAGTCAATGTTTTAATTTTCTTACATTTTTTTTAATCCAGTAAGTCATGTCTGTGTATAGTATGTATTATTGTATTAGTATTAGTGTCACTTTTGACACATATGGTATATATATAGAAATGATAACGAGTGGTTCAATATAAAAGCGTAGAATTCATGTTTGTCTATAGAATATACAGATTACTACCTGTTAATAGCCCAGCGTTGCCCGGTGAAATATTTCATTTCATTTGCATTAAGTTGAATTTGAATGCCACAAAATAGCAAAAAGTATCAGGCGAACAGAAATCAGCAGAAAGTCGCTAAATATTATATCAGTTGCTGATTAATATAACAGACAATCGACTGTTATACAAGTATGTAAATAACAGTAGTGTGTTTGTAACAGAATGTTAACAGCATGTTAACAGTATGCTAACAGATTGTTAACAGTATGCTTGCAGTTTTTAACAGTATGTTAACAGTATGCAAACAGTTTTTAACAGTATGTTAACAGTATGCTAACAGTTTTTAACAGTATGTTAACAGTATGTTAAAATAGGGTTAACATTATGTTAGTATAGGGTTAACATTATGTTAACTAAGGGTTAACAGTTTCTTAACATAGGGTTAACAGTATGTTAACATAGGGCTAACAGTTTGTTAATATAGGGTTAGAAGTATGTTAAAATAGGGTTAAAAGTATGTTAACATAAGTCTAACAGTGCTTTAACATTATACTAGCAGTATGTTAACATAAGTCTAACAGTGTGTTAACAGTATACTAGCAGTACGTTAACAGAGTTAACAGAATGTTCACATAGGGCTTACAATATGTTAAAATAAGGTTAACATTTTGTTAACATAGGGTTAACATTATGTTAACAGTTTGTTAACATAGGGCTAACATTATCTTAACAGTTTGTTAACAGTATGTTAAAATAGGGTTAACATAGTGTTAACATTATGTTAATATAGGGATAACATTATGTTAACTTAGGGTTAACAGTTTGTTAACATAGGGTTAACAGTATGTTAACATAGGGCTACCAGTTTGCTAATATAGGGTTAACAGTATGTTAAAAGAGGGTTAAAAGTATGTTAACATAAGTCTAACAGTGTGTTAACAGTATACTAGCAGTATGTTAACATAGAGTTAACAGAATGTTAACATAGGGCTTACAATATGTTAAAATACGGCTAACATTTTGTTAACACAGGGTTAACAGTATGCTTGCATAGGGTTAACAGTATGTCAACATCACGTTAACAGCATGTTAAAGTCCGATGAAAGCGAGTTAACAGAATGTTAGCAACATGGTGTACCCAAAAGTAGTTTGATAAATAACATACTGTAAATAACATATCCTAGAATAAGCAACTGATCCTAAAAGTATGCCGCAGAACTTGCAAGCATTGAAGCTGCGACAAGGTCGAAGGTCGTTAGATGAACCCATTAATGTTAAACCAGCACATAGAACAGCTCTTCCGAGAGAATGTCCTGGAAGAAACGCCCTCGATACTCGTATAGGCCGTGCAAATGCTCTATAAGCTCGACGGAGAAGTACTTGGCTTCCGATGGTTTGACCTGCATCTCTTTCAGGGCGTTGTCCAAGCAGCTAATGTGCAGCTCCTGCTCCATTAAGATGTGCACCTGCAGCGAGTCCAGCCCACTTTAATGCCCGGCACCATTTTCAGTGACATGGTTTCCAGAACGCCAAACGGCATTGCCGCTTCCAGCTCCAGGAAAACATAGTTCGCCTTCAATGTGCGAAGCAAATCGCTGAAATTGGCCGTCAGCGCCAGATTGTATGCATACTGACAGCTTAGCACATCGAACATGGCCTCTATCTGGTGGAGCTTCAGCAGCTTGTGACCCAGCATATCCTTGGCATCCAGGCGACAGCTGAACGCGTCCTTAACGACTCTGTGCAGCTGATTTATGCACTTGGATATGTTTTGGGCAATCAGAGTGCTGGGAGTCGTTGAAAATGTCCAACGATTTGGCAAACACACTCGCACCCAATTCCCACAGTTTCAGAGGACACTTGAGGTAGCCACCGCGGCGTGCATTTAATTTACATTTTATAATTACATAAAGATAAGTGTATATAATAACAAAATAAACATTATACAGTACACAATGTCATAGCCAATTAATTAACTGAAAATATGTGAAATAACAACGAAAATCTATATAAAGGAAATTCCTTTGCCTTTCATCAGACTTATCTAGTTATTCAACATAGTGTTGATCAGCATTTTTCATAAAATTAGTGAAACCTTCTAAAAGATATTCCCATCTCAATTAGAAAGCTAGAAAGCCGCAGTTACTCTCTAGAAACTCTGAGCGAAATGTATCTTAAAGCATGAGTCCTGTGCAACTGTTCACTGCGATGACAAGCATTTAAAGGCAACAGGACAAATGTCCATCATCGGGCTAAAAGATGAGCCCCATTCAATATCCGGTTTGCTAATCAGTAAATTCAGACAATACGAGTACAAATGGAATTTGAAACTGCGTTCAACTAATCAGCAACAACAAGGACAACGCAGGACTAACAGAACGAACAGGGCGAACAGGACGAGCAGGACGAGCAGGACTCGCAAGGGCTGTAGTATATAATACGAGTATAATTCAAAATTATGTAGAAAGAATTATGAAAACGTTGCCCTGGGGCCACTTGACCAACTGCACAGTAAAAAGAAAAACATTTATTTCCGTTTTTAGGGTTTCAGCGCGTTGCCACACAGTGGGGCATACAGTGGGGCATAGAGTGGAGCTTACAGTGGGGTCGTTTGCCCTATTTAAATATGCAATTTCAATTTCCGAAATATACAAAACGCGTGCCACACGCAGCCCCACTTAACAGTGTGGTATGGTGTTTGGTGGCGGATGGGATGGGATGGGCAGGGAGGGGAGGGTAGGGGGATCGGAAATGGGGGACCGCATGTTTAATTGAACGCAATTGAAACTAAACTAGCGTAAAATTGAAATAAAAACCAACAAATCCAAATCCAGCTACAGCTCCGCTGACTCCATTCAATATGGTAATAGAAATACATTTCAATTCAATTCGTTTCGGTTCGTTTCGTTTCATTTCGTTTCGTTTCGTTTCATTCCATCTCGTTTCGTTACGCCTCGCACGTAAAATTAATTACAAATTAATTTACCATAAATTGAAATTGCGCTCAGCGAATGGTCAGTTGAGTGGTTCTCCCAAAGTTTCCACTCGGCGGTGCCAGCGGTGCGGGCGGTGCGGGCGGTCTTTCTGTGGTTTCAGCGTGTGTTCATTAGCACCACAAATCGCAACAAAGTACAGTCGCGCCTGCTTAGTTAAGCTGCCAGCTAATTTATGCAACATGTAGTACGCTACTCTTTGGATTACCAGTTATTATCATTATCCTTGCTAATCCTAGGGATAATCTTGGCTCTTCTGTATGCTTTCTGTATCTTTGCTTATCCGAAGAGTCATATATAGCTTACAGCTTACTCAATCATCATTCTCTTTGCTACAGTCAGCAAAATAAATGCCATAGATTTCAGAAAATCTCCCTATAAATAAAGCGCCAAAAAGAATTTCTAAATTTTAAGAAATATATTTCCCAAATTTTCCATTATATTTGCTAATCTGCTCAGCCATAGGTAGCTTACAGTTTTCTGTTTTCAATCATCTTTCTCTTTGCTATACTCAGATAAAACATAAAAGCCATCGAATTCAGAAAAAATCGCCCTATTATGAAGATCATCCTAAAGAAGAAATATATTTCTTAAACTCAGCAAAAAATAGAGCCTAGATAAGAGTTATTATTTGCATTTATTATTCTAAATGTATTCAGCGGGGGCAAAGATAATTTACAGATACCATTATCTGAATACCCAAAGATAGCCTACAGTTTTCTTTATGTTTCCAGCAAAACTAAAGATAGTTAACAGTTTTCTTCATCCTTGCGAAGCTGATGAACCAAAGATAATATACGAGTACACTCTCCTACATATATCTTTGCTAAACTGAAGTACAATATATTGTTAACAGCTTTCATTATCTTTGCTTATCTGCACAACCATTCCTTAACTCGCTAGGCCTTAGGTAAATTTGAATACTGTTAAGACAAAACGTTTAAGAATATTCCACAAAGCAGAACTGGAAGTTCAAGGAAGAAAGACTACGCCAGAGACTACGAGAATCGTGGGACATTTCAGTTTAAAATAACTATCTATAGATTGCAAATCTGCTTGTGGGTTTTTCCCAACACGAATATGGAAAGCACAGGTAAGGACATGACCATCTCCTGTCCATCTGTGTGAGCTCAGAGTTCTTAAAGCTAAGACCTGGGCTAAGTTGATTCGGGCACTCAATATATGTAAATATAAACCAAAGATTAAATACTCGATTGCACTGTAAACCGAATAGTCGATATCGAAGATATTCAATTTTGACGTACTTTTTCATTTCATATATATTTCTAAAATATTCAATTCAAGGAGCTTATTGAACCTATATTTTAGAAGTACAATAAGCACACATCTTTTGAACAATTTCAATCATAAATAAATATGTTTCTGATACCAAAGGTAAAACAAAAAATATAATATAATATTTTGTTTATTAGAACCCAACAAACAATAAAAGAAGTAGGAAAAAAAAGCCAGAATATTCCAGAAACATTAATAGTTATTGTTTTATTAAACATTTATGGCTTGTGAGTCGCTGTACGCAGCGTTGACTGTAAATTAGATGTAATGTTATATTTGCTACTTCTGCTGTTTGGGTCGAATGCATTTTGGGGTTAAGTTTGAAGCTTAAACCGCATTTCACAAAACGCGGTCAAAGGACTAATTATGCTAAACGCCCGAAACCGCAACAACCACTTAGCCGCTGGCCGATAGCCTGAATTGCCGGCCCAATGGTGTTTGCTTCCGCCTCAAAGCCCCCAATTCCTTGCTCAGCCATGCCGCCTTGTAACCCCCCTCCCACCCCCTCCCACACACCCCTCACAAGCCACCCCTTGGCAGCGCCTGGTTTGTTGTCGTTTTTTTGATGCGATAAACCAAAAATTGTGCGCGCAATTTCAATTAAACACACACACACACATACAGAGATGGTGCTGTGTAATACAATATGATTTAATTTAATGCCCAGTGTGTCAGTGTCAACCCGCCCGCCCGCCGTCGCCCACAAGCAGCGAAAGTTGTGCAGCGCACAAAAAGTGTTGCCTACTTTACAGCGCACAAGCAAAGGGCACAAAAAGCACACAAAACACGCACACACGCACACACACACAAACACACACGCACAGGATATGTAAATAACAGCAAAAGTTTTAATTAAATTTTAAATACAAGTTAATTTTGTGTATTTTCACGCGGCACAACAACAACAACAACAACAACGCCCCAAAATATCCATTTGTATATTTTATGCCAAAAACTGTCGGCATTTCTCTATGTGTGTGTGTATGTGTGCGTGTGTGTGCGTGTCTGCAGTTTTTCTATTATTTATGCGTATGTGTGTGTGTGTCGTGTGTGCATGTGGCTCACAAAATGAGTTATAAATATTTAGTTGTAATTCAGGTTTTAGTTTGCATTGCTGCGGCCGTAAAAACCAAATTAATATTCATGAACAATTCGACGGCGGCCGCTTGCAAAATTTTAATTAGAAATAAATATTAGAAAAAATGCATTTAAAAAATGAGAAAAACAAAATAGCAATTGAAGGACAAAGCTAATGGGCCGTGGGCCTGTCAACTTGTTGCTGCGAGCAATTTACACAGCAAGTTGGCAGCACGACACCAAATAAACAAAGCTCTTCAAATATTCGCTGTGAATTATTGAAAATAGTTTACTCATACTACTTTAGTATAGTAAACTTTGGAAGGCAGAAATTTTGAATAAGTACAACTGACAAAACTGATAAGAGTTCGATCAAAATCGATGGCACTTTCAATAGTTCCAAGGTTATTTCTCTTAATTCATAAGAGTTAAGGACAGGCTTGGGATAGAAATTCCATCCAGATCTCGGACATTCCGCAAATAATCGTACTTATTCCGATCCCGGCACCGCCCGTCATCATTGGTTTTGTTTCAACTAGATTTCAAGACCATCGATAGTCTCGATATATAAATAAAAATATCGCTATCGAGGCAATCGATAACACTAGCTCTAAGCAAACTAAGTCCGCATTTAGACGATGACTTAAACTAGCGACTTGTTTCATTCTTCTTCTTGAAAATTACTGAACCCCCCACCCCCCCCACCACACACAAACACACAACCCCCCCCCCCACCCCCACCTTTTACAAATATATACTTCTCGGTTCCTCAACTTTTTCACAACCAACCCCCTTTTACCCATTTTATGGATACAGGGAGTAAAAATTACTTGCATTTAGACGGTGAGTCTTAAATCACGCAATGAAGTTGATTTTTATGTTGGTTTGCAACTCTGATTTAAGTTATCGCTAACCGATTTCATACAAGCACAGAGCAAAATGCGTAAAACAGAGCAAAAATGCGCAAAAACTCTGGTCATGAGTTTTTGTAGGACTCGCTTGCTCCGCCATCCCTCTTCTCTACAAGCCAAAAACTCTTTAGTTAAACTCGCGAGTTTAAATCAGCGTCTAAATGCGGACTAAGCACTGCTGCTGGAACAAATAATAAAAATAATTAAGTATAGTAGTAGATTTATTAAACAATATAATAGCATTTAATATAATAAGTATAATGCTAGATTTGTTTATTCATTTTAAATTTTATTAGAATTTAATAAATAAGAATAACCTCATCTTAATATTTATATAAGTATCATGGTGTCTAGCTCAATCGCCGGGCAGTTCTTTTTTATGCAAAAACATTTTATGAAAGAATGGATTCCCATTTGATTGAGCACTTACAATGTTTAACTGTAGATGCTGGATAAGTCTGTATATCTGACAGTTTGTTGGTTGTTTCTATGCTCGAGGAGATGACAAAGTGGCAATCGATGATATTAATCGATAGAATCGATTGGTTCTTGGTGAACGTTGCCGCTACAGTCGATTGAAATTCAAGTCATTACATGGTGAATAGGCAACTCTACAGAGACTCGCTGCACTCGACAATAAGTTAATAAATATGGAAAATAATATGAATACCGGTAACCTCTCGCCGATACATACTTTTACTCACAGTCAAATATAATATTTGAGAGTTCTCGGTGATGAATACATTTGTGCTGGTCTAAAGGAAATTCAACCGTTCGTCCTGATTGTAGCAATCAAAGCTCTTAAGGTAAATGTTAAAGTAAATCATTGTAACCATCCAGTCAAGACGTAAGAGTTAATCCAATTAATTGTATTTTAAATGGAAGATCGCTTGTATCCTTTCTGTGTTTATAAGGCGAATCGTTGGTATTTTTAATCCAAGTATTATCATTCTAAGAAACACACTCTATATTACAGCAGACCTATGTATGAGCTGTGTCCTTTTTAGAGAGGACCTTCACATATTGAGGTAACTGGTCAACACTTTTTCAGCTTCTGTTGAGTAAGTTTTCACATATGCGTTGAGTTCGATTGGCTTAAATTGATAAAAGGATGAATTGTGCAATTGAAATTGGAATTCTAAGAAAGCCATAAACTGGCAATGGAGTTGCATGGCAAATAAAGTACATGAATTGACTGCATACCTTTTAATTACTTCACTCTAAAGATTCAAGAAAGACAAATGAAAATGTGCCAGTCAAGTGTGCCCAACTAGCAACTACCCTGTATTTAAGAAAACCAGTTTAACTCAATTCGAATTTGAATTCAATCAGAATTGCTTGAGAACTTACACAGTTCAGACACGAAGAATATCAGAGCTGGGTCTTTGTTTTTATTCCCAATTAATAATTGTATTTTTAATTGAGATTCACAAATATATAAGAAATTAAAAATAAATAAATGGTTTTAATTATAGTAGATACTATAATCACATAAATATACAAATATAAAAACTATGTAAAGAGAAATAAAGTTTTTACAAAATATGGTCACTTTGTTGCGACTTATTTATATATTTAATAGCTGACTTATACTTCGATAGTATCCATGATTTCCACTATCATATGCTGATCCCTTCTGGGATCTGAAATATCCTTTTCCAGCTGTTACAAACACTAGCACAACTCTATTATGCCCCTTTTGAAACATTTTTAATGGGTACAGGGCTTACGAAAAATAAAATAAAGAAAAAATGGATACTGGTATATGAATTTTTGAAAATGTCCGACAATTGTTGAAGGAGCAGCAAAGCAGGCAACAACAATATGATAACGTGTGTGTGTGTGTGTGTGTGTGTGTGTGTGTGTGTGTGTGTGTGTGTGTGTGTGTGTGTGCAATAATCCCAATCACAATCACGTGATTTGCAAGTAATCATGTTGTACATTTGCAGCTCACACGTAGCATATTGATGAGCACAGCCCACACGGACCGTACCGAGTCCGGAATCTGGAATCCGGAATCCGTATCCGTAACCCATGGCCAAGAACTCGGAATCGAAGCCGCAACCAGTAATAAACGTGCGTAATCAAGCCGTTGCCCGACTGCGACTCAGAGTGAGAGATAGTTGAATTTGTGATGACAAACCATACGATAGTTTATAGGCAAGTATTGCTAGCTTTCATAGCAATTATCGATAGTTAAGTCGATAGTCTTTGTTATCTTCTGCTGCAAAAGCAAAGCTTAAGGGATTTTCAACAAACTTTGTTATTTCTTGGTCATCAAAATAAACTTTATAAAAATTGCGCTGAACTGACAAGCTTGCTAGGTTGTCAAACTATCGATAAGTATTGGACTAGGTTAGGTAGAACCGATTGACCACCACATGGACCAAACAGGTCCCTAGGCTCACCGGAAACTAAAGGTCGTTAGGAGAGTTGTTGATACTGTAGAATTCGTATCGATAAGTATTGTTGGACTTCAAAATAAAATAAGCCATCGATAGTATCGATAGCGATATTTGGACATCTCTAAGTTGCAGTTATCCAAGCACAACAAAAGCCAATAAGAACTCCAAATGCATATGGATGGATGTGCCTGGTGCCCAGGGCCTGATGTCTGCCTGCCTGTCTGTTAGTCTGTCTGTCTGTCTGTCTTACTGTCTGCCTGGTGCCAAATGGAAGAAGGAGCAGCCGGAGCAGGAGCAGGAGCAGGAGCAGAAGGAGCATCAGCCGCATGGCCATAACTCACAACGTGATGGTGTAGCCTCAACTCATGGCAACGGCTTGTAATATTTGATTTTGATTGAAGTGCAGCCAGGCATGTGGCCGGAAAAATCGCACAGAACCTGAACAGAATACAGCAAAAGACAACGGAGTCCGAAGCCAACTCGAAGCCTGTTGCATTGCCTCTGCATGGGGCAAGATGGCCAGTTGGTGGGGCCGCAATAATGAGTGCAACGAAAAACCAAGCGTATAACCAAAAAGTGCATTATAACGCTGTCGACCCCAGAGAATCCATTGAAGTTACGTGACTTGCAGCCAGGGCTGCAAATACCAAAATGGAACTTCAAATTCACCAACGAGTACAATGCTAAGCCAGAACTCATCTTACGAGTACTGTGTGCATTCTATTTGAATTCATGTTTAACATCAATGGCATGCTTGTACTTTGAATATGAGTGCTATGTTAACTGTCTGTTAGCTAGGCATGTTACTTAACATTTTGCTGATTTTGATTGCTTGCAAGAAACTATTACTGGGAATTGTTAGTTTCCAGATTAACCATTGATTGTACTTTCGAACTACACTTAATCATGGCAAGCATTTTTATTGTAGCCACATTTATGTCTAAATAATATAAAACCTCTGATTTCTGGACCTTACATATCCGTTAAAAGTATGTCAAAATGTATGTCAAATCATCGAACTTACTTATAAAGTTAATGTCATAAGAAAACTTAACTAAAATCGTAAATGAACTAAATAACGATTATCCTTTCTTTAACAAAAAACAACAACTAAAATTGAAAATAGATTAAGTACTTATTAACTATCCCCCCCCCGGGCGATGGGAGGGGGGGGGTGGGTGGAGCACCGCGCCCCCCCCCCCCCCCACCCCCCCCCCCCACCCCACCCCCTCCCCCACCCCACAGAAAAAATAGTAAAAAATTATTTAAAATAAATTTAATTAAAAAATAGTTTGTTGTTTTTGTTGTTCCATACCATACCAGAAGTAAATAAATAAAAAAATAACGACCCCACCCGGCAAGACAGAAAAAAAATTATTAGACGAGCAGGAAGACGACGACGATACTTGACGTCCCCTTCACGGCCCTTTTGTAGTCCTCGCCGCGATATGAGTATATGTTCTATTCAGCCTACACTCCCCCCTCCCTTTCCCACCCCGAGCGCTTGGGGGAATAAAATAAATTTTGGATTGGTTTTATCCCCTAGATGCACGGGGCCATCATAATTATTATTTTTTTGATGCCCTCACCCCCCCTTTTCCCATTTTTCACATACTAAAATATATATATACGAATCGGTCATTTCTCCCTCTTTTTTTTCTCCTCCTTCTCTTTTTGGTGCCCCTCCTTTTTTTGTCGCATTTTTTACATTTTCTGGGGGAAAAAAAAATATTCCGGTTTGCGACCAAACCACCACCGGAAAAAAAAAAAAGCCCCGGGGGGGGGGGCCACCCAAAAAGAGGGGGGAGGTAATGGTCAAATTCGGCACCAGTAAGACGAGTAAGTGGGACCATCATGCCAGATGATGGTGGATGGTAGATGGTGGCCCAGTGTGAATAGCATATTAGTTGTCATGTCAAACTATAGTATAAATAGCACCATAATCGACTTTAAGTAACTAGTAGTGATGTTCTCTATAGTAGAGTTAGTATCGATACTTTAACATCTTCAGTTATCGATAAAAGCGCGAATATTTTTCGAATGTATCGAAGTAGTATTGATAAATACATAACTATATTGACAATTGATTGAAGCCATAATTTTGGCTCCTTAATTTAAAGATAAGCCCAAACTTTCATTACCTACTAGTTTTCCCAATTTCGTAGACTAAAACTGTTGAAACCCTTGAATGGTCACACTGGCTCTAAAGAGTAGATGCCTCAACATAAAGTTGAAGCTCAATTACTTCACATTGACCTTGTCAAGCTCTAAGTTCTTAGAGCCAACTCAAAAGATTGAAGCACTTGAACTGCTTAAGATGAATTAGAGTACTGGAACTGGTTAAAGATAAACCCAAACTTCCATTACCTTCTAGTTATCCCAATTTCGTAGGCTAAAACTGTTGAAACCCTTGAATGGTCACACTGGCTCTAAAGAGTAGATGCCTCAACATAAAGTTGAAGCTCAATTACTTCACATTGACCTCGTCAGTTTAAAATCAGAGCACAACAAGCTCTAAGTTCTTAGAGCCAACTCAAAAGACTGAAGCACTTGAACTGCTTAAGATGAATTAGAGAGTACTGGAACTGGTTCCACTAAGGAGCTTATGCCCCTGGGCCCAAAGGTGCTGCCAACTCGGTTCGTTGCGTTAAGTGCGACACGAGTTGACAGGCGCCCCCAAACACGTAGAGCATTTTTGTACCCCAACTGGCTAAAACCAGCTCTGGCTTAATTTTGACTCGTGTCTGTAGCTCTCATCTAGAGCGAGCTTAGGCATTTTCTCTGGTTTCCTGGCTGCATTTTTCAATCCCATTTTCTTTTATATTTTTTCAGCTAGATTCCTTCATCTTATTTGCCGCACTTTTAGCCTGCTGCTGTTGCCGTAACCTTTAACGCGACGCTTGTTTTATGGCTCTGCATAAATCAGAAGGTGCCAGAGAGGGTGTCTACATTGGGGGCATTTGGGGGCGTGCCGTGATGTTGCCACGTGAAAGCGCATTTATTGGCCGAATTTATTGGGGCCCGGCTAAGATGATGACGATATTACCACTATTCCATATAGTATAGTATAGTACACCTCGATCCCCATTCCCATTCCCCAACCCTCCATCCCCCCGCTCATATTTCAGGGTGCTGTAATTGCCGTGCTCGCAGCGCATGAAATTTTCAACGCAACAAATGAAAAAATATTTTTTTTATTATTCTTTTGCTTCATTTTTTTTTAATATTTGTTTTTTGTTGGTTGCTCCTCTCTGCTGGTGCCTACAATTTGCTTTGGCTCCCAGTTTTTATTTGGCTTGTCGGGAACACGCGTTGCTGGCCCAAAACATTTAGGCAGCTTGGCCCTTTGAAGGCTCGTGGTCATAAATTCCGTTCTCACCACATTTTCCCCACTCGCTCGCTCTCTCTTGGCCTTTTTGCGTGTGTTTGGCCAGCAGCAAAAAGCATTTGTGATTCCACCAAAAGGTGCAAAGAAAACAACGAAGAACATTGCCAGTTCCCAACTGCAGAATACTCTGCTTTCAGCCTGTTATACTTTGTTGGTTTTCGCTCATTTCTTGGAACTTGGCTAACTACTTTTGGCGCAATTTTCTGAAGGATGTCCGGAGTAATATGTGTATCGAATTTCGTCACTCTAGCTATAAAAATGTGCAGGATATATGTTCCTAACAAATTTTGGTGGATGGGCGGCAGATCTTAAATGAGGGTTTGTACCAAGTTTGGTTGCTCAAGCTTTCAGACTGTCCACAAAGATGGCATTCATACGAAAGACCAGACAGATGAACATTACACAAACCCCATATACACTTTATACTTTTCCTCCTTTAGAAACAGCGTATAAGACTGTGGGCTACAGGAAAACGACTGTCAATGTTATCCCACAAATCCAGCGACTTCCGGATACCCTTGAGCCTCTTGTCAGAATGACAGTTCTCTGGCAACTCTGAAACTCTTGATTCAGATGTCAGCTGACGAACATAAGACAATTGACGAAAACAAATTGATTGAGAACAGTTTGCCACAAGTGCGTGAAAGTGAGACATAGAAGAGACATAACAGATCATTGTCAGCTGTTTTCCAATTGCAGAGAGTCAAAGTCGGGATGGCAAATAAGCGTGGGCTGGAGAACGAGGATAGTCAGGAAAATGGCCTTAATAAACCTTGGGCTAAGCGCATCAAATTGAATATTGTGAAGCCATTGCATCGCCAGATTGCCGGCAACTCGGGTACCCTGTTGGAAGGCGGCGACACGCCCACATCTAGCCACAATTCGAGCGGCTCGCGAAAGGCTAAGACCAAGGCCAAGAAGAAGCTGCCTAGAGCACGAGCTGCAGCGACTGCTGGCCAGCGAAAGGTAGGACGTTTGGCAGGACGTGGTTTGGGTGGACGGTTGAAGGCTCCGCAGGCTGGAGGACGCCCAGCGCCTCCTAGTGGGCAGCTGCTCAAGGCCATGTCCTTGAGGGATGGCCACATACTAAAAGCCTTGGCCAAGGCACCGAATCTTATCGGGGATCTGAGCAAGCCCTGCGCTCTGCCCGTGTTGATTAAGGGTGTGCATCATACTGATCTCAAGTGCATCTCCTCCGATACGCTGGCTCATCTGGTCCAGGGCAGTTTTGCCAATCAGCGAAACCGCTACACAATCATCGACTGCCGCTTCCCCTACGAATTTGAAGGCGGCCACATACGCGGCGCTCTCAACCTGTACACAACCGCACTGATCCAGGATACCTTTCCCATAACAGAGGCAACCACTAGTCCCCTGAATGCCAGACAGCGCCATATGTTTATATTCCACTGTGAGTTCTCCTCGGAGCGCGGCCCAAAGCTGCTTCGCTTCCTGCGCAACACCGATCGCAGCGTCCACGCCGACAACTATCCGAGGCTGTCCTATCCGGAAGTGTATCTGCTGCACAATGGCTACAAGGAGTTCTTTGCCAGCTATCCGGATCTGTGCCAGCCCAGCGGCTATTTACCCATGAAGTCCCCGGCCCACAACGAGGAGTGTATCCATTTTCGCTCCATGACCAGATCCCGGCCACCCGGCCTCCCCACTCACCGCAACGACGACAGTGACGATTGATTCACATATAATTGAACTTTTGCCCCACTGTGCGCATAGCTACGCAAAATTTGCAGCACTTTGCCAGTTTACACATACTAAATGGTTGCAAATTTCAACCAAAGGACGCAAATTTGTAGTTACGTTTGCCTTTGTTGTCCAATGGCTTAAATTGAATTCATGGCTTTGATTAAATTTCACATTTTCGGTTTATTGTAGAAAGCTATGAAATGCTTTCAGCGCGGCAAAATATCGTATATAATCATTTAATTTCTGCTTATGTTTATTTTGCTTCAATGAAATTAATCCGATTCAAGACTGTGGTACAAGAAAGCGTCCCTAAATCGAACCTAATCTCTTTTTAAGGATGCGTTTATTTTGTATTATAAATATATATTTAAGTTACTGAGACAACTGTTCAAGTGTTTTATTGGTAAGCCTTGCTGAAAGTGTCTGCTGAGGAGGTATTCTGGGAAGGTTTCCTAAGACTGAGGAGGTATTCTGGGAAGGTTTCCTAAGACTGAGGAGGTATTCTGGGAAGGTTTCTTAAGACTGAGGAGGTATTCTGGGAAGGTTTCTTAAGACTGAGGAGGTATTCTGGGAAGGTTTCTTAAGACTGAGGAGGTATTCTGGGAAGGTTTCTTAAGACTGAGGAGGTATTCTGGGAAGGTTTCTTAAGACTGAGGAGGTATTCTGGGAAGGTTTCTTAAGACTGAGGAGGTATTCTGGGAAGGTTTCTTAAGACTGAGGAGGTATTCTGGGAAGGTTTCTTAAGACTGAGGAGGTATTCTGGGAAGGTTTCTTAAGACTGAGGAGGTATTCTGGGAAGGTTTCTTAAGACTGAGGAGGTATTCTGGGAAGGTTTCTTAAGACTGAGGAGGTATTCTGGGAAGGTTTCTTAAGACTGAGGAGGTATTCTGGGAAGGTTTCTTAAGACTGAGGAGGTATTCTGGGAAGGTTTCTTAAGACTGAGGAGGTATTCTGGGAAGGTTTCCTAAGACGTTTAACGAGAAGGTTTGAAGATTGAGGATGTGGCTGAGAGGATTTCCTAAGGAGCTTACTAAACAGATTGTTTGCTTTAGAAGCCATATTATAATGTTTACTTTAGTCAAATTCAAAGACCACTCTTTGTCTATAATTATAGACAATTTTATTAAAAATAAAAGTAAAATTTAAAACTTGTCATTTAAAATAATGATTTGTTTGTATCTTAACAACTTTTAAGGTAGATAAAAGCACAAGAATCCAATTTGATTATTCCCTTTAAAAACCCTTTTAAGTTCTAGAAGTCTTCTATGCTTTTCAGTATGCGTAGAGCTGTCTCTAAGGTTTGTCTGTCTACTGTGAAGCAATATATGAAATATATGTACTATATAACTAGCCCAAAGTCTCGGCTTCGTTACCAACTGAATGGCAACAGGAAAGTGGCCAACATTTAGGGCTATTAAGGCAAGAACAACACTTAAACGCAAAAGCCATATAAAGCATATTTTTGGACATGCTTTTGACTTGAGTTTGGCTTGGCTTAGCCTGGCTGACAGCCTTTGGGGGGTAGCGGGTGTACAGAGCGGGGAGGGGGCTGAACCACTGCTAGGCAGCAGCAAAGAAAGAAATACGGAATCTAAAATGATAATAAAATATTCATATTAATCTGCTTGGCTCATAAAATATTCAGCTGCGTAATTGTCGGCATTACGTGGAGACGACACACCGCCACACCGCCACTCCCCTACCCCCCACCAAGCTGCCACATGCCCCCATTCCCCCTTAACAGCCACACAATGTCTTGCACTCAGCTCAGCTTCAGTTATGACGACAGCCAACGAACTGGAAGCCCAGTTGGCTGGCAGTCAACCTGGCAGCCAGCTCAGTTTGGGCCAGGTTGGGTGGGTTGAGGCGGGGCGGGAGCAGGAGCAGGAGCAGGAACAGGAGTGGAGGCCTGAGACAGGAAATGCCAGCAAAAATCTTACAAGTTTGTAATTTACACCTGGCTGCGTTTTTTACCAGCCTGCCTGCCATGCTTGGCCTGCTGCTTCCTTGACTTTTGTAGTCGCTTTAAACAAAAGCCCTGGCCTTAAAGCACACACATACACATACACATATATATATATCTCCACACACACACACATACATTTATACACAATAGCTATTAAGCTATTCATAATTGCTCATAATTTTGGTTGATTTCATTAGCATATGTAACATTTAATTTGATGTGTGAAGCCACGAAACTCTTTCCTCTCCACCAACCTAGCAGCCTTCCATCTGTGCACACCCCTTTCACAACACACACACACACACACACATACACACATACACACACCGCAACTCATATGCATAATCAATGATGGCTCATTAACCTGTCTCCCAATTGCTTTTGCTGTTATTATACCCTGCATCCATGAAATGGTTAAAAGGGGTTTCATATGTATTATGTTTGGGCTGAAGGCAGACGAAAGCTGAAGTCAATTTGAAGAGTTGCCTGGTAACTATCTTTGGAGATATTAAGTCACCAGGACATCACTGGCAGTAACTAAGCCTGGACGCCTACTGAGCACACTGTTAATCTGACCCAGAATGCAGACAGTTGGTCAGCAAATTCATATCGATCAGCAGCGTATAATTGATGTATTTTGATTAGTTTACACGGCTTAAAATCAGAATTAAACCAAGAAATATTACGAAGATTAGAATCACTCAAAGCACTTACAACACCGTTGAAAGATACTGCCCGTTTCAATTTGTATTGTCCTAAGTTGAAAGCGAGGAACATGAAGCTTATACATGAAATAAGCAGATTTGGAAGAAATACTATAACAAGTTATGTATATATCTTCAGACTGTAGACGAAGCTTAACAGCAGAGTTCCAGTTCATAGTGAAAGAAGTCACAAGTGATAAGTCAGCTCGAACAGGACGTTCAGGAACCATCTATAAGAAAATTGTATCCTAAAAATACAATGTCAATTGTTTCTTAGGAGAATCAATCTGTTAGGAAGTTATTATTTGAGACGGATGGTACTGATGCTGATGAACTAAGAAACTAGCTATGAGAAGTTTATTATTTGAAGTGGATGGATTGAGACTTGAGATTGGTACTGATGGTGATGAGCTATATACCCTTTACCTACAGAGCTCTTAAGGCCTAAGTTCCTTATATAAGAAATTCATTATTTTAAGTGTTTGGATTAAGACTTGTCTCCTAAAATACAATAGCATTGGATTTATAGGAGGCACTATCTGTTAGTTATTATTTGAGACGGATGGTACTGATGGTGATGAGCTATACACCCTCTACCTAAATAGTTCTTAAGGCATACAAATCTAGCTATAAGAAGTTCATACATTAAGTGGTTGGATCAAGACCTGTTTCCCAAAGTACAATAACATTGGTTACATAAAAGAAACTATCTGTTTAGAGTTAATTAGTTTTTGAGACGGATGGTACTGATGATGATGAGCTATATACTTCTTAGATGTACAATCGGTGCTCAAGTGCTGCAAAGCTATGGATAGATTCGATAGTCGACTGTCTTAAGTGTCAGTATTTTTCATTTCTATACTTTACACTTTCAAGCCTAGAGAAACTTAAAGAATAAAGATTTACAGCAATGCTGACCTTATAAATCATGTCATCGTTTCGATACCACAGTCAAAACAAAGTACTTTTCAGAGTTTTATTTTGTTTAATAGGCTTTTCAATGTGAGCCAACAGCCCCCATCATCTGTCATGATGTTTCCATAGACTTACCCGTGCCGAAATTTGACGAAATTTGAATGTTTCTATCCCACACGTTCCCTTTCGATAAAAGGGTAGAATTGATGTTGGATGTTGGAATCGGTGTTTCACATCCACCATCATTTCCATGCGTTCCACGATTATGTACTCAGTGGGAATGGGCTATAAGTCTTCATTTTTAATTTGATATGTTGAAGTTGTGTGGGAGGAGATGTGGCGGGGTAGGCGACAAGTTACGCAACAGATTTAAGAAATAACTTAAGGCGATTTAATAACAATCGAGATACAAGCTGATATCGATACTATCATGGTATCGATAGTTGTCCTGCATATTCTGGTCGAGCAGGAAGTTATTTAATAACAATCGAGATACAAGCTGATATCGATACTATCATGGTATCGATAGTTGTCCTGCATATTCTGGTCGAGCAGGAAGTTATTTAATAACAATCGAGATACAAGCTGATATCGATACTATCATGGTATCGATAATTGACCTGGTCGAGCAGAAAGCTATTTAATAACAATCGAGATACAAGCTGATATCGATACTATCATGGTATCGATAACTGTTCTGCATGCGGGGTATATTCTGGTCGAGCAGATAGCTATTTAATAACAATCGAGATACAAGCTGATATCGATACTATCATGGTATCGATAATTGACCTGGTCGAGCAGAAAGCTATTTAATAACAATCGAGATACAAGCTGATATCGATACTATCATGGTATCGATAATTGTCCTGCATACGGGGTATATGCTGGTCGAGCACTCTCGGCTAGAGCTTGCCAACTTGTTTTTGTTGTTGCTGCTGTTAATTACGCATCACATATGCGGTCATAAAATATACAATATCATTCTCATCGCTCGTTTTACATCAAAATGACGTCGATTAACACCTTTGGTGTGCGTGGGTGCCGTGTGTGTGCGTGTCTGGGCGTGTGTGTGCCTGTGTGTGCGTGTTAAGCCTGTTAATTGGATTTACGTTATAAAATTGAAACCGCCGCCGTGTTGTCGGCGGAAATCGGAAGCCTGCGTACATACAAAACGGATGAGTATGTGGAATATTCCTTCAACTTATTCATAAAAGCAGCGTGTTCCAAAAAACAAAAGCCACAAATAAATGAATCTAGGCAAAATTTCATTTGATCTGTAATTCTTATAAATAGAAGCAATTGAACAAAATATACATATACCAAAGACTGTTTAACAACGCGGTGAGGCGGAGAGCGCATTATATTTTTAGAATTTTACGCTCTCAAAGTAGAGCGGCCGATCGCACGACCATTTCGAGCCCAGAGAGCGGTTTCACGAAAAACAAGCGTTCCCTTGTGCCTTTTTCTTGTTCCTCGTTGGATATCTTGTTAAATAAATTGTCTTTGCATATACCCTGTTGAAGTTCAAGCACCCAGATCAAACTGGTGACCTTCAAATAAATAAGACCAGTTTTGGGGTTCTGCAAATGTTGCACATTTGGTCAGTTTCACATCTCCGAATTGGTGTTTACTTTCCGTATATATATATTATCTACAGTTCTTAAATAAACAAAATATTATGAGTCAAATTTCGCATACAATGTAACAATACAAAGGTTACTCTTAATCTGGTTTCCAAATTTCAAGTCGATCGGATAATAAACAAGGAAGTTATTCACGAAAGAAGATTCAGTACTGCAGCGCGGGAAGGAAGAAGCAGCACAGCCACCACTTGAAATGCCTCGCTTGCGCTCTCGCTTGTGTGTATGCGGCTTTGTGTATGTGTGTGTGTATTTGTAAGTGTATGAAGATGTGATCGGAAACTTTCGACTTGAGTACAGGCAGTTTTGTACTTCGTTATACTCGACTATAGCATTCGTTTTTTTTTTTTTTCATTATAAAATAATTTAAAAACACAAGTAGGACCAGCTTTGAAAGATTCTAAATTTTATGTCTAAATGTCCAATTCCACGACCAGATTATAATCACAAGCTGTCAGCTTGGGGTGATGATGAAAGTGCCTCCTGACTGGAGTGGACTGATGGTAAGACTGGACTATGAGCCAACCTTAAGCACTTGGCAGGGAGACTGCGCCTTGGTAGCTGCTCAAGGAATGTGCACTTGAGTCTCCTGAGTTTTGGATGCCTTACGTCAAATTTAAGTGCATTGGCCAGAGGGTTTATATGAATGGCATGTCTATCATTTTGCCGAACAGCCGTAGAGGCTAATACATCAATTAATGGGGCAATCCCAAGGTTCCTCATGACGTCCTTATTCCTAGCAAAAGGAAAGCCACCAGAAATTCGCCTTAAAATCTTATACAATATGGATAGGAGCCTTTTTAAGAGATATGAGGCCGCTGTACCCCATATAGAAACATCATACCTCCAAATGGGATGTATCATTCTTACTTGTTGTTGGCTAAGTTAGGAGCAGGAATACCTCTGGTAGGCCCAGAACCGTTCTGTGGCATAGGAAGACACACAATAAGAGAACATCTTAGGATAAAAGAGGACAACAAGCTGGAGAAATACACCAGGTCTAAGACAGGCCAAGTCACTCTTACGAAACTATGATCTAAAAATATTCAAGCAACTAATTGGGGAAGAATACACTTAGAATATTCACCGGCCTTCTGACGGGGCTCTGTAGAGAGAAACCACTGAGAAACCACCTAAGCAAGCTAGGAATTGTAAGAAGCGGGACATGCAGATTCTGTGAAATGGAGACTGAAACCTCATCACACATACTAACAGACTGCACCGCCCTTTCCAGAAGAAGAAACAGGTACCTGGGTGGGTTTTTCCTTCAGGCAAACAATATAGGTACTCTAGATCCGACCAAGATCCTTTCATTCATGTAGGAGATAGGGTTGATGAGTGAGCTTTAGGCTTAGAAGGGGCCACAATAGATCTCATAGGTCGCAGTGCAACGCCCCCATCACTAATAATCATAGCTCGCAACACGATTGAGAGAGCTGTCTCTCAATCGTGAGCTCGCAAATAACTGTTGACCGATTCGTGCAGTCGCAAAATAAGTGTTCTTCACTCAGACTTTGAGCAAAAAGTCCGAGAGCAACCGATTGCGCTCAACCGACGAGCAGTTTTTTCCGTTCTCTTTTGCTCTGCTCATTCCCGGACCGTTTGCTCTTGAAAGACGATTCAAAAAGTCTTTTGCAACCGATTGCATTGTTCGTATAAAAATTTTGCTCGCGCTCAACCGACGAGCACTTTTTTCCGTCTCTTTTGCTCTGCTCATTCCCGGACCGTTTGCTCTTGAAAAACGATTCAAAAAGTCTTTTGCGCATGTGTGTGTGTATGTGAAGTTTCGTGGGCTTTTATTATTATTAGTAATAATAATACTTGTTGTTTTTGAATGTGGCGAAATTTGAGCGAATTGGTTTGCTGTAACACTTGCGATTAATATTAATATTAATATGGATATTTTTTGCCTGCCAACGGCAACAACAAAAACGACAACAGCAACAACAGCAACAACAACAGAAACGAGAAGAAGAAGAGCCGCCAGCAGGTGCATTTAGTGGCTTGTGTTAATTATGATATATGCTTGTATGCAATATATTTTATTACGAGTACATAATAAACAAACAAATGAGTTTCAGTTTGTAATGCGGTTGTCAAAGACACGACTTGTGCGAGCTGTAAATGTTGAGGTATTTTTAATTTGATTGCATTTTAATGCAAAGATTAAACAATAATTCATAATTAACTCAATATTAATTATCAATTAGGCCGATTTGGGAGCCCACATCAAGCACAATCATTTCATGCTTGGTTACAATACACATATATGCATATTAAGTGAAGAAAACTCTATAATTATATTTGTTTAATATTTGATTGACTTACTGTACGAATTTATATCATATTTTATCAGAGAATTCAACGCACACGAATCCTACAGGATAAACAAACCTCCTAATGACCTTCAGTATCCGGCGACACTAAGGACCTACACGGTCTATGTGTGACCACCATGTGGTGGTCAACCGGTTCTACATAACCTTACCTATCAGAGAATTCAAGAAATTACGTTTTGAAATTCTACGCAAAATTCTGGCATGTCATCGGTAACATTTGGCGCCCTTTCTCCCAATTAATGCCTAGTATGAGATAGAAGAGAACATGGAGGGTTTTCCAACACTGAAGAACAAGCGATAAAGCAACCATGGAAACATGGACTGGTGTTTAATTGATGATTCTTACTCCCTGTATCCATAAAATGGGTTAAAAAGGAGTACTAAATCTGTGCAAATGTATGTAACATGCAGAAGGAGACATCTCAAAAGAGATTTCGATTTGGCCATGTCCGACTGTCCGTCCATCCGTATGTATGAACCCGTCGATCTCAGCAACTATAAAAGCTAGAGACACCAAATTTGGAATGGAGGTTTCTGTAAGCCATAGATTACGTTTGTTTCCAATTTCAGATATATTCCCCCATTTTCCCACATTTCTATAAAACCTCTTTAACAGTAACAATTTTCAAGATATAGCTTTGGAATTTGGAATGTACGATACATTACTCTTTCTTTATCTACTGTCCAAATTTCAAGCCGATCGGATAATAAACAAGGAAGTTATTCACGAAAGAAGATGCAGTACTGCCTCGCTTGTGCATCATTGTGTATGTGTGCGTGGGTATGGGTAGAGGGAGTTTTGTAGTCGGGTATACTCTACTATAGTATTCTTACATGTTAATTTTATATTTTGCTCAAAAATAAAACGTAATTCTTTGATAAAGTCATAAATTAGTATATCCAATGGATTCTTAAAGCGCACCTCGCTGGCTAACAATTCAAAGCTATATTCCTGGGTTAACTCTCCCCGCCCCCACCCCCGCATACGAGTTATCCCCGCAGCCCTCCAGCCGTTTAACCAACTCACTCGTTGTAGTTAAAGACAAAATTGTGTTGCATCGTTAGCCTAATTGCATTTTACTGGGAGGACACAGTAGCAACAAGCAGGACACGACGGGATGATGATCATCATGCTGATGATTATGATGATAGGGATGCTGTTGGTACCAGGACATGCGTGAATGTCATAAGGCTGTCCAGATGCTGACTGCAGCCAGAAGATGCTTCAGGACTTGCTTGTTGGATCCTGTCTCTTGGTCTGCTGCTTTGGCCACATAGTTGCTGATTGCATTTTTTGGTTATTAAGTCTGTACGCCTTTTTTGGCCAGCATTGTGCAATGTGTCGTCGTCATCATTGTCAGCAGTGCATGCCACACCTAATACACACACACACCCACACACACACACACACACATGTAATAACTAGTCGCTTTGCAACGTTTATTTTGGACTCAAGTCCCTGCGGGCTGTGCTAACTTTTGACTTTTGATTTCTCTGGCCTAAATGAACCTGACCAGCGGCAATAACAACAACAACAACAATAGTCACAAAGACAAATACAGCTACAACAACAACTGGAGCAAAAACTACACCTGCAACAACAACTGCACTGCTAGAAATTAAAAACTAACAACTAAATAAGCCCCCAGGCAAATTGAAATGTCTCTTTTTAATTTGATTTCAATATATCTGTCAGAATGTATTTTATTCAATTTGAATTTGTATTTATTTATGAACTCAATGAATCGTTAAACATTCAGCACTTAATCCTCGACATATTCGAATTTAATTGCATATAAATATATTTCGTTCGAATATGATTTATATTTTGATTGATTAACTCCATCAGCCACAAAAGTAAGTCCTAACAAGACTGTTGATTATTTTTATGCAATTCTATGTTATTTATTTTATATACGGTTATATGAAAGCTGACTCTGTATATATGGCTTCTCTAATATATATTCTAGAATCTATATTCATCATATATATATTTCATCATATTTCTCAACTTTTTGTTAAATATACTTAATCAATCTGTGCACTGAACGGCTCATTTAATGCCAATACATACTAATACCCTAGCAGAGGGTATTATAATTTTGTATCGAAATGTGTGATGGTCAGAAGGAGACGTTTCCGACCCAACAACAGTATATACATATATGTAAAATAGTAAGCTATCACTGCATCCATACAGTCCCACGATTGAGAGAGCTCATAGCTTTAAAATTGAGCGATAAGTTTGAATGCAAACATTCGGCCTGGCAACATTTTCTAAGTTTAACTACGTATTATTTAAAAAGTTTATTATTTAAAAGTATACCTACAGAGCACCAAGACCTATCAATCGACGCGGTATGAAGTTCGCTACAATATGCTGGCAAGATTTTCAAAATCGGACTGGAATTACGGCCCCACGAGCCGATACAGTAAAAAAAGTCAGTGATTTTCGAACAAATTCAAAAGCGCGCGCTGAATTCCATGACTTGTGACGTCACAGGTTTGGTCGCCGAATAACGGCGACTAACGGACATGCGCATGGCGTAACCTACTGTCTCTCAATCGTGATACAGTCCTGTTAAATTAACATTAGCATAACATGTACCATAACATTTAGATAACAGATTACGATTGTCGCGATATCGATAAAAATACAGAATGAGAGACACAGTCGATTGTTGTAAGCGCAGCGCAAAGTCGAATTTCCTGGAGTGAATATACATAAAGTTGAAAGCAGAACTATTAAGCAACATTATCCTTACTTTATATTGTAAACATAATACATTAAATAAAACTATTATAATATCAATCTTACATATATTCTGAATCAGCATGAATATAGTAAGAGTCGATATAGCGATGTCCTTCTGTTTCTATGCGAACTAGTCTCTCAGTTTTGAAGCTATTTTGATTAAACTTGGCACAGATCCTTCTTTTTGCTGCAGGCAGCACATATGTCGGAACTGGCCGGATCGGACCACTATAACATATAGCTGCCATAGGAATGTTCGCTCGAAAACTATGTTTTTGTATGAAAAACTTCTTATACTTTGTTTATAAAGATATCGCCATCAAACTCTTTCAAGCCGAGTCTCTAGACAGTTTATAGAATCCCATTAACTATGGTCAAAATCGGATTACTATATCGCATAGTAGCTGTCACAGGATCGGGTGAAAAATGCGTTTTTGTATGAAAAATAACATTTAAACTCAACTATTGAGCGTTTCATTATACTTCATATAAGTTTGCTATAATTTTGCCAAAATCAGATTACAATATTTATTTATTTATTTACTACGAGTTCCTATGCATTATAAAAACTACATACGAACTAAAATTAAAGCTATAGCATAGGGCTTAAGCTAGATTTGTTTACAATTATTTATATACATGAATTTTAATGGTGTTGTTATTGTGGGTGTGTATACACTATAGTGTATTGGCGTATAGAATGGTTACTGTAAGGTAACAGTTTTCAGTTTATTTTGATTGTGTATATGTATATATATGTATACGGTATATAGGTATAGGTATATAGGTATATAGGTATATAGGTATATAGGTATATAGGTATATAGGTATATAGGTATATAGGTATATAGGTATATAGGTATATAGGTATATAGGTATATAGGTATATAGGTATATAGGTATATAGGGATATAGGGATATAGGTATATAGGTATATAGGTATATAGGTATATAGGTATATAGGTATATAGGGATATAGGGATAAAGGTATATAGGTATATAGGTATATGGGTATATGGGTATATAGGTATATGTTGAGTGTAGAGTGTTTGATGTGTTAGATGAGGGGAATAGAGGTTCGTTTCTTTGAGAAATTGGATGAGGGATAGGATGTTGGGTTTGGTGGGTGTAGATAGGAGGGATTAGTGCGTTGGAGTTGGGAAAGTATTTTGTTCGTGCATTGAAAAAGTGGGTACAATCAGCAAGTATATGCTGGATAGATATGGGGACGGCTGTGTTGCAGTAGTGGCAGTTAGGGAGAGCGGCTTTGTCAAATATATGTTTGTGGGTCAAAAATGTGTGCCCAAACCGTAGGCGAATTAGCTTGGTAAGGTCTGTACAAGAGAGTAAAGGTGGGAACTCACTTCAATATTGATCGCGATCCAGCATCATTGTATGCGTGGAGTTGAGCGAAAGTATGCATGTGTGCGTCGTCCGTGTGAGCTTTGTCTATGATCGCCATCAAGATGAGCGCGATCACAGAAACTAAAGAGCGCACTCCTCTCAACCGAAAGTTTCTTGATCGCAGCAATATCAACATATGCTTGATATTTTTCTCCGATCATGAAGCTTTGTTGTTGCCAAATTACGCTCTTTAGCATATTTTGTGGTAGTTTTTTGCATGCACTTCATATGGAACGCGCTCAGAGTCGTATGTGTTGTTGCTTTTCTATTGAACACACGTACACGCATGGATCGCGATCATGATTGAAGTGAGTTCCCACCTTAAGTCGTCGAATTGGAGATTGACAAAATTTGAGAGGTTGAGCTTTCTGTGGTTTATTGCTTGTCTTATTCCAAATATCATTTGAGGGGGTTTGAAAGTGATTCTTTATGTGTTTTTGGTTATCAAGGATGTTATGATTGGGGTGTAGGATAAAAGGGAATTTAGTGGAGTCTTTTGCTGCTTGATCATGACCCGGGACCCGGGACCCACATAAGGAGGATCCTGTTGGGGTGCGCCATAAGTATTTGGCGAATAGCTGAGGGATAGTAGGAGTTGTTTGAAGGATTGAGTATGTTCCCATAGGAACAATCAGACGAAAAATGAGTTTAGTATGAAAAATAACATTACTGCTAGGTTATATTACTTCGGCACACCAAATATAGCCTTTACTAACTGGTTACATATGTTGCCCCGCTTTTCGTACAGTGTACTCCACACAAATGTGTCGCATTTAAATGAAGCAAAACTGAATTGTGTCTAGTCTCTCCCTGAGTACATTGTGCCCAAAAGCCGTTGGCACATTTCGTTGAAGATTTTTGATATTTTCATTACGTGCAGCTGCCAGTTACGCATCATAGTGTGTGTGTGTGTGTGTGTGTGTGTGTGTGTGTGTGTAGGTCGGGTAGTATATTAAATCCTTTACATGTGTCCGTATTGTTGGCCGGAGCAGATTTCAGTAGCTTAATCTCTGCTGACATTTTGTGTAGCAGCTGAGAGCAAGCCAAGAAAAACGGTCGCAGGCTAACAACAACATTCAATCCCACTCGTTCCCACACATGCCCAGTCCCATTCCCATTCGTTCCCTCGCTCGCAGTGGGCACAACATTCAACGATTATGAATTGAAACAGCTGCCCAGTGGAGACCACAATTGTGTCCTTGTGTCCACAGTGTGTGTTGTGGGGGGGGGGGGGGGGTGTGTGTGTGTGTGTGTGTGTGTGTGTGTGTGGGCCAAGCTAAATAATTCAAATTAGTACAAGCTGCCCCAACAACAACAACAACAACAACAGTAACAGTAACAATGGCACCCACTTCACAGCCAGGTTAAGTTTTAACAAAGCTCTGCGAATGAAAATATCCTTGAATATTCCTGTGAAATTGTAAAGATTAAATTCTGCAATGAGTACCATAATAAAAATGTCGATGCCAAATTTAGTGAACAGCGCCAGATTTATCGACTGGAAAATGCCCTGTTAACTGTAGGCTAAAGTTTTATTTATTTATAATAAATATTTATAGCTAAGTTTGTACAACTTAAACTAACAAAAGATTTATATTAGAGGTGGCGAACTATCGATGGTTGGACACCATTGAGCAGCAATCGATTGTAGCCCATCACTATCGATAACAGCCGATAGTTGAAAATGCCATACTTCCTATGAAACGAATCCTCTTCTATGGTTATTTATTATAATTTATAACGAACTTATATTGTTTTAAATTGTATATCAGCTGAACTTGAATGATTTTATTTTAATCGAAATGCTAATGATGATATATTTTTGTATACCCGCTACTTCAGTGGAATCGAAAAGCGTTTTTCGGAATGAAGAACTCGCCTAAAAGAAGAAATCTAAACGTACTTTTAAGAAGCATGATTCTTGGATAATATAATATGAAATAAATGAATTGACATTTGTGAATAAAATAATAACAAATTTAGTATGTATAATTAATTGGGGGAGATCGAGGTCAAAATCAGATATGATGTATCCTTCTATAAAAGAAATAAAGAATGAATTGTAGATAAAATAATAACAATTTGAGTATGTATATTTAAATTTAATTATTGGACGAGACTATCGAGAACTTTCAATGGTTTCAACAAAACAATCATCGACTATCGATAGTTATCCATCTCTAATTTAAATATGAAATAAATTAATTGACGTTTGTAAGATAAAATAATAACAATTTGAGTAAGAATATTTAAATTTAATTAATGGACGAGACTATCGAGAACTTTATGGTTTCAACAAAACAATCATCGACTATCGATAGTTATCCATCTCTAATTTAAATAGCGCTGGCTGCAGGAGATCTTCGGCTATATTAGAGTATTCTAAAATACATTCAAGAATTGCATGTCAGATATGTTAATAAATACTACTTATGTAAAGTATGCAGGTTATACTTATGTACAGTTAAATTTATTATATATAGATTGTGCGTTCAGTGAGTAAAAGTTGTGAGGAGGTTTGTTATTAGTTACAGTAAATGGTTATGTGTATTAGATTATACAATAAATATTGGATTGTTTTAGAAATTTAATGATATTTTGGGAGTTTTTATTAGCAGTGTTTGATAGGCTCAGAAAGAGTCGTTCGTTGTCAAAAATTTGGATTTCAAGTAAAGCTGTATACTTATACTAATTGTATTGGAGTTGCCTATGCAACAAGATTGTGGTAAGTATTGATCAATATACTGCCGTTCTGTAGGCGGAAGTACGCCCCTTAAAGTTCCTTAAAAATAGTTTCACTTTGTGGTCAAAATAATGAAAAAAACAAGTAAGAAGATAAGAGGTCGGACTCTAGCTATGAAACTGTAGGAGATATACCCCTCTGAAAAACGTGTTTTGGTAGTATATGTCGAATTGCGGGAGAGGGGGGAATGGGAGTGTCAACAAATTTTTGATGTAGATCTGTCAGGAATCTCAACATTAGTGTGTATGCCAAATTTGGTGACTATAGCTTTAAAAATGTGGAAGATACAGGCCTTCCACAAATTGTTTCCTTTCGGGAATGCTCTTTCTAAATTCACAACTAGCGTTTATCAAATGACATTCATGTTAATGGCTTGTTATTCAGATTGATTTAGCATTTCTGTTTTATTTATTCATGAAAATAACGAATTTTGTGCTCTGAAGTTCTAAAATAACCAAGCATATTGACAAAACTCACATAACTTTGATTGTGGTTGATTTTATGAATTTGCCAATGCTGCAGGATAATTACAAGAAAAATAAGAAAAATAAACTCATGAACGTAATATGTGTTGCAATTTTGCAATGTTTATACATATATTGACATTCAGCAATGCTGAAAATAATTGCATTTACTGTGAAATTCAATTTGAACTCTAAACTAAGTAAACAGAAATGTTTTAAGTTAGTTAAAGTTAGTTAGTTTTGTTTTTACTAAACGCCAGTTCATCAGTAGTTTATCAAGTTCTAAACAGAACAGATTATATTATATTTATTCAATTATATAATTTTAGCTTAGAGTTAAAACTGTAGGTTAACAAGGCAATAGTCATGGCTTCTCCCTGTAGCCATAAAATGGGTAAAAAGGGGGTTCTAAGTCTGTTCAGATGTATGTAACAGGCTGAAGGAGACATCTCCAACCCTATAAAGTATATATATTCTTGATCAGTATCAAAAGAGATTTCGATTTGGCCATATCCGTCTGTCTGCCCTTTCAAACAGACGTCAATCTCAGCAACTATAAGAGCTAGAGACACCAAATTTCAAGTTTGTTTCCAGTTTGAGATATCTTCCCCCGTTCCCACGCGATTCGATAAAAACGTTTTATACAAACAATTTAAAGGATATATTTTTGGAATTTAATATGTATATTACTTTGCTCACTCTCAACCCACTGTCCAAATTTCAAGTCAATCGGATGATAAACAAGGAAGTTATTCACGAAAGAAGATTCAGTACTGCAGCGCGGGGAGAAGAAGCAGCACAGCCACCACTTGATATGCCTCGCTTGTGCTCTCGCTTGTGTGTGTGTGTATGTGTAAGTGTACGAAGATGCGATCGGAAATTGTTGTCCTAGGTACAGGGTTGGATTGTAGTTGGGTATACTCAACTATAGCATTCGTAAGTACTTGTTTCCTATTTAAATTATTCTTATAGTACTATACGTTATTTACATATTTTACTATTGCTATCAATTACTATTTAAATTATTTATTATAAGTTATTTAATGCAGAATTACATGAGTTTTTTATCAGGGACTGTAACGATTATAAGTTAATATATATAAAAATTACTTTTTAAGCATTATTTCTTGAATTTATTTATTGCTTAAGAAATAAAACTTATTTTGGATTTTAAAAAAAAAAAACAAAAAATTTTTTTTTTTTTTTTTAGGGGGGGGGGGGGGGGGAGAATTTGTATTTTTTAAAATTCTAAAAAAATATTTTTTTATATAAATTTTTTTTTATATAATAAAATATTTTTTTTACAAACGCACACCAGAAACACAACCGGTGTTAGAAAAAAAAAAAACAATACACAATTATTTTATTTCTTAAACCCCCCCCACCCACACTCTTTTTCCCCCCCCCCCCCCCCCCAAAAACAAATATTTTATACCTCCCCCGGTATTTCCCCCTTTTTTTCCTTTTATTTATATATGTTCCCCCCTCCACCATTTTTTTTTTTTATACAATAAAATAGATCAAACAAAATTATATAACCCACAAAATTTTTTTTTATACACCCCATCTGTTAAAAAACCGTCATACCCCCCCCCCCCCCCCCACACAACAACATTATAATAATAAAATTTTTTTTTGGTTTTTTTTTCCCCCCCCCTCCACCCCCTATATTTTTTTTTAAACTATTATTTTTTGATTTTTTTCTGTCACTATGATATTATTTAGTAAAAAAAAAAATTTTTTAAAAAAAATTAAATTAAAAAATTCTCCCCCCCACAATTTTTCTTGATATTTTTTTTTTTTTTTTAAAATTATAAAATTTTTTCCCCCCCTCTCGCCATTTTAATTTTTTTTTCTGTTTGGAGCACCCAATTTTTTTTTCAAAGCAATTAATGCCCAGGTCCCCTTTTCCCCACATTTGGAAAAATTCAAGTTCTTAGCGGTTCTTCTTAGCAAGTTCTTCTTAGCCTCACTTTTCCAATTCTGAGTTTTATTGTGTTGTGTGGACAACAAAATGGTCAATCCAATAGATAAAACTTGGCTTTCTTGTTGTTCAAATGTGCGTACATAAGTAATTATAACTATTTTAGACAAAAAGCTACCGATCCCCCACCTCCGTTTGGTAATTGATGAAAGAAGCAATGCTTTCCGTCAGTTTTGTGTGCATTGATGAAATTACCGATGCTAAACCGTCAGAATTGTGTGGTGTCTGGCGACTTCGGATGAATATTGCGCTGCTTAACCGTCAGAATTGTAAGGTGCCATGCATGTACACCAAAAACAATGCGAATAAGTGAAAAGAAAAACTTAAAAAATGTGTGTTTCCATGTGTATTTATACTTTCGTTTGCCTTACAGGCAAATGGTGTAGGTCTCTGTGGGGGTTTTATCTCCTATAAGGAGAAATACAATGTTTTAACTTTATCTTAAATAAGGTAATTAATATTTAAACCAATCTTTTCTCTCAGAAGAATCGTTCAGTGAAAGGCACTTACGTTCTTCGTTGGCGTTGTACCCAGAAATTTCGTTAACTCAAAAACGCAATCACAAATACTACTGGAATTGATGCATCTTACGATAGCAACTAATATTTCCAACCACCAATTCGAACTGATCTTTCATTCGATATATCGAATAAGTCACGTTTAAAATCAAGGTTGCCATCAGGCATACAAAAATCTCAAATGTTTAAGGAAAATATAATACAAAATTTTTAGTATTTAAAAAAATACTTGCAAATTATCTAACTTAGTATGCAGTTAAATTTCCCGCTACAAAAAATTTGGTAATAAACATACACATACAAGCAAACACGCTTCATGAAAAATGTTTTCAGAAGTGTCAGGCATTCGTTTCCCCTTGAAAGCAAATTGATGCTTGAATAACTTCTGTTCTTATTATCCGATCTTCATGAAACGAACCATTGCAATGGTGAAACCAGATATTTAATGCATTTTAAAACCCTCACAGGACATTTAACAAACGAACAACAAATGTATAAGGATGAAAATTGTTGATCGGCTGGATTAGTTTAAATCATTCGGGAGCCGGTGAAGGGATTGTGAATGCGTTGCATTTGCATCTTGGGCAGCGTGCGGCGAAAGATGAAGGCGCCACGATAGTGATCCCCGCGTGCCATCAAATCCATGAGGCAGTCCATCCACTGGCCATAGATGGGCATGAAGGGTGGGGCGCCAGCGGCAATGCCCGAGCCCGAGCAGGCCATGCAGGCGCCAACGATCTGCAATGGATAGAGGAGCATGATGGATCCAAACTGAAACAGAGCAGCCGTATACTCCCGCTGGGCGGGCTTCAGGAGGAAGATGCGATTGCATATGGCGCCAATGGAGCTGGTGAGGAATAGGACACCCAAATCGCATAGCAGGCGCGGCACAAAGCCGGCATAAAAGCCAAATATGCCATCCTGGGCAACTATCTGGCGAATGCTGCCACGGATGGTCACATAGACGGCCTCGCGGCCCACAAACTGGGCCATCTGGCGCACCGAGATGACATAGAAGGGATGCGAGAGGGCCGCACCGGTGGCGATGACAATGCTATCACGTAGCAGATTCCAGGCATACTCGCGGAATGGATGCTTCTGATCTGGATACTGTGATATGCCCAGCAGCTTGACCAGGCTGTGCGAGAAGAGGGCCGAGGTGGCGCTGCAGAGTATGCGTGGGGCGAGGCCACGATAGAGTCCCATAAAGCCATCAGTATGCTTGATATAGCGGATATACTGATGAACGCTGGGCAGGAATAGCGTGGATCTGCCCAGCCAGCTCTTGGAGGCGACCACCGGCAGCGGCTCATAGCCCAATTGCATCAGGACCTTGGCATACTCATACGGATGCATTAGAGCCCCAAAGCTCATGCGTAGAAAGAAGCGTAAGAACTCGTTCGGTTTCTCCACACCCACATCCCACTCCACTGCCATCTCCAACTCCATGTCCTCGTCCTCGTCCTCGTCCATGTCCATCTCCACCTCCATCTCGGTTTCCATCTCCTGCTCGGGTGAATAGACGGAACGACGATTATAGTTGACTCCAGGACGCATTGTGAGGGCCTGATCACCGCTCGGATTGCCAGCCGGCTCCCCAGCGTCCCCCTCATTCGATGTGCTGTCCCCAGCTGCACGGCCCTCCAGCTCCATTGCCACGCCCCCCTCGAGACGCGGCACGGCAGCTGCAGCAACGGCTTGTTGCATCATAACATTGTCGGCATCCCCGCCTCCTCCTAGAGCCATCGAGCTTACATGCGCATCCTCGAACATTTCCTCCCAGTCACTATCGCTCTCCATGTTCGCTTTTAAGTCCTTTTCCTCCTTTTCGAAACTGTAATTAAAATTGATTTTTTATAAATTTTTATATTGTTGAAGCGTGTTACTTTTTCAACCAGACAAGACAGACTGATAGACTTTTCAATCCCGAGTAGAGCTCACCAGGCCTACTACAATTATTTCCATATTTCATTCATTCAACTGCTTTCAACTGTCACGAAACTGAGTTTATCGGGGTTAATCGAATATTCGATTGGGTTGCTAAGAAATGATTAAGGTCCCCCACAGGAGGAAGGCACGGAGAATGTTGGTATTGGTCTCAAGGGACGCGGAAAATATCCCGGACCATACACGGGCCAATTCAGTTGCCCAACTTGAGTGAGTTTTTCGGGTTGCGGCAACCGATTGCAATGTAATTGGGACGGTTGGTACAATGTTGGGCCAACTCAATTCTGTATCAAAACCTTTTGATACGAGCAGCGAGTTGCCACAACTGGTTGTGGTGTAGTTGGACAACGCACAACTCGATTGGCACAACTCGTGGGCGTTTCCCTTTGGTTTTGTACTTTCTTGCTACTGTTTTCGCTGATCGCCTGGTTCAAATTATGTTCGTTGTATGCAAAACACTTGCAGAGCTCTGCTTCAGGTTCGGGGGTGGGTTTGTTATAGTTGGGCTATAGTTGTGCATAGTTGTGCATAGTTGTGTACATTTTTGTGGGCGTCTCCCTTTTCGTTTTGGTTTTTCCCGCTACTGTTTTTTTTTGTTCGCCTGGTACTTGTGTGCGAAACATTTGAAAATCTTTTGGTGCCGTTGATAAGCGGCATTGTTTAGCAGAAAATAATGGCATTATTGGATATTCAGATTTTCTTTTTGTTGTTATTATTAACAAAATTCAAAATTTTGAATTTTTTTTCCAAATTTTTGGTTTTTTGTTTACTTAATATATTTAAATAAACCAGTTAGTTACAATAATTAGTTTATCAATTATTTATAAATTCGGCACTTGCCGACGCCATTTCTCGAGTTTAGCTACGAAATTGGCTGATCTGATTGCAGCGTGCGAGGCGAAGACCCAATTTGAGTGACAACTGGTTGCCGCAACCGATTGTGCTAAAATCGGCCCGTGTATGGTCTGCATAAAGGATTCGATTTCACTTGGGGTAGGTTGACTTTTTGCTGAAATAATGTATTTATCGGCGAGAGATTACCGGTATTCATATTATTTTCCATATTTATTAACTTATTGTCGAGTGCAGCGAGTGTCTGTAGTTGCCTATTCACCATGTGCTTTTTCAACGACATCCGGCAACGTTCCCAGAGCCACGCTCGATTGAATAGCGTTGCCACTATCATCTCACTCGCTACTAAACAACCAACACTGTCGATATACAGACTTATCCAACACTACATTCTATCGATAAGGCGCTCAATTCAAACAAACCATCTATTCTCCGACATATTTGTATTTTAATACTCTGTTCCCGAAGGCAAAGAGGGTATATTGGGTTTGTGAAATGTTCGTCTGTCAGTCTGTCCTTTGAGGCTACAGCAACCAAACTTGGTACACATGTTGGTGTATATCCTAAATTTATGAAGTGTCAAGTGGGAACAGAGTATTCTGCAGTCGGGAGCGTCCGACTGAAACGTTCTTACTTCTTTTCTTTTGGCTTCTGCATTTAGTTTATTTAATTCTACTACAAGAAGTATTATTGAAGCAACAAGGAAGGAAGGAAGCGTTCCGAACAAAGTTGTTTCATACCAAAACTCAACTTTTGTTGGATTATTCCAATGGCAGTTAGTATATGCTATAGTTATCAGCCTTAATTTAAAATTGGCGGACAAAATAAAGTGATATAACATTATTATTACAAGTATTATTATAAGAAATTAGCTTATAAGACTTACAAATGCTGAAACTACACTAACTGAAGCACGAGTTGCTCAAAGAAAAAGGACTACGACATTCCACACTCAGGACATACCGCATCGCAACGTCCTTTAATTACTTTACTTTATTTCTAAGCTTTCATATTATATTAGTAGTAGGCTGCATTAAAGTAGTTTCTTTAAAGTAATTACAATGTAGCTGAAAGCTTGCTTAAATAAAATATACACATTTAACAAAAAATCAATTACAACAAATATTTACAACTAGTTTAAGCTGATAGAAAGGTTACTTAAATATGTACATTTTTATTGAAAAAGATTTCCACAATTGATTTTTCATTCGAGTATTGCAATGATATAAAAGTGAAATTTTAATCAAATTTGGACCAAGGCAAAGGCTAAGACTAAGAATTGCTGAGTTTACTTGGGATATAGATAGATACAGAGGCAGGCTTCTGGCCCACACCAACTAGTGATGTAAAAACATCGATGTTTTGTATGGAAAATATCGATGTTTTTACATCACTAACACCAACTCCTTGGCTACTCGCCTAGCAAGGCCATTTATAAGCAGAAGACTTGTCTGATTCCATCCTTCGGATAACTGGATTTATGGCAGGATGCCTGCAGAAAGGCTCTACTAAAAATTACCTAATATCTGTACCAGTGTAAAGGCTTCCCTTCATACTATTACTCACTTTACTGTCTACTGTTAGTTACTATTCTCCTATTCTAACATTCATTAACAATATAAAAGTAGTTTCAGTACCACCAAAGCTATAAGCTTATTCCATAAAGAATAAAGTGTTATCTTTATTAATAATAGATATTTTCATACATAAAAATATAACAAAAACCTCTGCTAGAATATAGAAATCAGTTCGGGGAATCTTTCTTAAAATAAGCAAACTAACTGAGAATTCTTAAGCTTACACTGATTTAATAGTAGTAGTACTAGAAATTTTAGCTTTATTTAAAAAAAAATTCAAAAACTAAGAACATTTTTAGATAATTTTTAAAGTTATTATGTCTATAATTATAATATATGAAAAGCGAAATTCGGCTTGGACTTAAACCTTCAGCCAAACTTATGTAATATACTTTATTCCTTTTAGAAATCTGTTTTATAAAAGTTGCTTAATAAAAAATGAATGTAAGATATCGTTCATCTGAGTTTCGCTAGTTTTCTTAAAAGTAGAAGTATTTGGTATATTTTGATAGCACTTAAGTCTAGCAGCAAAGTTCAATTGCTAATCAATTTCAATAGCTTTAGTTCGATTTGTAGGCTCGTAGTTGGAGTACTTAGTTACAGACTAAAGCGCAATCGATGCCTTTAAATATGTAACTGCATTAAGAGACTTTTATATTGTGTTGTGTTGCATTGATTGTTCATACTGTTAATTCAAAGATCAATGGCCCGAACAACAAAGTGCTTACAGCTTCGAGTGCCTGCCTCCCTCTTTCTCTTTGGTCTGACACATGTTGCAACAAATGTTGCATTTGGAAATCGCAGTTTTAGTGAACCGCGCTGAGCCCTGCCGAGCCGCCTCTTGGCACCATCTCGCCATTTATTTCAGAACATGAAATTTCAATTAGGCAGCTACCCTCTGCTGTTTTTCTGGTCAATTAAATGCAACCATATTGCCAGCTGCATACACACACACACACACACACACACACACACACACACACACACACACACACACACAGACACACACACACACACACACACACATACACAATGCACAAACATATATGAGTTGCAATGTCAGCTCTTTTATTTACACGCCATTGCAAATTGCACGTAAGGCCCATATAAACAGGTCCTCCCCCACACACACACACACACACACACACACATATATATACGCTAAGTAGTACACATTTAGCCATATGTTTTGTCTATGGTACATGTGTAGTGTCAAAAGATCACAGTCAGAATCAGAATGAGAATAAGCTGACAACATTGCGAAACATTTGACAAGTTAACAGCCCGAGCACAACCAGAGTGACAATTACAATAATAATGAGATTTTCAATTATACTTTAAATTAGGGAAGAAACAATAAACTATACTGCATTTAGCCAGGTGTCAGTAGACTTTCTCACACACTGGACAACACTTCAAAGTCCCCGTGGCGTATGAGAAGCGATCCTTGGCTCTATTTGGAGAAAACAAGTATGGAACGACTATCTTAGGAGTGCCGAAGATACTTATCCTCCCAGCAATCTTTCTTACACAAAAACTCATATTAATAAGGTCAGGTATTGAGAACATTTAAGCAAACTATATAAAGAACTATAATAATACTCGCAGTTGCTGAGTTTGGGTTGGGAGTTTCGGTGCAGTAAACAATACTGTCCAAAGCTACAAAAAAGTCATGGCTTTCTTCGAAAAACAAGCTGTCACTTTCACACAAGGTGAAATTATACAAGTCCTTACTAACTCCGATATGAACATATGTAATTCAAGCTAACAGGATTGCAGCAAAAAGTCATCTTTACAAGCTAAGGGTCGCGCAAAGAAAGATCCTGCGCCTGTTATACAGGAAACTACATTCCAAATTGGGTGTCTCTAGCTCTTATAGTTGCTGAGATCGAGACAGACGGACATTCCCAAGTCGAAATCTCTTTTGATACTGACCAAGAATATATATACTTTATAGGGTCGGAGATGTCTCCTTCTGCCTACATACTTTTGCACAGATTCAATACCCCCTTTTTACCCATTTTATGGATACAGGGAGTAAAAAACCTCAATCTCCTTGCAGTATTGCCCTAATTTCAATAACCACTTTAGCTGAATAGCTGTAAGTCTGTTTCCAACTTTACCTATCTATGTTCATCTGGATTAAGCTGCCATTACTAGGTACTGCTAGTACACTCGTTAAACTCATATTTAGAAATATATAATAAATATATTTTAAAAAAAGCCCAATAAACATAATGAAACCACGATTTGGTGAATTTGTTTTGCATACAACTCTAATTTATTAAAGTGTCACAATTATGATTAAATTTGGTTTGTAGAGGTATAGTCGAATTGCCAAAGGTGGCTGTGAAATAAAATTAAAATGTTGTTGCCTACATTTAAGGGCAATTTCAGCTTTAGGTCGCTAAAATTCCCAACCGGTTTAAGCACCAATCAGGGATATAAGCATGTTCAGTTCAGGTATTCAGTTCAGTGTGTAATCAACTTTCGTTCGTCGGTGTTTAATTCTGAAATATTTTAAAAATTAAATCAAGTTATTATAAGTATTCCGATATCCTTCAAAGCGTTAAAGTCGCGTCGGTTTCTTTTAAATATTATTTTTTTTAGCAACATTTGCATCTTGTTATTATCGTTGAGCTTGGCTAGTATCATGTGAATGAGAATTTGGATCTGCACAGCTTGAGTACTCGTAAGTTTGTGAAAATTGTGTTTAAAATAAAGATCTACAATGCTGTATACCCGTATCACCGAAACAGTCACATCCAAATAAACGTTCAATAAATCGGAAAAGTGCACAATCAGCTTCTGAGCTTAAAAATATATTGAAATGTTCATAATATTATTGGCGGCTCTTTAGAGCGGACACGATTTTAAGTAAGTCTTTTATCTTTGAATATATCACTGAATATATCATTGATTTCTTGGAAAACCTGTTCTTACATGGACTTTTCGCAGAACAAAACCCTCATCAAACAGACACAAAATGCCCACAGGATGTAATGGCATTGCAAAGCAGCTGAAGGCTGACTAGGAGTGTATCCCTGAGCATCCTGGGTCGAGGATGGGAGGTTCACTCAAGTACTTCGGCTGATGGATTTTACGTCTTCCTCTAAAATCACGACGGCTAAAACGTGCTGCATCATGTTTTTTTACGGATTCTCCTGATCTATCTTCTTCGCTATTTACATCTCAAGAACTTTCCTACTATTTTTAAAACACCATTGCCACACTATTGTGGACTGTTCGTAGAACTGTTGATGTATTCCCTGGATCGGAAATCTATTTTTTTACCAACTCTTGCGGGATATTAATATATGGCCGCGGAATCTCTTCCATTCCTTGCTCCTGTATGAAATACCTCCTGGACGGAGATCTTCATTAACTCCGTTACACGTGTCGGAAGTTCCTGTAAAACGCATATTGCTACACCTCAGGATGTGTATTTACTTTAGGGATTCTCGTTTTTCGGATCGAACATTTTTGGTATTCCGGGATTTTGTTAGAGCTCGGACTCACCAGGATGCACTCCAGAATGTTGACATAAAACAAGCATCAATAATATTTTTTTTCACGGTTCCTCCTAACCTATTTCCTCCGATGTTTAAATTTCGAGAGCCATCTTCTTGCGTAAACTATATTGACGTTTTCAACAATCTATTCATCACAATCTTTCAACGCGGACACCATTTCAAGTAAGTCTTTTATCTTTGAATATATCACATTGAGTTGGCGAAACAACAGTTTTTACATGGACTATTCGCAGAACAAAACCCTCATAAGACAGACACACAATACCCACAGGATGTAATAACATTTCTAAGCAGCTGAAGGCTAGCTAGGAGTGTATCTATGACCATCCTGGGTCGAAGATGATGGCTTTTATGTCTTCCTCTACAATCAAGACGGCTAAAACTTGCTGCATCAATGTTTTTTATAAGGATTCTCCCGATCAATCTTCGCTATTTAAATCTCAAGACCTCTCCTACTATTCTTAACACCACGCGTATTCTTTTGTCGATTGTTCGTAGAACGGACATTTATTTTTTTTATAAACATATAAATCGCCGTGGTTTCACCTGGAACAATAATTCCTGTATGAAATACCTTCTGGAGGGACATCTTTATTAACTCCTTTACTCGTGTCGGAGCCTCGTGTAATACGCTAATTGCTACACCTCAGGATGTTTGCCTGGAACTGGCATTGATTTTTATTGACTAACAAATGTATAAATTGCATCCATTTCTTCTGGATTCATTCTCCTGGATTCATTCTCCTGCACCTGCACTGATCATTTTAGAAATTCTTGGATTTTGTTAGAACTCTGGCCCGCCAGCAATTTTGCCTTTGGATTTCGCTGTGGTAGGATTAGTGTAAAATACAATGGGATGTACTTCAGGATGTTGAAAACTAGCATCAATAACTATTTTTTTTTACGGATTCTCCTAACCTATCTCCTTTGATGTGTAAATCTCAAGAGCCATCTTCTTGCGGACACAATATTGATGTTTTTATGGAATTTAACTGGTCATGCTCATTTTAACACATTACTGGTATGTTATATGGCACTCGCAATTCTTCAGCGCGGACTCGATTTTAAGTAAGTCTTTTATCTATGAATATATCACATTGAATTTTTGGAAAAACAACAGTTTTTACATGGATTTTTCGCAGAACAAAACCCTCATCAGAACGATACAATATGCCCACAGGATGTAATAACATTTCTAAGCAGCTGAAGGCTAGCTAGGAGTGTATCCATGACCATCCTGGGTCGAAGATGGGAGGTTCACTCGAGTATATCGGGATAATTACTAGAGGACTCCTCTACAATCAAGACGGCTGAACACTTGCTGCATTAATAATTTTTTTAAGGATTCTTCATACTAGCTCTCTCCATCGCTATTTAGATCTCAAGAACCATCTTCAGTCTTCATTAGGTGCTTTACTGGAACATTGCATTAATTCTGTCGTCGTAGAGACTACGAATGGTTGCACTAATCATTTGTTTTATGGATTCTTCATACCTCTCTTCGATGTTTACATCTCAAGAACCTGTCTACTATTATTTCCCTTTTGGACCTATTAAGATCGATGGGGTCGGGGCCCTAATGAAAATGGAACACAAAGTTGCGTCAGCAAATCAGCAAACAAGATGACAACATAGTTTCAAGCACACAAAGAAATAATTTCAATAAAAATGTAGTTTTATGGACTAGTTCAACTGGCTTCTATGGATTTGGGAGCTATAGTACTGAGAGGGTATAGAAAGAGAAAGGCCAGTTTCTAGAGTAAGTGCTGGTTAGATTGGTAACCAACATGGCTTATGAAGTAGCTCTTAAACTGTGAGATGGTTTTTTATTCAGAAAAGGCACTCCTATTTCTTTTTTTTAAATAAGTTTAATATGCATAGAATTGAATAAGTTAACTTTAGACCAAGATCTATCTTAAGCTCAAAGAGTTTCATTTTTATCTAAATTAGCTTATATACTTATATAAACATAATTAATATACTTATTAGCTGAAGGTCCTGGTAGCCATGGCTAACAAGTATTGTTAATTCATAGTTTATACAACAAATTAACATTATATTGATGAACAGAGTAAAAAATAAGGGGCCAAGATGACTTCCTTGTGGTACTCCGGAAGTAACTTGAACAGACTTAGAGACTAAGCCTTTGAAATAAACCTTTTGGGTTCTAAGAGTTAAATAGTTGGAGATCCAAAGAATTAAGTTATTAGGAAATCCCAGAAGATGAAGTTTGTGAAGTAAAAGAGAATGATTAACAGAGTCAAAATATACTTAGATTGTAAATAAACCCTACTGGTTTGTGTGTAATTAATAAACTTTTGATTATCTAACATTTCTTAAATCTAAAATATGTAGCAACTTCAACAGATTTATAGTCTTCTTTAAGATTAATTACTCTTAATAATAGGGAAATATAATGTATAATATTAAAATAAATATAGGTAAGGTAAGAAAGAGGAGAGTAGCCCAATTATTTAGATTTTATTCACTATAGAAGGACGCACTTGAAAAGTGAATTCAAAATAACTAATTGGCCAATACAATCGATACAAGAATTGACACTACTCCCCTGTGCTGTTTAGCCATTTTATTTAGATCCAAATTGGAGGGAACACAATTGATGTGCTTTTCCATCGGGCCAACAATAATTTTCCGCATATTTAGAGCGGACTTAGCCAAATCGAATGAGTCATTTCAGGAGGCCGGACAAACCGAACTGCAATCCAATCGAAATGCAAAACGCAAACTCAAATTGAGAGCCGTAAAACCAAAAACCGAGCTCAAACCCAATACCAAACAGAATCCCAAACCCAAACTGGGACCAAATGCAACTTATGCGACACGCACAGTTGATTAACAATGTTGCAATTTTTGAAGCGAACTAACCAAAGTCCTAAATGGGCGCCCGAAAATTGATGCACGCAAATCTCTGGACCCTACCCTCCCGCCCCCCTACCCCGTTCAGCACCTCTGCAGTCCGCGGGGTGCTCGATTATTGCACATCACTAATTAGAGATGTGAGCGCCGCGCGCGCTTAAATTTAACGTTTCGGCACGAACGGATGAAGTGGGTCGGGTTGGGTTAGGGTGGGTTGAGGTGTTGGACAGGACAACCAAACTGGGCCCGAGGACAGTGGAACGGCGTACAGTAGACAAGGGGAACGGACAACGGGTCAGGGACCGAGATCGAACCAGGAACCCAGAGCCAAGCACGGCCCAACGTTGACATTCCACTAACAGTGAAATTGTTTTCCAAATCCTAAGCTTGCATGTTACCCACAAGCAACAACAACAGCAATAGAATCAAGTGAGCATGCTAAAGTCGAGGTGGCGCGACTAGAAGATACCCTATACTCCAGCCAGAGGCACACTACTTATAAATATAAATACCACAATCTTTCTATAAAAATGATAATCTAATTGCAGTTTGCTTTTTATTTAATATTATTATAAGTTAATGGGAAATTATCTAAGCAATTTTAGTCTACTGTTCAACACTGAAACAGCTGTTTGTGCTATAAATCAAAGACAATTTACTCTCAATTCGCAAGTTCAACAACATTCCAATTCAGAATGAGAAAATATTGTAATTTACGATTTTCGGAGCACCAATTCTTGCGGTTTCAAAAGTAAATCGCACAAACTTTGCATTACTAAAACCGGGAACATAGCTTATTATTTGAATATTATATATGTATACATATAAGATTTTAAACTTATATGTATTTATTATATTATATCACCATTATTATAATACAAATCGTTGTTATGAAGCTGGAAGAGATATGTTAGAATTCAAATATATGATATACGAGAAGCTGCATTTCTAATTTGCTCGATCTAGCATTTATTTTAATTTACGATTTTCGGAGCACCAATTCTTGCGGTTTCAAAAGTAAATCGCACAAACTTTGCATTAATAAAACCGGGAACATAGCTAATTATTTGAATATTATATATGTATACATATAACATTTTAAACTTATATGTATTTATTATATTATATCACCAACATTATAATACAAATCGTTGTTATGAAGCTGAAAGAGATATGTTGGAATTCAAATATAATTAATCTACATATGATATACGAGGAGCTGCATTTCTAATTTGCTCGATCTAGCTTTTAGAGTCTTTAATCTTAAAAAGATATAGACAAGCTTGTCTCAATCGGTACTGCGGTTGATTCTAATGAATAACATGAATAATTTAATGTACAATGTATACATGGAAGAAGCTTTTAAGTCCCAACGGTACATTTCCATAAAAGCTTTTCAAATATTATGATCTGACAAAGACAGAAAGCAAAAGCTTTAACGTACATAAGAAATATCAAAGCTTAATTGTTTCGTCTGGTGGCACTACTATTATTTTGACCGCAGCTGTACATACTTCTTTCGGGTATCGAAGTGAACGGTTACAACTAGCCGTATATTATACCCATTTAGGCAGCATTTCGTGGATACAGGGTATGGAAATAGGCAACGGCAATGGCAATGGCAACCACGAAACGGCAGCAACGACTGAATGGCAATGAATGCGACACCAGACACTAGGCCTGACCATTTTCAGCGCCATACATCACCCACGTTCACATTCACATTCACATTCAGATTCAGATTCACATTCACATTCCCATTCACGTTCGCGTTCACGTTCACGTTCCCGTTTAGATTCTCGTTCTCATTTAGATCCCACGTTCATGTGTGGTAAATAGTGAACTGTTCGCTTTTGTTGCCACTCCCCGCGCCCGTTTGTCAATTTGTATACACTGCCGGAAAGGGTTATTTCAACTTTCATAATCAACGCATCCGGCATCATTTACGATACACTGCTTTGGTGAGTTAGTTAACCAGCTAAGTTAACCACAACTCTCTCTTAGAAGGGATGAGTTCTTTAACCATTTTAATTGAAAGAAATCTACGTTCCTCTCGAGGTGGCAACCTTGTTCTACCGGAAGGGCTTATACCAACATCAATAATCAACGAATCCGGCACCTCTTATGGTGAATCAGTTAACCAAACTAAGTTATGTTTACTACAAAAAGAATAATCTCTTTTGGGCATATTTTATGATATACTCTTATGGTGAGTGGGTTAACCCGCTGAGTTAACCATAAGTATCCCTATTAATGGAACAAATGTAGTTTCCCAACGTGGTGGCAACCTTGTTCTACAGTTGTTAAAAAGTTGAGTTTTATCAAAAAGCTCTAAGGACAGTTCTAAAGGAAGCAAACGCAACTACAATTCAAATATCACTGACTGACGAATTAAGAATCAATTTAAATATTTACAATCTTAAATCCATATTCAATTATTGATTTTAGCTGAAGCCAGATAACCCTTTGCAATCATGAAATCAATCCCTAGGATATGCAAGTTGTCGGTTTAATGTATTTGGACAAACAATTCTGTTGCATTTGCACTTCAACTTTTGTGTTTTGTTTTTTCGGGGTGGGGCAGGAATGGTTCTGTCCAGGGATTAAAACAGCCGGATGCAGTGCGGAAATCAAAATGCAACGCTGGCCAATAGCGACAGAATGGACCTGGAGACAGACAAGCGGACGGAGGAATGTAGGGTAACAGCAGTTTAAATGGCAACTAATCGCAAAACGCATCCAGAGAGACAAGGACTCGGCCTATTGGGGAGAGTTGAGCGGTGAGGGGCGGCAGGGCTGCCAAACTGTGCGCGACATGGGCCAGAGGCACGTTTGATAGGCAACGTGGAGGTGTTTGCATAATGAATGAGCTCGCGCCCCAGCAGCAGCAACAAAAACAACTGTGGCTTTTTGGGAATAGGTCAGGACCAGGGCCAGGATCAGGACTCACAACTCCAACTACAACAGTAGCGGCAAAACCCAATCCATTTCCAGTTCACGTAGAAGACAATGAAATCAAACGACAAACGCAAATGTGATCAATTACAGTTTGTGAATTTCAACGGCAAATGAAAGCACCGAGAACTGCATTTTGCAATTGTTGTGCATTTGCGGCTAGATGGGCACACTGGCGAGATTGCCAATGTGGCCATGTGGCTATAAGGCTATATGGCTTCATGGTGCCGGGTGTTTCAATTGAGCGGGCGGACATTTAAAAAGACGCCACTGCATTTGAGCTTATGCAAATGAGGGCAACTGCTGACAACTTGACTCGAAATTATGGCCACAAATTCCGGAGTCCAGAGTCGAGAGTCCAGAGTCCGGCGTCCAGAGTCCGGTGTCTGCAGTTGCATTTTGTCGGCCCCGTTGACATTGACCGGCAACAAGTCATTATTGTAATTATGTTAATACCCGGCACACATCACATCACATGGCGTCACATGGTCACAGCTGGCTCTCCACCTCTGTACGTGCCCCAACGGCGACTAACTACAATATAACATGGTCAACTGGCGCACTGCCTTGCCTCTCCCCTGCCTCTGCCCTGTTTGTTGGCCATTTCTCCGGAAGTTACTCAATTTGCGCATAATTTGCCTACCAGCCTTGCACACACGCACAACCAAGATGCTTCAACTCGACTGGCATCCTGTCTGGCAGTTTTAGTTACTTTCTCAGCTGGCTCAAATCAATACTCCATAGGCATGGACAATTTACCTTACAATTTCTTGGTGTCTACGGACGTGACACAATATAACAGCAAGGTTAAGTTAATTTTCAATCCAACTAAGGAGCCTCTACTGGGCATAGCGCATACTTTAATAATAATTCCTCAGACAAGGCCTCAGGTTGGTTGTTACTGAATCTTTTGATGGGTCTATATGCTTATCCTTTCTTAACTCCTTTTTTCTCAATGATATATCTAACCAACACAGCTGTCAGTTAGGGCATAGCTTGCCGGAACGGCTACTAAAACTTTCCCCAAAGGGTTGGAGATTTCATTCCTTTTTTTCCCCCTATTTTCTTTCTTAAGTTTTTATGCTTTATATAAACCTGAAAACTATAAGTTTTCTTTTATTACAAACTCCTTACTATCTAGCTTGGGCGCTTAAAATGCCACCAATAATTCTAAACTGTGTATGGGGACATAGCCATCCGGAAAGAATTCACATGAGTAAAATTCTCCCAAGGTATCGTTATTAGATTCAATTGTAACTTCGTGGAGGCTTCTTAAAAATTTCCATAAATCTTTGTATTAAATATTATTTTTTTATTCGAGGAAATACTGTTTTACCTTTGTAAAAAAAATTTTAACAAATGTTATCCAGTATATTATATACTATATATAAAACTCTTTAACCTGACTGACTACTGACTAACTTATTGGTGACGCGGGAGCTCAAACGGTAGAAGCTGGAAACCTGTCATGTTTACAGTAGCTTCCTATTCTGCTCTAAAGAAGCACTCTGAGACAATATTGTTCAATATCTGTCCGGAAATAGTTGAAAAATGCATTTGAAAATTGTATGAAAATCTTGGTATGCGCCAGCTGCTGCATAACAACGGGAACGTGCGAAAGAGATACAAATCTCTCTCTCTTGGATTGCTCTCTCAGCCTTAAAACTTATAAGTGCGACTGAAATCGCCATATTGCTTATGCCTCTCAGTCTTTTGTTTATGCTTTGCTCTCGATCTGCGCTTGCTGACGTCATTATTTTGCTTAAATAGTGAATTCTTTTAACTTTACTCATCAAACTTTAATTTATTATGTTGTCTTTTTAGTTAATAGAATGTGAATGGCGCTGGGACGATTTACAACAAATTTACATTATTAAGGTGCGTTCACACGATATGGCATTCTGCCACACTTATGTAATATCGTTATCGAAATCAACCGTCAAAATTTTTATATGGCAAATGTAAGAAAATATGTTAAATATTTTAACATATAAGCTCATATGGCACATTGCTACCATATAAATCTTTGATTTGACATATCGCGTGAGCACGTATCTCAATGACAAAATTTATGTGGCAGCCTGCCATACCGTACTCACACGCTATGGTAACTGCCGACTGCCCTAAATGTGGCAAAATGCCATATCGTATGACCGCACCTTTATTCACATTTGCATCGATATAATGATCGATTATCGATTAATGTGGCGGTAGGCTGATATTTGTTAGTACCAACATGCGATAACTTTGCCGCTAAGTTTGGGACTTTTGAATTTTTGTTGACTGCAGTGCACGGAATTTGCGCAACCAGAGCGCGCTATGTTTTAAGAATGAAAGTAATTTTCTTAAAAATTTCAAAAAAATTCTTAAACTTTTTGCTTTTGCCTAACTAGCGAAGAAAATCAAGCGGCCAATTTATTGAATATACCATTTGAAATCATTTTTATTATCATCAATCTGATGTATCTGATTGAGAAGGTTCTCCAACACAGAGACGTTGCTCTAAAGGCAGCTGGACATGAACTCTCTTCAATATTTGTCACACAAACAAAAAAAAAAATAGAAAAAATGTTCATACTTTTATAAAGAACAAGTTGTACATCTGTAAATTAATGTTGAAAACCCTTCATAAAAATTTTGGATCAATTCGAGCCACACTCCCAGAGCGAGAGGGAAATAGAGAGAGAGGGGAGAAGATGGCCAAGCACTTTGTACGTATCATAATGTACGGTGCACAGTCTGTGGGACGTGCCTTTGCCAAGGCCATACGCCAGGAGATTGAGGCATCCCGAGCGGCGGCAACCCATCATCAGACGTTAAGGAACAACAAGCCCAAGTGCCACGATGTTGCTGTTAAGGGCATGACCCTTCATGAGGCACAGCAGATACTCAACTTGAAGGACCTGTCCAATATCGAAGAGATCCAGGGCAACTTTGAGCACCTGTTTCGGGCCAATGAGAAGTCAACCGGCGGCTCATTCTATATACAATCAAAAGTCTTTCGGGCCAAGGAGCGCATCGATCGTGAATTGCGCAAAAATGGCCAAGAAGCGATAATTGCACCGTCCCCAAAAGCAAAAGCAAAAGCGAACAGTGCCTAGAAATTGAACTCCAAATAATGTGTGTGTGTTCTTGTCTCTGAGGCCATTTGAGCAAGTTCTTTGCATAGTTGTTTGTTGAAAATTATAAATTTGAGTTTGCAAAATAAATGACATACGCCCTTCAACGGTACAGTAAATACACTGACTAACAACTCTTCAAATGACCCATGCAGCTCTAGTAAATAGAGTCTCTAGAAATCCCTAACCAATTAAGGAACACACTAGACGTGTCCTTAAACTTTACGCCTCTCGGTGAATGCTCGGATGAAAAGCAATGAACCAACTGTACACACAGAGAAATAAATGCCATTGAATTCACAAAATCGCCATATTCACCCTAAAATTCAGAAAAAATGTCTGTTTAATTGAAATAATTTCTCAATTTGAGAAATATATTTTTCTTATATTCAGAAAAAAATAAGATTAACTGCTAAAAAAGAATGGCGACTTTCTACATTTAAGTGCATTTATTTGGGCAATGTTTCAGCAGCAATATTTTTCCAAAAAAAGCTTAGTTTTCAACCGATTATTCCTTCTACATAATGTGATATGATTCTCATAAAATTGTGCAAAATTATACTATATACTTTATATACTTTATATGACAGAACATTATCGGATATCTGCCCAAACTGCAACACCAACACTCCACTCACAATAAGCCACTTCTTATCTTCATGCCTCAACCTTCATCACAAAGACAAGAAACATTCGGATCAGCTTTATCCCTATATCCCTCCCATACATCCCCCCAAACCAACAACATTACTATCATCATAGAATTTCTTAAGAAATTCAATATTTTCTACCTCATTAAACCCCGATTTCTCACTCTAACTTTAATTATTATCTAATCCAAAACTACTCCTAATCCAAAACTACTCCTTAAACTAGTTTTAGCTTGTAATTTTATATTAATTTAATAAATAAATAAATAAAAGTTGTCCATAAAAAAACTTATTTTTGTTCAGAATACGATCATCTTCATTAACGATTTAAGAGCTGGCATTCTTCGATTTTGATATTCGCAAATAATTAAAATATAAGTTTCCAAATTTTACCTTTTTCAACACTTTGTGTAGGCCATGCAAAAATTTCAAAAACTTTAATTTGGAATATGCATCAAATTTAAAGGTCAAGTCATTTTATAGTACAAAATCAAATAGTATGCATGGAAATCGGTTAAGGTTTGACAAAGTTATGCCAGTTCGCAATCTTGAAGGTAAAGGTAGCATAAATTTTGGCCAAAATAAAACTTTCTCAAAACAAGCTTAGAAATAGTTACTTTTATTAACTTAAATGTCCGCAATTAATTGAAAGTGGAATTCAAAAAACTTTAATTTTTGAAAATGTTTGCCAATTTTTGAAAAATTTTAACATTTTATTTTGAGTATATAAATCAAATTTAAAGGCCAAGTCATTTTAGAGTACAAAACATAATCAAAAAGGCATCACGTATGGAAATCAGTAAGGTTTTGACCAAGTAATGCCTGCAGGAAAACGATGCACCTTCATCACAATAGCTCTAAAAGTGAAAGACTAGTTTGCATGGAAACAGACTGACAGACAGGCCAAAAGTTGATCAGAGTGTATAAACTCGCCAAAGACCTGGTTTGGGTGAGTTTGGTAAGGAGTTTTTCATACAAAAACATAGTTTTCGAGCGATTATTCCTATGGCAGCTATATGTTATAGTGGTCTGATCCGCCCAATTCCGACATATGTACTGCCTACAGCAAAAAGATGGATCTGTGCCAAGCTTCATCACAAGAGCTCTAAAAGTGAGAGACTTTTGCATAAAAGCAGACGGACAGACGAACAACGCTATATCGACTGGGCTACTAAGAATATATATGTAAACGGGTGTATGAGAAAGGGCGACGTTATCGAGTATCAGTTCGGTGGTGGAAGTCGATATCAGCAGAAGTATCGATAAGCAGTTGGAAAAGCAGTCGGAGTGGATCCTCAGCAGAAGCAGTTGCTGACAATGAGACAATGTATGAGCAAGGGCGACGTTATCGAGTATCAGTTCGGTGGTGGAAGTCGATATCAGCAGAAGTATCGATAAGCAGTTGGAAAAGCAGTCGGAGTGGATCCTCAGCAGAAGCAGTTCGTTCGTTGGTGATAATTCGGAGATCGTCGTCAGTCGAAAGCAGAGTAGTCATTCAAACTTATTATTGTACGCTGTATTTAGCAAATAATCATACCATTAAACAGAATAAAGTGTTGGTTAATATATATCCAACCTTACATATATACTTTGTGGGGTCGGAAACGTCCCCTACTGTTTAAACCATACAGTAGTCCACTAACCTCACTATTTGTGGTCGTCCTTAGGATGGATTTTGTCTAATAATGAATGTGGTCCACCCAAAAACATACACTATATCCATACTTATGCAAATTGGCGAGGCAAAACAGTTCAGTTTGGCACAACATATTCGCTTGATTTTTGTTTTGTTGAGAAACACTTTGTTTCCAGAAGTTCGACGAGTTTGTAAATAAAAGTAGGCCTTACAGTCCCCAATGTCAAAGTATATTTTTCAACCGAGCACACGTACCTAGACCCAGCCCATAAAATTTCAGTTCGTTTCTGGCTCTGGTAGAGTTAAGAGCTCTACAGCTTCTAAATTTTTTTCTGAAAAATTATCAGAATTGTTTTTAAAAATTTGTTGTGAACTTTTGGTGAAATGTATTGTATAATTCGGTTCTAAATTCGTTGATTGTCTGGCATATTGGTAAAATAAATAGATTAGTGAGTATCTAAATTAACAACTAATAATAATATTAATAATAATGATAATTGAATGGATATAGCGTTATCTGTTAAAAGCTTTAGCAGTCCGAAATGTGTATGTACAAAATTAAATGGCGATTCTGCGTGATGATCTTGCGACTGGCTTACTTACATAATCTATGATGCGATGGTACCACAAACCCAGCCTTGATTGGGGGTAAGTATTAGCTCACCCCTGTCCATTGAACCAGATAGTATAACCTTCCTAACATTCCTCTAGATTGTTGGATTAGTCGCTCATAGAGACGAGTACCAAGTATATATCACATCCTTAACATCTCCTGACATTTAGCTCAATCCCTCTCCCTATCTACAGGAGAACCACACTTATATTAGTTGACGTAACTAATTACACATATAATTACATATGTATATGTAAACACACACTTTAGCGATGTAAGTATTACTATATTTAACTATATCTTTAACAATTACCAATGCAGCTTAACCCAAAGGAATAAAAAAGATGCTCATAATCTACAAAAAAAAAAAGAAAAATAAGCAGAAAAATATAAAAAAAAAGAAATTTATGTGGTTAGTTGCACCTTTTCCAGAGTTAAATGCATACTAAAAATGTTTCATACTCTTCTTGTAGACATGATGTGAATGATGTCGCGCAATGGGGAGCTATCTTCATATATACATGATATATATAACTTCCTGTTTGAATACAATTTACAATACCAGCGCAAGGATCGCGCAAATCGCCACAAAGTGAGCTATAATACTTACCTCCTTTACAGTAATACCTAATTCACTAATCTTTACCTAGATAAAGACTCTCGACACAACAAAACCCACAACACACACACCTACACTTACACCTACACTTACACTTACACTTACACTTACACTGTAATGTATCTGCAATGAATCTGTGATGAATCCATTGAACGAGATGAAGGTTGCGCCTCGGATCAAGCCTAGGGAATTAGGGACATCAACTAAGTACTAAATAAAACAATGGATATAAAAACTATTTATCTTTATGTATATTTATTATATGGGGGCGGTAAATGAATAATTATATCTTTTGGGGCAACTGAGGAACCTTTCTGTGAGATCTACAGCATATCTGCATAAAGAAGAAGGGCTCGCTAGTTTGGGATCCAGTTTCTTCAGTTTTTAGAGTTACTTTTTAACCTTCTCTATAATAAATAAAATAATTTAATAATTAAAAACTTAAAGCTTGTTTTGAAATTATATTCATTAATTAAAGGAAATTAAGCTAAAAATAATGGTAATTCATGGTTGTAAAACTCGGAGAGTCACTGGGCCAAATCTCACCACATTTTGAACCTATGTTAAGTTGTGATGTACCCGATAGGTGGCGCTGTGGTGGTGTTATTTGCAAAACTTGTTTTTATGGCTTGACACACATTTCAAAGGCATGCTTGGACAGGCGAACTTTTATATTTCAAAAGCAAACTTAGATACTAATAATTATTTTTTATATATAACAAAAATTTGTATTTGTAAAGCTTTTCAAACATATTGATTTTGTTAAAAGATTTCAAGTTCAACAAATGCAGCTTAATCTAAATTTATTGCCAATAGTAATATATAACCTACTGATTAGAGAGCTAAAATCATTTACAATCCATAAGTAAAACGTCCGATGAGATAATTTCCCACATTATTCTATATATTTCTCAAACTCCTGCCCCCTTGCAATCCCTCAATGTGTTCAGCACAGTTGTCGATATGTAACAAGTAAGAATGCTCTAGTCGAGTATACCCGACTACGAAACTCCCTGCAGCCAGGTTTAAAATTTCCAATCGCATCTTCGACCACTTACACATACACACACACACATGCGTAAGCGGGGCATTTTAAGTGGCGACTGTGCGTCTTCTTCCCCCCACCCCACCCCACGCACGGCAGCAGTGAATCTTCTATCGTGAAAAACTTTCTTGTTTATTATCCGATCAACTTGAAATTCGGATAGAAGATTATACAACATGCCAAATCCCAAAGCTGTATCATTAAAAATAAATGGTATAAAATGTTTTTATCAAATTGCGTGGGAACGGGGGGAGATATCTGAAATTGGAAACAATCTTGATCTGTGTATGGTATACAGGAACCTACATTCCAAAGTTGGTGTATCTAGCTCTTATAGTTACTGAGATGGACATGCAGACGGACAGACAGACGATCAAGAATATATATACTTTATAAGGTCGGAGATGTCTGTTTCTGCTTGTTACATGCATTTGAACAGACTCATTTCCCCCATTTTATGGGTACAGGAGTAAAAATATCGTCATCATTTTGATGCAGATCTGTGAGGAGGTTATCAATAGTCGGTATGTCAAGGACTTGAGCTTAAAATAATATTTTAAGGATACAGGTTTCCGCCGTATTGCCACCACTCCCTCGGTGGTGGGCGGTTGACCTTGACACTTTATAAACTAAGGGTATACACCAACATGTATACATAGCTTGGTTGCTCTAGCTTCAAGGATGTGGAAATAAATAACATTCATACGACAGACGGACATCTACAAGCCCAATATACTTTTTTTCAAACAATTTATTTTTAAAGCGAGTAAAACAATGCGAGTGTTAAGCCAACATCCTGGGGTGCAGCCATAAGTGTTCTGCTGGACCGCTGACACCAGTATAGGAGCAAATAAGGATCTCCGATCCAGCAGATAAGCCAACAGTTTCACCAACAATTAGCAAAACCTTCAGAAAAAATAATTGTTAAGGAAAAGTAGACAGTTTCTTGAGATATAGGCATTGAAGAAGAGAGGATGCAGTGCTGACCAGAAGTTCAGGCATTATTCTAGCAAAGGAAGCCTTGCAGTAATAGATTACGTGTGTTGCTATGAGGACTGGGCTCTGAAATGGAACATAGGCATCCACAAATGTTACTTTTGCTACAAGGACATTGTCTTCCAAAGACATAACCTGCTGAGCTCCGCACTTATGGACAAGAGCTCTCAGAAGTACTTAGGTGTGGTGCTGGATAGGGAACTGAATTACGAAACTCATCCATGGTTCAACACTTGTTTATGGCAAAAGCATGAAAAATGGTGTGGCTGCTTCAACCCAGAAATAATCTGTACTTGATCAACAAAGTAACGATCCACAAGTACATACTAAACAAGCTTAAATAATATAAGAGCTGTCCTATCGGAAACACTCCTAACCAAAAAGGAACACCTCTGACTCTTCTTGTCTCGGGCGAGTTCAGGAGAGTTCAGATCTCTACAGCAATAGGTGCTCTCACGGGTTACCTGAGAAAACTCCGAGGTAGGGTTCGGATGGTAACAAAAAGCTAAAGGATGTTATGTGGTATCACATATGACGAACATTACTGCAGGGATATATATCAACCTCCTTAGAAGTAAGGAATTATGTTCTCATCTAAAGTGATTAACTTTCTGCTACTTTAAAAGGTGGCAGCAGCAATTGCACCCATAAGTGTGTACTCAAGGCTATTATACTCCGAACCAGGGGTGCCCAAACGCTGCTTATGGAAGAGCAAACTTCAATACATATGCAAGAAAACACTAACACATCTAAGGCAAACAATTTTTTTCATTTTATTGTGTGCACCGAAAAAAAAGTAGATACAATTTCTATTATTTCTTTGCAAATATTGCATTTGCATTTCACACCTAAAAATGTTTTCCAAAAAAAGTACTACGTCCAGCTATTCATCTTTTCACCACCACTATTTTATTGTAACTATTATTTGAATGCAAATAATGCACTTAAAATGGTTGTCAGAAAAATATCGTGTCCAGCGTTCAATCAAATAGCATTTTTTTAAAGTGTAGGCCTCAACGAAGAGCAACAACAAAATTACACCGAAATTCAGTAGTGCAACAACAAAGTAATGAATTGTTGTTGCTTTGATCATGAGCCCAGCCAGCGAAAAGAGATAAGAAAGGGAACACGCAATATTGTTTTTGTATTATGCATTGGTTTATGACTAGAGCCGTGCATGTATACGCGCATTGCTGCCTATGCTAAGAGCAATTACAATAACAAAATGAGCCAGATGAGCAATGGGCTGGGCACCCCTGCTCCAAACCAATGAATTTCGAAATCAAAGTAGGCCCTACAGTCAAATCGATCCAAGTAGGCCTTGTAATCGAGTATACGACCTAAACACAATCTCAGGAAAGTTTCATTTCAGTTTTGGCTGTGCTGGAATCAACATCTAAATTATTTTTCCAAATTTCGGAAATCCCTACTAAATTATTTGTGTAGAAAATATGTAGTTTAAGTTTTTGTTTTGTGAATAAGTAATGTATAAATGTATATACATATGTGTTTCCAAATTGTCTGTAGAAATGCACGTGTTCGGGTGAAAAGGTATCAACTAATGGTGAGTATTCAAAGGATAACAAAATCCTTCGGCTAATCTATAATCTATAATCTGGCGTTCATAGTATACCCAACCGAAGTAACCATGAGAACTGGCGATACGCTTTAATGTTCTTATGATACACAATCCATGATGCGATGGTACCACAGTCTATATTCCAATCTAGGTAAGAAGCAAGTCGAGGAATTTTATCAAATGGTTAACATATATTTCAAAACCTTTGGTAGACTGTCGGATTAGTCGCTCAAGTCAACAGTTGTGGTTGATGGGCACAGAGAATTGCCAACACTATACTTCAAGCCTGACTTGAACCACATTGTAAGTTGATATAATCGACCAAATTATACAGATATTATCAATTATAAACTTAGCTTTGCAGGTTGTTGTTGTTTCTTTATACAAATATTGCAATCGGAGAACACAAGTTTGTGTCAAACATAATCAGCTCAATCTTACTTAGTTTAGATGACCAACAAAAAAATATTAAATATTAATCATATATTATATATTATTAACTCTTATAACTAACCAAGCCTCTAACCTGTTTACATGCAACACAAAATAGTAAGTTAATCAAATAATTATAATATATTATTTACATTATTTAATGAACTTTAGTATATGTATAACCAAGCCTCAACATACTGAAATTTAATCATTACATGCAACACAATATGGTGAGTTAAGATTAACAAAAATCTACCTAAAATGTTAAATATTCTACCTTTTTGTAGTAACCGTCGTATATGTATGTATAACCAAGCCTCAACTTAAAATTAAATACTGCAGAATATAGAGTAAGTTAATATAAATAATATATAATACCACGATATATATCTAATCTATTAAACCCTAGTACCTAGTACCGCCTCACAATTACCACAAAACAAAAATGTAAGCACAAATAACACAAAAAAAAACATACACAAACTAATAATAATTCCTAAATTAATAGCTCAAAAAATTATTATAATAATGCAGCAATAACACTAAAAAAAGAAACTGTCCTGTCGCACAACAAGGAAGTAAGATCCTTTAACCTCATTCCTCTAGCATACTTTCTAATACCATTTATTTCTCAGAGCAAAACATTTTGGACACCATTTTACATATTTAGATATCTGTATATTAATATATATATATATATTATATTCATTTAATACAGAATCGCCACAAAGCGGGTAAGCTTTTGTTTAATATCGAATATTAAACCCTGTATTATAATATAAATCCTATCTCTACAGTTACTTCGCGAATGGGGACCGCAGTTAATTCGTTATACACCATACTGAAATTTCATTTAATTGAATCTTGTCGCACTTCAAAATAAAATAAATATAAATATATATATGAATATGAATAAAAAAAACTGCAATATCAATAGTTATTTTTGTTTCTCTGTTGGCATAATTTAATGGTATTATATGTGCGCTTATGAAATTATTTATACATATGCAAGTGCATAGAAATATTCGCTTAATTTCTTTCTTTTTTTTTAAAATAGTTTTTGCTGTTCTCTGCGTGCCTTATTATGAAAAGCGCAACAATTTACATTCAAAATGCGTGGCCTGCATACTATCTACAGTGACTCACAACAATTTTCAACCAGGAACTTTAAATCTAATTCGGCACCAAAATGAAAATTAAATCTTGTATAATACTAAAAGGGAAAACCTAGGCACATATTACTGGGAGGACATGGTTCTCTACTAACCCTAAAAATGGCATGTTAAAACCATAGAAAATTATTTGATGAATATGGAGGATATGAAATATAGAGGGAACTAAGTCATATTTCGTCCCATTGTTTTGAATGTACAAAATAGTTTTAACTAATATTTAAATTGTTATAACTAATTCTGTATTTTGTTAAAAAAAATAATATATACTATTTCATAACATTCGTATTCATTTTCTTATTTATATTTTAACAACAGAGATTTTATTGAAAGCACATTTTCTTATGTACATATATACATATGTATAACGAATAATTCGAACGAAAGAATCTAATGATCGATTGAACGATTTTGGGATTCAAATCAGTTGAACTAGAATGGGACTCAAATGACTCGAATGACTAGAATGAACGATAAGCAACTGAACGAGAATGGGACTCAAATGACTCGAATGACTAGAATGAACTACAATCAGGGATTTAGTTCAGTCGTTCAGTTTGAAGATTAGTTCAATCGAACTAAGTCTGAACGATTCGGTACAACTTTAATCACTTGTAACATCTAATAAAGACCATTAGTAATATTAATACTATCTTTCATTGGCTAAAGAGCCAAAGTGGTGAGCTAATCTGCTCTTTAACGCGATATATTTATGAAAGTGTTTTTAATAACACGCAGCATAATTAAAAAAATATATATTAGTTGATCAAAAAAAAATTTAAAAATGGTACAGAAACAAGCAAATCCAGCACCATTAGAAAGCCCCTTCGGGTTACCAGAAGAAGCAATACCAAATACTGAAGATTGAAGCACGGGGCGCATTTTGTTGAACAGGAGAGAGAATAGTGAGGATACAAAATCTGTCGGACAACCATTAAAGAGATGAGCCTGATTGAAGTATTATTTAAGTATCGATTCCGAGAACGGGGCAGATGTACTAAGAATATACAACAAATGAGGGGATTAAGCCAACAAAAAATGATAAATTGGTTTTCCTGTTATTTGTAATTTCAATATACTTCAAAAGAGCATTATAATTTGCAAATTCGAAAAGCATAACGAATTAAAAAAGGCATTTGCGACTACACTGAAAATTTCTTATTTCGAATATGGGCATTTCCACAATGGCGTTACGTTACGTTCGTACGACAAAATATGACAAAACACCTAAAGAACGTAATATTTGTGTAAGGTTTTTTTTATATCTGAGTAGCAATTCAGTTGGACTATATTTGGCCAAAAGGAATGAAAGCAATCGGACATTCCGATTAAAAGATATAAGCCAAAATAGGCGATGGCGTTACGTTACGAAAAACGGAAGTTGGTTTCGACTTGAAGTTCTAAGCAAGCAAAATTAAGCGAAGTGAGCAAGCCTTTTGGCATAATTTTATTTTTTGTATGATTTGGATTAATGTATGTTAATTTTCCAATTTATAGTTTTGAAAAATCTTTTCTGGTTTTTTTTTTTATTTTGGTAGTAGGTCGCGTTACGTTACATGGCGTGACGTTACATAAATTTCCATGGTATAATTTTAAGTAATGATTGTTTTTTAAAACTTATTCAACGCAAATAATACACTTATTCCGGGTCCAATATTAACATCAACTTAATTTAATACGCTTTTAAACATTTTTGGATCAATTTAAATATTTCGGATGCATTTTAATTTTTCGGTCACGGTGGACCTTTCTGTGGAAATGCCCATATTCTGTAACTCGCGATTTCTCTAAGACTTAAATATATATAATCGATTTGAAACTTATTAAAAAGAGTATATTGGGTGTGTGAAATATCCGTCTATCCTTCTTTCCGTCTTTTCCACTGCTTTACAGCTAGAGCAAGCAAACTTGGTACACAACTTTTTTCCACTGCTTTACAGCTAGAGCAAGCAAACTTGGTACACAACTTTGTGTGTACCCTCAGTTTATAAAATGTCAAGATCGACCCTAACGCCCCCAACCCGTCCCCCGCAATTGCGCGGAATCCTATATCTTCAAATATATTATCTTAAGCCAGAGTCACCAAATTTGACATACCGACTAATGTTGAGCTCCTTGACAGATCTGCATCAAATATTTTCAACAATTTTTTTAAACTAGAAGGTTAACCACATAAAATATATCTAAGTGGCAAGTATATGAGGCACACTGGCTGGAATTGGTTTTGTGCCACTGTTCACGTATTCCCATTGATCTTTATAATGAGGCACAGAAACTAGCACACACACACACACACACACACACTAACACACACACAGGAATTGTGAATTTAAAATTCAATTTGGCCGGCGCACATTACGATGAGGCTCAATAAAATGGTAAGTGATTTATTTGTGCGCATTTTTGGAATTGAGCTCTGCAATGCGCTCTCAATGAAAACAATTAAAGCAAATTGGCCGCAATTATGGCAAAATAAAAAATAGAAGGAGATAAAGCAAAGACCAAAGCAACTTCATGGCCAAAACGTGTTGCAAATGTGCAAAAATTGATGATCAAAAAAAAAAAAAATAAAAGATATAATAATAATAATGCAAGCTGCGGCAGAAGCAGTAGAAAAGTGGGCGGGAAAATGGCCGAGCACTTAAGTGGAAATGCAGTCGAGTGACGACGTTGTCGTCAAGGACTCTTGGCAAAACGATTGGTATGCTGTGCAAGGATAATGCGAGTTAGGCAAATATTTCCAGAACCATGCTCTTGTTTAGACTTTAAATTTGCCATTTAAAATTATCTTTCGATTCCAAATATCGAAGAACTTTTGTTGTCGATAAATGCTGTTCCCACTTTGTACCATCGCTAGAACAGCTGTTTTTTAATCATTTTGATCAATTTGTTAGCAAATGAATTGAAATTTAGACTTGCAATCGCTTGCTTTGAAGAAGAAGGCACAAAATGTTGGAAAGTTCTTATTGGCATGTCAAATTTTTGCAAAAGTGAAATTTAAGTTGGTATAATTTGATAAAATTTTATAATTTTTAATATTAAGCACGGGATAGTAATTGAACAAAAAACTTCTTTTCGAAGATATACTCGTATAACCTAGCAGATCTTTATTTTATACCAAAACTAGAATTTTTCGACCTCTTTTTCTTACTTCAGCTTCATGATATAGTGTTTCGATTTTGTTAAAATTTGATCAGCTTGTAAAAACTGTACCGTTACTCCGATTTGTTGAATTTGAGCTGGATATCTTGTGAAACTTAAGAGTTTCATGCATAAACATAATATTTGACCAATCCTTCCTATGGCAGCTATGGTATGTTATAGTGGTCCGATCCGGCCCGTTACGATAGATATACTGCCTGCAATAAGAAGAAGCATCTTTGTCAAGTTTTAGCACGGCAGCTTTAAAACTGAGAAGCACAGAAACAAACAGACGGACAATGCTATATCAGCACGATTCTGCTGGATTAAGAATACTATATAGATATACTTGTGTAGAAACGTCTTGTTCAATGCGTTACACATTTCATGACAAATTAGAATACTCTCTGCGAGGGTATAAAAAACATTGCTAAACATACATAATTCATATAAATTGAAGTTGAATTATTTTGTTTAGTATTTTGAAGGTGCGGTCACACGATATGGCATTTTACCACATATGGGGCAGTCGGCAGCTACCATAGCGTGTGAGTACGGTGTGGCAGGCTGCCACATAAATTTATGTGATTAAGATACCTGCTTACACGATATAGCAAATCAAAGATTTCTATGGTTGAAACGTGCCATATAAGTTTATATGTTAAAATATTTAACAAATATTCTTACTTTTGCCATAATTCGATAACGATATTACATAAATGTGGCAAAATGCCATATCGTGTGACCGCACCTTAAAGGCGATTGCTTAAGATTTAATAGCGATAAGTCGATATATCGATATCGATATTCTTGCTGAGCTGCATACCCGCCTTGAGAAACGCAAAGTAAGCGCAGAGACACATACACACATGCAGACGTACATACATACACATACATACATATATGCAGCAAGAACTGTGCAGCAACAAATGATAAGCAGCAACGTCGACGTCGACGTCAACGTCAACGTCGCTGCCACTGCGATTTGCGTTTGTCGTTTTTGGTATTGAAAAACTATTCAAGTCTAATGGCACGAAAGAGAATAATGACGCACAATACACTTCGACAGTTTAAACGGATTCACATGATTACAAGAGACCTCCCAACTCCCCCGCCCCAAAAGCACACATACATGTGCGTGTGTGTGTGTGTGTGTGTGTGTGTGTGTGTGTGTGTGTGTGTGTGTGTGTGTGTGTGTGTGTGTGTGTGTGTGTGTGTGTGTGTGTGTGTGTGTACTTAGAGTAGTAGAATCGACGGCGCCGGCAGTAAGTAATGATGTCTGTCTGTCGATGTTTGCAGAAACTTGTTAACCATTTTGAAGGCGACAAATGTCGTGCGCATTAGAGCCAAGTTATAAGGACGCGCCACTTGGCAGCCTCCTCAAGTTTTGGCCTTCTGTTTTCTTTAACTTTCAACTCAACATTGCAAACGCGTCGAAACGAAGTTAACTGATGTTACTAATGCGCGTGTTTGCATGCTCTCGACATTTAAATGAAATGTGCACGCTAAATCTAACAAATTAGTAGACAGGCGAAAGAAAAACAATACGAATCTTCTAATAATTTGACGAGCTTAAGCGTGGCAGCGAGCTTTTGTTGTTTTGCGCGCTAAGAGACTTAAGCTGGCTGCGCAGCCAGTGTGTACACATCAACTGCATAATAATTTAATGTACATGCAATACATACATACATATGTTCCTAAACATAACCTCATATAACGTTGCAGCAACAGTAAGACTTGGTGGCGGGGGAGCTTTGGTATGGGACCTGTCGGTATGTACCTGTCGGCTGATGATGATAGTGGATTGGATTAGATAGTGAACAAAACAGTTTTTTTAACATATTTAAGGATAACCTCAAAAAAACCGATAACCTTAACTTCCCAGCGCATTTCACATTTCAAGAGGACAACGATCCAAAGCATAGGGGCTACGATTTTAAAATGTGGCTAGCTCTTAACAAGCCACATGTCTTGCCACAATCTTCATATCTAAGCTCAATAGTACACTTATGGGATAAACTAGATCGGAGGGTCCAAAATCGTGCCGTTTTCCACAAAAACCCTATTAAAAACAGTTTTACTGGAAGAATGATCGTATATCGGGGAGATAACGACCAGAAAGTTGATTTATTCCACAAAATATAGGTTATGTTAAATATATGACATTTTTCAACTTTAATTTTATATGGGCGTTGAAAATGTACAATTTTTGATTAAATTAAATTAATAAAATTACTTGTATGTTATGTATTTACAAAATGTTAAATGAGTTTTATAGGAAATTAAGCGGCTTATACAGGAAAAATATTTTAAATTGATGTTCGCTATGAAAAAGGCCCCCAAAATGGCTCCAAAATGTGTATGCTTGCTGTGCCAATGTATGTATGTGTGGGTCTGTATGTATTATGTACCTGTAACAGTATGTAAAAACGAGTCTGTATGTACGTATGTATGTATGTACTTGCCACATTAAAGTTGTTTTAAAATTGCATAGCATGCGCCGACTTGAGCTGCATTAATGTTTGCAAATATACATACATACATATGTACATATGTATGCATGTACATACATACGTACATACGAATATGTGACAATAATTCAAAGGCAGTTGTCGGTGGAGGGGGGGACGCAGCGGTATGCTTGCGCCGCAGGCAGCCTCTGAGTGACATGTTGCACACTGTCAAGGCTTTGACTATGATTTTCTAATTCAATTATTATTCAAATCATAAATGTATGTACGTAATTTCATCCTTATAGCACGCGCACGAGGCGGCGCAGCAGCAGAAAGAGAATACCAAAAGAGTAAAGAAGAATGAAGAAAATACAATAACAACAAAGTAAGAAAAAACATGGCAACACTGGCAGCATGTAAATAATCATATTATGCACACACGGCCGCTTGACGGAGTAGTAGCAGAGATGAGTTATACAACAATAGGACACGAGGATCCAAAACCCGCTGACAAATCCAATTTCCAAGCGCTAACCACAAGGATGTCGACTGCCTGCCTGCCTGCCACCTGCTGCCCGACGCCCGCTGCCCGCTGGTGTGCCCAGCAGCTACCATGTCACGCTCCGTCGCAATGTCGCCGCCTACAATGAAATTTGTTTACTTTGCTTCTTTCATTTTGCTCTTTTGTCTTGCTGTGCCCATGCTGCAATTGCTTTAGGTGGTAGCACGCGCGCAGACGATGTACCAGTTGTACTTACCAGTTCAGGTTAAGATCGCATCTTTTCTGTTTTGTGCTTGTAATTTAGCGACATTATATACATATATTTACTTTTACGATATTATTTTTATAAATTGGGATTCTTATGATCTCATTTAAGTCTTTAAATTGATCATTTAAATACCACTCGCAAGGTTTTGATTAATATCTGTGCATAATTTATAAAAAATGTAAATCGTTTCTATATACATCGCCAATATAACGTATTAAAGGTGGCACTAATACAATGATACTGATGATAATGTACACAGACATAGTAGGTATAGTAGGCAATATAGGTAGGTAGGAAATTTTTAAATTGAGAGAGTAACTTTGCATACCAGACAGGAATAAAAACCTTTCAAGATAAGAAATTAACCGCTATTTTTTTGGAGTACACCCGTTTTGGTTTAATTTTCAAACCCAAATGCTAAAAATGAAGGAGAATAACTTGTATGCCAAAAAAGTATAAGCAACGTTCAGGGAAGCTTCAAAATGTACTTGGAATTTATGTTCCAGTTTAAGTCTACATTTTAAACAAATATGCGATAAATGGAAGAAGACTAGACCAATAAAGAATAAAAACGAAGTTTAAAAATGAAACTTCGATATTTTAAGGTGCGGTCACACGATATAGAGTTCTGCCACATTTATGAAATATCGTTATCAAAATCAACCGTCAAAAATTTCATATGGCAAAAGTAAGATAATATGTTAAATATTTTAACATATAAACTCATATGGCACGTTTCCACCATAGAAATCTTTGATTTGACATATCGTGTGAGCAAGTATCTCAATGAAAATATTTATGTGGCAGCCTGCCATACCGTACTCACACGCTTTGGTAGCTGCCGGCTGCCCTAAATGTGGCAAAATGCCATATCGTGTGACCGCACCTTTAGAGTGTTAAAAGAAGATGAAAGTTAAAAAAAAAATATATATTTTGAATTTTATTGTTCCTAGCATTTGTTGGACTGCTTAGACTGATTGCGAAGCGCATATGCATATGTTAATACATAATTATAAAGCACACATGAATTAAAGATGTATTCTTTTGTATTATTTTAAAACTGACAATAAACGAACTTTAAATTAACTCGGATTTTTGGATTGAAAATATATTGAAAACCAAATTAATAGCAAAGCTCGTAGATAAGCAATAAAAATCTATCGCTTTTTTGCTCACAACTCTCAACCAGTCGCAATTCAGTTGACAGCTGGTAATTGGCTAGTCGCCTGGCACCACCTTATATTATTACACCGTGGCTGCGTTGCCCACGCTGGCTTCAGCTGTAGATTATCCTTCATTTGTCGCTGCCATCAGTGCATTTTATGTATATTATTGTGCATATTAATATTGTTAAAAGCGCGTGCCGAGCGTCTCTACAAAATTAGCCAGCCATTCATTCATGCGCTCCTTGCTGTGTGGTTACGTCTGCTGTGGGTGGGAGTTGGCTGGCGGAGTGGCGAAAGGTCGAGCGGTTGGTGGGGGTAGGTATAAACGGACGGGGCGTATCAATTTACACACCGGAAGGCGCACACACACACACACACACACACACACAAAAGAGTGAAACGAGTGGACGCCCGCCCGTTGAGCGTAAAAATTGTAAACATGCACACAGCCAAACAAACCTTTAATGTAAGTGTGTGTGTGTGTGTGTGTGTACTTATTAATGCGTATTCATTGTCACATCCGGCGCAAGGAAATTATATTCGCCAAACGGGGTCCCGTTATCCGCCACCCGACACCCCCCGCTGTGACATACGGCGGATCAGCTGAGCTCAGCGCGGCTCGCGCTTTGACTTGCCTTGCCTTGCGCCATGCCTCGGGGCCATCCCCGTGCCCCGGCGCCAGCGGCCAGACATATCTTTTGTCGATTTAATTGAAATAATTGCAAAAATGCAAATGGAATGGACAACAGTTGACACAGGATATTCACCATGATAATGATGTTCATAATAGTTATGTATTACAATAATGATGCTCAGCCCACATTAAGGCAACGACAAATATTTCAACAGACATATTGCTTTAATGAGCTTACGTACGTTACGTTACGTTACGTAGCCGCCATGTTGATTCCAGCTGTGTTCAATTGGAGATCACATTCAGGTTCAATGAACCGCCGGCACTTAAGTGTTGTATAACGTACATTGAAATGCTCATATTCACAATGTAGCCGAACTAGTTCCATGAACATCTTCCTGCGCGCTTTGCTCATTGACTCAGCGCATTCATAGAACCGCGAACAAACCAAAAGCCAGCAACAGTTTCGCATAAATAAATATAAATATATGAAAAACAATAGAAACCAATTGTGTTCGATGTATAGAAATCCACCAATGGCAGTGGAAGGCAATCAGGAGTACTTCGCGATCGTTGGCACAAAACAAAAAAACATTCTTCTCAGAAAGGCCAGTTATCCATAAAAAATGTATACATGCAATAGGCAGAAGAAGAAAACATCTGCGATCCAATAAGGCAGCGTCGAGCTGTCTGAGAATCCAACAGGAGAAGCTACCAAGTTGAATACGTAAGTTCTTACTTAGCTATGATAATATATGTATAAATAATGAATTAATTCCATTTTTATGACTGTTTTTGCAGGCCTAACATATTTATTCGATATACATACCGCTCTTATCCACATTTATCAACACTGCGATAATTGGGACACATATGAAACCCTGCTTTCTAGTGTGACATTAAGATTTCATTCTCATTGACGTCTGGCTTTCGTTATCAGTCTGGTCTAGTATTCCAAACTTGAAAGACAACTAAAAAAAAAAAAATTCTCTAAATTTTCCCAAAACCTAAGCAAAAAAATAAAAAATTAGTTGAAATGGCGGGTAACAACGAGAAGAACAACGATGGGATAAAAAGCTTCGAATCTCAGAATGTAAGTGCCTTACCGAACTTAAGGACAACTTACATATGTAGCCGCTTTTCCATTATATATAACTATATATCTCTTAACCTTCTTAACTTTTTTATATAAATAATAAAAGTAAGGTATATAGGTATAAGATTAAACTTAAATATATATACATATATGGAAGTAGAGGTTACTTCCCTTAACCTTTTCCTATCTATATATGTATATAGCCTTACATATATATACTCCTATATACTATATACCTTATATATACCTACACACACACACCACCACCATCACCACTTTTGCTTAACCTTTTGTTTTCTATTTCTTTTAGCAATGGAGCGCTGTCGCTTTATGGTCCTGGGGTAAGTTCCTGGGTAAGGCTTTAAATATGTATGTATGGAATTATTTTATAAGTATAAATCTCATTAAAGATGTCCCGGCTGACGTTTGCGCCATCTGCCGCAACGGTATTAACGATGTATGCATTGAGTGCGAGGCAAAGCGAGGATATCCCATGGAGGACGATTACGAGAATTGCCCCGTGGCTAGCGGTGCTTGCAAGCATGATTTTCATTATCATTGCATTTCCCGTTGGCTGAAGAAGCGCAAGGTGTGCCCTCTGGATTATCGCACCTGGGACTATCAGAAGTGTGGCAATTGAATTAACATCGACATGTTTCATATCAAATTGGCGAAGAAACGTTAACCAACAAAAAAAAAAAAAAAACGGAATAAATCGTATTTGGCATCATTTAATTTTGTTTTCTTGTATACTCATCTTCCACAGACAGTTGACGTTTTCATAATCTCAATTAAATGACAGAGAAAGAAAAGCAATTCAGAATTTAATGGGGCCAACTTCCATTGACGTTTACATAACGTCAATTAAGAGACGGGAGAAAAAGGACATTTTTCAGCGAACTTCAATTGGGCTGCAAAGTGACAACCGGTTTGCTGGTACCTTTACAGCTGATGAGGTGTTAACCCAATAGATTTAGGTAGTATGCAGATACCTTTTAGCTGATGTCGATGTGCTTACCTCGATTGATGTACTTAGCTATAACTGGATTGCAGGTGCGCTTCAATTGATGAACATGTTATACAAATATGGACTCGCAGCAAACGCGGTAACACCCTATGGTCAAGGTAAGGTGTTCTGCCGTAGGGCAACTGCCGTGTCCACTCAACCAAGCCTAATTTAACCTCTGTTTATCAACTGTATTGCAGTTGCGCTTCAAAAAATGGTCATGTACACACATATGGAGTTTTTTCTACGTAGGACCTTATGGTTATACAAGGTGCTCTACCGAAAGGAACCGTTTGTCTTAAAATAGCTTATATACGAGTATTTAAGCTAGAAGGCAGGTGCATTTCAATTGTTGAGCAGGCTATATATATATAGACTTCATAGCCTCGCAACCAACTCGAGGTTTCTATACAAGGTACCACCTTATGTAAGGTACCATCAATGTACGGTATCCTGCCGAAAGGCAACTGCCCTGTCCACCCCATCAAACCTAATCTAACCTGTGCTTATGAACTGAATTGCAGTTGTGCTATACATAATGGGTCTGCTATATACATATATAGTTTTATGAACTTTATTCTTCTGTACAGCACCTTATGGCCGATGTGAAGTGCCCTACCGGAGAGAATCTGCTGTTGCAACGTAACCTAACCCATATATATGTATGATGTGGCAGATGTTGCGAGTACGCATGCTTTGGCTGAAAGCCTGGAACTGCACCTGCCACATGCGGGGAGGCTGATACTTGATTACTCACACACAGTGCGATGTGCGTTGTGGAGGATGCCCTGGCTAACATTTGTCATATTGCCAATGGCGGATGCGTCGGGGCTGGAAGTTGTGTTGATGCTGTGTCTGGTTAACTTCCGCTGTGTTGTGGCTGAGACCAAACTACAGCTGCAACACGACTGTTGCTTTCGGCCAGGCCATAATTGTGTTGATTAGCTAATTAGCTGCAATTCCGCGGCCCGGAAATTGCCAGTTGCTGGCAGTCGTTGCCTCCATTAGCCTCAATAGCATTGTCAGAATCATGACGGGGCTGATAAACCGGGCTTGTTCCCCTACCCATTCCTATCCCCTCAACCCAACCACATTCGTGGATATCATTTTTAAGTGCACTCGCAGTCGGCTTGCCACATAATCTTGTCATGAATATATTTGTTTTGTTGCCTTGTCTCGCCGCTACCCAATCGCTACTTGGTTTCCATAGACACTCCCGTTGCCGCTGCTGCCTCCCCGGGCTCCCCCCTCTCATCTGCTCGTGATGCGAACGTAAAAGTCGGGCCATAAAAATTCATTGCCAAACGAGCCAAAGTATTGCCACTGCCACTGCCAATCGACAGGAGTAGTCCAGACGAGTTGAGACAAGCTTCAAGGCTGTGGCTGTGTATCTGCCCCTGGATGTGGAAGTGGATATGGATGTGGATGTGGATGTGGCTGCTGCAAATAGCGCGTCAAGCTAGTCGAGAATATAAAAGTTGAGCTGCGAGTCGGATCCCTCATTGGGCGGTACATCAGCTCTTGTATCATTTACCCGCAGGATAACTACAAATGGAAATGGAGTATGTTAATGATAGGTTTATTACTTTGTTTAGTTTTTACGCTCTTCACTTCTTGCTTTCCAGCTTTAATCGCCAGTTGTCTGTTATCTTGGTAACTACTCGTCGTCTACTCTTTTTACTCGCTGCTTTTCGAGTCCTTTCTACTCGCTATGTACTTTTACTCCCTTCTACTCGCTGTACCTTAAACCTCCCTTGCTCGTCTCTCATTGAGCATGACTGTTTGACCTTATTTCTCTATTTGGGATTCTCTCGCTCTTCTTCTGTTGCATCCTGTTCATCCTATGATTATAGATACTTGATCTTATTGCTTTTAAGATTGACCAGCTCTTCGTCTGTTTCATCCTGTTCAGCCTTCGATTGGTTTTCTGACGTGTTCTAACTCGTCAACTGTTTGCGTTGTCGATGAGCAGACTTTAAAAGTTACAGACTTTCAGGACACGCCGTTTACTTCATCTACTCGTTGCTTTTATAAATCCTTGAGCACTCGCTGCTTTGTCAGCTCTACTCGCTGCTTTTCCCGCTCCACTCGCTCATCGTCTGCTCTCGTTGTCGTAGTGTAAATGATGCAGGCCATGCATAAAAACAAAAAAAAATAGGAAACATTTTATAAAAGTTGCTCTCGTATTAAAGCGTACGCGAGCTATGAAGTTGCGCGTTGTATGGCACCCCGGCAGCTTTTAAGTGTATGTCCTGGAAAGGGTGTAGTGGCTGCCTGGCAGGACGACAATGCAGGCAAAGGCAATGAGCTTAAGTTCAATACATTTACTTGAATTTCCAGCGACGATGACGACGTCGATGTCGTTGACTACTTGGCGCTTGGATACTGTGGCTAAAACTGTAGCAGGAGCTGAAGCTGGAGCTGGAGCTGGAGCTGGTTATGCTGAATACTCAGGCAACGTCATGCCCATTACAGCAGTTTGTGGCGCAGTGTGGCAAAAAATTTGGGAAAAGCGCAAATGTGCGAGGCGATAAGCAAAGCAGCAGCTCTACTCAAAGCACCGAATTGGGAGGGACAATTGGGTTTGCCAATAGAGTTGGACGCGTGTCGAATATCCTGGTCGAAAACCACACAGTCTCGACACGAAACCAGAGACATGCACAGCTCCAAGCTAAATGTATATAAGAATGCATTAACTTATGATGAGTATCGAAATTTGAACGTATATTTTCGTTGTCTTAAGCAAATATAATACAAATATAGTATATATAGTTGTTGGAATCCTGTAATGTTCTAGCCAAAAGCCTTACACAGTTTATGGTTACAAACTGTGTAAGGCTTTTGGATAGAACATTACAGGATTCCAGCAACTATATATACTAATCTATAAATTAAATAATATAATTTATTCAATTGATATATGATTTTTAATATGCGTTTGCTAGGTAAATAAATTGTATTGTTTTTTAGTATTGTTCAATTTATAATTAAGATTTTTCACAAAATTCTTGTACTTACTAAGCAGCTCAGTGCAAGTGACAATTATTTTATATATTTATAGATATACGAATATAATTTAAAAACAATAACCAAAATTATCAAGAAAATTAACCAAATATTTGTAGTTATTCTTCCTATATTTTGATGATAGTACTTAAACATATTTCCAAATTTTTAAAAGCAATCTTAAGGAACTCGTTTTGCTAAAAAGCTCGAATCAATTCGCTTTGGTATTTCAGTTTACAATTGAAGATTCATTTTATGTCTTTAATAACTATAATTTTGATTAAAAGATCCACATAATTGGGTAGAAATGATTTAAATGATTTTAAGTGTAAAGCTTTGAAAATGAGCTTGAAGTCAATCAAAGACGATTAGCAAAAAAGTTTCATACAACAGTTTTCCGCGCATTTGTTGACCTTGGAGGTAGATTTTCCAAAATCGGTGAGCACTGCGCGTATTAAGTCTTTGCGTAGAGCCTTGCAAGTTTTAATCCAATAGCATACAAAACTGTTGAATTACAGAGTGTTCCACCAATTTTGCGATAATGCGGATAAGTTTTCCAAAATCGGTGAGGCACGCGTTAAATGATTTTTCATATAAAAAATGAGTTTGAAGCCGATTTATTGGTAATCAAAATAGTTTCATACAACATTTTTCCGCAATATTCCACGCTTATAAGTGAAATTTTCTAAATCCCCATCTTTTTTCATACATAATACGTCATAATACTGTGAAAATTTCAGCATACTCGTTCTATGGCCTGGGTTTGAGTTTTGCGATGATTGTCAGTCAGTCACCAAACTGGACAAACTTTTTGATACATAGGGATTATTTTACTGTGAATGAATGATATGGAACTGAAGCGTCTCTTTCAAGATCTATTTCTATTGGAACACTTTTGTTATAAATATAATTACTTTTACATATTACAAGAATTTAAGAATCTTTTTAAAAGTGCGGCTCATGTTTGTACTCATTTCAGGCAGGAAAAGATAAAGATTTTCCTACAAACTATATCAACATATGTGGTATATATGTACATGCCTGTGAGTATATAGAAATCTATTCTAATACTCAGAGGCATATATGTTGCCATATTTGCTGTAAAAGTCGTGCTGAATCGTGTTGAAACATGCACAGCTCTGCTGCAAGTTGTACTATTGGAAGGGTGTCATAGAATGTAGCCAGCAGGCGGCAGGGAATGGTTTGCAAGGATTGCGATTGGTGGGTTGTGGGCTGAAGGATAATAGCAGTCTGCGGGGTAGTGGGGGGTGGGGGCAAGCTTTGCTGCGCGTTTGTAAGATTCTTTTTTTTTTTTTTGGTTGTGGCAAATTTATCGCTTTTAGATAAAACGTTTTGCGTTTTTACGATACGAGCAGCGAATGCTTTCAACTATCAGCAGCAGCGGCTCCCAGGGCGCGGGCAGGCAGGCAGGGGCGGTGCAAGGGCGAGGGCTAGAGCTTTGTTTAGCAGATTATGAAGTAATGTAATTAAATTTAATTAATATATAATTTATGCAGCAACAGTTCGAGGCCAAAGATGACAACGGCGCCCAAATGTGCCCAAAGTGTTAGCCAAAATAAGGCGGCCAGTTCCTTCAAGGATAACACCATCAAGGGCTTTACAGCCGGCACATCGAGGGACGTTTCGGTGATGCCATCTGGACTGAGTCCATCCAGCGTACTATACGATATGGCCGGAATGCGTGCCACACTCTCATCCCGCTCATCCACGGCGCTGACATACTGACGCCTCCAGTGCTCCAGGAATCCATAGCCGTGTGCATCGCTAATCTGTTTGTTCAGGACACCGATCAGATGCGAGTGCCGGCGCACATTGAAGGCCAGCTGTTGGGTAAAGATGCGCTCCCGGACCACGTGCAGGCGTCGACTCATCGCGTGCACCTTGCGAAAGTAGCCAAAGTACTCATAGGGCGTGATGATGGCCAGGCGCTGATTGCTGCCGCTGCTGGCGGCCAATCCTCCAAAGGATTGCAGCTCATTGGCCGCCAAATGGCGCAGCTGCTGTGTCCTCAGCTCCGGCAAACTGGCCAGCCAACGATCCGCATTCCCATCCACCAACTGTATTGTATAACGCTGGGCCAGCACCGCGGCGATTGTCTGCGGTGGATTACGTTGTGTATCCTGGCGGAGCAGCTGATACATGCCCGACTGGTAGCCACTGCGCATCACCAAGGCCCACAGCATCCAGGTAATCAGCAGGACTCGCCACGCATTGCGACGCGGCAGCTCCGTCACAGACAGATTGCCACCCATGGTCAGCACCAGCAGTTGGTAATACGGATTCTTTGATGGTCATGAAGAGAAACAAGCACACAATCAGTAAAAAACTGCCCTTGGGTATTGTTAGCTTGTCCCCATTTAAGGAGACACTTCCGACCTCACAACATTTATAGTATTTTATGTGGAAAGGACCTCTCAAGCAGCCATATTTTGGGCAGGTAGCCCAGAACTGACCCCTTTTTGAAATTCTCTTCCCTTATCCTAACTTTCCCCAGCTTCATTCCTCAATATAAATAGAATTTATAGCTTTAAAATGAAAATGTTTTAATCTAATTGACAATATTTAGGAGATTCAAGTAAGACTTTCGTGAAATATAGCTAACTCTTTACTTATAATTAATCGGCATATCATTTTATTGAATGTATTATGGACAACTTTAACAGATCTATATAAACATTCCTGATCAGCCTCAACAATGAAAACAAACTTTTGCTCCTCTGTCCTTCTGATTCCCTTTAAGCCAATCTCTCAATTTTCAAACACAGTTGGACACAGTTGCTTCTCTTACAATAATTACAGTACATAAACTTAAAACCTGACACAGTTGCTTCTTTTATAATAATTACAGTACATATGTATGTCAAAACTGCCTGGATGTGATCCATATTATATAGCTGCCAAATGAACTATCGGTCAAAAAATAAGTTGTCTTATGAGAAACTCAATATTTTTTTATTAAGTTATCCCGCTCAAACTCACTAAATCGTAGTTTGTGAATGCTTTAGTTAGATCAAAATCGAATAACTATATAACAGTTGCTCTAGGAACAATCAGCCGAAAAAGTATAACAACTTTTTTGTTTACAAATATAGCTACAGCAAAATCATTGATACTAAGTTACATTATGTACACTGCCGCTCAACTGACTAGGTTCATGATTACTATCAAAGTAACTGGCACATATATCTTCAATCAATTGTCCGATTTAGACAAAATAAATTTTTATATATAGAATATTCAGTTGTTAATAAGAAACAAAAGTTTGCTGTCTCTAAAACAAGTATAAATAAGAACTTAATTTTGTTTAGCAATAGGCTTAAGAGCCTGGACTTGACATTGCGAACGATAGAGATACTTTAATGACGTCAATTCTTTGTGTTTATTAATTAATTAATAATTTAAGATTGGTTTTAATTTCATCAAAATCGAATAACTATACCTTACATTGGTCAACAATTAAGTTATTGTATATAAAACTTTGTTTGTATTGAAAGATATTAATTATAACAAATTCTAATAGAAATGCTGGTAGTTCTGACTTATGACTAAAGACAGAGACCACTTTTGAGCAATTATATGAGATTCTACTAAGGTCAGTACTAATTAAGGCTTGGATTACCTGGGGTACCCGCTTCCAGCAACGCTGAAGCAGCCAGATGAGCAGGCAGCACAGGGCCAATACCAATCCAATGGCCAGCCAGAGGCGCGGGTGAAAGGGGAAGGCCAGTTTCTCATAGGCGGAGTAGGCGCTGGGCAGATTGGTGACCAACATGATGTGGCTCATGAAGTAGTATGTGGATTGAGAATAGTGCAACTCGCCTCCATCGCTGGGCTTGTTGTGGAATCCCCCCAATGCGTAGTCAGCAGCACCAAAAATCTGTCAAATATTGAACAATTTAATATTATTTAATTTAAAGATAAAACTTAAGTGAGTAAAAACCAGAAGAAACGGATATAGAAGATACTAGTTATAAGCCCTTGCAGCCATATTTCTTATACAAAAACTCAATTTTATAACGATGTGGTCCAATTTTGATAAGATTTAAGCCAAGTATATGAAGAATTATATCAACTAGCAATTGCTGTGAAAATATCTGTAGAGTTTTCTATACAAAAACTCATTGTATATCCGATTGTTCCTATGGTAGCTATAAGATATAGTAGTTCGATTTGTACCAAATTTGATCACGCCATGCAAAACTTAATGAAATGTGATGATTTGGTGAGTTTGGTCAAAATATCTTCATAAACAAAAGAGTTTTTCATGCAAAAACGTAGTTTTTGACTGATCATTCCTATGGCAGCTATATGATATAGTAGTCCGATTTCGATAAGATTTGGTCAGCTTATAAAAGCTGTACCGGCAGTCCAATTTGGTGAGTTTAGTTAGGATATTTTTTGAAAAATATAAAAGTTTTCATACGAAAACATAATTTTCGTCCCATCGTTGCTATGGCAGCTATATGTTATAGTGGTCCGATCTGCCCGATTCCGTCATATATACCGCCTGCAGCAAAAACAAGGAACTGTGTCAAGTTTCATCAACCTCTGGGTACAATAAGATTACTATATAGGAGAATCCGTTGAAACTATAGTTGCTGTATGAAAAACTTTCTTATCTTTACCAATATCTTAACCAAAGTCAGTAATTGCAAGATTTTAAATACTTTCTAAGGTTTGGTAGATAGATGCTTAGAAATATAGGTCGTATAATAGAGTATTTGCATGCTAAATCCATCTGAGAGGTGCTCCTTCAGGAATCATATCCTTGTACGCACCTGCTCAAATATCAAGCCAGATTCGTTGAAGGTTTCGCGGACCTGAGACTGGTTCATCCAGTAGATGCCCACGGTGAAGTTGAGATTATCGGCCATGAACTGCAGCAGGGAGCCCTCGATGCCCAGGAAGCCGCCATCGTGGCGCTGCACCAGATAGGGCATATCCGGCCATGTGGCGCAGGTCAGCTTGCAGCCATAGAAATTGCTCAGCTTGGCTGGGAAATGGTCCTCGTGGGTCCAGCGTGCCAGGGATAACTGAAAGTGATTCACAATGCTGGCACGTATCACCTGACAGCCAAAGGATGCACTGAACGGATAGTAGCTGAGCATGACCAGCTGCCGGCTGTCCTTCGGCAGGAGCAGGCCCACATTGAGCACACTCAGGCGCCAGAGCAGCTGCATGGCCTGTGTGGGCTGCGGCTGTGTCATATAGATGAGCGTATAGGACAGATTGCTTGTGGCACGCAGCTGGCCATAGAGGCGTCGCAGGGCGGACATGTCGTCCACCAGCAGCAGCACGGCATGCCTATACTCCCTGTACTCCATGGCCAGTTGGTGGAACAGGCAGAGCGGCTGCCTCGGCGGCTGCAGCCTCTCCAGCAGCCTGGCCAGCACATCCAGCAGCTTGGGACGCGACGTGGGGGCGCTGTACTGCACATACACATACAGCGTATTGCAGCTGGACATCTCTGAGTGCTGCAGCACCTGAGCCAGCGCCAAGGCCAGCGAGTCCTCCGTTACTGCCACCTGGCAACGCTGCAGCGATGGCAGCAACAGCAGAACGTATACAATATGCCGCATGCCTCGACCCATGTGAGTTTGCAACTGACGCGAGCCGCGTTTGCATTTTATCTAGCGTCTTGACTTGGCTGACGCCTCGCACCCCTGGGAAATCTATTAAGTGTGTCCTTAATAAGCATATTGCTGCATAACAGCCCATAATACCTGGTAATCAATTCCCTCGCGTCCTGGCGTCTCCATCTGATTGCTAAAGCCATTAATTAAACCGCCTCGCAAGCTTCTAATGTGCGGGCGGCCAGTGCTGCCCATTTGAGGTCGGTTCAATTTGAAATCGATACAAAAGTGTGCACCTATTAACGTCAGTTTGTCATCGCTTGTAATCGCTATTGAAGAGGGACATGAAAAGAAGGACACATGCATATGTAAAAAGCACACATTTCACATTCTGAAGCCCACATTCAATATTTTACAAAGCATTTATATTCACGCGTTCTTGCACTCAGTGTTGCCTCTCGATATTCGATATCGATAGAAAAGTGTGCACCTATTAACGTCAGTTTGTCATCGCTTGTAATCGCTATTAGAGAGGAACATGAAAGGAAGGACACATGCATATGTAAAAAGCACACATTTCACATTCTGAAGCCCACGAAGCATTTATATTCACGCGTTCTTGCACTCAGTGTTGCCTCTCGGTATTCGATATCGATAGAAAAGTGTGCACCTATTAACGTCAGTTTGTCATCGCTTGTAATCGCTATTGGAGACGGACATGAAAGGAAGGACACACGCATATGTAAAAAGCACACATTTCACATTCTGAAGCCCACATTCTGAAGCCCACGAAGCATTTATATTCACGCGTTCTTGCACTCAGTGTTGCCTCTCGATATTCGATATCGATAGAAAAGTGTGCACCTATTGGCGTCAATTGAGAACGATTGCAATCTCTTTTCGGTGAATTCAGCGTGACAATTGTCTTTTTTACTTGCAGGCTGCAACATTTGAGAAAGTAAGTTAAAGAATGTCGGAGGATAATAAGGATAATGTGCCAGTCATTGACGGCAACTTGGATCTCTCAAATGCCGGACGTGGCATTTGGTTAGTCAAGGTGCCTAAATACATAGCACGCAAATGGGAAAAAGCCCCCTCAGATATGGATGTGGGCAAGCTGCGTATCACCAAGCAGCCTGGCCAGAAATCACAAGTCTCACTTTCGCTTACGCCCGCTGTGCTGGCCCTGGATCCCGATGAGAAGATACCCGCGGAGCATAAGCTTGAAGTCTCGCAGGTGCCAAAGCAGCTTCTGGGCGTTTTCTCCCAGGTAAAGCCCACCGATGAGAAGGAGAATTGTCCAGGTGCCGACATGGAGAAGCTAAGCCTGGAGGGTCGCATTGTCCAAAAGCTCGACTGTCGCCCCAATGCCGATGCTTGCTACATGAAACTGAAGCAGGATTCCATACGCAAATCGGAGCCCCAACGCCGTGTGCAGATCCTCAACCGAGCTGTGCATAACTTCAAGCCCATCCAGGATCATGCTCACAATATTGAGTATCGCGAGCGTAAGAAGGCCGAGGGCCGGAAGGCACGCGAAGAGAAGGATGCTGTTATGGATATGCTATTCAATGCCTTTGAGAAGCATCAATACTATCACTTCAAGGATCTGGTCAAGATCACCAAGCAGCCCGTTAATTACCTTAGGGATATACTCAAGGATATCGGCCACTACAACACCAAGGCTCCACACCAACACATGTGGGAGCTCAAGAGGGAATATCGCCAGTGAAGACCAAAACCGGAAGGATTCCCCCAAATCAAATGGCAGCGATTCTGGATAAATAACACACATAGTACAATCAAACAAATCTTTGTATTATACATTTATCTTCAAATGTTATTTTACCTATTTCAACAAAGAGTAAATCCAGCAGTTATCCTGCAATTTTATAAACAAACACTTCCCACTTGTTTTCCTTTAAATTCAAAGAAATCCTTATTTACTTTTATATTTCTTTGATTTTCTTATTTAATTTGCATGCTTAGAGTACTTGAAAAATGGTTTTGTTTTGCATATTTATTTGTTCTTTTTAGTTAATTATTTTGTTTAGCTGACAAACAATGCTGTTGCCATAAATATAAAAACATTATAATAAAAATATTAAGGCAATAGAAAAGAGAAGCTGAAAAGCAGAGAAAAAGAAGTGGCGAGAGCAGTTAAGAGAAAAGAGAAAGAAAATGCAGAAAATAGTAAGAATAATAATAGAGAAAAAGCAAGTTAGCAAAAGAGAATAGATATAATAATAATAAAAATAAATAGACAAATTTTCGTTTTTAAAAATAAAGGAAAACATTCTGAATATATATATATATATGTTTATATGTATCTGAATGACTAAAGGTTTATACTTTATATGTGTTTTATCAATCGAAATTAGCTGTATCAATTTCTTGCAATCCTGTTTGAATTGAGGCAAGCACAGGACCTTATTCAAGAAAAATTATGTATACGCCTAGTTACTCTGTATAAAAAATTCTTAATTTTTGTACATTTCTGTGTATATCTTTAGGGTAATAATTAAACACTAGAAAGTATGTATTTCATACAAAAATTCCATTTTCGATCGATTGTTTCTATATCAGCCATACTATAATTTGATACGATTTATATATAGTATACCAAATAGTATGATAAAACTCACAATTTATGAATTTGCATCAAACATCTGTATAAGCAATAAAGGTTTATCAAACTAAAACTAATTTTACATCCGATTGTTTCCATAAGAGTAGTTCGCTTTCTAACAATTTGGTCAGCCTGTACAAAACATAATGAAACTTCGATTTGGTGGAGTTTGCTCAATATATCTTCAAAAACAAACAATTTTCAACCGATCGATCCTATGGCAGCTATGATACTTTGATCAGTTAGTTTATAACAGTAAGTTGTTAGTACGATATGGCAAATTGCATTGGGATACGATTCAATAATCGAACGATTGTTCCTATGTTAGCCAGAAGATATAGTGGTCCAATTTCAATAGAATTTGGTCAGCTTTTATAAGCTTTGCCGATACTTTGCTTTGGTGAAGTTAGTTCAGGATAAACAATAGAGTTTTCATGCAAAACGCTGTCCGACTGATTATCCTTTGGCAGCTTTTTGATATAGTTATCTGATCCAATGTCCTATGACAGCTTCTTGATACAGTTAACTAATCCAATCTTTGTAACAAAAGTAAGCATATGCGCTAGGTTTCATCAAGGTAGCTTTAAGGACATCGCCAAATCGACTCGGCTATTGATTCTGATCAGGCGTATGTACATGTACAGACTTTGTGGGAACGGCAACGACAATATTCTCTGCAAGGTATAAAAGGAAATCAATATAAATGTTTTGAGACATTATATAATAAAAACATACATTCAAATCCAGTCCAGATCTGACTTCTTTCTTGTAGATGGAACCGGTACAAATGTTAACTCTAAAGAAAACCGTTTACTTACGCTTATTGTACAGTTCGCTAAGTTGGAACTAAATAGGATAAATAAATAGACACACAAATTGTTCCGAGGAAATTATATTTTTTATTTATATACTTTCAAATTCAGATTACTAATTCTAAACATTCTTTATAGTTTTATAAAAAATATAGTATTTCTGTGATGCCTGTTACTTGGTTTATTTTTTAAATTTATTTATGCCCTTTCATTTGTTGTAGTTACAAAATTTGTAATCAATTCTTGTGTATTATATTGTAAGTATTATTGTGGAGTTAACATATGTTTTTAACCATGAATTGATAAATGTTCAAGTTGGAAAAAGTAATTGTGGATTTATTTGTTTTTGTTAGTGTTTTTTGTGCTTTTGTTCTATTATATTTTGTTATTATTTTTTGTTGACTTCTTTATTGTTAATTTTGATGTTTGTTTTTGAAGTTTTTGTTTTGTTTTTGTTTTCTATATTTTGTAAATATTTTGACTTCTTTTTTGTTTTAAAAAGTGTTTTGTTTTTTTGTATCTTTTAATGTCTTTGGTCTTGTTCATTTTGTTGTCTGTTTTGCCTTGTTGGGTTCTTTATAAAGTGTTAAGTGTGTGAGTATTAAGAAAATTGTTGCTTTGTTAGCGATATTGGAATTGTTTGCTATGGACGCATATTCTGTGGCTCATTGTCAGTGCTCGGAGAATAGGTGCCAGGCAAGGAGCGGGAGGAGCTGCTGCTACGGCTGTAACTGAACCAGCCGCCATCGTCATCATTGGCCTCGCCCTCCGGCAGTTTGCGTAGGGCCACCAGGAGTATATTGGGATTGCCAAACTGGCGCCAGCCCAGATCCATCAACTGCGGCTTGGTCATGCTCTTCAGCCTGTTCAGATCGTGGCCGCTCATCAGGAAGTGATTCATGTATTTCTCCAGTCCAACGCTGGCCAGCAGCTGCATCAAATCCTCATTCTGTCGCTGACCTCGCGGCGCCACATTGGATGGGCCCGCCTGATTCATGTCCTCCAAATTGTTGGCCTCCTGCTCCTGCTGCTGGGCTGCTTCTGCCCAGTTGGACGCATTGTTGCTTCTGGCCAGCGGAACGGCCTGGATATCATCATTCTGTGCCACATAAAAAGCATGTGGCGGCTCCGCTTGGGGCATCTGCATGTGCACCGGCTGTGGCATCTGGATATGCACCGGTTGAGGCAGCTGAATGTGCACCGGTTGAGGCAGCTGAATCTGCACTGGCTGTGGCAGCTGAAACTGCACCGGCTGTGGCAGCTGGATCTGCACGGGTTGTGGCAACTGTATCTGCACCGGCTGTGGCAGCTGGATCTGCACGGATTGTGGCAACTGTATCTGCACCAACGGAGGCAACTGGTGCTGCTGTTGCTCCATCTGACGCTGCTGCTCCATCTGACGCTGCTGCTCCATCAGGCGCTGTTGCTGCTCCATCTGGCGTTGCTCCTGCTCCAGATGCTGCTGATACTGCTGCACTTCCAGCACACGTTGGTGCTGCATCTGGCGATAGTTCTCCAGCCCCAAGGCCGCCGGCTGATGGCTGACACAGGCACAGCCATTGCAGAAACCCCTGCCACGCTGCTGCTGCGGCTGTTGCGGCGGCTGCTGCTGCTGCTGCTGCATCAATCCATTGTTGGCTGGAATGGCCAAGTGAGGACGTGGCTGTCCAACAATTGGGCTAACAATATGGAACGGGGCCGGAAGACCAGCCAGCAAGGCAGCCAGCTCGGCGCGTTCCCCAAAATGTGGATACTTATCCTCGAGGCTACGATAATAGATGTCCGGTATTTCGGATTGTGCACCGACCATGGCCAGGCGTAGTATTTCCCGTCGTGCCTCAAAGATGTTATGCATAAATTTCTCCAATCCCTTGACCACCACATAGCGATAGCGACGACTACGTTTGATGACCGCATAGACGCCATACTTGACATTGAGATTCTGAAGCTGCTGCTCATTGAAGGTATAGTGTGTGGCATTGGGCAAATCGAATTTCATAATAACTGGCATGTGGCCGACAAGCTGCTGATGTGCCTTATACACATTCTCAATGTTGCCACAAATGAGCACCTTGGTCTTCTGCCGAAAGATCCGAGAATTGGGGAAGCTGATGTTCGTCTGTGTGTCCTGCATGATGCGCATCACGTGCTTGTTGTTAAAGCCCTTGATGACTTGATAGTGTTGGCGCGAAACCTCCATCTGTATCTTCACCTGTGTCTGGGCTAGTAGTTGTTTGCTGCTGAGAAAATTACGCAACAGCTGTGTGGCAGCACGCACATTCCACGACAGCTCCGAGCGCCCCTTGATCATCATCAGGGCGGAACGGTGCGACAATATGATCTGCACATTGTAGCTGGCCTCGATATATCGTAGATAGGAGTTCTCATCGGCGTTAAAGTTCATCAGATTGGGCATCAGCTCGATGGTCAACGTCAGCGGCGACTTGAAACGCAACAAGGCCCTGGCATGCTCCACATGGGCGACATTCCCAATGATGGTCACCGTATTGGAACGGGCATCGGCTACCGGAAAGTAGATATGACTGTATGTGTCCGTAATGATGCTTTTTACAATCTCCCCACCGCGTCCAATGACGGCGGCATGATCTAGTTGATTTATCTCCATTTTCAAGGTAACACGCGTTATTTTCGCATTGAAAATGGTGAGCAGGCGATTTTTGGCCCGATTGATGCAAGTTGGATAGCCGACAATGCGCACATGCGGATCCTTGCGGGTCTTGGCACCAATCTTCAGATTGGACGGCCAATACACAGATGTCTGTGTGATCTCCATTATGTTGTCGAAAAAACGCTGACAGCCATCGACGCCATCAGAGTCCAGCATTTCCTCCAGCCTACGACGGCTAATACGCATATAAACCGTAACAATTGTCTCCTCTTCCTCATTATTGGCCGCATTCTCTTCAATCTCTTGAGCCACAGCATCGGGATCGGGCTCATTCACCTCAATCGGCTGCATTTCAATTGGATCAACAAACTGGGCCTGCGCCCCAGCCACATTTTCAACTTGATCAGACATTTTTTCATTCGCTCTTACGATGCGCACGCGTCGAGGCCTCCGATGAAAAGAAGGATGGCCTCCAAACCGGAAACGAATATGGCGGACTGATTCCAATTGTGAGCTGGCCCAGTCGGTTCGCGGATTCCAATTGTACAAGTTCCTGAACTAATTCTCCGAATATCGATTGCCAACACAGAACAATTTAAGCAATACTGAATGCTGTTTCAGAATGTATAAATGTATATTATTGACAACTGACGAAAATCATTTGAATTTTCAACAATATCCAAGCGGGCTATTTTACGCTTAGGTCCTGTCTAAGTCTCTATATGTTAAAATCTGTCATTATGAATTCAAGTTTTATTCATTTGTTTTAAGTCTATGTGAATTTCCTTTAAATAATTGAACTTAAACAATAAATTAAATTAAAATTAAATATTTCAAGCGGATCAAATATAACTTATTTTTAAAATTAATTATTATACAAGTTAAACAATTTGTATATATGCATATCGATAAGTAAACACGATAAAACAACCCAATTATAAAGCTAATGTTAACTTTTTTTAAATTTTACAATTGAATAGTTGTACCCCGCCACACTTCGATGTGGCACATTGTGGTTGCATGGATGAGAAAGTAAGTAATAGTCAAAATAACTTACCACTATCTTCCCATCCGTGGCTTATGATTTTCTGAATAGGGTATGTAGAACTTAGAACTATTTTCCCTTCCCACTACTTTGTATAGGGTATAAATAAAACTTAAAACTATTTTCCCTCCCGTGCCTTATGATTTTTCGTATAAGGTCTGAAGAAATTAGCAACTGATCTAATTAAAACCGTTTCTCACACATTTTATCGTAAGCCGTAGTCCGTAGTAACGGATGGGAGTAGATTTTTCAAGTTTCATGCAACAGTTTTCCGCGCGGGGGACTTTCGATACTGTTGGTCACAATCTGACCAAACATATTTTATTTATATTATTTCCTATACATATGTACTGTATGTTTGAAATTACTGATGTAATTTTTGCTCACGATCGCCGGTATGATGCGAAAAATAGATGAAAAGACAATGAAATGATAAGCGCTTGTATGATTCATATGTTTATTTGTTTAAGATCTATGTCAATAATTAAGTTTTAGTATATGCTTTATTCTGTCAATAATCGATATAATTAAGTTATTTTTATAAATTGATAATAATAATAAAGAAGATATATGTGATAGTAGTATATCGAACTACAAACTGAGCGGATGCTCCAGCAAATGGCATCCCCTTAGTCTGCAGCCCTTTTGATGAAATGTATTATATGAGCATAATGGCAGCCCCCAATTGATGGTCACATGCCGCCATCTTGAATCGTTATCGAGCGCAGTTATCGATAACTTATATGAATGCAATGAATTTTTATACATTTCTAGCTTTTAATACAGTTTCCAATAGAAACTGTTTGGATAATGAGCATATTGGGCTTGTGTCATGTCCGTCTGTCCCTAAGAACACAATTTTTTTGACCCACCCTGGAAGCTAAAGCAACCAAACTTGCTGCATTTGCTGGTATACACCCCCAGCTCATAGAGTCGAGGGTATATTTTCCACATCTGTACAGCTAGAAGCACCAAATTTGACATATAGACTACTCTTGACTACCTTGATAGATTTGGGGGGAAATAAATTTGGCACTCCCGACCGTTTCCCCGAAAATGAGTCATCAAATTGGATATATGTATGTTTTTGCCACTCCTCAAAAATAAGCATAATGTAACAGACTGGAAACAGAGTATACTGCACTCGGGCACTGCCGACTGCAACGTTCTGGTTCTCATTTATTTTGATATGCGTAATTGTAATAGCGTTAAACTAATCATCAATAATATCAGTATCAATATCTTTATCATCATCGTCATCCTCAAAATGAAAGTAGTCGACATCGTCATCCTGCTTATTGCTGCGCTCGCTGCTGTCTAGCTGAGTTGGGTCCAACTTCTCGGTGGTCGCCTCGTTGCTGGCCACAGACGCAGCCAGCTCCTCCGGCTCCAGGTCCACATCGAAGAGGCCACGTTCGGCGGCACCCAGCTCATAGACGGGCGCATCGCTGGACTTGTTCCTGGCGGCGTGACGTACCAGGAGCGGCGGTTTTACTACGACGCTTGTCTGATTCGTGTGATGGTTGAGCATGCCCTGGTAGAGTTGGGGGAAACGCCGTTGAAACTCGGTCTTGATGCGCAGCAGGCGCTCCAGCATGCCGGGCGTGAGCAGCTGATGGCTGCGGGACATGATGTGGGTGTCCCTGCGGGGCCTCAAATATGCCTCATAGCTGCCACCGCCGCTATACAGCGGATAGTGGGGATTGTAGGCCTTCTGCGTCCAAGGATCATTCGGCTGCGCTATGGGCAACAGGCCCATATAAGGCCGCAGCAGGCCCTCGGTATAGCCCAGTGGGGCGCCCAAGTTGGCCTCATCGGGTACAGTGCTGGATGTGGATGCTGATGTGGATGCTGATGTAGATGCTGATGTGGATGCTGATGTAGCTGCTGATGTAACTGCTGATGTAGTAGATGCTGATGATTGGCTGATTGATGTCAACATATGCAATGAAAGTGAACAGCATGAATAAACCTACATTAGTTGATATGTTAATGTTAATGTGACGTTTATGTTAATGCTAATGTTAATGTTAATGTTAATGCTATTGCTACTGTTAATTAGTTTCTGTGATTAAATGTGTGATTTTATGGTCTTATGGTTGTGCTTCTGCGCTGCTTGCGTCGCAAACGCTTGCTACGCAGACGCTTGGAGGACTTGGTAATGGGGCTGGAGCTGGGCTTGGAACTGGGGCTGCTTCTGATTGGCATGATCCTGCTTCTGCTGCTCCTCGTGATGCTGTTCTGGGGCAATGCCCTCTCCCGCTGGAGCTGCAAACGTAGGAGATCGTGTAAGACGTCGATCAGTTGATCAAGCTTCGTGCTGCGCACACGCAGCACAGACAGCTCAACGTTCTTCCGGCCATTGGTTGGCGGCGTCGTTACCTTCGCTTGTCGCGTTGTACGCAATCCAGCGCTGGTGCTGCGCCTGCTCACAAACTTGCCACGCAGCGAATATGGCGCCATCGTGGTGGTGCTGGTCTCAGCTGATGCATTGTCCTGCTCCTGATCGGCCAAGGCATTGCTGTCGAGAGCCATATTGAGCAGCTGCGCTTCCCGCAGCGCCGCAGTGGACTTCTCCGTCGTGCTGCTGCTGGAGTTGCTCTTCAGCGCAGTGGCACGCTTGGACTTGTTGTCCGGATCGTTGGGGTGTAGCTCCGTGTAGCTATAATCACCGGAAGCATTGCTCTCCGTCTTTGGCATCTCCAGGTTCAAGCTTTGCGCGTATTGCTGCTCATTGGACTTGGACAGATAGTTGGTATCGTAGCCTTTGCTGGCCAGCAGACGCTCCCAGTGCTTCTGATACTCCGAATCGTGCTCTTCAGTCTTGTCAATGGCATTGCCAGCTGGCGTTGCCTCCGTTGTGCTTGGGGCAGCCGTTGTGTTCCTTGTGGCAACTGCATCCGCATGCTGGCAATCCCGCAGACGATCCTCCGCCCTGGTCAGCTGCTGCTTGAGGCTATGTATGAGGCCGTACAGCTTCCTGAACTCATTCCGTGCTGCGCTCAGCTCAGAGGCGAAGGAATTGTTGCCGCTGATGGGCTCATCCTGTGGCGGCAGCTCCGTGCTGCTGTCTGTGGGAGTTGCTGCTGTGCTGGTTGCTGACTCTGCTGCTGGCTCTGGCGGCGCCTCATTGCCATACTCATCCTCCTGGGTCATCTCACCGGCTGCCAGCTGATCGCCACTTATCTCTAGCGGCTCCTGGCTGGCACGCTCCAGTGCCTCGCGTATGGAGGCCGCATTGTAGCGCATTAGCGCCTCGGCCGGATCCTCGTCCGGACTGAGCGTTATCTCCTTGAGTCCCAGCTTGTATTCCTTGCGTAGCTCATTTAGCGAGCCCTCGTCTATGCTCTCCAGTGTGCCATATTCAGCACTCCGTCTGCCTCTGCGGCGCACCTGTCTCACCCTGCCAGCCTCTTCCACACGCCGCCTCCCGCAACGACAGCTGCTGCCGCAGGCGCAGTTAGCGCTGCCACAGCCGCAGCCGCCAGAGGAGTAGGTGGAGCTGCCAAAAGCTGGCAGGGATCTGCTGTAAAAGTTTGCTAACCTTTTCTGTATAGTATGGCTGCTGCTGCTGCTGCTGCTGCTGCTGCTCTTGGTCGTCAACTGAGGGGCGCTGCTGGGGGACGGGGTCATCGGGTCATCGTTGGGTTTTATTGTCTGAAATGCGTCGCCTGTTAATGACATGAGGAACAGCACACGAGGAGCGCGAAGAGAAGATGAAACTTATGAATGATATGAAGGATATGGCAGTTACCTTATTGGAGTGTTTCTGCGTGTGTGTGTGTGTGTGAGAGTGTGCGTGTGGGTGTGAAAGTGTGCGTGTGGGTGTGCGAGTGTGATTGTGGCTCTGGATATCGAGTTGGGTTTGGTTGGTTTTAAGTTTTAAATTTAAGACCTAGGCAAATATTGTTTTCTTATGTAAATTCGCTGAATTCGAAAATGCAGTCAACTAGTTTTTGTTGAAATATTCAAATCTTTTTAAATGGCTAAACAGTTAAGGAAACAAAATCAAAAAGCTTTCAAAAATGATTTTTCATGCAAAAATGTAATTTTAGACCGATCGTTCCTATGGCAGCTATATGATATAGTGGCCCGATTTTGACCAAATTTGGTCAGCTTATAAAAGCTATACAGAAACTCGAACTTGGTGAGTTTGGTGAGGATACCTCGCAAATCATAAGAGTTTTCATACAAAAACATCATTAATAACCGATTGTCTCTATGGCAGCTATATGATATCGTCATCCGATTTTGATTCAATTTGGCCAACTTATATAAGATCTATTGAAACTTCAATTTGATGAGTTTGGCTAGGATATCTGCATAAACGCAAAAGTTATTCATACGAAAACTACATTTTCGACCGATCGTTCCTATGGCAGCTATATGATATAGTGGCCCGATTTTGACCAAATTTGGTCAGCTTATATAAGCTATACAGAAAGTCGACCTTGGTGAGTTTGGTGAGGATAGCTCGCAAATCATACGAGTTTTCATACAAAAACATCATTAATGACCGATTGTCCCTATAGCAGCTATATGTTATAGTGATCCGATCTGACCGATGCCGTCATATGTAGTACCTGCAGCAAAAAGAAGCAGCTGTGCCAAGTTTTATCAAAATAGCTTTAAAATTGAGCAATTTAAGGAACATCTCAAAAATAATTTAGGATTGCAATGTGGAAATTGAGGAATACCTCAGAAAAGGTTCTACATAAGAAGTTATTGATTGCAATATGAAGATTAAGTAATGTTCCCAAATTGTTCCAAAATAATTTAGGGATTGCAATGTGGAAATTGAGGAATATCTCAGATAAGGTTCTACATAAGAAGTTATTGATTGCAATATGAAGATTAAGTAATGTTCCCAAATTGTTACTGACTGCCATATACTGTAAGGACTGTTGTACTTGAAGCATATTCTTTGAATTTACATAAGAAATGATTCTCAGTTGCTGGGTTATAAATTGTCCTGTTCACCAGTGTACTCTTACCCGCATTGTGTCATGCTGACGGAGCATGGAGTCAATCTCATCGTTGCCAATGGCCGCTCGATAGCCGCCGTAGGCATTGGAGCCGGAACCGCCACCGCCGTAGCTGGTGCCATAGCTGTGGCCGGAGCTGTAGCTGGAGCCGTGATTGGAGCCATAGCTGGAGCCTTGGTTGGAGCCATAGCTGGAGCCGTAGCTAGAGCCGTAGCTGGGCGGAGCAACTGCTGGCAGCTGATAGTAGTTGATAATTGTGGGCGTGGAGTGCGATTTCTTGTGGTGATGATCACCGCCCAGTCCGAGCGCATCCACTGTGGGCGGATAGATGTTAGAGTCGGTACTACGAAATACACCATAGAGATTACCTTTATGGCGTGCCTGGCCAGCTTTTTCGGGCATCTGTGGCTTGGCCTCCCCCAGCATTGATTCACCATTATCCATGGGCATGCCCTCCTGCTGCATGCGCATCTGTTGCTGCGGCTCCTGCTGCTGCATGTCCATCATCTTTTCATCTGCCGCAAACTGGCGTTCGGCTGAATGCATCATGGGATTCTGTTGCATGCGCATCGCTGGCTCCTCTGCCATTTGACGCATCATCATCATGGCCAGATGTTGTTTCTTTTGCTGCTGCTCTGGTGTTGGCGATTGGCGTTGCTGCATCATCATCATGGGATTCTGCTGCTGCTCCATCATTTGACGCGGCCCCTGTTGTGGTGCCTGAGCCTCCTCCTTGGCCTTGGCTTGTTCCGCCTCCCATTGACGCATCATGGGATTCTGTTGCTGCTCTTTGGCCTTGGCATGTTCTGCCTCCCACTGACGCATCATAGGATTCTGTTGCTGTTCCTTGGTCTTGGCCTGTTCCGCCTCCCACTGACGCTGTTGCATCATCATGGGATTCTGTGCCTGCGCCTGCTCCTTGGCCTTGGCTTGTTCAGCCTCCCATTGGCGCTGCTGCATCATCATCATGGGATTCTGTTGCTGCTCCATCATTTGACGCTGCTGCATCATCATGGGATTCTGCTGAGCCTGCGCTTCAGATTGTATCTTGGCTTGCTCTGCCTCCCATTGGCGCTGTTGCATCATCATGGGCTGCTGTGCCTGCGACTGCTCCTTGGCCTTAGCCTGCTCCGCCTCCCATTGACGCTGTTGCATCATCATCATTGGATTCTGTTGCTGCTCCATCATTTGACGCTGCATTGGCTGCTGCGCCTGGGCCTCCTCCTTGGCCTTAGCCTGATCCGCCTCCCACTGACGCATCATGGGACTCTGTTGCTGCTCCTTGGCCTTGGCCTGTTCCGCCTCCCATTGACGCTGCTGCATCATCATCATAGGATTCTGTTGCTGCTCAATCATTTGACGCTGCTGCATCATCTGCGCCTGCGCCTGCTCCTTGGCCTTAGCCTGTTCCGCCTCCCATTGACGCTGCTGCATCATCATCATGGGACTCTGTTGCTGCTCCATCATTTGACGCTGTTGCATCGTCATGGGCTGCTGCGCCTGCGCCTGCTCCTTGGCCTTAGCCTGCTCCGCCTCCCATTGACGCTGCTGCATCATCATCATGGGATTCTGTTGCTGCTCAATCATTTGACGCTGCTGCATCATCATGGGCTGCTGCGCCAGCTCCTTGGCCTTAGCCTGCTCCGCCTCCCACTGACGCATCATGGGACTCTGTTGCTGCTCCTTGGCCTTGGCCTGTTCCGCCTCCCATTGACGCTGCTGCATCATCATCATGGGACTCTGTTGCTGCTCCATCATTTGACGCTGCTGCATCATCTGCGCCTGCGCCTGCTCCTTGGCCTTGGCCTGTTCCGCCTCCCATTGACGCTGCTGCATCATCATCATGGGATTCTGTTGCTGCCCCATCATTTGACGCTGTTGCATCATCATGGGCTGCTGCTGTCGTTCAGCCTGTGCCTTGGCCTGGTCCTCCATCCATTGGCTCTGCGGTTGATCGGCCGCTCTGTAGGCCGCATAGATCTTCTCCTGCTTGTCCTTCTCGGCAGATTCACTGGCCATGCGATAGGCATAGGCCATTACCTTGATGATGTCCTCCTTGGACAGCGTCTGCTGCTCCATGGGCGCCGTCTGGCGCTTGAAGTTCGTCTGTGTCTTGCGTTGCGCCTCCTTGTGCAGCAGGCGACGCACATAGTCATCGCGCAGGGCGCGCTCAATGTCCGCCCGGGTGATCTTGTGCACGGGCGTGCGGCTGAGCGGATAGCGTAGCTTATAGGAGCCACCAGGCCGTGTCGTCTCGCTGCTGCTGCTGCTGCCGCCCTGGGCATTGGCGCGCATCTCTCTGGCCAGACGCTCGATCTGCTGCAGCAGCTTGAGCTCGGATATCACCTGACGCTCAAAGGCGTGCAGCTTGGATTCGATTTCCAGCTGATCCGTGGGCTTCTCCTCATCGTCGGTGCGTGATGTGGGCATGCGGAACCAAAGCAATGGCACACGCTCCTTATCCTGCTCCAGCTGCAGCGCTGACTTGATCTTCAGCTGCGCCATCTGCGCGTCCGTCCGCTGTGGATCTCTGTAGGTAATTGTGGCATCGCCTTCGGGTCGCACCCGCACCTCCGAGATGTCCGAGGCGGCTGCCACTGGTGTGGCAGCTGGCCAGAACTGACGCAGACCGGCCATAAAGGCATCTGGCGTGGGCGGCGCGCCCAAGGCGCTGCCCAGCAAATTGTTGCTGCCATCGAAGGCGGGCGGATTGAAGAAGTTACTGAATGGCATCTGAGGTTGAGCTAAAACTGGCGCTGGCGTGTCCTCGCTGGCTGGTTTGTCTGCTGCCGGCGCTGGTGTCGTTGCTGGAGAGGCAGCTGGCCCCGGTGCCCCAAGCAGTCCCATAGTCGACATGGCCTGACCAACCTGCGGCGCAAACTGGTTGAGATTGAAGCCATCCGGCATTGGTAGCATTTGGCCCAGGTTGAAGCCATCCGGCAAGCTTGGCATTGACGGCATTGGCGGCACTTGACCCAAGTTGAAGCCATCCGGCAGCCAGCCCTGTGGCATCTGTGGCATCTGCGGCATGGGTGGCATTTGGCCGAGCAGCTGCTGGAAATTCATTGGCGCCGCCGGCGTCGCTCCTGGCGATTGGGCATTCTGACGCGTCACACGCGACTTCTGCGCATTCGCATCGTCGGCCAGCACCAGCACCACCTTCGAGGATGCCGGCTGCAGGCTTTCCGGCACGGCGCCCAGTACGGACTGTGCCGGGAAGAGGCTGCCCCAGCGCAGCAGGCTGCTTAGCGCCGGGAACATTAAATAGAAGGCATCCAGTGAGGGTATCCCACTACGTGGAAGCGACACTGGCGGCATCTGACCGAGTATCTGTGGAGTACAGAGATATAGTTATTAATAGCCAGAGATTAGAGTTCTAGAGTTGTAGTTATATTCAAGAAAGCGCAAATCAGTAAGCGCTTGGCTCTGCTGAATGGGCGCAATCAATGATTACATTTCCAAAAATATTGGATGCAGATTTGTCCAGGGGGTCAACATTAGTCTGCATGTCAAATTTTCTGACTCTAGCTATGAAACTTTAGGAGATATACCCCTGTGAAAAACGTGTTTTGGGTATACCATGTACCGATTGGGGGGTGGGGGTGGGGGTGTCGACAAATTTTTAATGCAGATCTGTCAGGAATCTCAACATTAGTGTGTGTACCAAATTTGGTGACTATAGCTTTTAAAATGTGGAAGATACTGGTCTTACACAAATTGCGGGGGAGGGGGTGGGTGGTGATGGGGGCGATCTTGACACTTTATAAATTGACGATATACACCAACATGTGTACCAACTTTGGTTGCTCTAGTTTCAAGGGTGTGGAAAAAAATTGCGTTTTTTTTTTGCATTTTTCCCCCGATCGTATGGCAGCTATATGATATAGTGGTCCGATTTTAATCAAACTTAAACAGATTGTATAAACTTTCTAGATACTCGGGTTGGGTGAGTTTGGTAAGAATATCTTTATAAACAAACAAGTTTTTCTTACAAAAACACTGTCTTCGACCGATCATTCCTATGGCAGCTATATGTTATAGTGGGCCGATCCAGCCGGTTCCGACATATGTACTGCCTGCAGCAATAGGAAGGATCTGTGCCAAGTTTTATTACAATAGCTTTAAAACTGAGAGAGTAGTTTGCGTAGAAGCAGACGGACAACGATATATCGACTCGGCTATTCATGCTGATTCCGAATATATATACTTTGTTGGGTCGGAAACGTCTCCTTCAATGCATTACACATTTTGAGACAAAATTATAATACCCTCTGCTAAATAATAACCTATAAGTCATCATAAAATATAATGTTTTTGTGCTCTGTTGGGATTTTTTCTATTTTTACTAGAACTCAAAAAACTTTTAAGAAACATTGTTAAGAAGTGGCTTTCTGTAAATCAAAATGTGATATTCAATATTGAGAAATTGTAAAAAGATTTGTTTTGGATTAGTAAAGTTATAAGGTCAATTTTCTTATATATAAATCAAAAAGCTGGAAACATATTTGAGCATACAATTTTTTCACTTTCAACCGTCTTGTTCAAATAAGAGCAGCATTAATTGTTCCAAGAATAGTTTGAAATTTAATTTAAGTATTTTTTAAACAAATGAAATACAATTTGTTGAAAAGAAAACAAGACGCAATATTAAATGTTTCTTATGATTTTCCCAAAATAAATATTCATTTAACAAAGTCTAAAAATTGTCTCATATTGTAATCTAATGGATAATTGAAATATGATATGATTGGGATCAGAAATGAAGTAAATTATTGTAAGAACTGGTATATAAATGAAAATAAAAAAAAGAAGCTCACTTATGAAATTTATACCGGCTTTTCTAGTTTTCACGTTTAGCAAGATATTTCGAAAATTAAATTTCTTTAAATGCTCCGTTTTTTATTATTGCCGTTAAGCTTAAGTTTTGAATGTCACCTCAAAAGCGGTCAAATTCAAACCTGGCCAAAATGCAAGTGAGCTGCCATAACTGAATCTAGTGCAAAGTAATAGAATCTTGCGGAGTTTGGTTTGAAGGTCTTTGGATATAGATATGTATAGTAATTCTCATTTGAAACGCTTCTAAATGGCTGCACTAGGAACTAGACTCACCGCATCCGGGCTGGGAAAACGTATCCTATCCTTGGCGGTGGCATTCGTCTTATCCTCGGCAGGTGTGTCCTCCGTGGCATCCGTTAATCCTGCCACCTGGGCGGCCGCCTCATCCCCGCTGACAACGGTTGCCGCTTGCTGTGTGCTGCTTGCCACGCACCATGTCAGCAGTAGTAACCAGAGCAATCTCATCCTTAATCCTTAATATTGTACGACTTTCGACACTTGCTATACGAGCGTTTGACGGCTGGGCGGGATGGGCGTTGCGGGTGTAAGTAAGACAACTCGACGTTATTAAGCTCGAACGCCGACTGACGTCCAACTGGCCCAGACGCTGGCCCATATAGAACTCTGCGATTTGCAAAATCAAAATACAAAATATACAAAATCAAATGGGAAATTGTTGACGCTGCCGAATCGTGCCAAAGAGCTGCGAGCTGCATTTAAAACGCACTTGGTACGCCCCTCCGCCCGCTCCATTGCATTTCATTTCCGTATGTGTGCCACCAACAGAAAGTCAGCTAAAAAGCAGCAGCTGCTGCAGCAGCCGCGCACAGCAAAATTTAAAGAAAAACCTTGGCCCAACAATTTGCTGATGAGCATTTTTTAATGGCATCAGCGGAAATGATGCACTGAAAACAAATCCACAGTGTTCGGTGTGGCCCCCTCACTCCACGTATGTGTATGTATCTGCTTGCCACTTAACTAACCTATTGTTTTGGCCAAGCATCATCACATTACCACATCCGGAAGCTGGGCGTGTGTATTTCTTACTTGTGTTGGCCTTGTTGCCGGCCAGTGTCACCACCCCACCAATTTCTGCATTTTTTTGTATTATTTTATGATTTTTAACTGTCGCCAGCGACGTGCTTAATTTACTTATCAAATTGATAATAGTTCTGCTGGCACGCATTCAAAAATTATGCACAATTGTTTAAATGAGTACACAACAGTACACAATTGTGTTGACAGTGTGACTCTACTTATTGATTTTGCATTCAATTCATAACTGTAGTCGCTCAAATGGCAAAAGAGGCACGTGTAAACATATTATTCATGATTTTTTAAATGTTTGGTAGTTATACACTAAGCCGAAACAATAACAATTTAATATTCTGATTGCCTTTTGTTTATTTTTCTTATTTTCTTACAGTGTGACCACATATATGTATGTATGTATATTGATATTGAATTGAATTTTAACTGAACACAATTCATTATACAAATCAAGCACTTAAAATGATCTGTTATCACACCCTCAACTGAAACAATAACAAATTTAATATCCGATTCACCTCCATAAAGTTAGTTTTCTTATATCAGTGTGACCCTACACATTCATTCAATAAGATTTGTATGAATTGAATGGGCTGAAGAAAATGTAGATAGGTAAATAAAATGTCGAAAAGAACATTATACAGGCATGTTCAATGAGCTGAAAATATAATAAATAAATACTAATTGTTGACAACAGTGTGACCATACTTTAATTTATGACATGGCACAGACTCAACAAGAAGAATGCACACGTTTTGTCATCTCATTCAACATTTCACTTCATATTCTTCTTATACCCTAGCAGAGGGTATTATAATTTTGTCTCAAAATGTGTAATGCATTGAAGGAGACGTTTCCGACCCAACAAAGTGTATATATTCTGAATCCGCCGAGTCGATATATCGATGTCCGTCTGTTTCTACGCAAACTACACTCTCAGTTTTAAAGCTATTGTAATGAAACTTGACACAGACCCTTCTTTTTGCTGCAGGCAGTACATATGTTGGAACCGGTCGAATCGGACTACTATAACATATAGCTGTCATAGGAATGATCGGTCGACAACTATGTTTTTGTATGAAAAACGTTTTTGTTTATGAAGGTATCCTCACCAAAATCACCCAAAGCAAGTCTCTAGAGAGTTTGTACAATCTTATAAAATTTGTTCAAAATCGGACTTCTATAACACATTGTAGCTGCTATAGGATCGGGTGAAAAATGAGTTTTTGTATGAACAACTTTTTGTTTATACAAATATTACATGAAAACTAAGTGAGAGTTGTATTATACTTGAACTAGTTTCCTATAATTTGTTCAAAATCGGACCAAATAACGCCCGTAGGAACAATCCGACGAGAATTGAGTTTTATATAAAAGACATTGCTGCTAGGGTATATAGCTTCGGCACTTCGAAAATAACTGTTCTATCTTGTTTGCTACATTTCTGTTAAAATTGTTATTGATGAAATTTGAGAGTAATAAAGTACCTTTTGCATATTATCGTGCTTACGTCGCGTTTGGAACCATCTTCACTTAAGAAATGAGTCTGCACACTTCTGCACTCTTGCACTAAACTGATCGATAAATTCTCGCAGTGTAGTCCGCCTTATCGCGAATGTGTGTCATCAAGCAAAGTGCATCAATGCTGAGCTAAGCTCTGAAATGGACTTCAACTCCGCTGCTTGTTCTAGAAAACAAAATGTTTCACAAAAATCAACATGTATTTCATTATTTCTTCAGGGCTGCGGGTGCAAAAAACTAAAACGGGCGAAAAAAAATAGGTAAGGAAAAGATACATATGTATATAACATATATTTATATATATATATCTGAACTTAATATGCGGTCAGCGATCTTTAATTAATGTTGCGACATGAACTGCATCTGTTGCAATTTCTTTGGCAATTACTCACAAGAAGATAAGCTGCTCAGAAAGAATGCTTATTTGTCATTTTGACATTTTGGGGTCACACTGGCAAACGGCATTGCTAGAAACTGGCACACTGGTCACACTGGCCGCAGAAATTCTTAGTAAACGCGCAATTTGTAAAGTGCATTGTTCGTTTTCATCTTTCCATTTTTGTTTTAGTGCATTTATATAAACTAATAGTTAGTTAACTATAGTTATTGGCTTTTTACAGCGCCGCTTGTGGCATGTGGCATGTGGCATGCGGTAAACTGATAGCACATGCATTTAAATGCAATTTGCCAGCTAACGAGCTGCGATAAGATCATGCAGCACATGCAACGACTAAAAGCCTGCCACAGTTGCTCAACGCCACAGTTCAACAGCGACTCTTCACTCGCTCGTCTCGTCTCGTCTCGTTTGGTCTCGTTTGGTATCCTTGTCTCGTCATGTTGACCATCCGGTCGCTGCAAACATCCTATAACCTCACCTTGATGTACGCCGTTGTCTGGACGATTAACAGTCATTATGCGAGCGATTCGACCATGCCGCTGACCATTGTCCAGTTTGCCACACGGGAGTCGAGCCGTGGACTCCACAATGATCTCATTGATGCCGTGCTGGGTCTGGCCTCTGGCGCCGGACGCATCAAGTTCTTGCTGGAGGGCGGTGAGCGGATTATTGCCAACGATTCGTCCGAGGAGCCAGAGCATTTGGCACCGGCTAGTGGCGTTGTGGGACGAAATAGGGGCATTTGGTTGCTGGACAGCCTGCAGGCGTTCAGGCGGCTGGAGCGGCTGCTGCTCGATCCGGGCAGCTGGCTCAAGCGGAATGGCTTCTATTGCATCGTATATACGGGCCAGGAGCGGACACGTTTGGAGACCATTAGGCGCATCTTTCGCAGTCTGTTTGCCATCTATGTGATCAATGTGAATGTGCTGCTGCCACAGCGACAGACCGGCATTGTCCGGGTCTACAACTACTATCCATATCAGCCGGATCGCTGTCAGTCCGCCGAGCCCGTGCACTATGCCACATTTCAGGGCGGCCTGGGTGCTGAGCCCCAAATTCATGTAGAGAATCGCACGCTCTTCTTCGACGACAAGCTGGACAACATGCATGGCTGCAAGCTGGTCGCCGTCACCTTTCAGACTGGTCCCTTTGTCTATATTGAAAATGATACAACTGTGCCCGGCGGCCGACGCATTCACGGCATCGAGGGAATGCTCTTTCGCCTGCTGGCGGAGCGCATGAACTTCAGCGTTCATCTCGAGGAGCAGAAGGACCGCAATCGAGGCTTGGCCTATCCCAATGGTACCATAACGGGCGCCATGAAAATGGTAAGTGTCCTTACTATACTACTATGTACTATGGGCAAATTTACTATTATTTTGTGGCATATCCGATGCGAGAGATGATAAGAATTGTAAATATTTGTATTTTCAATATTTAATAATTTTAATCGTAGAAGTCTCTAAAGTTTTTCTTAATGTTTTCAAAAAATTTCTCGCAAGGTCTTGTTTGAAAACATTTTGACCATCACAGAAGCTCTACCTCCTAGATTACCAACTACCATAACATTGTCTAAACTTAATCGATTTCTACACGGAACGTATTTTTTATATATCAATTTTTGTTCTCTTTTGAGTTTTTTGCATACCTTACACAAAGTTTTGCAAATAGTAAATTTTGAAAATTATTTTTGAATCGATTGCGAACGTCGAAATTATCAAGGGGTACGCTTAGCTACGTACGATCGCTTCATATGACGACTCTACAAAGAATCATCTGTATAGAGTATTTGCAACTCACCTGTACCTAACCTAACCCAACCTAACCTGCTCGCTTTTAAAAAGTTTGCTTCCTCAGGGAATCCCTTGATACTGAAGGCAGTGCCAGCCACCAGAGAGAAACCCGTTGAATATATTATTAAATTAGTATATTGAATACGGATTAGAGGTCTGCATGGATACATTCAAAACGGTGTATGAGACATTCACTCGAAAATGATGTACAGTAATAGAGTACAGTGTTTTTTGAGTATAACCAGTGTGTACACACTTTAATTTTTAAAGTGAATGCATCCATATTAGAGATATTGATCTTGCATTTGGTGTCCCCAGTATCAAAAGTTTTCAGACCCGATTGAATTGGTCCCAAAACAGCTGGGATTCTAGCCGTTTACTTCCTTAATATGAGCGCAGTCTTCGCCTCATCAATCTTCCTTCTCTTAAAAATCGTCGAATTTGTTAGAGGTTCTTCATCTTCGTAAGTTCCTGTCAGGTGGAATGGATTCTAGCTATTTTCTCAGCCTGGTTAATATTTCTGTATCGTCCCTCTCTACTAGAAATTCCAATCTATCTTCCACTTTGTTCTACAAATTACTCTCAACATAAAGACTTCCGTACCCTTGGCCTCAATTATAATAAACACCCTCACCTTTTCTCGGTTGACAAAAATGTTTTCCATGTAATAAATCGTAATGCACTTTTCAAACAATATATTTGATGTAAATTAAGTTATCTGCCTTCGATTTAGCAATATCTGATCATATCAAGCTGTAAGTTGGACCAATCAATTAGTCCCATCGGCTCAGAACTGCTATTTATAGTCGAAGTAGTTTAAATTATTCATTATATTTGTATTCCTTCTGTTTAACTGAACATTGGTAAATATAATTTCAATAAATAACTAAGTAAAAAGTATGGACACAGTTGTGTTGGGATACCTTTCTATAAAACAAACATATACACCACTGTGCAACAACTATAATACTTACATATGGTATTGAACCTTATGTCCTTCTCTTCATTGCAGATTGTGGACGGAACGGCGAACATTACCTTTGCTGCCTATATGTACACAAGGGAGCGTGCCAGATGGATGTTACCCAGCATAACGTACACCAGTTTCCCCATCGTGCTCTGCATACCCGGGGGCCATATGCTGTCGCCGCTGGAGCGTTTGACCAAACCCTTGGGGTACATCACCTGGCTGTGCATCTTTTCCAGCCTGCTGCTGAGCCTTGGCGTCATTGGAGCATTGCAGGTGTTTGGCGTGCGGAGTCTGCGTCGCTTTGTCCTGGGCGAGGACAATCGAGTGCCCTGCTGGAATATGTGGAGTGCGCTACTTGGTGGACTGCATAGTCAACCGCCACGACGCAACTTTGCCAGATATCTGCTGGCACTGTGGCTGCTCGAGACGCTCGTCCTGCGCGCCGCTTATACGGGTGAGCTGTATATCCTGCTGCAGGATGGACGCCTGCGTACACCGTTGCGCACACTGGGCGAGGTGCTGGACCGGAACTATGTGTTTCATCTACTGCCAGCTTTGGAGCCCATGTTTCGCGAACTATTGCCCAATACGCGTGTTGTGATTATGAACAGGGTGGACGATTCATTAAAGGAACTGCGCGACAATGAGAATTCCGATATTGTGGTGGCAATCGTTCAGCCCATTGTCTCCAAATTTAACTTGGACTCGGGACCAGATAAGCCGCTACTGACGGTGCTGCCGGATGCACTTCTCACAGCTCCGCTGACCATCTACATGAGACCCCATTCGTATCTAAAACGGCGCATTAATAATCTGCTCATCAACATGATGTCCTCTGGGATGATACATCGCTTTCGTCGCATGTATCTGGACAGGATTGAGCATTTGGCCGTGATCAGAAAGCGTGAGCCAACCAAACTCAGCCTCTGGCTATTGGCTGGCATCTTTGGCTCCTTTCTCATCCTGCAGCTGATCGCCTGCATTGTCTTTCTGCTGGAACTACGCGCCGCATCCCCACATCGACTCCGTCTGAGGCGACTCATGAATGCTGCCAATCGGTATGTGGCCTAAAGCCCGCCAGCTTACTGATTGATAGACCTTAACCTATAACACATAGAGGCTTCAGTAGAATTTGGCTTTATGCTTCCAGCTAGCTCGCTTTTTCCTTTTATGCGTAAGTATTCAAAAATTGTTTCTTTTTATAAAGTACTAGCTGGTAAGAGCCCAGAGTTGCCCGGGGAATTATTTAGATTAGGTTACATTATGTTAAATACGACAACTTTCGTTAAACTTTCCAAAATCGGTGATACGCGTGTCAAACTATTTAATGTGTAGAGCTTTGAAAATGAGTTTGAACCAGATCAAACTAAAATTGGACTTCCGTTCATACACTCTGAGACCACCATTTTCCGCTAAAATCGATTAAATATGTTTCGAATGGTTTTTCGTATAGATCTTGCAAAATGAGCTTGAAGCGGATTGGTTGGTTAACAACAGTTTTCCGTCATTTTCCACGATTGTGGGTACATTTTTCCAAAATCCAATCTTACTCTGCACTTTCGCCGTAAATGGAAACTACTGTGAAAATTTCAGCATCCTAGCTCTTATGGATGATTGCCAGTCAGTCACGACAAACTGTTTTATGTATGTATATAGATGATATATATGTTTTATATTTTATATATAGATACATTATAACTGTTAAATAGGAAATTCAGACAATCACAATTTTTTATGTTAATGTTAAAATAAATATTCGGTTTCGATATCTATTTAGAACACTTTTGTAATAAGAGTTATCGAGTTGTGTTTGAAGCCATGTTATATGGTTATATACAATCTTTTACAGTACATTTAAAAACTCTGCTCATATCCTTACAGATATATATAATCAGCTTTTTCATACGATACGATTAAGTTTTGTTAAGGCATGGACAAATATTTGTGACTTAAATATGTTTCCAGTGTAAGTTAAGATCAGAATATTACTGTTCTATACATTATATTCTAATATGACGCTGGTTTGATTTACAGACTCTGGAGGAAACAGGATGTGTAAAATGTTAGTCCTTTTTACTGTTTCATATAATGCAATCAAGTTTTATTACGAAATGGGTAAGTCTTTGTAACTAATCAAGTTTACATACGGAATGGATAAATACTTATTTGGGACTTACAGATTTACAGACTCTGACAGAACCAGGACGTCCTTAGAAAAGACAAGGAATGGATAAATACTTATTTAGGACTTACAGATGTTTCTAAATACACAGACTCAGAGAAAACCTGGACGTCCTTAGAAAAGACAAGGAATGGATATATACTTATTTGGAACTTACAGATGATTCTTAATATACATACTCTGAGAAAACCTGGACGTCCTTAGAAAAGACAAGGAATGGATAAATACTTCTTTAAGACTTACAGATGTTTCTAAATATACAGACTCTGAGAAAACCTGGACATCCTTAGAAAAGACAAGGAATGGATAAATACTTCTTTAAGACTTACAGATGTTTCTAAATATACAGACTCTGAGAAAACCTGGACATCTTTAGAAAAGACAAGGAATGGATGAATACTTATTTAGGACTTATGAATGTTTCTAAATATACAGACTCTAAGAAAACCTGGACGTCCTTAAAGAGGTCAAATCGTGTCGTTTTTAGTAAGAATGAATATATGATAAACTATTGTTGCAATTGTAAGTTAAGATCTTGTTACTGCCGTTTTATATTATATTCTACTATTAAAAGCTCTCTGATTTACAGATGCTGAAGCCACCAAGACAGCCAGCGGCAATAAGGATGCTGACGGCGACTGATTAGCTCCAGAGCAAAGACGCAAAGCGCCAGGGATTCAGCCGCAAGCAGGATATATAATGCAGCATAGACAAATTGCATGTTGTACTCCACACATCTGGTGATGCCTTTTGAAATGGACGTGGAGTGACGCTTCAGATTGACAGTTGTTCTGGGCAAGTAGTTCCATTTGATACGCCTGCCAATTTGCTGAACGATGCCAAGGCTGCGCATATCCAGGAGCATTCCATTGATCATGTCGGACATGTAGGAGCCAATGGGAAAGTGTATGCAAAGCATGTTATCTATTACCTTTTTGTGGACCATCACAAACTGGTCACGATGATCGGGATGCCTGCTCAGATAATGGGCGATGAAGGCATGGCTACTGAGGGCAGCCGTTTTACTATTCGTGGGCAGGGAGAGTAGCTTCTGGATGATTTCCAACGGCTGGCCGGGCAGAACGCGTGTATGCTGACGTAACCTGGGCAGATCTTCTGTCAAGCGATAGGTGCCATGATCCATTAGGATGGTGTAGCCGTCATCCAGTGCCTGTTCCAGGCCCTGGGGCATTTGCCGGACCGGCGGATTGTGCACAAACGTGAACACGCAACTCTCGTAGCCAATGCGCAGCACATAGAGGAACAACGTGCCACCAATAAGCACTGGTGGCATAAAGAACCAATCCCGAAACTTGGACAGCAGACGCAACACTAGCAGTCCAGTGAAGAGCAGCAGCCAACCGCGTTTATCGTAGGGACAGAACATGATCTCATAGGCACTATAAGCATCCGGACGCACTACCAATACATACACCACCTGGCCGTAGGGCAGAGTGCTGGACAAATACTTGGAACGGGCTGGCGTGCATCCGGCACATCCGATCGTTAGATTGGCCCGTCTATTGAGCAGAATGTTGAAGGCGCCAGTCATGGTGCCATTCATATAGGTGCTGCCCCCCAACAAATCCGGCGGCTCGTTGGGCACCAGCGCCAGACTAAAGTTGATTTTGTTGGCCAATACCTTCAGCAGATCCCCATCCAAGCCCTCAAGCTGCTTGTCAGCGTTGGAACGCTCCGGATGTAGAATTACAAATGGCGTTATGTTCCAAAGGATCACATGCAGCGGGCAGCCATGCAGATTGCCCAACTTAGGCGGATAGAGCTGCCGGAGATGTGTCTCCTGTAGTGGCATGGCCACGGGCTCCGTGGATTCACAGTGCCGCCGCTGCGGCGTTGACCTGTATGGCCAATAGCTGTAGGTGTCCAGTGTGGCGCTGTGGGGATCCGCCAGCAGCAGGAACACATCAATGTTATAGCGCTGATGCAGAAAGTAGCCAAAGATTTGGGACATTTCCGTTGTGGAATTAGCCGGCGCCAGCAGGACTATGAGAAACTTTTGCTTGTGCGTGGCTGTTGCCCCTGAAATCCCAGACGCAGCCAGTTCCAGCTGCTTGGCATTCTGGACAAAGAACAGCACCATTTGAACCTTGAGGTTCAGCTCCGCTGCCAAACGCTCATCCTTTACATGGGGCACTAGCAATCTTGTGTCATGGTGTTGCCGCACTGCGTCCAGGGCCCAATTCACCAGGCGCCATTGCTCCAGCGGCAGATGTCTCTGGTAGCAGGTGCTCACGAAGATGCTCATGTTGTGGGCGGCACAGGTGTGTGTCAGTACTAAACCCAACGCTTGACTCAACTTGCTGGCTAGCTGCGTTTCCTTACTGCCTACAGGCAACTCTCTTGGCCAGGCCGTCAGCTGATGGCCAAAAACTAGCAACAGCAGCAGCTGCAACTGCAGACTTCGCAGTTCCATGGCATTGGAGTGACTAAAACTTAAATGGAGCCAGATATCCAAATATATTTGGATTGGAGCTGGCCATTGATTGCATATCGATCGAGGCCATTGGGACTCGCGTGCTTCAACCAAATCCCCCAAAGAAATACTTTAATACATTAATGGAGTCTAAAGATTTTTAAAAGTTTATTCTCCAGTGGAAAGGACATTCAAAGGTTGGCAATTATCACATTTTTTAGAATAGACCCGCAACTTTTCAAAAACCTAACGTTTTCCCACATTTTCCGTTTCAGAATATGTGTATAGATGAATACACACTTGTACTATATAATTGAGTTCGTTATGACAAACTGAGGATCCATCAGCATAGCTATAGTATGGCAATGTCATCCATAAATAGGGAGATATTTTTTTCCATAGATACCTTTCTATATTTTTGTAATCAAAGAATTGTGCAGTTTGCAAAGTCCTGGCTTGAACTCCTACTTCAAGTTAAACTTTAGGTTGATTAACCTTTTATACTTGGCTAGTTTAACAACTCGCATGTCCACATCCTTGACAAAGACAAGGGCACATTTGGACATCAAGTCCGCCGCCTGGTCATCCCACATGACCATCTTATACAGTCTCTAAACAAATCTTTTGAGATTTGCCTTTCGAATCACGTGGAATTTCTTTCATGGAGCGTTTCATCAAGGAAATATCACGTGATTCGCAAGGCAAATCTAAAAAGATTCGTTCAGAGGGTGTATAAGAGGGTGGGATGACTAGCTTATTCATTTTGCTGACTCTTAATAAACCGACTAAAAAACCACATAAGATTTTGTAATATGCAAGTTAAAAGAATATATATCTAAATTTAAATAAAATTTATGCGTGCTTAGAAAATTGTTGTTTTATGTTCACTACTAAGAATGTTAGAAAATTTCCTAGAGAAAATGTCTTGGGGTAAAACCCCTATGTTAAGATATTACAGCAGCAATTTTAAATATATAACTTTGGGAATTGGCATGTATAATACTTGTATAATACTCCTAATATACTGTCAATATCTCAAGTCAATCGGATGATAAACACGAAAGCTATTCACGAAAGAAGATTCGCAGCCGCCTCTTAAAACTCCTCGCTTACGCTGGTCTGGAGTACTTCACTGGTTCCCAGAACGTTGCTAATCCCAGCGAGATAACCAAAAATATAGATATTCCCATCTCCGAACCAAGGAGACATAACAGAACCCCAATATCTCAACGATATTCTAAGCTAAAGGAACAAGGAAGGAAATCGAAGGTTTATATCCAATTGGTAGTCCAATAGGCATCGGTAGGGACTCTACCTGTAACTGGAAGATATAGATATAGCTGTGGGTGTATACCAATGTTATTAATGACCTCTATATAAAGTAATTAGTACATACACTTTGAAAAATAGATGCCCTAAGATGTAGGGAGTCGCCGTACTTTTGTAGAGAAAGGCAGCTTAAATTATTTGCTTCTGAATTTAAGAAAGATATTTATCATATTTAGAAATTATTTCTAGTAAACAAAAATATTTTAGGGTGACCTTATAGGGTGATTTTCCGAATTCTATAGCATTTATTTTTCTGGGTGTACCTGAATATTCATTTTTACATATTGTTATGCAATATAATGGGATCCTTCACGTTAGATGGTTTTAGAACTGAACAAAATGTATAGAAGAGCAAGAAGAACAACTGAGCAAAAGTGAGCTACCGAGCAAAACTAACTGCTTAAAAGCAGACTCACACGATATGGCATATGTGGAATATCGTTATCGAAATCAACCGTACAAAATTCTATATGGTGAGAAGCTTGCTAACACGATGTTGCAAAAACGTGCCACATAAGTTTATATGTTAAAATATTCAACATATATCTACTTTTGCCATATAGAATTTGGTAGTGTTGATTTCGATAACGATATTACACATATGTGGCAAAATGCCATATAGTGTGGCCCGCCTTAATAGAGCTACTGAGCACATAAGATCGATTAGGAACGAACATGTTCACTCACATGGTTCACGAGCCACTCTCATTTGTTCACTTCCGCATGAACACAAGACATCTCTATAATATATCGAAACAGCATTTCTTAGAGATGGCCGATTGTGCTATTTTCTGTCACAGTGACAGCTGCGACTGTACCAATACCTGTGACAAATAACGGTGACAATGATTTCTTTGCAAGTGTTTGTTTTAAATTAATTATAAAACGATATAAGGAGTCGATCCTTGCTTGGCTATTCTTCTAAAACAAACCCCAAATTTTGTTTGCTTTCTTCATTATTAATCAAAAACATTTTAAGCGGTAAAACTTATCTCTCACAATTATCATGTTGTAATCTCAACATTGTCATTGGAATAAGCATCTGATTTTTCACCGCAATAATTATTTTTTTGTCATATGACTTTTAATGGAATTTTGTCATCTCTGACAGATGATTTTGTCACAGATTCGATATTTTCTCACATGTCTCTGATATGATATAGCTCCCATCCCTGGCATTTGTGTGCGCTTTCAACACTAAAGCCATACTGACCGCGTGGAGAGCAATACGAATAGGTAAAAAAGTTCGCAAGAAAAAATTTTGCAGAAAAAAAATTTATCAAACTAGAAGATACTACCGTAATGCACGACAGCGAATGCAAGGGGGCCGGTGTCCCTAAAGATAAGAAGGGGCTTCAGGTGAAACCAACAGTCGCCAAGGATGAGTCATCAAAGAAAGAAGCTGCATCCTCTGAACTCCAGAACGTGGCAGATGCCATAGTTCTCGAATATCTGAAAACCACTGACGTACACTTGGCGAAAGTATTTGAGAAAAAGATATGTGCATTCACTGCAGCTGAAAATACACCAACATTTTTGGATATTATGCAATTTTATACGATCGAAGGGCCACAGAATATACCTCCGATAATTGCGGAGAAGCCCGCTAAAAAAGCAGATGCTGAGAATGCAGTAGCCAAGATGGCGACTCAGGCTGATAGGAAGAAGCGCAAACTGGGCGGTGAAGATGAGAAGGTGAAAAAAATGAAACCAGAAGCTGCGTCACCAAGCAAGGCATCCCAAGCCAAGAAGGCAGGTGCTGAGGATGCAGTAGTGAAAAAGCCAGCTCCAGCTAAGTCGGCTGCTCCATCTAAGAAGGTAGCTGCATCCTCCACCATCGAGGTCTTGTCAGATGAAGAAGAGCAAGAAAAGAAAGCAGTTGTCAAGCCAGCATTGACACCCAAGAAATCATCGGCTAAGCCTGATGGGAAGAAGCGCAAACTGGGCGGTGGAGATGAGGCGGTGAAAGAGACTAAGCATGAGGTGCTTAAAATGAAACCAGAAGCTGTGTCTCCAAGTAAGGCAGCCAAAGCCAAGAAGGCAGGTGCTGAAGATGCAGTAGAGAAGGAGCCAGCTCCAGCTAAGACGGCTGCTCCAGCCAAGAAGGTAGCTGCATCCTCCACCATCGAGGTCTTGTCAGATGAAGAAGAGCAAGAAAAGAAAGCAGTTGTCAAGCCATCATTGACAGCCAAGAAATCTGCGGCTAAGGCTAAGGATGGGAAGAAGCGCAAGCTTGGCGGTGGAGATGAGGCCGTCCGTGAAATTGATGAGAAAGCAACAGTCGCCGTGGATAAGACATCAACTGAGGAAGCTCCAGGCAAAGAATCAGCTGCCCCCTCTGAACTCCAGAATTTGTCAGATGCCATAGTTCTTGAATATCTGAAGTCTGTAGATGTTAACTTGGCGAAAGTATTTGAGCGAAAGATATGTGCATTCACTGTAGCTGAAAATACACCAACATTTTTGGATATTATGCAGTTTTATACGATCGAAGGGCCACAAAATTTACCTCCGATAATTGCGGAGAAGCCCGCTAAAAAGGCAGATGCTGAGAATGCAGTAGCCAAGATGGCGACTCAGGCTGATAGGAAGAAGCGCAAACTGCGCGGTGGAGATGAGACGGTGAAAGAGACTAAGCATGAGGTGCTCGAAAAGAAACCAGAAGCTGTGTCTCCAAGTAAGGCAGCCCAAGCCAAGAAGGCAGGTGCTGAGGATGCAGTAGAGAAGAAGCCAGCTCAAGCTAAGACGGCAGCTCCAGCTAAGACGGCTGCTCCAGCCAAGAAGGCAGCTGCATCCTCGAGCATCAAGGACTTGTCAGATGAAGAAGAGCAAGAAAAGAAAGCAGTTGTCAAGCCAGCATTGACTGCCAAGATATCTGCGGCTAAGGCTAAGGATGGGAAGAAGCGCAAACTGGGCGGTGAAGATGAGAAGGTGAAAAAAATGAAAGCAGAAGCTGTGTCACCAAGTAAGGCAGCCCCACCGACGAAGGCAGATGCTGAGAATGCAGTAGCCAAGAAGGCAGCTCAAGCTAAGTCGGCTGCTCCACCGAAGAAGGCTGCTGCATCCCCAAGCATCAAGGACTTGTCAGATGAAGAGCCACAGAAGGAAGCGATTGTCAAGCCAGCATTGACACCCAAGAAACCATCGGCTAAGCCTGATGGCAAGAAGCTCAAACTTAGCGGTGGCGATGAGGTCATTAAAGAGAAACCAGAAGCTGTATCACCAAGTAAGGCAACCCCAGCTAAAAAGGCAGCTGCATTCTCTAACCTCGAGGACTTCTCAGATGAAGGGGAGCAAAAAAAGAAAGCGGTTGTTAAGGCTGTGGCACCCGCTAAAAATAAAAATAGCAGTGATTGCAACAATGGTGAATATGATGAATTTGGTAAGATGGCGCAGCCGGTTACCAATAAGGCTGGGCGGAAGCGCAAGCATGGCGTTGGCAATGAGGAGGCCAAGCCAGCCAAAAAGATGAATTACATGTTGGTGTCCGACTAGCTGTAGCTAGAAAGTTTCACCTTCACAACCAACAACAAGAATTAACCAAGTGAGAGTGGACGTCGAGGGTACCCGATGTGTACGCACCGAGGATGTCCTTGCGCTCAGAAAAGCTCGACAGCTACCACTCAAATTTGACTCGATTTATGTTTGCTAAAATTTAACTTAAATAAACTGAAATATTTCGTTCTAAATAATCCAAGGAACCCTCATGTGTATTGTTGCAGATATTGTTTCTATTCGGGCTCGCTCTTTAAGTAAACTTCTCATGAAGTAGCGTTTAGTCCTTAAACCTGTTGTCTAACGGGCTTTCTGTTTACTTATTCTAATTTCATTAATTTTTAATTCAATTGTTAAAGAAACCACTTCCTAATAGGAAGTTTCCCAGGGGAAACACGTGCATAAAAGAAATCGCTAGAGTTGCATAAGTCTCGATAATTATCGATCTTAACGATCGATATCTTATATTTTGGGCGAGTATCGTTGAATCGAGTATATCGATAGTTTGTATAATGGTAGCACGCTGAAAAATAATAAGAAATAATGCCTAAAAGTTAGTTTTTAAAACATTAACCGTTACGGTCTCTGCTTAAAATAGATTGAGAGGTATTTTGTATTTGTATGAAGCCTGTGTTCCCCAAGGATAATGTAGCAAGTAAATTAATTCAAACGCTGTAATGCATTAACAAATCTGTGTTCATTACCCAAACTAATTGCTGCTTACACGGCCAGTCATGATGTGGAATTGCCCTTAAGTCTCCACCCTACACTACCCCATACCACACCATATCACATCACACCCACTCGCCCCCCCAAAGGCAGACCGGCCCAGTCTCAGGTTGGGTGTATGTGCGTGACAGGTTTCGGTGTCAGTTTTGTGCATGAGACGCATAACCATAAATTAACACCATCAACGGCACACAACATACACACACGCCAGTCCCAGTCCCCGTCCCCGTCCCCGTCCCCACACCGACCACCTGACTTCCTCTCGTCCACAGGCCGTACAAATGCCAAAATGCCTGTCGTATCCTGTTGTATCCCTAGCTTTGCATTGGGTAGGATTAATGCCACCAAGCTTACACAAGAGCATAGAATACCAGAAAAAACAACTATAACTCTACTCTATATACCTTTTGGAGAACTATTTATTTATACATAAAGTCAATATTTGCTCGACCGATTGTTCAGATTGCAGCTATAATATATAGTCAAACGATTTTCAACAAATTTGGTCAGCTTGTTTGAGATAGTATGTTTAATTAGGAATTTGGAAATTGGATTATGATATGTGATATATTGTGATAGGAAAGGTTTCCATTTTACCCCCTTGGGGTTCGATTTACCAAACAGTAAAGTAATTACTAAAATATAGACAGCTTAAAAAGATTGACGGTTTAATTCAAAATCGTCATCTAGACTGGGCTTGAAAGCAGCGCCGGAGACGCGGAAAACGTAGCGAGAGTAGCTCCAGGCCAAAGATCAGCGTGCTGAGCAGCAATCCGAGTAGGAGCAGCAGATAGATGGCATAGAGCTCCTGCAAGCCGAACATCTTATAGCTGCTTAGCTGCTCTGCCCGCAAATAGCTATCTCGTGTCCACAGAGACATCAGTCCGGCGGAGCGCATCCACATGATCTGCTCGTTGAACTCATCGATCAGAAAGGAGTGCTTCCTCAGGTAGATGGCCAGCTGGAATTGAAAGACATCCTCGGGAATGAGCTCGAAATGATGTGCCGCCTGCTGGCTCGACTGTGCTTGGACACTTTGCAGGCGATTGTATCTGATGAAGACATCCGGAGCAGCGGCTGTCACCAGACCTCTGTCCCGAGAGTGCGCCGCCAAGTATTCCAGGGCGTTCATTATGGAACTGTCATTACCGAGCATACGAAATGCCATCTGCTGCACGGTGGGAATGTCGGCGAACATGTTCTCCATACCAGCTGACAGCACCACTATGTGGTTGTGGTCTACCAGTTCGTTGATGGACTGCGGCAGCCGGTTCAGCTGGTGGGTGCGAATCAGATGGTAGAGCATGCCCTGGTATACGGTGCGTATGAGTAATGCGAAGAACATCAAGCTGACGCAGAACAAACGCTTGGCGCAGGAACGAGGCGTCTGTTCTGCCAGCATTGGCATGCCCACAAAGATCAGCTCCAGGTTGAGCCAGTAAACTAGCAGGGAGCGACTAGGATTGGTCGGCAGCAGCCGATCCATGACCAGCTGCACCAGAGCGGCCAGTGCAAGAGCCCCGCCAATGGCCAACCAAATGCTGCCTGGATACGGATAGAGTAAAATATCCAGGGAACTTAGCCCATAGCTGACGTCCAGCACCCCAAACCGTAAGCCCGTCTCACGGTAGTTGTATGTCGATGTGGCCAACAATCTGCGTTCCACCGTCTGGTAGAGGCCACCCAGGCACAGATCCGCCTCGTGACGTTCCAACTGCAAGAAACAAGAGACAAGAGTCAGTGGTGTTCAGTTGGGGAAGGGACACTTACCATCTGCATGGCTCTGTTGTCCAACGATCCCTTTCCCGGCGGGGGCTGGAGCACCTCAAAGCTGAAGTTTAGTCGCTGGGCGAGCGTCTTCAGGAGGAGAGCCTCAAGGCCGTCACCGTCACCCCCGAGAAATGGGCCCAATTGTGGGTGAGCGACGCGCAGCAGGCAGCCAAAGAAGTTGCCCAGCTTGCGTGGGAAGAGCAGGGGATGGAGCATGTGGGTGCCATTGTAGCGATTGATCAGCTGTGGCGTCATGTTGAGGCAGCTGTGGGGCCCAAACGGCTGATAGGTGTACAACTCGATGTCCCCGCTGGCCGTCTGCACCTGCACGTTGCAATTGATGAGCTGGTGGCGCCAGCAGTGCTCAAAGATGCGACGCATCTCGCCCAGCAGCAGATGATCCCGCGCCTGCAGAAAGATGTAGTAGCGCTCGTTGTAGTTGTAGTCACGAGTATAGGCCTCCACCTCGATCTCCGCAAAGGCCGCATACGAGTCCGTGAATATCAGATTATAATGCCTGCGACCGGGCACATGGTGTCCACTACCGCCCACACCCTGCTGCTCCACGGTCACTATCTGGACGGGAAACATGCCCCAGCCGTGAAAGAGTATGCTCATCACCTGGTTGTAGAAGTTGCACGTGTGATTGTTACGGCAGCAGAGCGTCAGCACCAGGGATGGCGTCACGCTCATTATGTGAGTCTGCACCACGTGGAGCACCGCCCAGGCCACATACTCATTGATGTGGTTCGCCTGCTCGCCGGATAGCTCCTGGTACGATTGCAGCAGCTCGGATATGTTCATGCTCGCTCCGGAATCAAAATGGATCCACTTTCCACCAGCAAAGCTTAGGGTTCTGGCCTCAGACTCAATTCCGATTCCGACTTCGATACTTTTTCTGATTTTTATTTATCTTTTACTTTAATTACTCCGACTGAGTGCCTCATGATTAATGGTCAAAACTTTCCCTACTAGTTTTTCTATTTACCCAAAAGTTGTTCATAGCTTTATGAAAAGGGTTTGTTTTCTATACAAGTTGGTAGTTAGAAACATTTATATTTGCTAGCCATACAGTTCTTTTATAGAAAGACTTCAGTCATGAGTGACATAGTCTATTCTGAAGAGCTACAACTGAATATATAGATTGAAAACCCAAAACAACGTTCCTTTGCCTTTAAAATTACTTTTTGTATTATTATTCAAACGAATTAATAATCATATATATATTTTTTTTAGTGTTGAAGACATTTACAAGAATATATTAATTAGTAACGTGAATTGAAACATTTTATATAACCTTACTTTTGCAACTTTGCATTACAATTACACTTTTTTAGGGTCTTAAAGAATACCGTCGTCGAACCAATAGTACTTTGATTTAAACAGAAATCAGTTTTTATATATGAAATGTGTGCATGTTTTGATATAAACTTAAAGGTTATTAAATAACATTTCCAAAAAGTATAAAATTGTCCATTCTATTATCACTCAGACCTGAATCAAAGCCATTAAAATTTGTACTTTAAAAAAAAAAAAACATAAAAGGACGGTTATCTTCGGAGTGTCGAGGCTATATACCATAGCAGCAATAAATTTTTATGCAAACCTTAATTTTTGTCTGATTGCTCCTATGGGAGCCTTGTGGTCTGATTTTGATGAATACAAAAAGTTTGTTATAGCGGTATAGTGGTCCGATTTTCACCAGATTTGGTCAGATTGTATAAACTCTCTACTCTGTTTAGGAAAGTTTGGTGAAGATACATTTATAAAAATTAAAAGTTTTTCATACAAAAGCATGGTTGTCGACCGATTATTCCTATGGCAGCTATATGTTAAAGTGGTCTGATCCGCCCAATTCCGACATATGTACTGCCTGCAACAAAAAGAAGAGTCTGTGCAAAGATTCATTACGATAGCTTGAAAATTGAGAGACTAGTTCGCATAGAAACAAACAGACATTGCTTTATCGATTCGGCTATTCATGCTGATTCAGAATATATATACTTTGTTGGGTCGGAAAAGTCTCTATCAAGTTCATTACACATTTCGAGACAACATTATAATACCCTCTGCTAGGTTATAAAAACTTGCCGTTTCTATTAATTGGAACAGGGCTGATATATTTTATATGGTCGGAAATGCCTTCTACTGACTGTTATAAATATTTCCACAAATGTACACGTTTTCGAGCCTTTCAGGATATTATTTGTTTAATAAACAAGAATTATTTATAAGTATATTATTATATATATTTAAGAGTGCATTTTATTTCCGACTCATTTATAATTTTGTGTTCCCCTATTCGAATGAAATAGCAAAAGTTTCTCCTATTAAAAGGTAAAATCGAATTATAATTTTTTGTTTAAATTTAATATGCTTTCGGAATTCAGAGCCATACCCAATTTAGCTTCTGAATGATTTGAGAACATACCTAAATACAGTAAAAACAGATTATTTGTAATTTCTATAAGATAATAATGTTGCGAAGGCTACTCACAACTGTTAGCTGTTAGTAAGAAGTTGAAGGACTGATGACACGATGTAGCAACAGTTCCGCACAAAAGACGAGTCCTGCCAGAGCATAGACACAGCCCATCAGTATAAGGATGCCATCCAGCTGGGCTTGTCGAATGTGACGATGACGTTCGTTCTGCTGCTCCACCTGTTGCTGATCCTGCTCACTGTGCCTCTGGCTGTGACTGTACTTGCCAAAGGCGGAACGACGCCAGAAGTCTATAAAGCCCCCGGCATCTAGTCGGCGTATGAGTGTATTGAATTGGGCATAGAAATACGAGTGCTTGGGCATATAGATGCCCAGCTGCTGGACATTGACGTATTGTGCCAGTATGAGGTAGCTCTCCTGGCGATGTGTGGCGTGCAGATGAGCATTGGTCACGTCCAGGCCGGTGATGGCAAACAGTCGACGTTCATGGGCCTGATGCAGTGCATCCAGCACATCTTGATCGTACGAGGTGGGTAATACAATAACGCTATCCAGGCTGCGCTCCAACTGCGGTATCTCACGCAACATTTGCAGCGTATTCGATGTGCATATCCCACGAAAGTTACTGCCCAGCAGCTGCTCAAAGGAGCTGGGCACCGTCTCGAACAGCTGCAGGCGTATCAAATGGAACAGCAACGATTGGTATACAATGCGCAACGGTATGCTGCCATACAGCCAGTGGGCATAGATGATCCGCTGCAGCCAGGTGCGTGGCAAGTGCGCCACTGTTCCGCCCAACAGCAGCTCCAGCACCTGCAGTCCCGCTCCCCTCCAGCGCCACATATAAATGCCCCCATGCAGCAGCAGCGCCGCCAGCAGCAAACTCCAAACGCACCACTGAAATGGAAACGTGAGCAGCTCCAGCCGACCAAAGCGAAAATGCTCCGAGCTCAGTATCGCCACCAGCGGCACATAGTAATGGGACGGCGGGGAGGTCAGCAGACGATTGCGACGCGCCGTTTTCCGGAAGTATCCAACGCTTAAATTCACCCGCTGTTGCAGCAACTGAAAGGATTAAGTTGAAAATGTTTTCAGGTATTATCCAGGGACCGTCAATAATGATTATTATGTTATTTTTTAATTGAAAAAATCATTGATATTTAGTAAGTTTAAGAAAACGGGAGACTAATTTACTCCTTTAAGGATAATCTATGCATTTTTACCATGATTTCAAAATTGATGAGTTTCATAGATTCGCTCACCAAAAAATAATGAGTTTTATTTCATACTTTACATCTCAACCAATTGTTCAAATGGTAATCTAAATTTAAATAAATAATGTATTCATACTTTCATAATCAATAATTAGAATAAATATAAATAAAAGTGATATGGTAATTTTTCTATCGAAATAGTTTGAGTTGATTAAAAATTAGATTAAAGACGTTCGTCTTGGCACACTGACTGAGCATAAATATACATTTTTCCCAAATTCCTTATGAGAATGTCAAAATTATAACTTGAGTTTTATTTTTGAGCAAAAAATAATCATTATTTTATGAGGACAAACCCAACCCACCCCCCGCAGCCAATTAATTACACATTTCTAAAATTTAAATCTTAAAATTTCACATACTCGTATTAGTATAATCTTTTTCGGACATTAAAATTGTTATGAAAAAAACAAGAAAGGACGGCTATCTTCGGAGTGCCGAATCTATATACCCTAGCGGGAATTAATTTTTGTACAAAAGTTAATTTTGCCTGATTGCTCCTATGATGAAATTATAGCAAACTATTTGAAGTATAATACAACTCTCACTTAGTTTGGATGAAATGTTTGTATAAACAAAAAGTTTCATATAGCGGTATACTGGTTCGATTTTGACCAACTTTGGTCAAATTGTATAAACTCTCTAGAGTTTCGCAAAGGGGAAAGTTTAGTGAGCAAACATTTATAAACAAAAAAGTTTTTATGCAAAAACCTAGTTGTCGACCGATCATGCCTATGGCAGCTATATGCTATAGTGGTCCGATCCGGCCACTTCTGACATATGTACTGCCTGCAGCAAAAAGAAGGACCTGTGCCAAGTTTCATCAGGATAGCTTTAAAACTGAGAGACTAGTTTGCATAGAAACAGACGGACAGACGGACATCGTTATATCGACTCGACTATTGATGCTGATTCATAATATATATACGATGTTGAGTCGGAAACGTCTCCTTCTGTCTATTACACATTTCGAGACGAAATTATAATAACCTCTAATAGGGTATAACAACTATTTCATAACTTGTTCTGCGTAAGTTAATTTTGCGAGCAAAATTCATGCTAAAAATGGTAAATATTTTAACTGGAAAAAGTTTTAAACACCGCAATAGCTCTACCTCATAGTGTACCAACTCTCACAACTTTGTCTAAGCTTAATTGATTTCCACATGGAATGTAATTTTTCATCATTGTTTTTTTTGCACTATAAATTAACTTGGTATTTAAATTTGATGAATATAGCAAAATAATATTTTTGGGATTTTTTGCAGACCTTACACAAAGTTTTGAAAAAGGTCAAATTTGGAAACTGATATTTCAATCGGTTGTGAATATCAAAATTAGTGTTATACCCTATTTTAAAAGGTTTTCTTTCTTGTTTTTATTTGCCTGTACATTGCAGAATAATTTACATTCAGGCCATTGACACAACCTTTGTGTTTAACACTTCTAAATGGTACTGCACTACCGTACTGTACCGTACTATATATGGGTTATCATAAGTAATAAATTAAGGCTCTAGACAACTAGATATAGCAACAATAGCGAACAGTTATAACCTGCTAATTAAGAATGACCTGGACTGTCAAAGGCCTAGTGTGTTTATCCAGCGCGACAGCCTCACATTCTCTTGCTCCATCCTGATGTGTGTCTTCCTTTATATATTTATAGCTATATATACAGCTATATGCTTGTATATACTCACGATTTCCAGAGGTCCTTCTAAACTGCCATTGCCCCATGACAGCTGATAGCTGTCCATGTGAAACAGCGTCAGATTGTGCAGCACGAGACTAAAGTTCATGTGTTGGGCCAAATGTTGAAGCAACTGCATCTCAAAGCCGCGGGCTTGCAACTCCGACTTATCTGCATCCCAGCTGAGCTCCACAAAGGGCGGCATGTGCCAGAGCAGCAGCGTGAGTGGACATTGATGAAGTTGACGTAGCTTGTGCGGAAACATGGGCGCCTTAAGCATGCGCCGGCCATCAAAGCGATTCACCACCACCGGCTGCGCAGCCTGGCAATGCTGCAGCGTATACGGATAGTAGCTATAAACCAGGACCTCCACCTTTACTGTCTGCACCATCACATTGCAGTTTAGCCAGTAATGGCGTAGACAGTGGTCCAATATCAGCTGCAGCTCCTGCTTAATGACCGAATCCCGCGCCTGCAGGAAGATGAAGTAATACTCATGATCGTCATAGCCTGCATTGTCCTCGGTAATGCGTGTGGAGCTGTCCATGAAAGGATTATGTATTTAGATTGTCAGACAGTTGCTAACTACTTACAGCAAGCCCTCGTAGGAGTCCACCATCAGTAGATTGGAGTACTTGCGTCCTGGCACATGAGCCGAACTATTGATGCGCACCAGTTGCACTGAAATAGCGCCGCTCCACACACTGCCAAGATCACTGACCACTGAGTCAAACCACTGGGTCGTGTACCAGCTGCGGGATGCTATCGTTATCACCAACGTGGCGCTGAGCTGAACGAACACATCCCGGATGATATGACGCAGTGCCCTCACCACATACGTATTCGCCTCCTCCGGCTGTAAGCCAATAAGTTTGCTTTCCACATAGCTTCCATAGATTTCGCTCACATTCATCACGCACAAGTTGCACCAGCGGCGTCTCCACGTAGTCTGTCCCACGCATGAAGTATGCGTGGCTTTCCTGTGCCAAAAGTTGACGCATGTTGATAAGATCCTAAGGCAAATAAGAGTATGTTAGCTAATTAGGCGAAAACACAAACATTTTCTTACGGGCTGGGCCATGTTCTCCTTGATGCTTCCACTGTATCCTTGCAAGTCTAACTGCACATTGGTTTAGTGGAAGTTTCATTTGATTCCTCACAGAACGCACTTCGCTGTACAGCCCGAAAACTACCGAAAACGAAACAATGTGTTTGATATTATCTCTCCTGGCTTGTGGTAACAATAGCTTTTGTTTGGGCGTCAATCAAATTTAATGAGCACACCCAATTACATGTACACACATATGTATTGGTATGTACATAATGATATAAGTCAATTGTTATTTTGATATTCTAAATGCAGATCGCTCTTTATTAGAATATTAACAATAATTTACCGTTTGCTATCCTCGTTGGAATTCAAAAATGGCAGTGCTGTCTAGTACATCATTTTAGGGTAGCCCCATTTTACAAATATATATTGATGGGACTCCTGATGTGGCTTGTAATTGAATTATGCTTACATTTTCACAAGCATCAGCAACAACTATTTTTTACTCCCTGTACCCATAAAATGGGTAAAAAGGGGGTATTGGATTTGTGCAAAAGTATGTAACAGGCAGAAGGAGACATCTCCGACCCTATAAAGTATATATATTCTTGGTCAGTATCAAAAGAGATTTCGATTTGGCCATGTCCGTCTGTCTGTCCGTCTGTCCGTCCGTATGTATGAACGCAACGATCTCAGCAACTATAAGAGCTAGAGACACCAAATTTGGAATGTAGGTTCGTGTATAGCAGACGCAGGTCAAGTTTATTTCTGATCTCAGCTATCTCCCCCCGTTCCCCCGCAATCCGATCAAAACGTTTTACAGCCACATTTTTAAAGATATAGCTTTGGGATTTGGTATGCATAATACTAAAGTCACTCTTGATCTACTGTGCAAATTTCAAGTCGATCGGATAATAAACACGGAAGTTATGCAACAGACAAGATTCAGTACTGAAGCGAGGGGGGGGAGAAGAAGCACAGCCACGACTTAAAATGACTCGCGTACGCTGCAGCGCGCTGTGGCTCGCGTGTGTGTGTGTGTATGCTTTGTGTATGTGTGCGTGCATGTGTAAGAGACGAACATATGATTGGAAGTTTTAGAACTGGGTACAGGGAGTTTCGTAGTCGGGTATACTCGACTATAGCATTCTTACTTGTTTGTATTTGGATTATTGCTAACGTAACAATAGCATATTGTAGCCTTGTACATATATAATAATTTATGTATGCGCATACTTCTGGCGCCATAACATTGGCAAACTGAAATAATGTCGACGAAATAATAATGTGATATTATGGTATTAAAGCAAACACTCTAAAAATTAACCAAATCAAAATCATTATCCTCGGAGATAATTATATTTTAATTATACTATGCATGACCAGAATTTTAGATACATTACGAATAGTTGGTCAGTCTGCTGCGTTGTTGAGATTTTGTATAGGACAACGGGTTTTGTATGTTTACAAACAAACAAAATTTAATTATAATTAAATAACAGCAACATCAGGAGTCCCACTAGTGTTGCTGGCAAGACAGAGCTGCCACTCTGGTAATTTTAAATGCACTACAGCGCATTATTGGAGAGCTGTACAAATTGCAGTTTGCTATTAACATCAGCCCATTAATTTTTAAAGAGAAATAGAGGATTAAATTACTGGCTAAGTAAATAATTGTATTATACATTGTTTTATTTGAAAAGCGCGCGAATACGCAGCGTTGCCATGATAACTGAATACGATTGTTGCAACCATCTGGCAGCTCACAATTTCATAAAAGCGTTGCCAGACCATATCGCTGCCACCCGCACCGCCCGCACCTAAAAACTTACCACTCAACATTTTCAACATTTATTTTATCTTATCGCTGCGTCTTCAGCTGGTCTGACCACGTCCAGGGCACAAATCCCTACATACTCAACGCTCTCGCGCGCTTGATTGGATTCTGCTTTTGGTAGTAGTTGTATTACACACGTCGTAGCTGCCAAGCACAAAGCGCACATCCCGGCGGAGATTCAACAATGCTCAAAATCGCAGCGGAGGGCATTGCGCCGCGTCTGGCGGCCTGTTGCCTTATCAATAGCAGCGCCCATAGCAGCTGCCACAGGGTGGCGCCTCAAGCAGCCAAAGCCACACAAAAGTGCCTATCACAGTCGCAGATGCACCGTAAAAAGCTGGTCATTAAGGATCACTACGAGTTCGATCAGAAGGTGAGCGGGGATACCTTGTTTACCTTTGTGTATACATATATACATACACAACTGCACTTACAAACACACACACACACACACAAATGCAACTGGCGGAGCATTATGCAATCCGCTTGGCATGCGGTTGGCCAAATTGTTGTTGCCTTTTTGGCGTACGTGAGCTGTTCCGGCCGTAAACCATGACGCAGTTCGTATGTATATTTGTTTGTGCTGTGTATTTGTTTGTATGGCACTTTTGATACCCTGTAAGCGAAAGAAAACTATATAAAGTTAAAGCTTAAAGAGCGCATCCTACAGGACATTTTAAGTACACAATTTAATTCATATTTTATTTAACTTTTAAATAATCAAGACATTTCGATCTTCTAATCTTCTAAAATCAATTCAAAGTTTTGGCATTCAAAGAAGTAAACTTATTGACGGTTCGATAGTACGAAATAACTCGATAGTCACTCAACGTAAAAGAATCGATACCATCGATAGTCTTATAGCTTGTTTGTTAACTGTGGTATACTTAATGAGAAAAAAGTTATATATATGTAATGTAATTTTTAAAATAACAAGAAAGAACGTAGTGCTGAAGCTATATACCCTAGTAGCATTGATTTTATACGTACTAAATTTTCGCCTGATTGCCGCTATTTGGTTCGATTTTCATAAATATTATAGGAAACTATTTGAAGTATAATAAAACTCTCACTTAGTTTGAATGTAGTACAAAAAGTTTTTTATACAAAAACTCATTTTCCTCCCGATCCTATGGCAACTATGTGACATAGTGGTCCGATTTGAACAAAATTTGGTGAGATGGTATAAACTCTCCAGAGACTTCGTTTGGGTGAGTTTGGTAAGGATACCTTCATAAACAAAAAAGTTTTTCATACAAAAACATGTTTGCCGACCGATCATTCCTATGACAGCTATATGTTATAGTGGTCCGATCTGGCCAGTTCCTACATATGTACTGCCTTCAGCGAAAAAAAGAATCTGTGCCAAGTTTCATAACGATAGTTTAAAAACTAAGGGACTAGTCCGTATAGAAACAGACGGACATCGCTATATCGACTATGCTGATTCAGATTATATATACGTTGTTGGGACGGAAACGTGTCCTTCAGTCCATTACACATGTCGAGGGTATAAAAATCACTCCGAAAAGAATATTGCTGTGTATATACATATATTATTATCATTATGTTCCTTTCTTTAAAGTTTAAACCATCAGATTTTAGGCCACCAAATTTGGGAAAAAAAGTTCTTAATACAAATAGACATACGCAGATTAAATCCAGTTTAAACATGCGATCGGATAATATAACTAGATGATTATATGAATAGTATTGTTGGCATCTTTGAGTATCCTATCCTACGCTTAGTTAGGTATTCTATAAAGCTGCAAAAATAACTAACTAATATTATCAAGTTATAAACTTTTAAAAACAAGACAAAATCTCTCAGAAATTTAGAAAGCAACAAAAGTTTGATTTATCAATTAATTGTAAAACTATCGATATTATCGATAGTGGAAGCGCTTGCTTGATTTAGTCGAAGTTTGAACCAAGGATAGTTCAAAGATACGCTGACTTTACTCACCAAAACTATGTAGAGCTTGTTTGGTTTACTTTAGAGCTTATCACAGGGTATCTGCACGTCCACCATTGCATTCGAATTAACCAGTTGTTTGTGCGCGTGTATGCAAATAAGCCAGAATCGTATTTCGAAGTTCTCATAAAAGCATACGCACGTATCTAAATGGTCTTATTAACTTGCGTTTCTTTATGTTCCTTGCCAAACAGGTCATCAATAGCGACAATCCGGTGATTGTGAACTTTCATGCGGAATGGTGTGATCCCTGCAAGATACTCACACCCAAGATGCTTGAACTGTTGGAGAACTCGGACGAAATCGATTTGGCCGTCATCGATGTGGAGACCAATCTGGATCTGGTTGAAACGTTTGAGGTGAAGGCCGTGCCCGCTGTGCTCGCCTTCCGCAACGGCGTCGTGGTCGACAAGTTCATCGGCCTGGTGGATGCCAACAGCATAGAGACGCTCATTGATAAACTGAAGCGCAAGCAGCAACAGAAACAGTAGCTTCAGCTCCAGCTCCAGTTTCAACTCCAGTTTCATAGATATTATTGTTATTTGCGGCCTTAAGAATTTAACTGGTGCACGGCACACGGTGGGGGCAGGGCGGGGCAGGTGCGAAACTTTATACAAGTATACACAGTATAGTAATTATGATTATCGATTGTATTGAAATTAGCCAATAAGCAATGCTCAATAAAATTCAACTGCCTCTGCTGACCAACATTTCTCAGTCAGTCAAGCAGCACAGTCTGTAAGCTATGGCAATAATAGTAATACATTTCTTCACTAATTATAATGCTCTCGACTGATAAACTTCAAATATCCGATAAACGCGTTTAGTTTACCTCCAGAGATGTGACGACAAATTCTGTTTTAGCTTGTTATAAGCTCAGCTTCCATTTATTTGATATTTTGGATATTATTGCCCTCAGATCCAAACAAAGATGCCTTAATCTCTTCAAGAGGAATTGTTTAATTTGTACTTAGTAGGTCATGACTTAAACTTCAGGGAGGCCCTTTTTACATATGTAGGCCTGGACCCCAAAACAAACCTCATTCGATATCCCAGTTCCGTCCGGGCCACAACTCGAAAGAGTCTCAAAATTAATTATTTTTTGATAATATTGCAATAAACTAAACTAAAAATATGGCGCGCAAACCTTTAGGTAAGTATTTAATTAGCCCTCAAGGGGTGGGAAGAGGACTACTCGTATATAGCTAATGGTCTCTGGATGTACAGGCCCTGGTCCCGGAACTTACGGTCTGCCCACACTGGTGGGCTATGACAAACACGATACCCGTAAGCAGCGCATGCCTCAATACTCCTTCGGGGCCCGAACAAACATGCTGGGCCCAGATCCAGGACCTGGACCAGGCGCTTATCAGGTGGACAAACTAACGCGCTATGGCAGGGGTGGCGGCTTGCAATACACCCTTGCGCCCATGACAAGGATAATTGGTAAGACATTATCATAATCAAATCAAACCATATTACCAGCAATGCCAACCTGTTCACAGATAAAAGAGTTGGACCCGGCCCTGGGGCACACGATGTCCACATCAAGCCCTTCTTCAAGGGAGTAAATGCGCCAGTTTACTCCATGGCTCCGCGAAATGATTACAGCTTTAAGAAATATGGACCCGGCCCCAGTGCTTATAAGTTTGAGATTCAGCCCATACGACCTCAAGCTCCAGTCTACAGCATGTGAGTAGTAAATAATACATTGGAAGACCGCATCTGCTTAATTCGAAACTTATCCATTCGCAGGGGTATTCAAACCAGAATCCTTCGGAAGGCAGATTCCCCTGGCCCGGCTGCCTATGGTGCTGGCGATCTCAATCTCAAATTGTGTCGTGCGCCTCAGTACTCGATGAGGCCGACTTGCTATGTGCGTAAGGAGAATGTTGGTCCTGGTCCCAACTATTATGATTTGATGTACCATCGTCCTGGCAAGACTGGACACGCCTACTCGTTTGGCATCCACCATTCGCCCTATGCCCCACCCATGATTGTTCGATGTGATAATATGTAGTAGTTGCAATATTACAAAAATAAATTACCTGTCTAAATTTTTATATGCAATTTATTCTTATTTCAATTGCGAGAATACTTGCCGAGTAGTATTCAACTTTGGCAAATTTTTTATATTTTATATCCCCAGCTACAGTATAAAAGGATTTGGTGAATCAAAATACGGATTACAATATTTGCATTAAGATTCGATGGACTTGAAATCCGCTAGGAAAAAAATCGAGACTATATTTACTCCCTGTACCCATGAAATGGGTAAAAAGGGGGTATTGTTTTAATTTCATATACATATATTAGCTTTGCCGGAGTGGTGCTGGTGGATTAGATAAAATTTGAAATAAACTGTCCCTGTGCCCGCTATCCAGGAACCTACAGTCAAAATTAAGTCTCGTAAATCTTAGTTTCCGACATCCTTACGTTCATACATACGCAGGGACAGGACCAGATCGACTCGGCTATTGAGACTTATCACGAATATATATACTTTGTGGCATCGGAGATATCTACTTCTGACTGTTACATACATTTGCGGTCTATTATCGGTACAGGAAGAAAAAATATATGACGAAAGAAACAATAGGTTTGGTTTTGACAAAGTTTTTCCCATCGAACTTAAAGGATATACTCTATATCTATGAATATAGCTGGCAATATATGATACATTTGCCAAACTTCGATAAACCTTGGCAAGTATTCTCACAATATAAATAAGAATAAATAGCATATAATAATTTAGACAGGTAATTTATTTTTGTAATATTGCAACTACTACATATTATCACATCGAACAATCATGGGTGGGGCATAGGGCGAATGGTGGATGCCAAACGAGTAGGCGTGTCCAGTCTTGCCAGGACGATGGTACATCAAATCATAATAGTTGGGACCAGGACCAACATTCTCCTTACGCACATAGCAAGTCGGCCTCATCGAGTACTGAGGCGCACGACACAATTTGAGATTGAGATCGCCAGCACCATAGGCAGCCGGGCCAGGGGAATCTGCCTTCCGAAGGATTCTGGTTTGAATACCCCTGCGAATGGATAAGTTTCGAATTAAGCAGATGCGGTCTTCCAATGTATTATTTACTACTCACATGCTGTAGACTGGGGCTTGAGGTCGAATGGGCTGAATCTCAAACTTGTAAGCACTGGGGCCGGGTCCATATTTCTTAAAGCTGTAATCATTTCGCGGAGCCATGGAGTAAACTGGCGCATTTACTCCCTTGAAGAACGGCTTGATGTGGACATCGTGTGCCCCAGGGCCGGGTCCAACTCTTTTATCTGGGAACAGGTTGGCATTGCTGGTAATATGGTTTGATTTGATTATGATAATGTCTTACCAATTATCCTTGTCATGGGCGCAAGGGTGTATTGCAAGCCGCCACCCCTGCCATAGCGCGTTAGTTTGTCCACCTGATAAGCGCCTGGTCCAGGTCCTGGATCTGGGCCCAGCATGTTTGTGCGGGCCCCGAAGGAGTATTGAGGCATGCGCTGCTTACGGGTATCGTGCTTGTCATAGCCCACCAGTGTGGGCAGACCGTAAGTTCCGGGACCAGGGCCTGTACATCCGGAAACCATTAGCTATATACGAGTAGTCCTCATCCCTCACATAATTAAATACTTACCTAAAGGTTTGCGCGCCATATTTTTAGTTTAGTTTATTGCAATATTATCAAAAAATAATTAATTTTGAGACTCTTTCGAGTTGTGGCCCGGACGGAACTGGGATATCGAATGAGTTTTGTTTGGAGGCCAAGCCTACATATAGGATTCTACCATGAAGCTCAAGTCATGACTTACTAGATGCTTCATTTTGTCTACTATACTATACACATTTCCACAGTTATAGTAACCCCTTTTACCCATTTTATGGATACAGGGTGTAAAACTATCTGTAACTATATAGGTATATACTTAATAGTATCCTAGTATCTTAGAATCTATATCGTTTAGGGGATTGTGTTCTCAGACTTTCGTTTTCAATAGCTATGTTCTCATGAGTTGGATATAAAGAATATCGAATTTGGATATGATAAGAGGCTTATATATAGTATATTAAATTCTTCCCTTCCAGATTGAATAACGATAATTATTGATGCATGCTTTTTATTTATATTTCAGCGATGCCTTATACTACAATTATAAAATGTTTTAACAAAATTGTTTTTTACCAAAAAGGTTGTGGTGGCGATTATTGCAACTTCAAGTTAAATATCAAATACAATGTTGCCATTCGGTATTAATACATTATATTTAGTACAATTATAATAATAAGATAATATAATAAAAGATCAAAATCATTTAAAGGATTCAACACATCAAATACATAAAAGGACTAAGCGCCAAGCGTAGCAACACAATTTGTTAAATATATATATATAATAATTATGATGGATTATCAACGCATTACGAAACAATATTCATAAGAACTGTTTGCAATGGCATATCAAATAATATATGTATATAGTATATGATATAACACCCAAATGAACAAGCGCACACACAACGAACAATTTGAAAAAAAAAAGAAAAGAAATAATAATAAAATATATAAAACAAAAACAAGATTTGCTAAATTGAAATGTATCTAGAAATTGAAATTATTGGGAACTACTTAATTCATATATGTATATATATATACATATATATATTATGCATATATCTATCCATGAAATGTTGTAAGCTCGCTTTCTCTCTCTCTCTCTCATTTGGGTGTATTATCATGGGAAGTTTTCAAGAAAAAAAAGGATTTTGGTAGGCAAGCTCTAAGGATTTTTGGTGTAAACACTTAGCGCGCCAGCTGTATGATAAGTGCGGCGCACATCTCAAAGAACTCCATGGTATGGTGGCCAGTCGGCTGGAGGGGCATGACACCGGTAACGCTCAATGGCGGCGGCGTTAGGCTCTCCATGATGACATCATCGCCCTGTTCGACCTCATCGTTGGTCAGCGATTTGAAATCAAGCAAATAGCTTTTGGCATCCACCTGATAGAGCTGCAGCGACATCTTTGAGAACTTGCCGGTCTTCACATTCTGACGCCGCACGCGCACATGATACGGATTGATGATCTTCCATTCGTAGCTGAGGGCCTTCATGGCACGATATACCTCCAGCATGATGTCATTGGGTTTGCTCTGCGATCTAATGCCCAGATGCCATTTGGCGCGCTTAATTGGCGTGCCACCGCGGGCCGCCTTCTCCGGAAAGGCAGCGCCGCCCGTATTCTGCACGGACATGTTCAGCTGACGATCCCGCATGGGCGCTATGCGCTCCGGATGTGGCCGTATTGAGGGCATAACAATGCTGCCACCAAGGCTGCTGGGTGCACCATTATGCACGGGCGTGGCGGTGCCCGAGCTGGCCGCAGTGCCGCCGCCGACGCCACCAATGGTCACCGTGGCAATTGGCTCACCACCGCTCAGGCGCGGCTCGTGTGGGGAGTGGGCCATGGGCATTGAAGGTGGCGGTGAGCCAGCCACAAAGAAATTATGTATCTCGCTGATCTGTGTGGCAGCATCGTCCGCAAAACGCTTGTTGTCAATGATCAGATGATAGGCAATCGCCAGCTGATCGTGCGGATCACCGCTGAGCAGTGAATTGTGCACTTCAGACTCCTTGACGCCAAATTTGGTGCAGACCTCGGCGACGGCGTATGTATCAATAACATTCGAGTCCTGCTCGATGGATGAGGGAAACAGATACGCGGGCAGATCCTTTTGGAACCACTCATGCTTCTTGATCTCCTCAATGGTGGCACGCTTCAGCGGATCCACCTGTAGCATCTGGCAGACCAGATTCACCACCTGCTTATTAAGATATTCCGGTATCGGAAATATGCCCGACTTGATCTTACGGAACAGCGATGGCACATGTTCATCATCGAACGGCAGCGTGCCGCACAGCAGCGCATACAGTATGACACCGCATGACCAGATATCCACCTCGGGACCAGCATAGAGCTTGCCCGATATTACCTCGGGCGCCGCATAATTGGGTGAGCCGCACGAGGTGCGCAAGAACTCACCATCCAACATCATATTGGACAGACCAAAGTCAGCGATCTTCACATGCATATTGTGATCGAGCAGCAGATTCTCTGGCTTCAAATCCCTGTGCACAATCATATGGCGATGGCAATAGTCCACACCGGATATGATCTGCTGAAAGAAGCGACGCGCCTGATGCTCCTGTAGTTTGCCATGCTTCACAATATAATCAAAGAGCTCCCCACCGCTCACATACTCCATGATCATGAAAATGTCCGAGGGCGTTGATATAACCTGGCCAAGAGAGTATACAAAATGGATAATGTTAATGTATAGTTATAACAAGACTTATTTAAACTATAATATACATAATTAAATATCTTAAATCATGATCATTTCGTTCCATACGAGTGTATATTGAATAATGATACTTGATTTTACCTGGTGAATGCATTGATTTCTGATTTCTGATATGTTAATTAACGACAAAGAAATCATACATAGTATAGTTTTGCATGATATTTGATACTTTGACACTTACTCAAAGTCTGCTCTTTGGAAATGCAAATGTGTTTTGCTTTAATTGACAAGTTGTAACAATTAATTGATGTGTTCCCAGCTGTTTTTCCATTTTCCACAGTTAAATAATTTTGAATTGTCCAGTTGAGTGTGCATATATACACATACACACATTTTAATAACTGATATTCTATAACAATCGTTAGAGTGATTGATTTTAATTAGTTCACTCTATCGAGCGTGCACTGCACATAGTACATAAACCAATCTTGTGATCATGATCATTTGATTTGATAGGCTTATAAAGAACAGAATTTTACTCGCTGAATTACATTGATTGCTGATTCTAATAAACAAATATAGTGAACAATCATGGTTGTACATACACAAAGATATTTGATACTGATATATAGTCATATATTGATATTGATTTTAACTTGTGAACGCTTTGATTACTGATTGCAATACACAAATATTGCAAACAGCATTACAAACAATAAATCACACATATAGAATAGATACTGATACATGGGCAAAGTCTGCTGTTTGCTGGTGAACGCTTTGATTACTGATTCTGATAAACAATCATGCTCGAACATACACAAAGATATTTGATACTGATATATATCCTGGTTTTGATTTTTATTTCAATTTGTGAACGCTTTGATTACTGATTCTGATAAACAATCAGCTCGTACATACAGAATGAAATTTGATACTGATATATAGTCATATATTGATGTTTAATTCAACTTGTGAACGCTCTGATTACTGATTCCAATACACAAATGTGGCAAACAATAAATCACACATATAGAAGATAGAATAGATACTGATACATGGGCAAAGTCTGCTGTTTGCTGGTGAACGCTTTGATTACTGATTCTGATGAACAAATATAGTAAACAATCATGCTCGAACATACAGAATGATATTTGATACTGATATATAGTCATATATTGATGTTGATTTCAACTTGTGAACGCTCTGATTACTGATTCCAATACACAAATGTGGCAAACAGCATTACAAACAATAAATCACACATATAGAAGATAGAATAGATACTGATACATGGGCAAAGTCAGCTGTTTGCTGGTGAACGCTTTGATTACTGATTCCATTACACAAATGTGGCACTGACGAACAACGAATCATACAAACATTTGGTATATTTTTGATATTTGATCCTAATATTTACTTGTGGTCTGCTGTGTTTTGTTTCGAATGAACATGTGTTTTGCTTATTTTTCTCATGAAAGACTGCTTTCTTATGTTCCCAGCTGATTTTGTTATCCAGATATATTGTATATATGTATGTATTTCATAAGTCTAGCCACTTTTGTAACTAGCCCCTGCCAACTCATCGATAATATGAAAGCGTTATCACCCGCAATTTGTTAGCTAGAATGAAAATTGATTGTTAGCATTGATATTTGATATGATTATGGCTAGAAATACCAAATATGATATACGAACTAATGATGAACTCCTTGAAAGATGTGAGATGAGCTTATTTTAGCCGTTGTTAAACATTTGAAATGCATTTGAAATTCTTATTTAAAGTTATTCTTCTCTTTTGCTGCATTCTTGCACCTTCTTCAGGGAGTCTGTTGAACAATAGACATATAGAATTATACAAATATTGCTGTGATTACATATAACATAATACAATACATAGTTTGACATATCATCTTCAACAATATCATCAAGTAAACAAACTGAAACAGTGTGTGAAGTGAAATGTTTCCGGAAACTTTCGGCGATAATGATCGGACCTATTTGTTTATACATTGTTCAAATATGAATTACCTTAGTAGTGAAGTAGGCTTGCTTAATCTCTCAGGTTACACAGTCAGGGGCGGCCTATTGAATGTTGGGTTCTTCGCAATAAATATATATTTATTTGTTTATTAATTGAAGTAAACAAAAGCGAGCTCTTTCCTATTAATGCTGAGCCTCAGCCTGTTTAGGGTTTATTGTTTACACTCGCATGTGGCCTGATTATGCAGAATCTGACTCTGTGAAGGTTTATTACATCATTTACAGAATGTATTACAAACTGTGTAGACTACAAAAGTATTCAGACACAATTCTAGTTTGTGAAAATGTAACGGATTTTGAAACCGTGAGATTAAGAATAGAAGAATAGGATAGAAGTTGAGCTAGGAGTATTGTTTATTGGGTTAAATAAATAGAAAATTGATCGGATTTTGAAACCGATGAACAACAAGAGTGGAAGTAGAATAGAAGTAGACTTTGGAGTATTGTTTATTGGGGTAGATAAATAGAAAATGTATCGGATTTGAAACCGTGAGACCAAGAATAAAAGTTGAGCTAGAAGTATTACTTAATGGATTAAGTAAATAGAAAATGGTTTTGGATTTTGAAACCGTGAGATAAAAACAAGAGTGGAAGTAGAATAGAAGTACATAGGCTTAGATGTATTCCTTAATGGATTAAATCAATAGAAAATGTATCGGATTTTGAAACCGTGAATGGAAGTAAAGCTAGGAGTATTGTTTATTGGGTTGAGTAAATAGAAAATGTATCGGATTTTGAAGCCATTAGATTAACAAGAAGAGTGGGAAAACAATAGAAGTAGAGTTATATGTATTTCTTAATGGGTTAAATAAATATAAAATTTATCGGTTTTGAAACCGTGAGATTAACCATATAAGAATAGAATAGCAGTAGAGCTAGGAGTATTACTTCTTGTTTAAATAAATAGAGAATGTATCGGATTTTGAAACCGTGAGATTATGAATAGAAAATTAGAATCGAAGTAGACTTAAATGAATTACTTAATGGGTTAAGACAATCGAAAATGTATCGGATGGTGAAACCGTGAGATAAAAACCAGAGTGGACGTAGAATCGAAGTAGACTTAGATGTATTCCTGAATGAGCTTAGTAAATAGAAAATGTATCGGTATCTGAAACTGTGAGATTAACAAGAATGAAAGTAGAATAGAAGTAGACTTATGAGAATTGCTCACTGGGCTAAATAAATAGAAAATGTATCAGAATTTGAAACCGTGAGATGAACAATAGAAGTCAACTTAAAAGTATTGCTTATTGGGTTAAATAAATAGAGAATGTATCAGGTTTTATAACCGGAGACAAACAGCCAGCATGAGAACACATATTTAAAGTATTGGATTAAATAGAGTATTTCTTCAAATAACTGGGTGAAATATCGAATTTTTAAAGGATGAGAAGTACGGGGAGCTCACCCAGTTGCAGTTGGCTTAAATAAATTATAAATGTATTGTGTTTTCAAATCGTAATCTAGCGTGGGAACAGGTAGGATCAGAAATGATTGCCCATTGATTGGAAATGCAAACGATTTTCCAATAGTTCAGTCACGAGATGCACGCGCTCTTCTCTAACAAACTGGAATCAGGCTGCGAACTGTTACTCACCTGGTAGAGCTTGATGATATGCGGATGCCGGAAGAGCTTTAGATTTTGTATCTCGCGTCTGATCTTGCCAACAACATCGAGACTCTTGATCTTCTGACGGTTGAGTATCTTGACGGCGACCTTGAGCCGGGTTATCTGATGCTCACCGATCTTCACCTTGCCAAAGGTGCCAGTGCCGAGCGTGGCGCCCAATAGATAATGTCCAATCTTAACCAGCGGCTGCCCATTGACGCTGCCCGCTGCAGCCGCCTCAGCGGCAGCGGCCCTCAACTGTGGCATCTCCAGCTGCTGATGCTGCTGCTGTTGTTGTTGTTGCTGCTTTTGTTGTTGTTATTGTTAATTGTTGCAGCAAAGCTCGTTTTGTTATTATTGGGTTTGGGTTTGGCGCTTGTCGCGCCGCGATCCTTCCCGCAACTTCCTCGTTAACAGTTACGCTTCCACACCCCCGCCCCGCTGCGCTTGTCAGTCAGCACAATGGGAAGGTCGATTATCATTTATTGCGTATTCCGTTGTCGAGGCATAAGCAATGTTGTTGCTCCTTCCGTTGCCCGACTTGTACAACAAATTGCTGGCTCTGATTGCACGCACTTGTTATTGTTAAGCTAGCTGAATCAGCACTTGTGTACAAATCACGTTTTGGTGTCGTATTTGTGCTCGTCCTATTGTTTTGCAGCGCATTTATTTTCTTTATTTTTATGCGCTAATTGCCATTGGAATGTGCTGGTATTTTCCCATATGGTATTTTCCAATGGCAGTATTGCCACACAGTCAAGCCTAATAACATACCCTTAACATTTATGTTAATAACATCACTGTTAACATTTGCTAAGTTGCGCGCGCTGTTCAAAAACTATTTATATACCATAGACATTTTAAGATAGTAGCTATGCCCGCCAGTTGACTTAATATTAATATTATATCTTCTAAAATTGTTGGAAAAGGAGTATACTGGGCTTGTACAATGTGCGTCAGTCTGTTTTTCCGTACTATTAAAGCTATAGCTACTAAACTTGGTACACATGTTAGTGTATACTAAAGCCTCATAAGGTGTTAAGATCTTTCTTCCACCCCAACTGACTTCAGCATAATTTGGAAAGAAAAACCTGTATCTTCAACAATTCATATGAAAAATTTGAGTTTGAGCCCCACAAATTAGCAAATGAATGCAGACTGGGAACAAAGTATACAGCAGTCGGGAACTTGCGGCATGCCTTCTTCTGATTAACGCTTTAAAAACCATTCAAAACCTTATAAAAATATTGAAATGTTGGTTGTCATATTAATTTAAAACTAGAAAGGACGGCTATCTTCGGAGTGCCGAAGCTATATACCCTAGCAGGAATTCATTTTTGTACAAAATATAATTTTTAATCATTATTTTGCTCCTATAAAAGCCATGTGGTCCGATTTTGATCAAATTATAGAAAACTATTTGAAGAATAATAAAACTCTCACATAGTTTGAATGTAATAATTGTATAAATCAAAAGTTTTTCATACAAAAACTCATTGTTTACCCGATCCTATGGCAGCTATGTAGTCCGATTTTGACCAAATTTGGTCAGATTGTATAAACTCTCTAGAGACTCGCTTTGGGTGAGTTTGGTAAGGATATCTTCATAAACAAAAAGGTTTTTCATACAAAAACTTAGTTGTCGACCGATCATTCCTATGGCAGCTATATGTTATAGTGGGCCGATCCGGCCGGTTCCGACGTCACGCCTGCACAAAAAGAAGGGTCTGTGCAAAGTTTCATTACGATAGCTTGAAAATTGAGAGACTAGTATGCATAGAAACAAACGGGCATTGCTCTATCGACTCGCCTATTCATGCTGATTCCGAATATATATACTTTGCTGGGTCGGAAACGTCTCCTGCAATGCATTACACATTTCGAGACAATATTATAATACCTTTTGCTAGGGTATAAGAACGTTAACAATGAAACTAGACCCAAACTATTCAGTTACTCTTTCAGTTGTCGCCTTCCTTCTATACTTCCTGCAGTTATTAACAAAGCTAGACCCAAAGTATTCCGTGTAACTTTCAATTATTACCCTCTTTCTATACTTCCAGCAGGGAATAATAAACCTAGACCCTTATTATTCAGTTTAACTTTCAACTATCATCTTCTTTATATATTTCCTACAGTTAATAGTAAAACAATATCAAAAATAACTAGTTTAATTATTAGTTTTCATCTTCCTCTATACTTCCTGCTGTTAATAACAAGACTAGTCCCAAAATATTTAGTTTATCTTTCAGTTATCTTTATCTTTATATACTTCCTGCAGTTAATAATAAAACTAAACTCAAAGTATTCAGTTAATCTTTCAGTATCACCTTCTTTATATACTTCCTGAAGTTTATAATAAAACTATACCCAAAATAATCAGATTATCTTTTAGTTGTTACCTTACTATACTTTCTGCAGTTAATAATAAAATTAGACCCAAAATATCCACTTTAACTTCCAGTTGTCGCCTTCCTTTTACATATCCTGTTGGTTCATAAGGTCAAGCTACTTTGTGTCATACAATGTCCTGTGAGTACACCTAGCAGCTACCTAATGTTCTTGAGTTATAGCTAGCTATAGTCCTTGTGTTCTAGCTTGTTTCAGTTGATTCTATATCTCAACCGCAGCTCTTCCTCTGTGACTGACCATCTTTCTCAAGAGGTCCTTTAGCAAGTTGCTACAGTTGTGTCCTAAGAAAGCCTAGAATTATTGAGGGAGCATAATAAAAAGTCGAAATAGTTTTCCATTTGGTGGTTTGAAACACATTTATTACACGTACTTTTAGTAGTTTCGGTTTGACACATGAAAATAATGACATTCAATAGTGTGTATTCCATTTATTTAGATTTGCATTTGTAGACATTATATATATATATATATATATATATATTGAACATTAAATGATTTCTTGTTCTCCACGCATAAATAAACATTTGCTCATCTTGTATATTCAGACATATATAAGTATATATAGAAAGTTCTTGTATACATTTATCTATTGTAGTTACTTCTTTTTATACAATTTAACTATTCGAAAGAGAGTGCCCCAATGTTGTGTTGGTGTGTGTGTGTGTTTTGTTGTTTTTATCATTAGCATTAGATTTACATACAAATACTTAAAGTACATGCAAATACTTATAACTTAGAAATAAGACCCAACTGTCGTCTGTCTGACTGTACCTACTCATCGTCAATGTATAACTACTCTAACTAATTATATATTTGCTTCGTCCTGTCTCGCTCGAACTCGTTGCGCGCTCACTCTCTCTCGCTCTCTCTGTCTAACTGTAGACTCTATCTCTTTCACAAATATCAAATATTTTCTATGTACAAAATTGATATATAATTGTAATTTTACGTTACTTTGTTGTGTGTTTCTTTCTTTTGTTTTGTTTTTTGTTTGTTTATCTTTGCTTATGCACATGGAGAGTTTTTTGTTGTATTTTTTGTTGTGTTTATTATTAATTAGTACATTTATTTTATTCATTACTTTAAATTTAGATTTTTGCAAAAAAATGTCTTAACTATTATAATGCTATAAGACTAGTTTTTAAAGATAATTCAAAAAAAAAAAAAAACGAGGAGTCAGTTGCTGTTTTATATCAAATGTTCTGTTGTGTGTGTGTGTGTGTGTTTGAGTGTGTGTGTGAGTGTGTGTGTGTGTGTTTGAGTGTGTGTATGTGTGTGTGTCTTCGACTTATATTCTTGTTGTAATTTGTTCTCACATACAGATTTCGAATTCATTAACAGCGCTAATTATGTTTATTATTATTATTATTATTATTGTTGTTGTTTGTTAGCATAAATATATTTTTGTTCAATGTATACATTTCACAAATTTGATGTATACATACCAAAATACATCAATGCGTACATCAATACATCAATAGTGATTCGGAAAAAAAAGGCAAGCGTGCACGCCAAGGCGCACCCTTGTTAAAAGTTTATCAATATACATTTATATATATATATATTTTATTTATTTGTTTTAATTGGAGTGTGTGTGTGTGTGTGCGTGTGTGTGTGTGTGTGTGGGTGTGTGTGTGTCATCTGTTTCGGAATTTACAGCCTTTTATAATAACAAATGATTTCAATTAGTATATATGTATTATGTTGGTCAGCCAAAAATGTGGAAAAATTCGGTTCGTTTCGTTTGTTGTTCAATTATTGAATGATTGCCATCAATATAATGACAAATGTATGTGTGTGTGTGTGTGTGTGTGTAAACTTTGGAACATTTATACATATTTGGAAGCTATGTATTAACTTATTTTGTTTTTGTTTTTTGTTTGTGTGTATTCAGTATTCATGCGTTCTCTTCTTTTGCCAACTTGTTTTTTTCAGTGTTCTTGCTGCCAATGCTCTTCTTCTTTTCTAATAATTTTGTGTGTTTAGTTTTTGTTTGGTTTGTGCCAAATTCCAAAAGGATCAAGCCAGATATACTGGAATTTACATAAATATATATATAGTACATATATATAAATATATTCTCTCTTTTTTGAATTGGCTGGCATCTGTTTGTTCTATATATCATGATGTAAATATGTATGTGTGTTTTTTTTGGTTATCATTATGTTTTTTCTATACATTCAGCACATAGATTCATATAGGAATATAATACGACAACGACAATCAACAACAACAACAACAAGAAGAACAACAACAATAATATTAATATTAATATATATAGTTTTGTTTGCTGTTTAATTTAACGGCTGCCACCGCCACCGCCTCCGCCTCCGTGCCCGCCTCCGTGCCAGCCACTACGAGGGCCACTACGCGGGCCACCGCGATAACCTCCGCGTGAGCCAGCATGAAAGCCACCGCGCCAGTTCCCATAGAACTGGCCGCCGCGCTGACCTCCCTGATAGCCACCACTGTGAAAGCCATTGCGGTTGCTGCCATAGTTGCCTGCGCGCGGGCCTCCGTGCCAGCCACCACGCCAGGCTCTGTTGTTGTTGCCTCGATTTTGATTTTGTACAGAAGTTCCAGCTTCTGGCCAAGCGACATCCTGACTCGTTGACGGTGTCTGCATTATAGCTCGAGGCATAGATCGTCTATCAGTTCGCCCATAATTGCGTCCATTACCTGGAATAAAAACTCGACCATTGCCTTGTCCATACGATCGTTGATAGTTTTGGCCATAGGCTTGTCCATAAGCTCGTCCATCAGCTTGGCCATAAGCTCGTCCACCAGCTTGTCCATAAGCTCGACAATCACCTTGTCCATAAGCTCGTCCATTAACTTGTCCATAAGCTCGTCCATCAGCTTGTCCATAAGCTCGTCCTTCAGGTTGTCCATAAGCTCGACAATTAGCGTGTCCATAAGCTTGTCCATAAGCTGGACAATCAGCTTGTCCATAAGCTTGTCCATAAGCTGGACAATCAGCTTGTCCATAAGCTCGACAATTAGCTTGTCCATAAGCTCGTCCATCAGCTTGTCCATAAGCTCGACAATCAGCTTGTCCATAAGCTCGACAATTAGCTTGTCCATAATCTGGACAATCAGCTTGTCCATAAGGTCGACAATCACCTTGTCCATAAGCTTGACAATTAACTTGTCCATAAGCTTGACAATTAGCTTGTCCATACGCTTGTCCATAAGCTCGTCCATCATTTTGCCCATAAACTTGTCCGAAATTTTGACCATTAGCTGGAATAAAAGCTTGTCCATAATTTAGAACATTAGCTGGTTCAAAAACATGTTGAGCAGGTCTTCCAAAAACATGTAGATAGCCACCTCCACAGGCTCCATTAAGAGCGGGCGCCGCAGCTAGCGCCGCACCAAGAGCTTCAGCTGGCGCCATAGGATGTATTTGAACTGGCGCCGTTGCTTGGCCGGGAGCTTGGCCGCGAGGCTGAGTAACGACTGCCAATGCCTCAGGTCCATTACGTTCGTAATTAACGCAAACGTATCCCATTTCACAGACATCGCCCGTTGTGGGATCACAATAGTTAAGACTGTTTATATAGTTGGCATTCGCCAAATAGGCACATTCGCCACCATCAGCAGCTGCGGCGGCGGCGGCTGTTGATGCCACCGCTACGGCTGCAACAGCTTCAGCTGCTGATGCTGGCGATGTTGACGGTCCCGTTATAATGGGCGCCATATGGTTTGGCAATGTGAAGGGCGCAGGTGTTAGGGCATATGAGTTGCTCACATACAAGCCAGTTGTGGCATCATATGTATAAATTGGCTCCATTTGCATCGGTTGCATCAGTTGCAAACGCTGCGGCTGTCGATATGGTGGCAGTGGATTAATGGGCTGTGGGTAAATTGGCTGTGGGTATATTGGTTGTGGATGGACTGGCAGTGGTTGTACGGGCTCAACTGGTTGTATTGGCTGAACGGGTGCTTGGTAGGCCTCCTGTGGATATCCTTGCTGTTGGTAATCTTGCTGTTGGTATTCTTGCTGTTGGTATTCTTGCTGCTGGTATTCTTGCTGTTGATAATCTTGCTGCTGGTAATCTTGCTGCTGGTAATAATCTTGCTGCTGATAGCCATCATCTTGGTATTCTTGCTCTTGGTATGGATTATCTTGGTAGTCCTGTTCTCGGCTTGGTTGCCCTTGGTATTCTTGATCTTGGCATGGTTGCTCGTGGTATTCTTGTTCATGATATATTAGCTCTTCGTATACATCCTGCTCGAGCGGTATCGGTGGCTGTTCCAATTGTATTTCAATATCATCAACGCTTGCTGCCGTGGCGACGGTGGCAGGTCTATAATCTCTTGCCAATTTAGCTATCAATGATGTTTTGGGTGCTTTAAATATTGTTCTTGTTTCTATAGTGCCGCCTGCTGTTGTTATTGCTGATATTTTTCTTTTTCTTGTTGTTGTTGTGGCTGTTGTGGCTGTTGCTGCTGCTCCTGAAAATCCAAATGTTGATCCTGTTCCTGAAAAAATGTTTCTGCAGTGAGCCCTTGGTACGGTAACAATGACTGCTGTTTTGGCTGCTGTTTCTGTTGTTGTTGCTGCTGCTGCTGTTGTTGTTGCTGCTGCTGTTGCTGTTGGGGTACTGTAAGTGTTGCTATTATAATTGATGCTGCCTATGCTGAAAAGTGGTTGGGATTGGCCAGTGCCTCCACCATTGCTGCTACTTCTGCGGCTGCTGCTGGTGCGTGCGGTTGATCCGTCGTTGACGTTGCAACTGATGCTGCAGTTGCAATACTCCTGCTGCTGCTGTTGTGGTTGTTGTTGTTGTTGTATGTGTTGTTGGTGTTGTTGTTGCTGTGGATGCTGCGGCTCCTGCTCCTGCGGATGCTCAGTTGTTGGTACAACTGATGTGGCAATCGCTGTCGCAGTGTGAGGAGCTGCAGCTGCAGCGACAGTTGCTCTGATATTTGCATATGCATCTGCAGCTGCTGCAGGCGCAGCTGTGCTGGTCGGGGCAATGGCATTATATGGATTGGCAATGGCAGCATAAACACTTCACCTGTGAGATGCAGCTAATATTGTGTAAAGAAATTAATTTTGTTTTAAATAAATTTCTGTGCATGGTTATATGGATGCGGTTTTTGAGATCGTGTTGTTCTATTTGATCTACCTCTGTGCGCCATATTGTGGTGATAGCCGCCGCCGTTTCCGCCACCGCCATGCATCGGCTGTGGCAGACCGACGCCGACGCCGACACCGATGCCGATCCCGCCGCCACCTCCATGGGGATGGTGATGCAATTGTTGCATGTGGTGCGGCGGTGGTGGCAAACTGTGGTGATGATGATGATGGTGCTGTTGCTGCTGCTGTTGATGCTGCTGATGCTGGTGTTGCTGATGTTGCTGATGCTGCTGTTGCTGATGATTATGATGGTGCATCTGCTGTTGCTGATGAGGGTGCTGATGGTGTGGCGGCTGTTGCATATGCGGATGATTCATATGGTGTGGCGGCTGCTGTTGTTGCTGCCCCATATGACCCGGCGGCCCATTAGCTATCGGCATAAACTGTGCCGCCTTCGCCTTGCCATGCTCCTCAGCCAAGCGCACCCATATTGGCTGTGAGCCACCCTCTGGTATTGTGTTGTTCAGCGCCTTTATTGCCTCCTGTGCCTCCTCCCGCTTGTTGTAACTGCGCAGGGGTAAAGCCAAGATAAACAATTAGATCGGCATGTTCAAAGCAACATATTTTTAAACTAAAACTAAAATCAAAATTATAATTGTAATATTATAAAAACCCACCCCACACCCCCGTCAAGGACATAGTGACACTTATGTGAAGAATAATGTACAACAGGAAAGAACAGTTATCTCTCGGCTTGCCGATGATATATACCCTTGCAGATAATTATTTCATACAAAATCACTATGCTCGCGACCAATTGTTCCTATGTCAGCTATATATGATATAGTCAAGCTACATAAACTAAAATAAAACTCGCTATTTCTGGCTTTCTATGAGATATGTGTAAAACAATAAAGGTTTTCATACAAAAAAAAACTCATTTCTCATCCGACTGTTAATATGGCAGCTGTATGTTATAGTAAACCGATCCGTTCTTTACTATCTGCAGCAAAATCGTTGCCTAGTTTGATTAATGCTATATATATAAACTGGCAGACAGCTGGACAGGCTAGATCGTTGATTATATACTCTATATATACAACACTTTGGGATCAGAAATTATAACTTCTTTAAATCGCTACATATTTCGTGAATATATATATTATAATAAACTCTGCAAGGGTAGACAAAAATGCAATTATTATTAAATAGCAGTTATGTTCCAGTTTCCATATTCGGTAAGTGAATTTCACTTAGGTGTTCCCATTTTCACTTTTGCTTAGATTTTGCGGTTTGAATTCACTTGTCTTTGAGATTGGACACAATTCACCAGCAACATAACAGTACGACATAGTGATGAAAATGGATTGGTGAAATTATCTTATCGAATGTGAATACCGAAACAAAAGCTGACACACACACACACACACACACTTTTGTACAGTTAACATACATCAATACAACATCAATATTGAAACATTTTACAATGGATACAAGAATTATGATAGTTATCTACCCAACGAAGTTTAAAATCTTCGATTTCGATTTAGCTTTCAATTCAGTTCAATTATTGCAAGCATTAACTAAATTAATTGAACTATAGTTATTTCTCGATAATATTTTCAGTATAGCCAAAGGTCGAGATAAATTTATAATTTGCCTCCTTTTTTTTTAAATAGTTTTTATATTCTTTTTTTTATAGTTTTTATATCTTTTTTTAAATATTTTTTTAATATATATTTTTTTGTTTTTTTTTTTGGTACCCCCAAAGTGATCATAACTTTTAGATCTCATCTCATCTTATCGCTCTTAAGTCGCCAATTTCATATAAAATCTTATGTACAAACAAAAAATGTAATGTTGCCAATTGATCTGATGACTTGATGAAAATTCTTCCCCAAAGCATACAACACATATTTAGATCGAAATTATTATATATAGTATTTAAAATTCTTTTTTTCCCCTGTTTTTTTTTTTTAATTTTGATAGTGATCTTTGCATTTTTTTTTGTAGTCTTAAAATGTAGACACACTTTTTTATTTGAAAGCATTTTTGGTGAGCGAAGTATTATTTACAGTGCATGCTCGAAAGAGTGAAGACTCACAAGAAACATTTAGATATTTATATATATATTTTACATAAAGTTATTGCTTACATAAAATGTTTCGGACATATAAATTTTGAGCAAGTTTCGAATTATATCCAATCAGAATTTTTAAGAGTGAATACTTTCTGTGGTGTGAAGAACCATTTGGTATTAATTAGTTTCACTTTTCAATCAATATATATGTATAAAGAAACTCCAATTATGAAACAAGATTTGTAAGCAAATGAGAGCGCATGCGAAACAAAATATGTTGATACTATATAAGGAAACAGAATTTTGTGGAAACATACTTGAGGGATTGGTAAGTTGAAAAATAATGCGCACACTCAGAATAGTATTTTTTTTTGATCAATGATAATTGATACATGACATTTACCTGTTAAGTAATGTGATTACTGATTCTGATACACAAAATTTGTTAATTGGTATCACTGGGTATAATAAATCATTGGATAATAATCTAAAATATTGTACCAGCATTAAAACAAATGTTAAATGTTACGTTGGTTTTTCTTTGTCTCTCGGGGTATTACAACACACAAATGTTATGTTCCTTGATTGATTTTGGGACACAAATATGTTATAATTACATTGATTCCTGTTATAGGTAACAAATCTAAACAGCATCATCATCATCATTATATGACATCATTGAAGTTTTTATGCAATTTAAGATTGCTTTATTACATAACGTTTATATGCTATGCTCATATTGCCATGATCGGATTCAAAAATGTATGCATAAGCAACATTTATTCAATTTTCTATGAATTCTATTGTCATTTCTCAATACATTTTAGTTATTGCAAAAGATTGTGTGTTTAATAAAATTGCGTGCATATTAAAACATTTCTTGAAATTTTGTTAAAGAAATCTATGTATTTTCAGGAAATGTTTAGGTGCAGCCAACTTAATGCCGTATTTTTGTGTATTATACTGAAAGTAAAGCCCCGAATACATTGTGCACTTTTTTGGTATATTGCATTGTATAGTTCAATACGGAGAGTGTGAACGCTTCGTATACCGTCGTATATCGTTATGTTTTGAATACTGTATAGTCTAAACCGTATATAAGCCAAACATGTGTGAATGGACTTTACCAACAGAAATGGATATTTCTATACCTATACGTGTAGTGTAGAAATGGATATTTCTATACCTATATACTTGTAGTGTTTGCCTTGATAGAATCATCTGGGCACTTGAATGTGAACATTAGTTTTAGCATAGTGTGGCTTGGTTTTTAAAATGACTCAATGGAATTCCGAGGAGTAGCATCAATTGTTGGAATTACTTTTGGAGAGACCGCCCTAAAATCCATGGCTTTGTCCATATTTTACGATATATCCATATTTTTTTATTGCAAGAATTGTAGTAGCTGCTAATTGAGCTTTCTCAGAATCCGAAGATGAATCAACAATTATGAATTTCTTAAATTTTCATACAAATTGACAAGCATATACTAAATATGTATTATAATATGTATAAAGAATATACGATGTACAACTCTACCGTAAATCGTTATACGTTTACAGCTATAAGGGAAAATTTACATATAGTGTGAACACGATCTGTATATAGCGATATACGGTATATACCCGGCTTCACAGTGTGTCCGGGGCTTAAATATTACAAGATAAAGTACAAAAATTGTGTGCATAAGAAAACATTTCTTGACTTTACATGAATTCTGTGTTTCCTTGTTGTTCAGGAAGTGTTTTTTTAGGTGCCGTATTTTGAAAGTGTGGGGCTTTTAGCTGATATTCGTTTTGTGAATTTGCAAAATAATGCATAAGCAGACATTTTTGAATTCGCAAAAATGAAGAAATCATGAAATACATAGCATAAAAACGAAAGTAGTATATATATATATATATATCATAGGAATATAAGTTAATAAGTACTAAAAAATCAACTTATTTGTTTTGTTTTCCAAGTTGTTTTCAAAGTTTACAAAATTGAAGGGCTATAGAATATGTCATGTGTTGAGCACATGCAATTGGATTTTGAATTTTTACAAGGGTTCATGTGAAGTAAGCAAACAATTTTCTTGGTTTTCATTTATACTATATACATACATATTTTTTTTGTTTTTTTTTTTTGGCTTATAGATATTTATATTGAGGGTAAAGCAACAAATAAAATATTCCATATACGATATATTTATACTGGATTTATGTCTATGCTACGTGGTTTCTCAATCAATTTTCAATTACAATTCATCAGCATAACTGATCCCTAATCAAAATTATTATATGTTATCGATCAATTTGAGACTTTCTGCTGACCTTTGAAGCGTTACCATATTGTTTACTTAATAATAGTAATATTTGATTTTCAATTGTTATTAATTTACAAAGTTGCTACACCAACTATATTCAAAAGCAAGTATGAATGCTCTAGTCGAGTATACCCGTCTATGGGACCTCCTTTCCAAACCCATTTTTCGTATAAGCACACAGAAGCACACATACAAGCGACAGTGCAAACAAGGCATTTTAGTTAAGCGGCGGCTGCGGTCTTGCTTACCCAACTCTGCAGTACTAAACCTAGTTTATCCTTATCCTATCCCTTATTCTTTCTTAGATTCTTCTTTCCTCAATGATATCTGTAATCAACTTATCTGTGAGTTGGGGCATAGATAGTTTCTTCTTAATTATCCCCTATCCTTTCTTAGATCCTTATTCCTCAATGATATCTCTAAACAACACAACTGTGAATTGGGGCATAGCCAGTTTCTTCTTATCTTATCTCTTATCCTTCCTTAGATCCTTATTCCTTAATGTAATCTCTAATGAACACAGCTGTCAGGTGGTGCATAGCCAGTTGCTCCTTATCCTATCTCTTATTCTTCCTTAGATCCTTATTCCTTAATGTAATCTCTAATGAACACAGCTGTCAGGTGGTGCATAGCCAGTTTCTTCTTATCCTATCTCTTATCCTTCCTTAGGTTCTACTATCCTCAATGATATCTCTAACCAACACAACTGTGAATTGGGGCATAGATAGTTTCTTCTTATCCTATCCCTTATCCTTTCTTAGATCCTTCTTTCCTCAATGAAATCTCTAACCAACACAGCTGTCAGTTGGGGCGTAGCTAGTTTTTTCTTATCCTCTCTTAAAGTATTCTATCCTCAATGAAATCTCTAACCAAACCAACTGTGAGTTGAAACTTGTCGGGCCGGCTACTAAAACTTCCCCTATTGGGTAGATTTAATTCCTACTCTTTCTCTTTAGTTTTGATGCCTTAACTTTAAATGATTTAACTCTTCACTATCTAGCTATAGGCTCTAATAATGACACCGATAATGCTTAACTGTGAAAAGGGGCATAGGCATAATAGGCATAATTATTAAGATATCCAACGCCCATACAATGAACGAACCACAAAAGTTTTGCCTATGTCTTTTCAGCTGGTTTTACCCGGACCCCATACACGCGCCAATTCAGTTGCCCAACTTGAGTGAGTTTTTCGGATTGCGGCAACCGATTGCAATGTAATTGGAACGGTTGGTACAATGTTGGGCCAACTGAATTCTGTATCAAAACCTTTTGATACAAGCAGCGAGTTGCCACAACTGGTTGTGGTGTAGTTGGACAACGGACAACTCGATTGGTACAATTCGTGGGCGTGTTCCTTTGGTTTTGTACTTTCTTGCTACGGTTTTCGCTGATCGCCTGGTTCAAGTGCTGTTCGTTGTATGCAAAACACTTGCAGAGCTCTGCTTCAGGTTCGGGGGTGGGTTTGCTATAGTTGGGCTATAGTTGTGCATGGTTGTGTACATCTTTGTGGGCGTCTCCCTTTTCGTTTTGGTTTTTCCCGCTACTGTTTTTTTTGTTCGCCTGGTACTTGTCTGTTGTTTTGTGCAAGAGCTCTGCAAGTGTTTTGCATACAACGAACAGCATATGAACCAGGCGATCAGCGAAAACAGTAGCAAGAAAGTACAAAACCAAAGGGAAACGCCCACGAGTTGTACCAATCGAGTTGTGCGTTGTCCAACTACACCACAACCAGTTGTGGCAACTCGCTGCTCGTATCAAAAGGTTTTGATACAGAATTCAGTTGGCCCAACATTGTACCAACCGTTCCAATTACATTGCAATTGGTTGCCGCAACCCGAAAAACTCACTCAAGTTGGGCAACTGAATTGGCCCGTGTATGGTCCGGGTTACGCTCGCCAGTGCTTGGGGCGCGCTCGCTCTCGGTTCTTAACTTTGAGAGCGTAAAATTGAATGCGCTCTCAGCAGATGATATTTGTTTTTGTTGTGGCTTGCGCTGCACTACTATAGGATAAACGGACACACTTTGTATTATAAATTATTAACTGAAAGATAACTGAATACTTGGGTCTTGTTTCTTTGTTAACGTTCCAATTCTTGTTAGAAGTTTTGAGCAAAAAAGTTGGCTTGACTCCATTCTTTTAATAAAATTAAAAAGCACAATTTAAAAGACAAATTATTGATCAACAAATCAATTCCAGGGTACAAATCTGTCAGTGCCGACACCAAAAGAACACGAAACTTGAACTCAAACTGAAATTGAATTGTGAAACTCGTTGGCTGATTTAAGGACGCCAACGAATCAGAGTGAGACAGAGCTACAGCGAAAGAGATAGAGTGCGTAGAGATTGTGTGCTGATTGTTATCAATACGTGGTGAGGCTGTGAGCGCCATCTCTTTTTAACGTTTTACGCTCTCAAATTGCGTTCTCATTTCGAACCCAGAGAGCGGGTACACGAAAAACGAGCTGCCCTTGTGCCATATTATTGCACTGCGTTGGACATCTTAGTAATTATAAGGTCTTTGCATAGCAGTCAGGAAACAAAATCAAATAAATAAAGTTCCCCCAACGTGTTGGTGTCGTTATTAGTTTAAATCTACGTATTAATACAATATATACATATATTGATTCGAGAAAACACCGTTTTGCCTTTGTAAAGAAATAAATCAAAAGTAATAATAAAAAAAATAGACTAAATGGCAGAACTCTACATTGGAAATAGGTTATTTTATGGATGCCGCTTTTCTAGAAACCACTCGATTGAAATGAATAACGTAAATAAGTGAAAACTATGTTTGTGCACTGAATCTAGTACCTCAATCTAAGACAACTAAGACAACTGCTAGCAAATGCTTTTAATTTACATATTGAAGAGCGATAGATATATGTATATTAATGATATGGGGTGCCCATTGTATCAAAAACTTTGTCTTTTTCAAAATACTCTGTTCAAATAATAGGTCTTTGTTTGCACTTAACATTACAAAATTGAGTAACAGCTGATCTAAGCTATTTTAAATAACATACTGCTAATAACAGTGAAAGTTGCTAACATATTCAAAAGTATAAAATTGAATGCTTGATTGTCAAAAGCTATAGCATTCAAAATTTGCTATACTGTCTCTTAGTTATTTTTATTATTATTATTATTATTGTGGTTCAATCTTAATTCTTTATATGTACTATAACTTTAAATAGATTTGTCTTAGTTTTAAACATATTTATATGTATATTTTCCAAGTAATTACGCGTAGATTGATTCTGTGCTCTTACCGTACAAATGCGACGCCTCGTGGACGACCTGTGAGCTTGTCCCGCAAGATGTTCCTCTGGACGATCAGACCGAATGGGGAGAATATCCTATCCAGCTGATCATCGTTAATGTTGCGGGATAGATTGATCACGTACAGGTTGGTGTCCTTGATCGATTGCCCGCCGGGTCGTGCATATGAGACCTGCACAAAATAATAAAACAAATAAGTATCAAGATTCACAAACTAAATATAGGCAGGGACAGTTTCAAGGAAGAAAAACGTTAGGAGATCTCACAAGTATTATGTGTTAAATTAATGTTTTAAGCACTCGCTAAATTCAAGTTCATATTTATTTCTAAATGAGATAAATTGTTAAACATCAAAAGTATGTTTAAGTGCGAAAAGATATGATAAAGTTTATATTCTTTTCTTTTTTCACTCCCTGTACCCATTAAATGGGTAAAAAGGGGGTATTGGATCTGTGCAAAAGTATGTAACAGTCAGAAGGAGACATCTCCGACCCTATAAAAGATATATATTCTTGATCAGTATCAAAAGAGATTTCGATTTGGCCATGGCCGTCCGCAACTATAAGATAGAGACAGCAAATTTGGGATGTATTGGATAAAAACCGTTTTGCAGTAACAATTTTCAAGATACAGCTTTGGAATTTGGCATGTACAATACTTTAGTCACTCTGAATGTTAATAACTGTCCAAATTTCAAGTCGATCGGATAATAAACACAGAAGTTATTCAACAAACAATATTCAGTACTGCAGCGCGGGGGGAAGAAGCAGCACAGCTGCCACTTAAAATGCCTTGCTTGCGCTGTCGCTTGTGCTATGTATGTGTGTGTGTGTCTTTGTGTATGTAGATGCTATCGCAAATTTTAGACCTGGGTACAGGGAGTTTTGTAGTTTGGTATGCTCAACGATAGCATTCGTACTTGTTTCTTATTGGACACATCAACTTTATATGCAGTCCCACAAATATAAGCAGGAAATCTTAACGATTTGTGAAACTCAGGATTATACTCGTACTATTGCAAACCTAAAATGACTAACATTGATTTTGGCGTATCTCTAGATGTGTCTGATTTCGCACTTTGGTCTAAACAATAGCTTCGTTATAAGAACCTCTTATTCGGCTTTACATGAGTAAGTAAGAACTTTAACGGTCGAAACGACGTAAGTCAAAAAACTTTAGAATACCCGAAAAACTAAAATTGATACGCGGTTTTTATACCCTAGCAGAGGGTATTATAATTTTGTCTCGAAATGTGTAATGCACTGAAGGAGATCTTTCCGACCCAACAAAGTATATATATACTTAATCAGCATGAATAGGCGAGTCGATATAGCAATGTCTGTTTGTTTCTATGCGGACTTATCTCCCAGTTTTAAAGCTATCTTTATGAAACTTGGCACAGACCCTTCTTTTTGCTGCAGACAGTACATATGTCGGAACTGGCCGGATCGGACCACTATAACATATAGCTGCCATAGGAATGATCGATCGACAACTAAGTTTTTGTATGAGAAACCTTTTTGTTCATGAAGATATCCTTACCAAGCTCACCCAAAGCGAGAGTTTATACCAAATTTGGTCAAAATCGAAGCACTATAACACATAGCTACCATGGGTTCGGGTCAAAAAGTGAGTTTTTGTATGAAAAACTTTTATATTACACCCAAACTAAGTGCGAGTTTGATTATACTTCCAATAGTTTCCTAGTTTAATCAAAATTGTACCACATAGCTGCCATTGGAATAGTCAGGCGGAAGGTTTTGTATAAAAAACATTGCTGCTAGGGTATATAGCTTCGGCACTTCGACAATGGTCGTTTTTTCTAGAATTTTTTTTTTTTTTTTTTGTTTGTAGTGTTGGAAAGTTGTTGAAAATAATGAAAATGCACACTGCGCACGATTAGTTTTTTATTTGAAGTGCAAGGATTAAAAAAGTTGTACACTGCACGCTTGAGAAAAAAATAAAATTTTATCTATCTGAGAGGGGGGCGATTTTCGCCTGGCTATATACTATATATACATATATATATATATATTGAACAGAAACAGTTTGAACTAAAATCTGTTTTCATGTTTAACTAAAAGCAGTTTAACGAACCAAAGTCAAATATTAGCTTGAACCGTGAAAACGTGTAGGCGAAAATGATTTTTCCTTGAAGTGAAAACTTATTGAACACCCACACACCCACCCACCCACACAGACACCCACACACACACACACACTTGTTTGTTAGAAATGTGCATTTTATTCGGACTTACCTTTAAGCGCTTGTTACGCACATAAAAGCCATTGAGTTTTTGTATCGCATCCTCAGAGTCCGCTTCCAAATTGAAGTCGACAAAACCGTAACCGAAGCTGTAGCCCGTCTGTGGAAAGAGATGCAGCATTAGAATAGAGCGAGATGTATATATTGTGCGCTTGCATTGATGCGTTTTCTTCTTTTCTTTTTTTCTTTTTTTGTGTGTATTACAGTGTGCGAGAGGGATAGCAGCTAGATGCGCTTGCCGAACTGCTTGCACCACCTATATATGTATGTGTATGTATGTATTGTATGCTGTATGCTTGTATGTATACACATATATGTACATATACACACCTTATAGTCGCGCATTATTTTGCATGTATTGATGGCACCACAAGTGTTGAACAAATTGTAGAGCTCCCTGTCGGTCATGTCCTGTGGCAAATAGTTGATAATCAAATTTGTGGCGCTGCTGCGATCTTCGTGGTTGGCAGCCGCCACACCGCCACCCCCTGTGCCGCCACTTTGATTATTGTTAAGCTTGTTGTTGCTGTTGCCGTGCTGTTGCTGCTGCTGCTGCTGCTGTTGTTGTTGCTGCTGCTGCTGATTATTGTTGGTGTTGTTCTTATTGCCATTGCCATTGCCATCGTCGTCAGTGTCGTCCTCGTCGCCGTCAGATTGTGCCTGTTTTTGATGTTGATTGCGTGATTCCCGTGAATTTTCATTTGTTTGGCTGTCGTCATCGTCATCATCATGTTGAGCTTGCCCATTGTCGTCATCATCATCGTCATCATTATCGCTATCGTCCTGTGTGTTGGCGTCCTGGCTGCTGCCATCTTCGTCATCATCATCTCTGGAGGCCTGCTCGGAGTCCTTTTACAAAGAAAATTATGATAAAATATATATCAAACACAAATATAAACTATAACTATTGAAAAATATATATATATATTAATGAAATATAGCAATTTTTCATTAAATTACCTTTTCTTCAATGTCAGAATCCTCCTCCTCCTCCTCCGGCATCGTTTTGCTGTTGCCTTTCAGCTTTTTATTGTCTGGTTTGGGCATAATTATCGTTCTCTGCCACCCTTTCGTCTATTATATTTACCTTTTAGCCTGCACATGAGTACAAATACATATGAAAAGAAAGAAAATTATGTTTGAAAACTGTTGTTGTTGAAAATTTTCTATGCTGCTGCAGCTCTAGGCTGCAAAAATTTTTGCAGCTTTGCTTGGCTGCAAGCGCGCGCGCGATTTAATAATTGATGCTGCCTATCCTGTTGGGCTCCCGAACGTCACTGTCCAGGATTGCGACGAGTGCAGCAATTTTATGTACATGCTTTTAGCATTTTGCAAGCCTTCGGCTTTTGCCAGCTTGCGCTCGGCCATCCGGGACAAGCACGAGCGCCCTGCAGCCTGCATCCGGGACAAGCAATTGTTGTCGGCAATGCACGAACTTGCACGACGTCACACGAATGCAAATGTCAAATAACAAAAAAAAAAAACATACAAGAAGAAAAAAAAGGCAAAAAAATGTATGTATGTATATGTATATCAAACATTTTCAAGTATGAGCGGCTTAGAAACAACGCCGATTGCACTTTTAAGCGTTTTCTGTGTGTGTGTGTGTTTGTGTGGGCAATTTGTATGTATGTATACATATGTATGTATGTGCGCGCGTGCGTGTATATATGTATATGTGACGTGTTTTAACATAAAATGTACAAAATTCTATCACACAAGCACAAATGCTGCCGCTGTGCCACTGTTTAACAATTATGCCGACAAATATTCAATGCTAACTATTGCGTGGAAGCACCAGCGGCCGACGCAGCATTCGCCGCCGTAGTAGGGTAGAAAAAAAAAAAACTATACCAACACAAAAATTGAGCACACATACAGGCGCGCACACACACTTTTGCAACCTAGGCAACCCGAGGAGAAAAGTCTATATAAATTGAAAGCCATCGGCGGTGGGGAAGAAAAAAAAATAACAATGCTTTACCTAGCGCACTCAACGTTTTGGAAACTTATTGAACAATTTTGCACTTCTACTTACTTGGGTTGTACGTTTGCTTTAATTAAAAAAAAAAAAAAATTTTTTTTTGCACCTTTCTCGCCTTAAACGCTTTCAAAGCGGCGACTTCACATTAATGTAGCAGAGAGGAAAAAAATACATCGATATATCGACGAACATGACTTCGTAAAATCGATATTTACATGAGCAAATAATCGCAATTGATTTTACCATGCGATATTGCACACACACATCGATAGTTGAGTTCATATATCGAATTACAGCTTTTGCTTAATTAAGTGGCATATTGATTTAAACAGAAACTAATAATAAATATAAAAATAAATATTAAAGCACTGCGGCTGATTTGGTGACTCTCAATGAAATCTAGAAAAATACCAAAACTACAGCGCAATTGTAAAACTGCCCAAATATGTATATCGATACACTGGTATTTGGTCGCTCGATAAATGTATCAACGCAAAATGAGCAGAAAATACCAAAGAATTCCCAACATTTTTGTGCTACTCAAATCTTTTATAAACAAATTATTGGGTGTTAATAAGAATTTGTACATAGATGTACATAAAATTAATAAAATAAAATACCAGCAAAATAAATACTCATAATGACTACACTGATATGGATTTTATTATTTAAATTCCCAGCCATATATACATACGCAGTAAAATTTGAAAACAAAATACGTTATTATTCAAAAAATTTTGTTAAAATAAAATAAAAATAAATACTCACTGATATGCATTTTATTATTCATTTGATTCAATGTCAAAAATATTGATCCCTTTACCAAATAGAAATAAATTTATGTATATAGTATGTTATTAGCTAACTAAATACTAATAATTACCCAATGAGCTTTGAAAAATCCCATGTAACTATTTATGTAGGCACTGCCTGCCATTATTTGCTTGGCATTGAAATTTTTGTTGCTCCACTTAACATATTTATTAATTTTTGTTGTTTTTTTTTTTTGTGCTAGTACAATTAATTGGTCTGCCCACACGCCCATCAATCAAACTCATCGATTTCGATTGTGTAACAAAAGTAAAAGTGCTGCCCACACAAGCAAATAACTGTAACGCCTCAGCTATCGATATCGATTTTCAAATTCTAGCCAAAGCACTTGCATTTCTGAATGGCCACAACAACAACGGATATGTCTGCAAAATACGCGTGGGGGTCAAATGCAGAATATTCAACGCAAAAGAAAGTAATTTACACACGTCTGCTTAAATGTTGACAGCGTCTTCGCCATGGTCACGGCCGACGCCATTGCGTTTATGATTATGCGATAATTGTTGGGTCTACAGCACAGACATGTGTACAAAAATATTTATATCATTATGCTCGCATTTTGCGGCAAGCTTGGTCTCAGCGGTTTTGAAGCGTGATTCAATTACTTTTGAGCTGCTGCCAACGCTGTCGCCAAAACACACACACACACACATATTACAGACCTTAACAGAGCCATTGATGATAAATCTGCAAAAGTTAGACGAGCAATGCTATAAAAACTATTGAAGCCGCTGCTTTGCTTGGCATTGTTTGCGTTTGGACAGTAGCGTTCACAGCATATATAGAGTAGTGCACCCAGTCAAGGATATATTCAGAAATTAAACACCATGAAGCTCTATACTGTAAGTATCGGTTAACTTCTTTGAAAACAGTAGGAAAGTCAACTGTAACAACTGTTTTCAGCTCATATTACTGATCGCACTGGCTATCATTTGCTGCTGTTGCGCATCCAGCCAAGCTGTCGTCCATGGGGTACAGTCACACAGCAGTCACTACGAGTCGGCTAACAGCAACCGGAATGGCTATCGTTATAATGGACCAGCGCACAAATATCTGCCAGCGGCGACTGCGCCAGCCACTGAGGCGGTGACCATCACCGGACACTGGCAGCCAAATCCCGTTAATTTGCCCTATGAGCATGCCTTTGGCAGCACGGTGGCGCCCGAGCAGGGACATCAGCAGCAACAACAGGGCTATAATGGACCCTATAACATGCAGTATTACGAGCGTGAGCAGATTCCACAGCTGTCAGCCAACTCCTGGCAACAGGCGGAACAGGGCGCCAAGCAGCAACATCAGCAACAACAGCAACATCAATCAATTGCTCACTACAACAACATCAATCAATTTCAATACGCTGGCAATAATAAACCTGCTGCTACGCCTACAACAATGGGCCAGTTTACTCCAGCTTATGGTGTATCTGCTAATGCGGACTACGGTCGCTATATGGAGCCTGATTATGTAGATACACAGCTAATTACACAAGCGCTGCCCGAGCGTATTCAGCAGCAGCCATTCGCTGGCCACAAGCAAACGAGCTATGAACATCAGCTGGGCGGCTCCAAAAACTTTATACAAATGCAATCGCATTCGTATGAGCTGCCATCCTCCTACACCATGCATCGGGAGTGGCCTGAACAGCAGCAGCAGCAACATGCACATCAGCAACATTCACATACACATCAACAACACGACTCCCACAACCATTTTACAACTGCTGTACAACAACCCGGCCCACTGTTTAGGCCCGAGCAGTCCTATTATCGTGAGGAGGCCCCTCATTACCCAGCTCAAGGTCAGGCTCCTGGTCAGTACTCGCAGCAAACGCATGGGGAGCAGCTGGGCGCATCGCAGCAACATTTTATGCAGTCCAATTCCTTTCATGGCTCCCAGTCCCAGGAACATTTACCCGGCTTTTCCTCCAGCTCCGCACAATCGTCACAGTTTGCGCAACCCAGTCGTGAATTTTTGGCACCCTATTACTAGATCCCCCCTCACAACAACAACAACTGAGCTCCACGACTCCTAGGCGAGTTTAGTCTGAGCGCCATTTGGAACCACCAAAACCACCGCTGAACATTTAATACACTTGCATTTTGTCCATACCAAAACGCAATTCGTTTACAAAACGCGGCTTAGTAGTTTAATGAATTTGTTTTTTTTTTTACCAATTTTTTTTGAATTTGATTAATTAAAATACATATACTATAAATAACTTAAAGGAAATTGTTTTATTATTAAACTGAGAGCTGGGAATCCAAGCTTGAAGAGCAAATGATTTGCGTTTAGAATTCCCAAACAGTTTAAGCTCAGACGTTGCCAAATAGTACTCACTATTTGAGGTTGAGTTGAAAGAGTCTTTATTCCGTAAGCAGGACTCAAAAGCGTACCGTAAGCCGTCAATTTGCTATTTGATTAGATATTATCTCAGACTTCCTGTAAGTGAAGTACATATTATGGGAGAAGAATCGAGGATGTTTCCCAATTGGTTCTTGTATTGCTCGAAACGTATAGGATTGGTTTACCACGTTGGTCAGTTATATTTGTCTCCTCTATTAGAGTTAAAACATGATCTCAGGCTTGACGTGGGTGAGCTGGGCTGTTGACCTTGGTAGAGAAGCCCCAGCTGGTATACGAATACTGTAAGACAGCCATAAATAATCGCAGCTAATTTGATTATACTATAGAGATAGTCAACAATTTTCCCAGCCCCCTAGGCTTAGATCCGGCTCAGCTGTTGACTCTTTGCCCAATTTATGTCCATGTTTCCGCATTAGCAACATTTCTGGCAACTAATTGCAAGAATTGTGTAATTTGAACTTGAAATTGTTGCTTCTTGTTTTGCTGTGGGTGTTAAATTAAAACCTATTTAAAGTTAATTTAATTTGTTGCTTGGCTTAACAAGCTGAAAAACGCACGCGTTGAACGCTTCGCTTCCGTTATTCAGATCACATTAAGCTTTTCTACCCATTTGCACGTGCTTCCCAATGCGAAACGTCCAGCACGGAGGCTAAAGAAGGGCGGGGCAGAGCAGGGCGGGGCGAGTCGAGGGTGAGCGCAATGAAAGTATGAAAAGTGAAGGTAAAGGTAAATAAAATTAAACTGTAAACACCTACAGCCAGCCACAGCGACGAAAGAAATGATAACAACTGTTGCAAGTTGCAACACTCAGGGCCACATTTGCAGGCCAAGTGCTGGTTTGGGCCCCAGAGCTCAGGGGGTTCCCAATTGACAAAAGTATATTATCTGATAAAACCTCTTTCAAAATAACATAGAATATGCCTTAGCTTAAGTTAGGTAGAACCGGTTGACCATCACACATAGTCCAAACAGGTCCTTCCTTAGTGTCGTCGGAGTCTGAAGGTCCTTAGGCGATTTGTTGATCCTGTAGAATTCGTGTGCGCTTGGCAAACTCCAATAGCGGGAATGGGAGTGTATCTGTTGAAGTATCGATGTCTTATGGGACCCATACACAAGGCAATTCAGTTGCCCAACTTGAGTGAGTTTTTTGAGTTGCAGCAACCGATTGCACGTAATTGGGATGCTTGCGACAATGTTGTGCCAACTAAATTCTGCATCAGAACCTTTTGATACGAGTAGCGAGTTGCCGCAACTGGTTGGTAGTGTAGTTGGGCTACGCACTACTCGATTGCCACAACTCGTGGGCGTTTTCCTTTAGTTTTAGTGTTGCGAGTGCTGGACAGCTGCATAAAAGGTGTTTCCATGTTTCCATAACTCCTGGTTCCTTACAATTGCAACAACCGTCTTCCGTTAATATCCCCAGCTTCCTAGAACGAGCTGCTTCAGGCAATGTCCAGTCAATACTCTTATCATTAGTCTGCAGTCTCTCCTTGGAAGATATAGCAGTAAGTTAGTGAAATTATGATAGTTTTGGTGATACTGCAGCTGGTAATGATCCGCCACCTCTTGACCAGCTTCAGCCCAACCGGATTTATCCAGTTCGCTGTATAGAATTGTATATTTCCTGCGTTCTCACTAGGTAGCCCGACTCCTTCACTCGCCGGGTAATCAGCCATTTCGTTCCCATCAATGCCCCAGTGCTTAGAATATCTAAAGCCACCCAGCAGCCAGGACATTTTTGGAACTAATGGGAGAGGCACGCAAAGATTTGATAGCCGCTTGGCTGTCCACGAATATATATGTATTTGTTCGATCATATTTGTTATGTTTATCACGAAATCTTTTCCGATCCAAAATATCGCTAGATCAGCAGTCTCAGCATTCTAGCTTATGGATGCCATTGCTGGGCGCCTTAAGTGAGAGTCCGGTCCTGGCAGCTGCTGTTGTTGCAACTTTCATTGGTACTGCCGCTGGCGCAGCTGCAATTGCAGCAGGTAGCAGGAAGCCCAGCAAATCAAATAGTTATAGCTTGCCAACATTACTCGTTATGTTTATGTGGATCAGCTGGCCGCATCCTGGCCAAGATTTGACCTCACAGCTCTTGCTCTTGTGTAATCCGACGACACAGCCGACTGCCAAGTGGCAAATCTGGAAACATTTTGCAACTCCAAAGGGCGGCAGTTACATGGATTGTTGAACAACAACATTATCATGAGGAGTATTATCTTTGAAATTGCCGCACAATTTGCGCAATCGCTGACATCAGTTTACAGCTTAGTTCGAAATCATTTTAGACAATTCAATTAGCCCAATAATGCAATTGGCTTATTGAAATTGTCATTACGCAAAGAGGAAGTGACATGTCCCCGACCGCTATCATGGCCTCAGCCTCAGCTTTAACCACACCCATATCTATATCCATAAACCATATCGGTTACAACGGAACTGCAGAGATTGGATGACAATGCACTTGGTAAGCTGCTATATAAGCTGTTGACTTGGCCAACGCCTTGGCTCAGACACTCGAAGATCATCAACAAAATGTGTGGCCTGAGTTGCGTAATCATTATAATGGGCCTGATCCTGGCCTTGAAGGCACAGCAGGCGCCTGTTTACTACTACCAAAACTGGATGTATGGCACACCCTGGCGACCCTTGGCGGCCAAAGCCGCTCCCCTGGATATACAAGGGTTAAGCTTGGGCTACAAGGGACCCCAAACGTTTCCTGCAATGACGGAGCAGAGTCAGGCTCAGGCTCTGGCTCAACCCAGAAGACGACCAATCTTGTTGCGCCTATTGACCCCAGCCCAGATGCAGGGTCATTTTGGGCTACCCTTTAGACCCTCCCCCTTTGCCGGCTACAGCAATGATGATGAGGAGCAACAGCACCAGCAGCAGCAGCAGACGCAGGGGGAACCAGGCTTTCATGCGCCTGGCTATCCTCAAAGTGGCGACCAAAGCAAACCTATTAAGGAACCCACCGAACAAGTAGCGACTGGAGAGAATCAAAATCATCATCAGCATTATCTGTATATGTCGCCTGCAACTGTTTATCATCTAGTTAGAAGCTAAGCCAAGCCAGTCAATAAGGATTAAGATTAATATTAGTATCGACTAGAACATCCTTAACTGTTCTTTGTAAATAGTACTATAAGAGGTTACTGACAAATCCAATTTAGATAAACTATACCAACACTCTGATTTGGTGAGTTTGTTTAAGATATCTCGAAGAATTAACATACTAATGGTCGGCCGATTATTCCTATGCTACAGCTATATGTTATAGTGATCCGATGCTAGGGTTTCGATATGTCCTTGCCGCTATTGTTCTGTGTCATGTTACAAGCTTTCTCTTCCAGAGCTTTTGTAAGGTCAAGCCCCAATTTTAGATCATGTTCATGTTAAGTTAACAACTCCTTTAACATGTTGTCAAAGCTTACTTAATTCTGTCATGTTCATGTTAGTTCATTTGGCTGTTCAATTGAATGCACTGTTCCACTGTTGCCACGCCCCCATTGTTGTGGGGGCCGTCTCACTTTTACCATGTGCTGTCTGCCTGCCATGTACTTTCCAAATGCTACAATTAGGCGCTAAGGAGAGGGTAAATCAGTGAAATTATCTGGTGCTTTGGAGCACTTGTGGCAGGTGACCTTGGCAGCGGCGCGTTGCCCATTGCGCAACCGTCAAGTCGAAGCTGAGTACGGCTACGGGAGGAGTCCGCATATGAAGATTGACAATGGCACCACAAGAGGCCACGGCAATTACATGAGCTAAAAGCTACGACGCTCCACGCCACATGGCACACAACAAAGAGCCAAAAGCAGAAAAGTAGGAGCATAGGAAAAAAACCTGGCAGACAACTTAATGTTGTTACGAATAATCAGATTTACATGCGACTTACAGATGCGCTAACTTCATAGTTACTAAGGCAGTCACACAGCTCAAACTTTGAAGTGTACACAGAAGCAACATGCAACAGGGTTGCTACCTTACAACACTACACACTGTTCTTCGGTTGTTAGTAGGGTAGGGGTTCTCTGGGAAGCCGGTGCCATCGAAACTTATCAAGGAGTGTAGTCCACTTTGTAGCGACCCTATTGCAGTACCGGCGAGGCAGAGTACCGACCTATGGCCCTTAAAGTACTTGCCTGCCTTATTCTTACTCTATTATTCCGAAACTTATCTATCTTCGAGGAGAGTACCAACCTAGTGCAGAACATGTAGATCTATAATACAGATAGTACAGACTTGGTGTAGTACCGCATATTTTTAAGTATTAGTATTTTCTTGGCAGCTTATCAGGCCCTCATTTTCCAGGCAGTACCGACCTGCTGCAGTACCGACCTGGTGCACTACCGAACTGTATAGGGTACTATCCTGCTTTGCTTGCTAAATTACAACAAATTTCTATTTGTATAGCACTCAATTGATCGAAATGAGTGTCTTTGTGAGAAAATTGTACAATTCCCCTTGAGTCGCTTCCCTGCTACCAGATCTCTTGTGATTTCTAATCAGCGAATATGCCCCGTTGGGAAGAGTCTGCACAGCACGAGGCCGATACAAAAAATCAAACATACTGACTACGTCTTGTGCTCATTCATGACTTCATTAGGCTTCAACTTAAAAGCGTTAAATGGTTCATTTGCGGATCGATCACATTATTAGCTAAATAAGATAAGGTTTTGCCATAATAGACCTTTTGCAGATCTGGAGGAGTTTCAATCAGTTATTATATTTGATAAGTGGATTACAGTGCATTATTTATGTACATTTGTTACGGCATTGAGCCGGAGACTCCAATTAAAGACAAATGCAAAAATAAAGACTGTAAAGTAGAAACCTCCCGGGTACTCCCATCCTAACTAAAGGCAAACAAAATTGTTATAAATTTTTGCAGCTGACAAAACGTATCACGATTCGCGACAAAGACATAAAACAATAAGAAAACAATTAACAATGCTCTGGTAGAGAGTGCTCAACGAGGAGATACCCTTTACCTAGGTCTTAAGGTACTTTTATTAAAATAATATATTATAAATTGGTTTTATTTGCCTTTTGATAACTTCAGAGATTTTTCTCAATCTTTATAACATTCTTATGATATATATTGATATAAATAATTGTTATAATAATAACTCATTTTATTCGATTTGTGGGAAGTTATTTAGTATTAGAAGCAAACTGGATCTGCATAAGGTATACGAGAGCCCACATACCAAATTTGATATCTCTATTTCTTATAGTCAGATCTACAGCTGATCAGCAATATATATACTTTATAGGGTCGTAGATGTCTCCTTCTGCATATTACACTTGCACAACTTTTTTATAGCCTTCCTAATTATTTTTAATGAGTATAACAACAACATAAGCAATAACAAACAGTTAGATTGTCTTTTGGCACAAACTAAGCTGAAATGGGGGGAAAAATTGCTGTGTGAGGTGTGAGGGGGGCTTACTGCCTTGTCATCCACACTCACATTTATCAAAATGTTGGTTGAAATTAATTGCAATTTACGCATAAGCCAAATTGACTTGCCACAAAGACTGGGAAAGGTTGGAAAAAACCAAAACTGAAACACGCACCGCTTCAAGCCAAAGCAAAGGGAAGGGAATGAAGATGGTGGTGTACTATGCCGGCGGGGTATCGGGGACAGAGCGGCAATTGTGCACTGAGACATGCGATATGGCAAAAGTGTCACTTGAACTTGGGTTGAGCCGCAATGCAGCCAGCAGTGCCATTGCACCGTGGTGCACAAGTGCTACAAAAGTTATTGAAATTTAGATCGGTTGGCTGTATCGCTATAAGTAGATTTAACGATATATATACAAAAAATATATGTACATATGCATTACATATGTGGAATAGTTATCCGTCGTTACTCCCTGTACCCAAAAAAATGGGTAAAAAGAGGGTAATACATCTGTGCAAATGTATGTAGCAGGCAGCAGTAGAAATCTTTGACCCTATAAAGTATATATATATATGTATGTTCTTAATCAGTATTATTAGCCAAGCAATTTCGGCCCCGTCCGTCCGATCTCAAGAACTATAGGAGGTAGAGACACCAAATTTGGAATGTAGGTTCCTGTATATCGGAAGCAGGTCATGTTCATTTCAGATTTCGGCTATTCACCATGCACCCCCGGAAATCGATAAAAACGTTTTACAGCGACAAATGTTTTTCTTACCTTTGTTATTTAAGCAGTCCTTAGTGATTCTTGCTTGATAAAGAATTTCGGGCAAGATATTGCATGAAGGAACGCATTGCGTGTAAACAGTCCCAGCGATAAATTGCACGGATGCGTTTTGCAATACCCATTTAAAATCTCATTACAATTTGGTAAGTTTTACAATCTCATATCGAATCATTTCTTGGTTTCTTGCAGCGAATACCAACGCTGTATTTATATGCAAGTTGCATGAAACAGACTTGCTCATTAGACTAGATCCTTACCCGGTGCAAGTATTGTTAAGTTGAAAGACAAGGATATGCGACAAAAGACATCAAAATTGCAGCAAATTGAGAGCAACGGCACAAGCAAAGAACTAAGCGCAAACAAATTGTTGTCGGGTCACTGTGCCAAGGCAACGCTCGGGAGTCATGTCTTCAGAGCGTGCTTCCCCCTCCCCAGAAAACCCAAACAAGAGTGAGAGTGAGAGTGCGAATAAGCGGTAAACTAAAGCGAAACAAAAGCAGAAACCAAAACCAAAACCAAAAATCGCTTTGCCTACATACTCTGTATGCAAAATGCTAACAACAACAACAACTGTTAACTGCGTTGAGTTGGCGCTTTTCGCATCGCTGCCACTGCTGGCAACTATGCTGTCGCTGCCGCTGCCGCCGTTAACGTCGCCGTCGCCGTCGACGTCAACAATGACGAGCGGTTTGCAGCAAAGGCCGCGTATAAAAGGGTTGGCCGGCGCAGAGGTCGTCAACATTCGACGCGCAGCACTTGTGGAATATACGCGAGAGAGAGAACAGAGAGCGAGAGCATAAGAAATACGTTACAAGGATTAAAAGCTCATAAATAACTTTAAACAATTGTTTAAATATATTTTTTATTTTTTTTACGTGTTGTTCGCTTGAAAATGCAGTTCGCTGTAAGTGTGTTAATTACAAAATAAATATCATTTAAAATATAATAAAATATCAAGAAGAATCCTTAAAAGCAATTATAAACTTATCGAAAGTGCAAAGGTCACATGCCAATTGCACGCACTTTCGATATTTCGATAAGTTTATAATTACATGTATCGATTTACATACATAGCTGAATTATGCACTAACCAATACCAACAACAATTTCAATTTTCAAACAGTTTTCGCGCGCGTTGCTCGCCAGCGTGTTCTTGGCCAGCGTTGCCTTTGCCGCAGTACCAAAGCCGCAACAACAACAACAATCGCAACAACAACAACAGAGCACGCCAGCAAAGCTTAAGCGCGATGCTGGCCTAAGCTTTGGCAGCGGCATCTATCACGGACCCTCACACAAATACCTGCCGCCCGCTGCCGCAATCTCGCCCTCCTCGGGCTATGAGAGCACCTATGCAACGCTGCATGGCAACGGCTTGGGCTCCAGCAGCGGCTTTGACTTTGCCAGCCTTGACACGGACAACACTCATCCGCATTATCATCATTATAGCCATCAGCCGCAGCAGCATGCGCTGCCGCATCATCATCATCAAACGCTTGGCCCGCATCATGGCCATGTGCGTCCTGTGTACATTAGCAGCGGCGGCGGCGGCGGCGGCGGCGGTGGGTATCATCATCGCCAGCAGGCGCCCAAGGTGGAGACCTACATTGTGCAGAGCAGCGGCCCCGCACATGGGCATCATCAAGGACCTGGCGTGGGCAATGGACTGGCCGGCGGTTATAAGTACTCTGGTCATGGTGGCGGCTATTTGAGCCTGTTGGGCGGCGGACACAAGCAGCACAGCAGCGGCAGCAGCAGCGGTGTCGGTGGCAGCTATCTGCTGGCCACTCCCAGCTACAGCAGTAGCAGCAGCAGCGGCGGCGGCATCGGCAGCAGTCATTCACATATACATCGTCCCAGCATTGCCAGCAGTCATGGCCTCAACCTGGGCGCAGCACACTTTGCCCCAGCCCTGGGACATGGACTGGAGCACGCGGAGCACACCGGCTATAGCTACGATGCGCCCAGCATACACTACAAACAGCCGCTGAGCAGCTACGGTGTGCCTCTGCTGCCTGGCTATGAGCACAGCGGGCATGAGCTGGACCAGGAGCAGCACCATCACCAGCAACAGCAGGAGCAGGAGCTGCCACATGCACAGGATGCACAGAAGGCGCATGGGGATCAGCAGACGCCCGCCTATGCGCTGGGCCACAAGGGTCTTGGCCATTTCACCTATCAATCGAGCAAGCCACATGCCCTGCACACGGATATACATCAGATCAGCTCAACGACCACCGAGGATCACAATGAGCTGCTGGCGGAGCTGTCCAAGGCGCCGTTCAAGCCCAGCACCTTCCTGGGTGCCAAGCATGAGGGCAGCGGTGGCTTTGATTTTGCCACGCCCAGCACACAGTATCTGCAGCCGCCCACCGGCTCCGGCACCGGCTATGATTATCCATCGCCAGCGGTACTTTATGGGGCACCCGGTCACTCCGGTGATTCGGCCACACCCGTTTTTGAGCCAGAATCCACGTATCTGCCGCCAGTGACCAGCTATGGTGCACCCGCCACGCCCACGCACAGTTATCATTAAATTATTACATCATTTAAGTCATCATTTCTATATATATTTGTACTTTTTTTTATCATCGTTAGTTTTGTAAGTTTTCTCCTGGGAAATTCTGAAAATTTTGAAATTCTGAAAAAAGAAAAAAGAAAAAAACCAATAAAGCAATTGAAACATACTAAACAAATTGAAACACGCCCACCTCTCACTTTTGTCTTAGATAGCTTTCAATTAGCAGTTTGGTCATCACGTCTTCTTTTAAAATGCACAACTCGTCCGACTTACGGGATTTTTTGGCCGTTTCTCATTTCGATTTGTAACGAATTTCGCTTTTATTTTGAAAGCGTGTGAAGTTGTTGTTGCCACGCATTTGGAGCAAATTTCGAGAAATTACCTTGATTGAGTTACGCCAACGGCATGGCCAATTAATCGCTTAACTAAATCAAGTGCTCATCCGGCAGCAACTGGATCTGGATCTGGATCTGGGTTGGGAAAGTCAGCGATAGAGTGCATTCATTTATGTGCAAGCACTCGCAAGTACATTTGAAAGTTGTAACCAAATCATTTTCAATTCTAAATGCTTACAGGAAATGAGATAATCAAATAGGCGTGCTGTGAATGCTGTTAACTCAATACTAAGATATTACATTACACATAATACGAGTATGTACTTGATGCCGCGATGTCACGTGTATATATATACATATATGTTACATAGTATCATGTTGGGATCTTCAGTGTTGCCAAGTCTTGCAAGTGTCACTGACTCTATCATTCACTCTAAGTCTTTCAAGCCAATTCATTCTCTTGATTTGGCTTATAAGTATTTAAGATTTGATCATTTCAAGTGACTGGAGGCACTGACTCTAACATTCACTCTAAATCTTTCAGCACTCGTATTTCAAAGCAGGCCAATTCATTCACTTAATTTGGCTTATAAGTATTTAAGATTTGATAATTTCAAGTGACTCTATATATGACTGGAGGCACTGACTCTATCATACACTCTGAATCATTCAGCACTCGTATTTCAAAGCAAACTTATTCATTCACTTGATTTGGCTTATAAATATTAAAGATTTGATAGTTTCAAGTGACTCTATATGTGACTAGAGGCTAAGCTAAAGTTGGTATAATATTTATGTATATTTCAAAAGATAGCACCCTTATAACCTTATCTTTTCATTATAATAAGAACGTCGTTTTTAATAAGAAATCTACCCAGTTAGGATTTGTAGATCCAGATCAATCTGGTAAGAAAAAACATTAACAAGAAGTTAAGATTACGATCTGTTCTTCATAAACCAAGATTAGATTGTTTTTATTTTATTCTATCTTTTAAAATAAGCTTTAAACAAACAAACAATATCTGATGAAATCAATAATGGAATTGATGAATTCAACTATGTAAAACTTTAAATTTAGAATAACAAACAAATCAGTTTGTTTGCTTTTTACACCCTGTACCCATAAAATGGTTAAAAAGGGGAAACTAAATCTGTGCAAATGTATGTAACAGGCAGAAGAAGACATATCCGACCCTATAAAGTATATATGTATATTCTTGATCAGTATCTCAGAAGAAGAAACGTAGTCACGACTTAAAATGCCTCGCTTTCGTTGTCGCTTGTGTGCGTGTAAGTGTACGAAGATATGTTAGGAAGTTGTAGACCTGGCTACGACAGGGAGTTTCCTAGTCGGCCATACTCTAATCGAGCATTCTTACTTGTTAAATGAAAGTATTGCTTAATCGGAATGTTAAATGGTTTCTTGATGGCCAAGTTAATATCTGCTGCCTGCGTTCACTTTATTTTAATCTTGGCAATGATCTTATGATTGATGCAGCTTTTCTGCAAATTATGTCACTGCATGGAGTGGCTATTAATCATATTATATTTTAAACTTATGCAATATAGCGGGAGACCTGTTCGAATGTTCAGTTAACTCATTTGATCCTGTAAAGCGATGACCCACATTGGTGCACGCAATGGAAAGTGAAAGGATGGACAATTGACGATGATTGTATTGGGGCTTTGGATTTGGCTTAACTAAATATGAATTTGAAGTCCGGGTGTCTGTTGTCAGCGGGCCTGGCCTGGCCAGGCCTGGCAGCTGGCCAAAACGAAAGACTTAGGCAACGAACTTGCCAGCCAGCATTAATTCACAGCTCTTTAATTTGATGACGAGCACTTGGCCTGGCATTGGTGTGGTTAGGTGGTTGTGTGGTTGCGGTCTGAGGTGGTGCGGTGCGGTGTGGCGGTGTGGCGCTGCTAACTGACAGTTGGAGAGCAGCAAAGTGCGAAAGTTGGCAAAACGCAGCTGCATTGTTGGTTCAATGACCACCAAACAACAAGTGTTCACACCCATAGAAAGCCAATAAATCGTTAGATCTCATATCAATTGTATATAGTGAAGACAGCAAAAGAAAACTTAAGATCTGTGCTATTGATACATCCATTTTGCCACTAGAATGCCACAGAACTAAAGATTTATCTAGTTCATATATCATTTGTACATATTTATCATTTTATCTAGTCAAGAAAGTCAACAAATTCATATCATTTGTTTCTAGTATCTAGTCTTGACTGTCTAAAGTTACTTCTAAGATCTAAGATGTAGTACAATGTCTAAAAAGCCAAAGAATTTAGCATTTCTCTACTTGATATACTTCATAGCCAGAGAATTTAGGAATTATCTACTATTTGTATCTATAATATAGTTTTGAAACCCACAGAAGCTATGATCTGATAATATCTATTATCAAGTCAAGAAAGCCAAATATATAACAATCTCTGTAGCTGAAATAACATTCTTCAGATTATCTAAACAATCTTAAGATAAATGTGTTATCAAGTCTAATAATATCTAGTCTAAATTTAAGAATTGTATAGTTAATAGATCATTTATATCTATCTGGGAGGCAAGAGAGCCAAAAATGTTAAAAATTTCTATAGCTGAAATACCATTCTTCAGATTCTCCTCCTAAAATAAGTGTACTATCTATACAAAATTTATGATCTGTATAGTTATATCTTATGGGAGAGATCAAGAGAGTCAAAAATACGAAAATTTCTATAGCTGCAATAATATTTGTATTTAGCATCTTGTTCAGACTGTCTAAAGTTTAGACTCTTAACAATCAATAGTACAACTATTTACTAACTAGAATCTAGTGTAGAAAATAACTTAAGATCTGTGTAGTTAATAGATTAGATGTATCTAGTATCTAGGACTAGAGAGACCAAAAGCCACAGCTCTGTCCATTTTATAGATCTTTTGCTATCCAGTATCTAACTAGAATCTAGTTTAGAAAAGAACTTAAGATCTGTGTAGTTAATAGATTTTCTCAATCTAGTATCTAGGACTAGAGAGACCAAAAGCCACAGCTTTGTCCATTTTAATCTAGTCCAGAAAAGAACTTAAGATCTGTGTAGTTAATAGACAATTTGTATCTAGTATCTAGGACTAGAAAGATCAAAACCAACAGCTTTGTCCATTTTAATCTAGTCCAGAAAAGAACTTAAGATCTGTGTAGTTAATAGACTATTTGTATCTAGTATCTAGGACTAGAGAGACCAAAAGCCACAGCTCTGTCCATTTTATAGATCTTTTGCTATCCAGTATCTGGATCTGTGTGGTCTGTAAAACATTTGGACTTAAACTCTAGAGTTTCAGGGTGACTTGGGTAATAACCTTGACTAAAAACTTAGTCAGAGAGTTGTTGTGGTTGTTGTGGCGCCCACGCACAATGCGAGAATCTTCTGAAAGCAAAACGTGACAATGCGCAGTTAAAATGTTGTTGGCCTAATTAAAAACCAATTTACGTCAAGACGTGCGGCTAATTTGCAACGAACAAAAAATAAAAAAATTAAATACAAAAAACGCAAATTTCGTCAGCGTTGTTTGCCTCATCAAAGCAGCTGAAAGTTTTCATCTTTTCAAAAAATGTAAAATAAATATATAGGAAAAATAAGATAAAAATTTGTTGTGTGTGTCAACAAGTTCATTGTGGCAAGACGCACACACTCCCCTCAATTGATCAGAGCTAACAATAAATTAGATAATTTTTGGGGGAATGCCATCAATAATTTGTTAAGTCAATGTGACAGCTCCAACAATGCATACCCCCCACCGTTCCCGCCCCAAAATGTAATCGTAAACAATTCTATTGTGATTGAGCATTCAGCTTAAATAAAAGTTATAATATATTGGCTAGCATTGTTGACAGCCGGCTTAAATCGATCTATAGCCGGTTAGTTGTTTGCAACAATTTCTTGTTAAGCTTTTATTTATGAGAAATTCCACAAATTATGCACCTGAACTGTGGCATGCACCTTACACGCCACACACACACACAACAAATGCTTATGCCCATAAAGAGGTGTTAAATAATTTCATTTCACTGTTGTTGTACTCATTTGTTAAGCGAGTGGAGCCAGCCCCCAGGCGCCAGTTATTGCTGTTGTTATTTATGACTCTCACGCCCAATTTGCATACCCTGCCCCAAACAGCTGCCTGGTAAAGGGTATTACAAATTAGAGCTGCAACAATATATGCCCTCAGTCAAGCTGGATAAGTCACTCTTAAAAAACTATAAACTTAAAAGATTCAATAAAATAATACCCATGGGAGAGAATTCACTCAGAATAGGCACTGAGCGCCCTCAGGCGACTGAGAAGCGAGCTCTGTAAAGTAGGCATTGTGAGGAGAGAGAATGAATCCTTATTGTACATGCTAAGTGTCCTTGCTAGAAGAAGAAATTGACACCTAGACGGGTATATCCTTCAAACGATATAGGAGATAGGGTTGATAAATGAGCTTTAGGCTCAGAAGGGGTTAAAATAGATCTTATAGAAAGCCCTCACCGAATAATAACAACAATCGATGCTTTGAAATATATATTTATTAGTAAATAAGTAAATTATTAGTACAAGTAAAAATTGTATTCCTTTAGAGTAACTCCCAATCTTAATTATGTGATTAAAAATTTTAAAATTGTAAACTATTTAATAATAAGATTAATGTTATGTACTCGTGACTGGCGCAGAAGCGTAAAAGTTTTAGACTTGTAGCGCTTATAGGATATGACAATTAATTAATAAAATATATATATATATTTATCGGCTGACGGTTTAGGAGCAAGACTTTTCATCGCTTTTTATATCTTATCAATATTTAAATATAATTATACACATTTTTTATATATATTTTTCTTTTATTAAACGATTATTTTTTATTATTTTATGACCAGCCAATACTTTTCATATCTACCTTTCTATATTCACCCTGAATTGTTGATGTCAAGCCTGTTAAATATTTCGTTTATTTTATTTGCGATCTGTCTTAGTACAATAAACAAATTTTACATTTACAACTAATAGTAACAGGATTGCAAATCCAATATATAGTTATATCTGCCTTAAAATCTATGAGGAAGATCTAGAACATAGTAGATTCCCGGTGTCTCCGCTATTATCTAATATGTTTATTGCTAAAAAATGTTCATGGCAGTTCAGTCTGTTTGAATAATTTTCAGTTCTTTTCTTTATTTCATCCTTGACTAAAAAAATACTGAGGTATTTATGAATTTCATAATTCCTGGCGTACCAAGGAGCATTCACAATGTTTCGGAGTGTGCTGGATTGGTATCTTTGGAGGATTTCGATATTTGATGTGCCCCAGAGCTGCATAGCATAAGTCCATAAGGGGTTCTAGCACTGCTTTGCATAAGAGAATCTTATTTTCTAAGCTGAGCTGAGAACTTGGACCTTAAAGTCAATACATTTTCCTAGTCTTAGCTTTGAGCTGCATTAGTTTTGATTTAATATGCTTATTCCAAGTGAGCCTTCGATCTAGGTGCACTCCAAGGTATAATTATTCACATGTACTAAATTACTTTAAGAATTAGCCAAAAATTATTTTAAATAAATATCAAATCTTGACACTTTATAAATTGACGATATACACCAATATGTGTACCAAATTTGGTTGCTCTAGCTCAAAGATAAAGGCAAAAAAATTGCGTTCATACGGACAGACGGACATTTCACAAACACAATATACTATTTTTCCCTTCGGTACATAGTATAATTACGACGAAAAGGAATAATTTAGATATATAATTTCCTACAGTCAAGATTTTTTGAATATATCACTAAAAATACAAGTTTCGAGACTTTTCTTTTAGATAAATAGAAAAGTTGTTAAACTATAAACTATTCTATTAAATGTTACAGGGCATTGTAAGGTCGCTCAATTTTTATTTGTTTTTATTGTTAATTTTATCTTGTTATTACAGTAAAGAAAGGCCAAGCAACAAACAAAAAAATAAAACAAAAAAGAAAGAAAAAAGTTACATTTCATTTTTATTTCTTTTTTTTAAGTGCAGCACAACGGGCTCACATTCACTTTTTTGTTGTTTCGTATACCCCCGCACGTGCCCGGCTCCCTATAGGGTAGGCTCAGTTGGTGCGCTTGATTATAGCTCGGGTTTCCCATAACGAAAACTGAAAATAAAGTAACTTTAAGTATAGCTGAACTTTCTTATGCAGAATTTTCATGACAGCAGGGAGATTTTCTAAGGCAACTTGCAAAGGTTCATACACTCAGAATAATAAATGCCCTTAAATTCAGAAAGCTGCCATACTTTTTTAGCAATTAACCTTACTTTTTTCTGAACTTAAAAAACATATTTCTCAAATTTAGATTTATTTATTTTATTTTAAATTTATTTCTATTAAACACAAATTTTTCTGGCTTGTATTTTATTATATGGCGATTTTCAGAATTCTATGGCACATTTTTTGGGTGTACACTGGCAGAAAAATTGCATACTAATGCCATACTACATTTATTTGCACTTGACATTTCAAGTACAAATTTCTGCTAAAAATCTTAAACTACACCCAGAAAAATAAATGCCATTGAATTCAGAAAATCGCCATATAATAAAATTCATCCTAATAGCCAGGAAAAACTTCTGTTTTATAGAAATAATTTCTAAATTTGAGAAATATATTTCTTAAATTTAGAAAATATAAAATTAACTGTTTTTGGGTACAAAAGTATGGCGACTTTCTACATTTAAGGGCATTTATTTTTCTGAGTGTGTGTACAAAATAGGATTGCTTTGGAAAGTTAAGCATAAAAGCACCTAAATTAAACTCAAATCGTGTCCATTCCAGCTTATAAGTATGAATATCTTATATTCAGTAAAAAATTAATTTAGCTGCCTACGGCTACAAAAGTATGGCAACTTTCTACATTTAAGAGCATCTATTTTTCTGAGTGTATGAACCTTTGCTACAAAAATATGGCGACTTTCAATATTTTAGTTCATTTCTTTTTCCGAGTGTACAGGGCATCGACAAGTCGAATACTTGACAACCGCTTTGGTTCTCCCCATAAGTTGCAGGCAAAAGCAATGTTAGCGGCTCGTGTTTATGTTGCATTCTGTTAACAGTCCATTGGATACCGCCCAAATCATGCTTCGACCGGGTCTACCATTCGTATGGGACTGACACGGTACCTCAGAGCGAGTTCAGAGCTCAGAGTGGGCAACCGCTTTGAGCACATTATGTAATAACCCGTTCAACTAAAAAGCTAAGCTAAATATTATTATTGTATCAGTTGTTATAATTAGCCAAGGGAAACTATGGTAAATGTATGTACGGCTGTGTGAGTAAAGATATAGTATCTATAGACATATAAGAGTTCGTTCGTAAGAGTCGAAAAGCTGAATTTCTTACAGTTGTTTCATTTGATATCGAAAGTGAATACTTTAATGGGAATTTCAATAATTGTCACCCACAAATATAAAGCAAAGAAGTAAGATCGTTGCAGTCGAACGTACCCGACAGCAGAATACTCTGTTCCAAGTTCGTTATAATTTGCTTATTTGTGGATACGGAAAGAGACGCGAAGGAACATCTTGACTCTTTATAAACAAAGGATATACACCAATATGTGTACCAAGTTTGGATGCTTTAGCTTCAAGGGTGTGTAGAAACAAATTTCATTCATACGGACAGACGGATAGACTATCATTTCGCACACCCAATATACTCTTTTTCCCTTCGGGAACAGAGTATAAAACAATTAATGGAATAGGAAACTAACTTTATTATCTTTCGGTCATTTCCAACTTATTTGCAAAGATCTACAGAAAAAATTTGAATACTTCATTTAGCCATTACGTTAAATTTAGTGAATTCCACAAAACAAAAGAGAATTTTAAGATTGATATACTATTTGTGACTCAGGCAACCCTGGGTATTACCAGCTATTAACTGAAATATTTAGCAGGCTTAACGTCAACAATTCAGGGTGAATATAGAGAGTTTTATATGAAAAGTATTGGCTGGTGATATAGCGCTATGTCGGATGCTGTCAAGCATCCTCATCAGTGACCTTATTGTTAGAATTCTTGTCCGTATATAAGTGGTTGTCGGCTAGATACTCCCGTCTGCAAGGCGGATGCCTTAACCTCTGACACACTGGCTGTCCGATCCCAGCTTGAACTAATTACTTTCATCAACAGGTCCATTTGAATCTCTAAGTGCGCACCAAAGCTTAAACCATTTATCTAAGTTTCTAACCTTAGAGTTATATTTACTAATTTTTAGAACCGCTTGTTTTGAACTCATCACATTTGTAAAAGCTTCACTTTTTCATCCAAGTGTAAGTTTAGTACTAGCTGATCTATGCAGGTTTTGTTTCAATATAAGTTAGTTTGTCATAATAAATGGGAATGGGTTCCGTCCCTTATTGATAGAATGTGTATTTAGCGATGAATAGTTTGTAAACTATAAAAAAAAAGCTGTAAAACCATTGAAAATTTCTATTGAGATAGTAATTATACTATTTACTAGATCAATTACTATTGATCCACCAACTGCAATAACAATAAATGACATTTCAGAGCCATTTTGGTCACAAAACTTTTGAAGTCAACATAGGTATTACATTGAAAAACTATATTGAACTATAGGTATAAAGAAAATAAACTAACATTTATTATATTTCTAGCAAAGTACTATAAAAATATCTTCAACAAAAAGCAACCTTCTATACTTATAGTTTCAAATCAAGAAAAACCTGCGCTCATTAGTTCCATTGAACAAAGACCACTTCTTTGGTAGCTGACTAATTTTTTTATATATATATATATATATATTATCACAATCAACATGTCAGTATTGACAATAAAAAGGTTCCACATATTTGGTTGTTGTTCTTTTCTGAGAATTTAATCAAGGTTCGTGTTCTCCATAGTCATTTTATTTAATTGCTCACAAAACTTTGCCAAAACTGAACGAATGGTTCATAAGGATCGCGGCTTATTGGCAGCACTGTTACTTGTTACTTCTGAACGAGTTGGCAGCACTGTGCGTGAAGTTAGCTGCGCCAGAGCAGGGGAAATTATTTATACATAAATATATGTACATATACAAACTCCAAAGCGCGTAATACAATAAATTCATAGAAATTTCGTAATAAAGCTAATGTTTTCTACTTTATTTCAAGGTCAACATCTAAAATGGTAAAGGGCTATTTTTGATTTAGCCAATTTTGGTTAACTAAAATAGAGTTAATAACAAAACAAAGTTTCGTCCATTGTCCGGCACATCATTAATCATGAAGCAAACAGTCGGAACAATTAAAGTACAAGATAAACAAAACTTGAAGCGTGTCGGAATCGGAATTGAGCCTGAAGTAGGGTCCTTAACCTTAGCTGGTTCCATTTTGACTCCGTTGCCAGGATGAACATATCCGAGCTACTGCAATCCTACCAGGATCTCTCCGGCGAGCAGGCGAACCACATTAATGAGTTTGTGGCACGTGCACTGCTCCACGTAGTGCAGAGTCATATAATGAGCGTGACGCCATCCCTGGTGCTGACGCTCTGCTGCCGTAACAATCACACGTGCAACTTCTACAACCAGGTGATGAGCATACTCTTTCACGACTGGGGCCTGTACCCCCTGCAGATAGTGACCGTGGAGCAGCAGGGTGTGGGAGGGAGCGGGCGCCATGTGCCCGGTCGCAGGCATTATAATCTGATATTCACGGACTCGTATGCGGCCTTTGCGGAGATCGAGGTGGAGGCCTATACCCGTGACTACAACTACAACGAGCGCTACTACATCTTTCTGCAGGCGCGGGATCATCTGCTGCTGGGCGAGATGCGTCGCATCTTTGAGCACTGCTGGCGCCACCAGCTCATCAATTGCAACGTGCAGGTGCAGACGGCCAGCGGGGACATCGAGTTGTACACCTATCAGCCGTTTGGGCCCCACAGCTGCCTCAACATGACGCCACAGCTGATCAATCGCTACAATGGCACCCACATGCTCCATCCCCTGCTCTTCCCCCGCAAGCTGGGCAACTTCTTTGGCTGCCTGCTGCGCGTCGCACACCCCCAATTGGGCCCATTTCTCGGGGGTGACGGTGACGGCCTTGAGGCTCTCCTCCTGAAGACGCTCGCCCAGCGACTAAACTTCAGCTTTGAGGTGCTCCAGCCCCCGCCGGGAAAGGGATCGTTGGACAACAGAGCCATGCAGATGGTAAGTGTCCCTTCCCCAACTGAACACCTCTGACTCTTGTCTCTTGTTTCTTGCAGTTGGAACGTCACGAGGCGGATCTGTGCTTGGGTGGCCTCTACCAGACGGTGGAACGCAGATTGTTGGCCACGTCGACATACAACTACCGGGAGACGGGCTTGCGGTTTGGGGTGCTGGACGTCAGCTATGAGCTGAGCTCCCTGGATATTTTACTCTATCCGTATCCAGGCAGCATTTGGCTAGCCATTGGCGTGGCTCTTGCACTGGCGGCTCTGGTGCAGCTGGTCATGGATCGGCTGCTGCCGACCAATCCTAGTCGCTCCCTGCTAGTTTACTGGCTCAACCTGGAGCTGATCTTTGTGGGCATGCCAATGCTGGCAGAACAGACGCCTCGTTCCTGCGCCAAGCGTTTGTTCTGCGTCAGCTTGATGTTCTTCGCATTACTCATACGCACCGTATACCAGGGCATGCTCTACCATCTGATTCGCACCCACCAGCTGAACCGGCTGCCGCAGTCCATCGACGAGCTGGTGGACGACAACTACATAGTAATCCTGTCGGCTGGTATGGAGAACATGTTCGCTGACATTCCCACCGTGCAGCAGATGGCATTTCGTATGCTCGGTAACGACAGTTCCGTAATGAACGCCCTGGAGTACTTGGCGGCGCACTCTCGGGACAGAGGTCTGGTGACAGCCGCTGCTCCGGATGTCTTCATCAGATACAATCGCCTGCAAAGTGTCCAAGCACAGTCGAGCCAGCAGGCGGCACATCATTTCGAGCTCATTCCCGAGGATGTCTTTCAATTCCAGCTGGCCATCTACCTAAGGAAGCACTCCTTTCTGATCGATGAGTTCAACGAGCAGATCATGTGGATGCGCTCCGCCGGACTGATGTCCCTGTGGACGCGAGATAGCTATTTGCGGGCAGAGCAGCTCAGCAGCTATAGGATGTTCGGCTTGCAGGAGCTCTATGCCATCTATCTGCTGCTCCTACTCGGATTGCTGCTCAGCACGCTGCTATTTGTCCTGGAGCTACTCTCGCTGCGCTCTCCGCGCCTCCGGCGCTGCTTTGAAGTCAAAATTCGTTGATATTTGAATTAAACCATCAATCCTCGTTGTTAGTAAGTATAATACAATGGTTTCAGTTTTTCAGGACAACTGTCTACTCGCAACAATCAAACAGTGCATACAAGACAGTTGGATAAAGAGACAACCTGTATTCAGGATTGTAAGACGATTACCCTAAATTCAAATCGCATACCTACGAGAACACCAAGCAGATAATTCCATCTGCAGTTAATAATCTAAAATACACCTTTTGTTATGCCACTTTTCTACAATAGATGAACAATATGGTAAAGTATAAAAGGATGGTCTATTATAAATTGTAGTTAAACAGTGTTTCTATCAATTTTCGGTGTAGTAGAGAACAAACTAAGTTTCGAAACTAATAAAAGCTACGTATAATATATAAGAGCACACATACCAGATTTGATAACTCCAGCTCTTATAGACTCTGAGATCAACAAGTTTAGACAGACAAAATAAGGAAAGAAAGCATATATGCATCTTGTGCGGAAGAACATGTTTTCATCTGCTTTTCGAGGACTTTACAATACCCTTTTATGCAATTTTAATAGGCACTGACTCCGAACTTAACTAGTATCAGGAAGTGTGAAATCTTCGTCTAGGAAATACATTTATAGAAAGAATATTAAATGAAATAATAAAGAATTGTGTATTAAAAGCCTTTATATTTTACATAAAATCGTCTTGTTGAAATTGAACATTACAAATTGTATATATTTACAAATAGTTTACAGACTATAATAGAACTTTCGTGCATCCAGATACAAGGCAATCCCAACCCAGATTAGAGTGTTCCACACAGCCTCCAACAGAAGCATAAAGTGTGTATTCATGGAGCCAATGCGCCAATGCCAAGGCAACATTTTGTGCATGACGGTATGGCCAATGTACATTATGATGGCATTCATGCCACACTCGGTGAACGGATAGCCCGACCACCATTGCCGCACATCAATGATATAATACAGCAGCGAGAGCAGCACCAGGGCCAAGGCAACTGTGGCAAATACAAACGACAGCGACCATAGATTCTTGTTGACCGGTATAATTCCATGCTCCTTGGAGAAACCACAAAGAGCTCCGCCCAAGAGGCCAAACAGCGTGGCGCCCAGCAGCCAGCGCTTGAGACGCGCCTGCCATGTGGTATGCACCAGGAGCGTGACGCCAGCAAAAGCACCCAAAAGCGTCTGCACCACGCTCAGCACGCAGCCTGTCAAAAGAAAGAGTTGGGCGTATGAGAAAGGGCACTCAAATATATACAATTATCACATTATAGTACAGCTGTTCACAATATGTTCTAGTTCTAATGGTATATAAAGGTAAGGGCTTTCTGCTAGAGCAATGTTTCTTATACAAAAACTCTATTTTTAACCGATTATTCCTACGACCGGTTCTGAAACATGTACTGCCTGCACGATAGTCCTAAAACTCCGGATAGTTTGCACAGAAACAGACGGACATTACATGTCTACGGAATGTGGGCCACTGTACTTTAATGGCTGCTATATTTAAGCTTACCAAAGACGCCCTCTGGATCAAAGGCAGTGGCATCGTAGACATACTTGGCCGTGGGATGCTGATATATGTGCGCATTGCCGAGCACCAGGAGATCAATGTAGCCAGCGGCGCCGCCAATGCAATTGGGATTGGCGGCATTATTATGCTTGCCACCGGGACCAAGATACCCACGCGGGCAGTCCGGCACGCGCAGGCCAAACGTGATGCCCAGATAGGTGGCAATTAGGGCCAGCAGCACGGCCAGCTCGCCACTGAAGAGACAGATATCATAAATGGCACGCTGCCAGGCACGCTGCGGTCCAAGCTGATCTCGGCGGCTGCAAAGCGTGTGCAGTACGCCAGCAATTAGATAGGCAATGCCAAAACGCTGCAGCACGCCCATCAAACGCAGTCGTTCCAATTGCGGACCAGAGATGGAGTTCAGGCACAGGCCAATGGCAAACAATTTGATGGCACGCCACAGGATGCGCAGGCAAATGCGTGATTTGCTGGTGCCGCGCGCCATCTGTGCCTTGATCGACAACGGTATGCAGACGCCCATGATCCAAAGAAAGCTGGGAAAGACAATATCGGCCAAATGTAGTCCATTCCAGGCGGCATGCTCAATCCAACTGAAGCCGCCGCCGCCGCTGTTCACAAATATCATCAGCACAATGGATAATCTGTGTGGATTATAAAAAGAACGTTTACTTAAAGTAAGAACTGGTAAGGATGTTGCCTGGACTTACCCACGGAATGTGTCCAGGCTGCGCAGACGCTTGCGCTGCGTTGCCTTGTCGGCGGCATCCCCAATGCTGTCCGCAACGGCAGCGGCCTCATCGTAACGGTAACGTTGCCAGGCGCAGCTGCCCAGCTTTAGCAGGATAAGCAGCGCAGCAACGAGCACAAACACGGACAAGTAGGCTGTTCAAAAGTGAATTGAAAGTGAGTTTAATTGAAATTCAAAACGTTTAAGCATTTGTATTTAATATTCAATTGCAATCAACTTTTAAATACTAGAAATAAGCCAAATTTCAAAGAATTCAACGCCAGTGTGTACACACCAATAAATAAATTTAAATTTAAATTATAAAAGCAAGTCTCCAAAAGCACTTGACAACTTTTGTGAAGATTCTCCACATCCTGTAAAACACTTAAAACTGTCAGGTTGGCAACTCCAAGCACTTAACAACACTCCACGCCATTTTGTCACATTGCTTGTAATGTCAAAGGAAGACTTCCTTTTTGTGATTTGGCGTTAGCACAGTCGGCAGCAAATTTATGTCTGACGACAAATTAACATAAAAAGTGTTCAAAAGTGTGTGCAATTCGTGTTTTTATAATATAACGTGCTTCAAATAACATTTGTCTATTGAATCTAAGTACATTTATTGGTGAGTATATTGTTTTCACGTGCGCAAGTTGTTCAAACTGAAGTGTGGTCTCACAAGGGGCTTCTGCAAGGAATGTTGCGCACAAGCAATCACAATTAGTATTTGCAAATGTTGTCTGTGTCAAATAATGTTGGAACCGGGGCCTGCTATATCTGCGCGAACAGCTTAAGACACAATCTATAGCTATCTCCTTCTAACTAAAGGCAAGTTGTGCGAGTGCGCGCGAAATGTGCACGCTCTTGGTGTCACCATTTTGAGAGCGCTAAGTGCGCGCAAAACAAAATGTGCGCTCAGCCGCACGACCTTCAAAGAGAACATATGCTAAACGAGGATTCATTCTACATACATATGTACATATGTATGTCCGCATTTAGAGGATGATTTCAAGCCTTCGAGTTGGTACTCCTTCTACCTATAAAATGAATAAAAACGTGATACTAAATCTGTGCAAGTCAGGTCTGCAGAGCGGAGGTGAAGAAGCAGCACTGCCACCATTTTAAATACCACGCTTGCTCGTGCGTTGTCGCTTGTGTGTGCGCGTCTTTGTGCATGTGTTTATGTATGTGTAAGTGTACGGAGATACGATGGAAAATTTTAAGCCTGGGTACAGGGAGTTTCTTAATCGGGTATACTTGAACATTCTTATTTGATAAATCATACAATATGACTTCGAATTTCTGCTGCTTTGTATAAAATCGGAAAGACACAAAGCAAAATGTGCAGAAAATATTAACACAAGGCTTGTTGTGAGTTTTTGCATGCTTCGCTTACTCCGCTGCCCCTCCAAGCACGAAACTCGTGATTTAAACTCGATTTAAAATCATCCTCCTAATCAGTGCAGACTATGTTTTTTATTGTAATATTTTGACTGTCCAAATTTGGATCAAATCGAACTACTATATCTTATAGATACCATAAGAATAATCAGATGAAAAGTGTTTTTAAAGGATCTTTTTTTTATGCAAGTTTTTCATACAAACTCAGACATTGTGAATTTTACGATACTTTATTTAGTTTGCTTTAGTTTGTTCAAAATTTCTTACTATAAAATTGAGCCTTTCTAAAAAAAAACAAAGCTGCAAAGGTTAATATAGGTTCTGAATGCCGAAATAGGCGGTTTAATTTATGTTTATACATATTAACAAACATTTACTGTGTGAAAGTAGTCGCATTTAATCTTAAATAACATTTGTGTTTTGTTTATAGTCTCAGCACCTTTTTATCTCTGGGCAAGCGAAAGAAAAAGAATAGTCCAAAGAGTTTAAGTAAGAAGAACAACGGATAACTTAACCTCCGAAGAGGACTTAACAAGGTAAGCAAGATAACAATAAAACAGACTAAACAAGGGAAACTAAATCTCTTACATAGAATAAACAACGTTAAATATACTTCATATTGAAATAAACATTTTGTATATAGTCTCAAGACCTTTCTATCTCTGCGGAAGGGGTAAACTTCAAAGCGATACCGTGAATAAAACGGAAAGTTTAATCTCTGAGGGAAGTCTAAGCAACTCTCTATATGTATCTCTGGCCAAACGATAGAAAAAGAGAATAGTTTTAAGAGTTTGAGAAAGAAGAACAACGAATAACTTAATCTCCGAAGAGGATTTCACAAGGTAAGCAGGATAACAATTAATCAGACTAAACAAGGAAAATTAAATCTCTTATGATTAAACAATACTTCACATTAAAATATCTAAACATTTGTGTATTCTATATAGTCTTAAGAACTTTCTATCTCTGCGCAAGGCGTAAATTGAAGATATCAAAAAAGTCAATTTTAGAGCAATCGTGCCGATGTTATCTTATGATATAGTGTTCCGGTACGTCCGTTTCCGATATACATATGCACTGCAAAAATAAATAATTGTTTCATAAATATACATAACTTGAAAACTGGGAAACTGGGCTTGCATAGAAACAGACAAAACGACATGTCTATAACTAATTTGGGACGTTGATGTACTAAACGGGCAGTACATTCAAGTGGTCCAAACGACACCAAGCACGCGCGGACTTAGCAAAATGCAACCCACCTCCCGCCCAACCGACCGAGGGGCGCGCCGCATAACGTGAGGTAACGAAGATCGCGGAACAGATGAAGAGATTCAAACTAAATAAAAGCTATACATAAAATAAACAATAGACAAAAAGTAAGTATAGATTACGCAGATAACATAAAAGTGCAATTCTGAGTAAGGAAATAGAAGTTGCATTACATATTACATGATAAAGGTTGTTATAATTAGAACATAGAATACGAAAAGGGTGATGGATAGCATAGTTAGTATTACACGCTTGAAGACAAAGAGGAAGAAAGTTTCTAGAATTTCTGATCGGAATTACAAAAGCTTATCGTCCTGATTAAAAATTAGCAAACATACAAATACTGAAAGAATCAATAAAAATAGTTTTTGAAAAGTGACCCAAGAACATATTTTAAATATACATTTATCCCACAGCATAATGGAGAACGGAAGGAAGAGCTCTGAGGAGGAGGAGGAGCTTTACAATTCTGATATGGAGGAGCAGCAAAAGAATTCTGAAATTGAGGTTGACCACAACAATTCAGAGATGGAGGAGGAAACCAAAAGCTCTGGAGAAGAGGAGCAAAACAATGCTGGAATGGAGGGGGAGCAAAACAATGCTGGGATGGACGATGAGGAGCCAAACTGTTCTGGGATGCACGAGGAGGAGCCAAACTGTTCTGGGATGCAGGAAAGCGCAAACATTAGCGAGGAGGTTGATGCCGGCAGTCGCTCTTATTGGTGTTATGCCAACGCTTCTAGCCCTTTTGGTGAACAGGCCCCATCAGAACCCGAATCTGAGCTTGAGTGGGCAGTATGGCACCCACCACCAGTCCCATCACCACCCCCCGATATTGCACCCTTCATAGAACCCGTGTTGCCAGCATGCGAAAGCGATAGCGGCTGCTCCATCGACAGTTTCTCATCCGTTTCAACCGAGAGTAGCATCATGAATAACAGCAACGACGAAGGTTACAACGGCCCCAATATGGCACAAATTCTAAACCGCGTTCAAATAATCAATATCGTCATGGTCACCCCCGACAAAAATGACGACGATGTAGAACCCAACCAGCTGGACCGCGGCTTGATGAACGGCGACAACATACACCCCAACCCCGATCGCGACCCTAACGTAATAGAACCCAACCCCGACGTTGATCCCGAACCCAACGTCATAGAACCCAACCAGCTGGACCGCGGCTTGATAGACAATGGCTTCTTGGGACGCGAAATGATCATCCAGGATATAATAGAACGCCAGGACGAGCAGGAAGTGCCGGAAATAAGGATCGAAATGGCAAATGAGATATTGGCTGGAATAGGCTTATACGACGGCGGCAGATTGGGTGGCGATATGCTGGACGGTAACATAAATGACAACATGAGCGATGGGGACATGAACGACGGCAATATCTTTGATGGCGACATGATCGACGGTGACATGCCAGAAGATGAGGTGATCAACATTTCCGATGACGAATCTAGTATTGATGACGACGATGATGTAAATACCATTGACAGTGTGCTGGAGGCAAGTGACGAGGCTAGCGATGATGATCAGCCACAAAAGCCACAAGCAAAACTAAAAACTAAAAGAAATTCGACCAAAGATAAGGATAATCGGGACACAGATGCGATATCCCACATAAGTGTCAGTGATGCTAGTGAGGACGGGACTTGTTATCAGCCCAACAAGTCCATAATTATGGCGAAACGGAGAAGCCATGATGATGTACCCTCTACGAGCCTGGCTAGCATGCAGACCCATAACAGACCCATCAAAATCGAGCCCCTAGAGGTCACAGACGCGGACTCCGAGTTGGATGCCATATTACCGATCCGTCAGTCACAATTAGATGCCCTAAAGACACAGCTTTTAAGTGTAATAAACGAATTTGGCCAAATCGCTACAATGACGTCTGGAGCCAGGATTTCCGATACCTGTGGCATGCTACCAAAAAGAACCATCAAATCCGAGGACGACAACGAGGATGACTCCACGTCCCCGGCGGAGCAGTGCACAACAGATCGCAGTCCCGCCAAGCGCCGTCGCGTACTGTCTCCTATATCTCCGCCTCCTCTTACCAGGCGATGCGATTGCATGTACTGCACACGTTATAAGATGAATTTCAGTGCAGTGAGCAGCGGACCACAGAGCACAGCTACTGCACCCTCTACGCGCCGTCAATTTGACGTTGAAGCCCAGCAAACGGCTGGTCCCGGACCATTGGCCAATGAGTGGACACCGACATCAAACACGACAAAACCACGACCCTTTAGAGCTCTGACCCTTGTCGAGATTGATGCGCTGTTCAACAGCACATGTGTACCATACGAAGTCTTGGAGGGCGGCTATAATACATGGCAGGTGGCGCCCGAGTCTTGGCTAATGATTGGCCCTCATCGCCTACTGCCCCAATTGCTAATCGCCCATATTCTAAGACTCTTACGTGACGGGGACATCTACCGCTCAATATATGCGCTCAAAGTTGAGGGTACGAAGTTCCGTGTCCGGTTCACAGCCAGTGGCGAAGTCATTATTTATGTTGAAGCTAATTAAAGCCCCCTATTCCTAATCATATGTATCCTAGTCCTATAAGGATTGGATTATATGGACCACCTATGACTATATCTGGGAATTTAGTAACTAAAAACTGAGTTTGCTTGAAAATGCAATATTTGTTTATAAAAATTATAAAATTATTTATTACCATCTATATAAAAATAAATAAACAAATATAACATCTAATCTGTGCTCTGTGATTTTGAAAAATTGTACCCTCCCTTATCACCGATTTCGGAAAATCCAACGCTCTTATAGGAAAATGGAATGTTTTTAGTGCGATCAGCTTTGAACTCACTTCAAAAGCTTTTTAAATAAAAATATAATTCGATACATGTCTCCACCGATTGTGAAAAATGCATGCGGAGTCGAAAAACTTGCGGAAATCTCTGAAATTCATTTTCTTGGTTATCGTATGACTTGATACAAACTTATTTTCAGAGCTTCACACGAAAAAAACAAAAAAAAACTCTTAGTTTTTAGATAATTGACCTCCACGAGCGGCAAGTACTAGATGAAAAACTTATATGAATTTTTAAAGACATTCTTGCGATTGGCTTCAAACCCATTTTTATAACTACACCAAATTAAAAAGAGTGCTAACCGATTTTGGAAAATCTAAGGGCGGGAAATGGGTGTCAAGGTCAAATGTTTTCATTTCCTAAACAAGAAATCACTAGAAATGAGGCTCAACTATTTACGAAAACCTATCAATTCAGTGAAAACCTGTAATACTTGAAAAAGCCCCTTTTCCAAATAAATGTTTCCTAACTTTTCTTAAACGATATAAATGGTAAGTGATTTGATTGCGATTAGATTGATTCGACTTATGTCGCTAATCAGCACTTACCATAATTAACGGGCACGCCGGGCTTATCTACCGTAAAATTACAGCTGCCGTTGGCCAGTAGCGTGAGATTATAGACGCCAAATTCCTGAAGATCGCTGCGACGCAGCGCGCATAGTGATGAGCTGTGTATAGAGGAAAATCGTAATTACTTGATTACTCACACACAAATACATGATTACTACGTTTTTACATACATATGCATTATAATATGTGAATTTGTTTAAATGCGGCCCATTCACGATCATCATAGTCCCCATCAAGCAGTATGCTACAATTGAGCGACGTGAATGGGCCACATAAGACAACAGTTATTGGAAACAGAAGATGACATGATAATATCGCAATGTAAGCCATGTTACTTAATCACATACATATTTACTATATATGTACATAATATCATGTATACACATATATATCATGTAAACGTAGTAATACACACATACACTCTCATCGATACACATACACATTCTCATAGGCATAGTGACCCTGATCGTGTGCATAAATTTTGAAATTCAAAGCGTATGAAGTGCTGAGCTTTAACGATTCCAATTCCAGCGACGCAACTGGCGGCAGAGCTTTCACTTTGGTATATGGACACTGGAAAACAAAGGGGGTATCAACTAAAGCTGCACTTTGGCGGGAAATTGCAAACAAACCGTATAGCATTCATCGGATAATGTATAAAGATAACTACGTTCCGCATACTGCGATTCCAGATACATATAGGCCTCATCGACGCGCAGGCCACGCATATCCAGATTCCGCCATTGGGCATCCGTATATTCCACCAAAAACGACATTATTGTGACTACGTTACGAGGTCAATGAAAGTCAATTCCATCCACTTGGCAATTGTTTGCAGAGTAGTACATGCGCGCACTTTATACACCGCCTCTTTTGACGACTAACTGCGATCAAGTTGCTGCAAAATTGCCATATCAACGCCTCTTTTTTTGTATACAAAATGAAACCAAAACTATTTCGAGTGCGCAATAAATACAAAACACAAGCACAGCAACAATAACGATCGCAACAACAGCAGCGAGCAAAAACAAGAATGAACAAATAACTGCAGCGAGCCGAAGATCAAATGCCCTTGTTTTGCTGAACCAACTAACAGTTAATTACTGAATGCTATGAGCGATTTACGTAGTATAATAATAATATTTTAATCGGTCGATCAAGTTATTGTGCGCTAAACTGGAATATTTGTAAACACAAGTATCCAAATGCAACGCGTTGCACATTTCGTGAGAGAATCATATTGGATCCACTCCCACGCAATTTTATCAACTATCGATTAACCATAGTTGTTCTATTCACGACTTGTTATCGATAAGCGAAAAAGGCTAAATTGACAATAAAAAAAAGCTAAAAATCCAGAATTTAGCTAAAAATGCTCTAACCATAGCTAGCAACAGTGAACGGTCGTTACAGCGGACTAATTAAGACCAAGGCTGTGTCAGTATACCGAATACATAGTCATAAAATGCGTTCATGTATTTATTCAAACACGAAAATAAAGAAATCATTGTGAAGTAGAAAGCAAGTATAAGGAATTAGTCTTGGTCTGCATTTAGACGATGATTTCAAATGAGGAGTTTAACTTAAGAATTATCAGCTTCTAGCAAATCGACTACCCCTCTTCCCTACAAGCATAATACTCATTACTTAAACTCGCGAGTTTTAATCATCGTCTAAATGTGGACTTGGCAGAATCGTTATAGATAAAAATAGCTATTAACCGAATATTTTTTATAAATTGAAAATAAAATAATATTTAAACCAAGAATTTTCACATTTCTTTATTAAGTACTTAATCACATCTAAGCTAAAATAAATTTTAACATAAAAGTAACAAATTTGAGAAAATTTGCATTTTGTCGAGCTGTGAAATAAGCTGTTTTTGGCTTTTGGACAAAAAAGGCCAAATCTGACTCGAAGCTGAGCAGCACTGTTTATACCTTTTTGTAAAATATCGAAATTTCTAGCTACAATTGTATCGATACCGTTCACGCTGTAGACACCCATCACTAATTTATAAATATTCTTGCAACTAGAAAAACATCAACATATTCATATTAATAAAAGTAAAATAGCCGAAATAAGCCGCGTACATAAATAAATATAAGACTGCCCCAGATAATAAGCACATTTTATATGCAAAAAGTACGTGGATGGCCAGATAAGTCGCTGTGCCCAACGGGTACACAATAAAATTAAACAATACACCCACAACTCATCACACACGCACACATGCAAACAAAACAAAAGGAATAACTAATAAGGCGGACATTGTTGGTGATAACAAACAACAAGTTAGGTGAGTTGTTAGCTAACCTTAGTTCTTTAGAAAAATGATGCATATTGTTAACAGTTAATTATTCTTACTGTATGCACATATGTACAACAACAACACACACGGACATACATTCACATGTATGCAGTTATACAACAACAAAACTAAGGCGACTGCGAGAGCAATGAGCAGTCAGGGGCATCATAATATGCATAACTGTAGCGGCAGTATGGTCACACTGGCCAGCGCCAAAAGCAACACAGACTCCCCAACAGAATATACGGATGAAATTGATCTGGGCGATCGATTCTCGGCGGATATCGCACGTCTCTGCATGAACGAACGCTATGCCGACGTTGAGTTCATTGTCGAGGAGCAACGTTTGCCGGCACATCGTGCCATACTTGCCGCACGCAGCGAATACTTTCGGGCACTGCTTTATGGCGGCATGTCGGAGGCGGCACAGCGTCAGATTACATTGGAAGTGCCGCTAGATCCGTTTAAGGTCCTATTGCGTTATATTTACTCGGGCACCCTCTCGTTGGCCACATTGGACGAAGATGCTGTCATTGGTGTACTGGGCATGGCTAATCAGTACGGTTTTCAGGATCTAGAAATGGCCATATCCAAATATTTGCGACAATATTTGGCGTTAAACAATGTCTGCATGATATTGGATGCAGCACGTCTGTACAATCTTGATGAGCTCACATCGGTTTGCCTCATGTTCATGGATCGCAATGCGGCGGGATTGCTGCAGCATGACTCCTTTAAAATGCTCTCAAAAGTAAGTATTAGAGTTGGCTCGGCTATTGATGCTGGATTTAGAATATATATATACTTTGTTGGGTTACACATTTCGAGACAAAGTTATAATACCCTCTACTAGAGTTTAAAAACATATATTAAATGATGTTTTGTTTGATTTTACTAAGGAATCGCTGGAGGAAGTACTGCGCCGTGACTGCTTCTTTGCGCCAGAAGTACAAATCTTTTTGGCCGTTTGGAAATGGAGCCGATATAATCCGGACATTGATATTAAAACAGTTGTCTCCTATGTCCGTCTGACGCTAATAGATCTGGATCATCTGTTGCAGGTGGTGCGACCATCTGGCATACTGGACCCAGATAAAATACTTGATGCTATTGATGAGCGTAGCAATTCGAAGACGCTTCCATATCGTGCCGCCCTCTGGCCGGAGGAGAATGTGGCCACTTCCAAATATTTATCACGCTGCATTCAGGGTGAATGTCGGTCCGCATTGCTGGATGGTGATGTTACCTCGTATGATATGGAGCATGGTTATACGCGTCACTGCATCACAGATAATAATGATACCGGCATTGTTATCGAACTGGGCACCATGTGCATGATCAATCATATACGCATGCTGCTCTGGGATCGGGATAGTCGTGCCTATTCCTATTTTGTTGAAGTATCCGGCAATCAGAATCACTGGGAGCGTGTCGTTGACTATACGGAATACCACTGCCGCTCCTGGCAGTATCTGTACTTTGAGGCGCGTCCCGTCCAATATATACGCCTCGTGGGCACCCAGAACACAGTCAATCGAGTGAGTCAACTAGCTAACAAGTCAACCGAATTCCTCAATTAAACCACAATGTATAACTTAACTTCTCAGGTATTCCATGTGGTCGGCTTAGAGGCTATGCACACAACGAACGTGCCCAAGTTGGTTGATGGATTTGTTGCGCCCAAAGCGAACGTGGCAACCACTGATATGAGTGCGATTGTGACAGATGGCGTTAGTCGCACACGGAATGCGCTTATTAATGGTGATTACTCACGCTATGACTGGGACTCGGGTTACACATGCCATCAGCTGGGCAGCGGCGAGATTGTTGTACGTTTAGGTCAGCCTTACTACGTGGGATCGATGCGTCTGCTGTTGTGGGACTGTGACGATCGCACATATAGCTTTTACATTGAGACCTCGACGAATCGCAAGAACTGGCAAATTGTTGTGGACAAGCGTAATGAAAAGGCGCGCTCCTGGCAAAACTTCCATTTTACACCACGTCCCATTGTCTTTATACGCATTGTGGGCACACGGAATACCGCGAATGAAGTAAGTTCAAATTCGTTTATTTCATAGTTTGAGACAATTATTAACTTGACTCCATTTACAGATCTTCCATTGCGTGCATCTCGAGTGTCCCACGCAGGATAAACTCTACCTCAAAAAGATCGCTGAACAACAGTTGGAGCTTGAACTTAAAAGCGAGCAGCTACAGGAGCAGGAAGATGATGTTGCAACAACATCTCGCGCGGCTACCTCACTGATATTTCCAGCGGCCAACTCGAGCAGCCTGTGGCGCAGTTCACACAGTTTAAAAGACGCCAATGTTGCCACTGAAAACGCATACAACACTGTTGATATGAATCCAGAGCCGCAAGAAACTGAGGCGACATCTGCAGCAGGAACAACTTCCACAACGCCTTCAACACCAACGCATTCACCTGTGCCGTCAGCAGAGATGCCGCTACATCCATCAACCCCGCATCGTGAACGGTTTGGGGACGATGGGGATGATATAGCGGAATGTGAGCCAGCGCCACTTGTGGAGCTGGCTATTGAGACAGAACAGCCGCCAAACGCTGAACGCTGATTGAGCGTCGACATTTTCGACATTTTTGTACGTGATCCTTTTTATACATATGTATGTATGTATGTATGTCGCAAGTCAAAATACTCCTGTGGTCAAATACGCTGCTACTTAGATTGGCACATATTTTACATCAATTTATTTGTTTATTGTTTGTAGGCAGCGTAATTAACTTATATATATATATATACATATACATATATAATTATATATCATCAGATTGTGAATTATATATATATATTCTATAATATACCTTACCTTATATACATACATAGTCCCAGCCGAGAGTTAACAAAATCGCATCAATCGCATCCCAATGCCAGTTATCCTTAATAATGATATCATATGTACAAATTCTAATCTCTTATTATAATGCGATACTCTTGCAGAACACTTTATATACATATATTTTAAGATTTTGTTGATGCTATTCTGTTGGCTTTTTTATCCAATATGGTTGTAATTGTTTATTCTGTATATCCCTTAAATTTAATTTATTTAAAAAACAACATTTTGTTACAACATCAAATACACTGAATAAATTAATACACATATGCATGATACTAGAAAGCATTTTCTATTAAATAATTGATTAATTGTATTCAATTTCTTCAGCTCTGAAAATATGGGATATGATATACAGCTATTTATAGTTATCATTTGATATAGACTTTCATAGAGTTTAAATAGTACACCAAATTTGTTGGTATATTCTAGTATATCTAACGCAAAACAGTTTTCTTTATAAAGTTTCTTATCTATATATGTATGTTGAGGAATTTAAGAGCTAGGTACAGGGTATCACCTAGTCGAGGAGTGCTCACGATCATAACATTCACGTTTGTTTGCCATTGCAACGATAACTCACACACGGTGTATCGAAACATCGATATTTGGTTGAGGAAAAATACAGTACGTGTGGTAACACTGGCTGACGATACTTATGAATGTTATCGATCAATTTAGTCAAACATTTATTGGCATTTAGGCAGGCGTCTGTGGGCAATTGCACAAATTGTATTAAATAATTTTGTGCACATGAGTAATATGGTGCCATCGTTGCCATTCCCCATGCATCCCAAATTGCGTGAGGATGAGGCACTGGCATTTACGGCCAAGGAGGACGAAGAGGAGCGCCGTCACATACAAAAGGTGCAGAAGGCCTTTCAGTACTACAGGTGGGTGCATTATTAATTGTTTACAAAACGGTTAAATATATATTAAAATAAGAGTGGACAGTGTTGCATCCCATACGTGTTTACTCACACATACACAAACATGTTGTATGTGTGTGTGTACGTGTGCGTGTGCAGTGCTGCTGATAACGAAAATCAATTTGAGCGGCTTAACACATGTGCATGTGTTTTACATATGTATGTGTGTATGTAGGACACTCGCAACTCTAATCTTTAACCACAACAACCCTCCCCTTCCACCAACAGAATCTATGCCTACCTGAGGGTTAGCAAAAGTGAGGATTATCTAAATAGTTTGACCGGGGACGATCAGCGGCTGCTATCCAAATATCGTCAGCATTTGGATGAGGTGCGCAGCTGCATTGACTGTAATCAGTCGGTGATACGTGAGATACTGCGCGATCGTGTCCTTTATCCTCCTGGCAATGGCAGCAGCGCCGGCGAGACGGACAACGAGCTGGATGAACCGCCTGCGCATGTCCGACACGGTGACATGGATCAAGTAAGTTTATTAGCTATATATATATACATATATATTTCAAACGTGTTTCCGTTTCCCATTCCGATCAAATTAATCGTTATCGAACTTATCAGCTGTTCCGAAAAACGTTTCTATTATGCGATTTCAAAGGTAATAATAATACTCGAATATATCCTTGCAATAGCAACATATTATCTGATTATTGGGACGATTTCTATCAGATTTGCTCAGCTTGTTTCTATTTGGGGAGCTTTGTTGTGGTTATCTTCAAAAGATAAAAAAAAAATTCCTAGAACAGCTGAATTTTTGAGATACCTTTCTCATGGCTCAATATAATAGTGATTTAATCCGACTGGTTTCTATATATGTATTTCTATGGTAAAAGAAGCATCGATACCAAGTTTCATTTAAACTAAGAGGCTAGTTTGCATAGAAATAGACGGACTTGGCTGAATCGATGCTAATAAAGACTATATATACATATATATTGGCATAAATAGCTATCGGATTGCCTCCTCCAATGCGTTATTGTGTTACAGGGATAAAAAAGCAAGAGCTTGAAAGCTAAGTTACTAGACTTGCTTTGGTTTTTCAAATATAATTAGTACTCCCTGTGCTAAATCTGTGCAAATGTATGTAACAGGCAGAAGGAGACATCTCCGAGCCTATAAAGTATATATATATATATATATATATATATATATACATATATTGTATATGTATTGTCCATCCGTCTGTATGAGCGAGTCGATCTCAGCTACTTTAAGAGCTAGAGACACCAAATTTGGGATGTACATAGGTTCCTGTCAGATATTTCCCTCCGTTCCCCTGCAACTCGATAAAAACGTTTAATACTTACACTGTTTATTATATAGCTTTGGGATTTGGCATGTATATTACTTTGGTCACTCTTATTCTACTGTCCAAATTTCAAGTCGGTCGGATAATAAACACAGAAGTTATACACGAAGGAATAATCGAAGAAGCGTTCGGAAATTTTTGACTTGGGTACAGGGTGCTTTATAGTCGGGTATACTTGACTATACCATTCTTACTTGTTTTTTTTATCAGCTTTAACCTTTGCGAATAGAATAACTACTTATGTCTACTATATTCGGGTGTAGTTTCTTGTACCGCATATTTTTATATGCTAAATATGCATCAAGTGTATAAAAATCAGAATTATGTTCACTTCAAGGACTAGAGCTTGCTCTAAGTTATACTTAATATTAATGTTTCCTTACTTCTTTTTATTAATTCCTGGTGCGGAATGTACTTAATGCTTTTTTCTACGCATTCCGAAACTGATTGGCAAAAATTCTACGCATAACATTTAGTATTGCTCTCTTTCAAAATCTATAAACAATAAATTTCTATCTTAGAATAATTTTCTTGTTGATGGTGATGAAGATGATGATGTTGAACCTCTCAAAATTTTAAAGGCTCAGTCGACACTGAAACTAATTGCCCGTGACTGGAGCGCCGAAGGCGCCATGGAGCGCGAGCAATCCTACAAGCCGATAATTGATAGCATTGAGGAGTACTACAAGCCAAGCCACTAGTAAGTACCATCTAACCATATCCATAAAGAGCACTTACAAAGCTGTCGATGCTGCCAACTATCCTTAAAGGGATATAAATCTTTGGCTTGCACCATCCATAGTTTTGCAGCTGGAAAAACAATCATAGTTGTGGCTAGAGTTGCACTTTCTAGTTTAATTCACTGAGTTAGTTCAGTAGTTCATTTTTCACTGAACGAACTAATCCTTCATTTGAGTCATTGAATCCCATTATCGTTCAACTGATCTGAATCCCAAAATTGTTTAGAGTTCCCTCATTTAAATCCCATTTCCTTCAATTGTTTTTAATATACAAAATCGTTTATTTGATCCGATTTTCGATTTAAATAGAACTGTTTGCAATATTCATATTTCTGGAAGCTATTTCCTATGATAAGTCATCATGTCTGAATAAAAACTAAAATATCTATATCATAATATTATTGTAAAGAAAAATGAGCTGGTTATCTATCTCTAATAATTTGGCCAGCCACAGAGAATATCCTTTCTCGAAAAGGCGCATATATTGAACTTTCTAAGCAGCCATCGAGTCACACGATATGGCATTTTGCCACATATATGTAATATCGTTATCAAAATTAACCGTCAAAAATTGTATATGGCAAAAGTAGGAATATATGTTAAATATTTTTACATATAAACTTATATTACACCTTTCTGCCATAGAAATCTTTGTTTTGCTATATCGTGTAAGCACGTATCTCAATCACAAAATATTTATGTGGCAGCCTGCCATACCGTACTCGCACGCTATGGAAACTACCGACTGCCCTATATGTGGCAAAATGCCATATCGTGTGACCGCACCTTAACGAATGATGCGAACGAATGATCGTTCACTATGAAGCTTAATTCAATCGAACGAAGTCTGAAGGATTCTGTAAAGCTTTACTAATTAATAGCTTCAATTGTGATCAATTTGAACAAATTCTTTATATTATAGAGCACAATAGAACATTTTTAAGTAGTAGAATTGTCAATAAGACAAATAAACAATAGACTTTCTAATAGAAAGTCTCTATGCAACTCGATAGAATCCAAAAGTAGCGAAAAACCTCGATTGTTGTTGTTTCAATCGATTTTTGCATACAATCGATACTATTGATAGTGCCAACGATTGTTTTCCAGCTCCAATATACAGACCGAACAAACTAAAGTACACTTGTGTCCATTTATTGCAGCAAACTGAACGAGATTAAGATTCTGGTTCCCGGCGCTGGTCTGGGCAGGCTCACCTATGAGCTGGCCTGTCGTGGCTATGCCTGTGAGGGCAATGAGTTCTCCTACTTTATGCTCATTGCATCGAATTTTGTGCTCAATCTGTGCGACTATGAGAACAAGCACGTACTCTATCCCTGGGTACATCAGTATGTTAATAATATGCGACGAGCCGATCAGGTGGCTTCTGTACGCTTTCCGGACATTTGCCCCGTAAGGAATCCGCCTAAGGGCAACATTGAGATGGCCGCTGGGGATTTCCTTGAGGTATACAAAACTCCGGATGCCTACAATTGTGTTGCCACATGCTTCTTCATTGATTGTGCCAACAATGTGATTGACTTTATACGGACCATTTACAAGTGAGCTCAAAGAATATTTCGCTTTTTACATACACTTTTTTAAAATCAAACTTTTCATTTTTAGAATTCTAGTGCCTGGTGGCATTTGGGTGAATCTCGGACCCTTGCTGTATCATTACAGCGATGTGAAGGGTCAGAACAGCATTGAGCCAACGTACGAGGATCTTATTATCATAATGGAGAGCATTGGCTTTGATATATTAAGCTCACGCACCGGCATACGCACCAAGTATGCACAAAATCCATTATCGATGAAGCAATCGGAATATGAGAGCCTCTTTTGGATATGCCGCAAGCCGCCCAACAATTTTGAGCAACAGCAGCAGGAACAGCGACGTAATAGCGCTCAACGGGAGCCCACTGATTTGATAGTGCGCCAAATCAATGACAATTCAGAGACTGACGAACTGCAGGATATGCTGGAGCAGCCAAAGCAAACGTGATATCATTACACATACAAACACCAATACACAACAGCCCCCCACCCACCGATCCTGCTATATCTACTACTATACATAGTATATACACTGACAAAGACGCCAAATAAAACGAATTTTTAAGTGCAGGATAAATTTACCATATACTTTAACTTAACCAATGCTTGTATTTTCAATGTTCAATTCAAATTTGCTATTTGTTAAGTTACGCTTTTCCTTTTTGTATTAACAACATGTTTAAATTGTGGCAACGCCAAGTCGTTAAGTTGGCAGCACCTGTTCGACAAGTTGGCAGCGCCGTTCGGTTCAAGCTGAAAACACTGCAAATCTTAACAGCTAGAGAAGGATTTCAAATAGCCAAATGGTCAGTATTTCGATGAATCTCTTCAATAGTTTGATTTAGGAAAACCGAAACAAGCTCAGCTTAACTAATAGAGTTTCTCCGTAAGTAACATAACTCAGCAAAGAATCCAGGCAGTTATTATAGGATTTTTAGCTCTCACTTTAGTTTCTGTAGGAATCCTAAAATAAGATTATGTGTGCAGGTCGACCCATGGCAAAAAGAACCCCCCCGCACACCCAACTAAGCTAGGAAACAAGAGGATCCCGCCCTGCCGTGCTAACTCGACTACAAGAAGTTTTTAGTTAGGATGAAATACGCCGTTGCTGCTACTTCATTGATGAACACCCTTGTCTGCATTTCTTTCCTTCTTGAAGAAGACTAGACACTTCTCCGATTTGTGTTTAAAAGCAAAATCACTAAAATCCGTCTTGGCTCAACAATTGTTTGACATAGACGCTAAATTATCTAGAAAGAGCGGCATAGCAAGCCATTTCTGAAAAAATCCTATTGTAATGGGTTAGAAAAGCCTGGACTAGAATAGAAAATCTGTGAGAAATCGTGAGAAATACTTAAGGTCCTTGGTAACTTTTCTCATGTGTCTGGCGCAGCTAAGAGCTCAATTTTGTTTGTCCATACAAACTGAGACTGTCTACAAAAAGTTTGTTTTTGATAAACATATTTATTTTTTTATGCTGCGTGTTATTTAAAACGCTTTCATAAATATCTCGGGTTAAAGAGCAGATAAACGCAGGGATCTAAAAGTGCATTAAAAACGTCAGAATGTTATGCAAGCCTTTACCAGATTGAACAAAGCTTAGCTAAATTCCAATGACCTTCCTGCAGACGTCCTCCCAAGAATCCAATTATCCAAAGGATGAAAAGAGGACTGTAATTCGAACCAGGAGCTGTGTGTGTTGTAATCTAGCATACAAGGCTGTAGACTATGCCCTGATACAAAAAGTTAAGATACTTATATTTAAACTACATAACAAGTATTTCCAATGAGCATTATGAATTGAGCCATTCTGTGCACAGATTGATGAAGTGCATTTAACAAAAAGTTGAGAAATGCATTGAAATAATGTCATAGTTTTGAAAATTCCCTTTCTAATATGAATTCAAATACATATTATAGAATCTAAATATATCAGAATTGAAATATTTAGCCGACTTGACGTCAACAAAATCAGTGCGAATATATTAGAAATATGAATAGTATTGGCTGGTCATATAGCGCTAAGCCAGGCTCAAGGACAGCAAGTGGGTCAGAGGTTAAGGCAACCGCCTTACAGGCGGTACTTCCCCATCTCGTGTTCGAATCTAGCTGAATACCACTCAACAACGAAGAAGTTTGAACAAATGTGACCGCTTTATGACCAGCCAATACTTTTCATATCAATGTTTCTATATACGCCCTGAATTGTTGACGCTAAATATTTGATTTACAAACTATATATGTCGCTATACACACGTTCTATCCTCAGTAATGTTAAAACTACTTGGTGGCTGTTGAAGTTCATCAATCTGTGCACTGACTGATTCAGTTAAGACAACTTAACATCTCGTCTCATCAATTTATAAGCCTGGAACTAACATCTAGGCGCACTAAACTTTGTCAGTAACATGTGGAAGGAAATAGCTAGATGGAAACGACACTAGATATTGGCAGGTACATGGAAAAACGACGACAAATAGTTGCTAAAAGTGCTGTCAATGACTGCGTTGTTTCAATGTACGCGCTGGGAAATGCTATCTAGTTGTAAACTACACTGAACTCAGCCTGGCACATGTGGAAGGAAGGCAGATCATATATACATATCTAGCTGGAAACACCAATGAAATTATTCAGGTACATGAAATTGAAATGCATTGGCCCCTAAGTCCAAGAAGTAGCACAAAAGATTACAAAAAAGAAAAAGCTACCATATATATTGTCTATCTTAATCGTATCTATCTCTTGCTTGCTCGAATGCATGTGGGATTGTATCTCATGACTCCTTGCGCCAATTGCATTCGGGATGCCACTTGGAGCGCAGATCCAGATGACGTAGCTTAATCTCCGCATAGATCTTCTCAAAGTGCTGGCTGCCAGTATTACATTTGCGCATCGTCTCCGCAAGCAGCTCGAACCAGAGCGTCTCGCTGAAATCGTTGCTGTGGCACATGGAGTGGCGCACCGTGCTAAACACACGCTCACGGAACTGACGCACCAGCTCCGGCAGGCTCTCATGGTGTGCCGTTGCCTCATTGCTGTACACCTCCGGCAGTATACAGCTGTTGATGACACGCGCCTCGCCACGTCCGCGATAGATGGGCATGCCGGTGCCCTCAAACAACTGGGCCAGCTGCCTGTCCAGACATTCGCGGTAAGCGGGCTCAAAATGCTGACGGTTGGCGCGCGTGCGCACGAACATTAGCTGGGGCAGATAGTCGCGCACATAGCCCTTGCAGGGTGTGCACGGACGCAGACGCAGCGCCGCATGCAGCAGGCGCAGCTGCTCCAGATTTAGCTCCTCCATGGCCAGCAGCAGCACATGGCAAACGCTTAGTAGCTGCGTCATGGTGGACATAGTATGCAAGTCCATATAATCCGCTTCCTTTGCCGTGCAGCCAGCCAGCATGGGCGCCGTGTCCAGCAGCACAAGCCGCTCCCGCGTTATGAAGAACTGCATCGTTTCGGTGCGTGGACGCAGCACGTGCTTGGTGCTCGGCGCCTGCTGTGGCTTTGCCTTATGCCTGTTGGCAAAGATGCACTCGTCCGCCTCCGCGGCAAACATATGATGATAATAATCATAATCAAAATCATGCTCAGCCGTTAGCAGATTGAGCAGCGTCGATTTGCCCACGCATTGGGCGCCCAGGACGCCAATGACCGTAAAGTCCGTGTTGCTTTTGTGAAATAGCTTGCGTGCATTGGCATTGAATAGGCCATTGGCAATCAGCAGCGGCGTAGGGCGCGTCATGCGCGGCGTCAGCTGTACATCCGGAAAACCTGCAGCCGCACTCGCAGCAGCACTCGTTGCCGCACTCGTAGCAGCAGCAGCAGCAGCAGCTGTGCCATTTGTATTGTCCTTGGTGGCCAGCGTTGGACTCGTGCCACCCAGTGCGGCGCAAACGCTAGAGCCTGGCACAATTGCTGCTCCTGCAACTGCGCCACGTTCGCTGCTGTTGCGCGCCTCGCTGCGATTGATTATGATCGTTTTGATGGCTGCGGGCACATCATTGTTGCTGCCGCTGCTGCCACTGCCAGCGCTGGGCTCGGCCTCCTTCTTTAACAGTATCTTTGGCTGTACAGTGGGCGTGCGCGTATCCTCCCGTTTGGCTATGGTCAGTGGCATTGTGGGTGTTGGACCCTGACGCCCATCATCCTAGTTAACGTTTGTTTGGCTTTAAAGTTGTTAACAACTATTACCACATTTAGGTTACTTACCCGCTTTTTGTTGCGGAACCGTCTCCGGTTCTCCGCCATTGGGCAGGCCGCGCTGTAGAACAAATTGTTGATGCACTGAAGCAAGGGATTCCTTGGGATCTGCGCACTGTGCGTTGCCAGATAGCGGCAATTGTTTGTTGTCAGTTAACTCTTTGGCGGAATTAGCCAACACTGTATATCGATAAGAATGTATATATATATATATATCGATAAGATCATAGCGCACGATTGTTGGCGCTTGGATACAAATTCTTAAATCTAATTGGAAAACTGCAATTGGTGTCTTATTTCTTATTTTTATAGTGGAATAGTGTGTTCTACTGGCTCAAATGTGTGTTTATTCAATCTCTTTTCGGTAAAATATTAAATTCGGTAAAAGTAAATAAGTATATTAAATAACTTTGAAAACGCTTGTAATATTTTAAATATTTATAATTTATTGATATTAATTGTTTAATATATAATATTTAAGGATAGACCCAAATGTCTAATTTGAGTCTTTTGCACTCTTTGTATCTATGAACCTACCATAATAATAATTATATGTATTTAATATGCTAATAACTTATAGAATTTGAATTAACGTCAATGTTACAGTTCCTTAAATTATTATCAACGGGATTATTAATTATAAAATATTAAGTAAATTCTTTATATGCGTAATTACTAGTATCATTATTGAATTATAAACGTCAGTTAAGAACTATCGATAAGTTACAGCAACGATAACATATAATCATTCGTTGCGCTTACGTTATGCAACACTGTACAATACACGCACGAGGAAAAGAGCAGACGTGCAATAAATATTTGGAAAATGCGTTAGTCTAGAATGCCAATTGTTGTTGTTACTGGCCTGCCGGCAAGCGGCAAATCGACCCGTGCCCGTCAGCTGCAGGAATACTTTGCGGGCAGGGGCAAGAAGGTGCATCTGATAAGTGAAAATGAGGCTGTGCCCAAGGCGCTCTTCGAGAAGAACGCCTTCTTTGAGGACTCGCAAAAGGAGAAGATTGTGCGCAGCGATTTGAAATCGGAGGCCTCGCGACAACTCAACAAGGAAGATGTGGTCATACTCGATGCGGGCAACTACATAAAAGGTAAGTTATTGGAGGGGCGACCTAGAATATTTTTTGTACGCCCTAAGGACCCTAGAGCTCGGCCATCAGCCCAATTTCTTGAGAAATGCAAGAATTTTCATTGAATTGAGGCATTCCCAGAGATTCCCACAGATTGTTAAGATAACTTAACAGCATGTGAGGATACCAGTTAGTATCCTAAGCGAACTCTTGGCCATAGTTTGCTATGGAGTGACTTAAAAGGTTCCCAGGGATTCCCACAGATTGTTAAGATAACTTCGCAGCAAGTGAGGATAACAGTTAGTATCCTAAGCGAATCCTTTGCCGAATAGTTTGCTATAGAGTGACTTGGATTGTCCCAAGGCCTGGCCTCTCTGGCCGGTCTTCCTATATCCATATCCCAATCAGTATATAGCTAATAATTCTTTACTTTTGCAGGTTATCGGTATGAGCTGTACTGCATGACGAAGGCGGCACGCACCACACAGTGCATCCTGTTCAGTTGCATACCACAGGAGCAGGCCTGGACATTCAACACACAGCGTAGCGGGGAGGACAAGCTGGGCGAGGCATTGGATAACTCGGATGTGCCGTATACGCGGGAGATATTCGATGCGTTGTGCATGAGATACGAGGAGCCGCACAGCAATAGCCGCTGGGATAGTCCATTGGTTGTGGCTCTGCCGGAGGACACGCTCGACTTGGAGAGCATATACAAGGCGCTGTTTGAGACACAACCCCTGCCACCCAATCAAAGTACACAGAACGTAAGAATGCATCATTATCCAGTTAATTGAGCTGCTTTTGTAATGTATTCCCTCTTGCAGCCTCCTTTGGGCGCTACGAACTATCTCTTTGAGCTGGACAACATAATGCAGGAGATTATCAAGGAAATACTGGGTGCCGCCAAGATTGGTGCCTTTGGACAGCTACGCATCAAGGGCAGCTCCTGCACGGTTAAGGTGACCACGTCTATGAATGCCATGCAGCTAAATCGATTGCGGCAAAAGTTTATAACGAGCACGTGCCGGGCAAGTCAGACGACACCGGCGCCGCTAGCACAGGTGCCGCAACTGTTTGTGCAGTTCATTAATGCCAATACAACAGGTTGTTAAAGCAATTGACGCTGACAAAAAAACAAAGAGAGAAAAAGTAGTTTTAAATAAATACATATATGTAAATGCAAAACAAGTTTTTAAATATCGATTAGCTTGGCGCGCAGTCATTGGGTCACTCTAACAGCTAACAGTGCCATTTCGAGTATACAGAGACAGGACTGTTATGCATGAATCAATTATTTAAAACTACTTATTGCGCATGTCCAATTAACGAATACATTTTCTCGTGACGTCAATCTAGGCCAGATCGTGTGCTTTTGTAAAACATTTGTGGCAATAAAAAATATTCCTAAAATAAAGCATAAAATTTTTGAACAACCAATAACATACAACATAACCTAACACATGTAAGGTAAACGAAAATGAATGAACTTGCAATTAGTTTTGCTTATATGTTACCAAAAATTTGTTATTTACTGTTAAGTACATGCTGATCCGTGTAACTCAAAGTTGAATATTGTAAAACTTACAGCGTTCATTTATTGTAATGAACATGCGCAACCGGCTTCGTTCAAATCGTGAATGTAACGGTCAATGTCAATAACATACTTCTGTAAAGCATAGCAACCGGTTACAGCATGTTCATGTAAGCCTAACAGCCCCTAATTTTTGCCATTATAGTAGCTTACTTTAGATATTAAATAGAAATTGACAAAGTCGCAATGCGATTTGGCAATTGAATTAACATAAGCGTTTTGCACAGTCGCTGATCACTGTAAGCAATAGCATGACCATTTTGAGTAGAACAGTTACTAGAGCTGGGACTTCTAGTTCATTTTGATGATATCGTTAAGTTTGTAAAATGAACTAAATAAGAAATTTATTCAGCCAGCTAATATGTTTAAAATGTTGAAGAATGATCACTTGCAATGAATTGCTTCTAAACGTTGCCTCGATGAATTTTCGCTGCCAGTTCAGCAGAAGAAAGAGGAATTTTCTTAATTGCTTCGAAGAATATCTATAGTTCATAATGAACTCAATGACTGATCATCTCAATTGAACCTATATTGCACAAAACGACACAAAGCTGACGATAACATATGCTAGCCCAACAGTGCGCTTACAGTTTACATTGAGTATAACAGAGAAAGAGTGGTGGTCTAACATCACTTGTGTTGACAATCGATAGCTTCGCACACGCTGTTCGAAATGTATCGAAATGATTGCTGGTGGCCACCGCTACATTGGGATAACAGTTCATATTTGTAACATTCATTATTGAGAGCGGACGTGTTTTCTCTTGTTTGCTGCACAAAAACAAAGGTGCAAAACGTGCCAGGATATTTGCAATTCGTATTTAAGTTTATTTTGTGCACTCGGCAACGGGATCAGCAGCAAAGTAAGCCACAAGTGTGATTGTGTTGTGATCAAATTATCTCCTTTATATATTTTTTTTGAGTTTCGAGCGGCAAATTGATCAAATTAGGCGGCAACGAGTTTGTTATTTCAATTATTTTTTTTTTATTTCAAAAATCAAATATATATAACGACATACATACATACACAAATAAATAGCTATGCATTTGTTATTTATTTATATATATAATTTTTTTTTTGGTTTATGTTCCCAATGTTTTAATCAAAATTCAATTGTGCGCGCGAATTTTGAAAAAAGTTTCTGAGATCGCAAAAAAAAAAACGTATTGTAAATAAGCGCGCTCAAAAACATACAAAATATTCAGTAAAAGGCAAGCCCGAAACGAGAGAAACAGTGGAACAAGCCAGAGGACATACACACACACACACACACATACGAAAAAACATTCAAAATAAAATCAACGGCAATAACAAAGTCAGCCTTTGCCTGTTTGCGCAGCAACAAAATTACACACAAACATACATACATAGTTGCATGCATACATACATACATGCCATGCACTAACACACGCACATAGAGAGACATGTGATTTGAACTGAAATACGAACAACACTACAGAGCTGCCTCTTTTCGTTCAGAATAAATACGTTCAGTTGAGCGGATCATTGAATTTAACGATCGTTTCGAACTACGACTGGATTTCGATGATCCAAGTTTGGTTAAGTTCGCTGATTGTGGCAAATAAATCTTCTTATTCGGAGTTATTTTTTGCTTATGAACTGAACTGGTTCGTATGTGAACTAGAGACTGGAGTCGGCCAGGAATCGCAGCAGCCTTGAATAACTATTCGGTTTTTTGGGAATTTTTCAATATCCCGCTTCCAAAATTCCTCACTTCTCACAAAGTTTCATGTTTATTTTTATTTTATCTAAATTTTTTGTAATTTTTATCTAAATTGGTGTGTTTTTCACTATAAATACAACTCTCCATTTACAATATTATAGTGTTTTCACTGTTCTGAACACTCGGGAAGCTTAATAAATCTAGAGAGAATGATTTTTAATAATCCATCTTTCTGGCGCAAAGAAAAATTCAGTATAGTTCATGAACGATTTGATTTAGTTCACAAGTTCAAAAATTAGAAGCTGAACTTATTCATCAAATTGAACTAGAGAACGCAACTCTACAGGGCACACACACACACGCAGGCACCAATCACACTTGAGCCGTGTGAGTGTGTGTGTGAGTAAAGAACACGATCGAGCGGCGAGACCGACAGCGAGCTTATCTCTTGCTGCTGCTTCTGCTTGCTTTGAGAACGAAGACGATAAAAGCAAAGCAAACAACAACAGCGCAGCAGCAGCAGCGACTATCGGCTGTTTTGGAACAAAAATCAAAATCAAAAAAAAAAAAAAGGGACACAGCAAACGCGTTGAGTTTTTCAAGTCTCTTGCTCCGCTTTTCTCATTTTTTTTTTTTTGTTTTATTTTATTATTATGTTTGACACATGTGCGTGAAAATCCTTTTAGAGAGACCCGGCTTGCACATGCACACACACACACACACGCACGCACAGACACACATACAGAGACACGGTCAGAGCACGTGTATTTGTATTTGTGTTTGTTTTTTTTTGCCTGCCCCGCGAGTCGCACAGTTCTGTTAGTAGAATTCTTTCTAACGCCGTTTTTCGTTGTTTTTGTTTTTTTTTTGTTTCGTTTTTCGTTTCTCTTTCAGCCTGTTGATTGAAATGCAACACGCGCTAAGCAATAACAATAACAGCAACAACAACAACAAAATACAAACTACAATTTAACTAGCAAATATTAAAAACAAAATTTCAAGAAGCCATAACAACAACAAACGTTCCAACTAGTGCAAATATAACTCAACAACAGCAACAAAAAAATATATATAAAACAAAACAACAAATACAAATATCAAAAAAAAAAATTCAACGCAATAATTTGAAGCAACAATCAAAGTCAGCAAAATAATAAAAAGAAACACGAAACGTCAAGCAAATAACAAAAAAAAATACAACAGCAGCAGCAGCAGCAACAACAACAGCAACGAAAGATAAAGAATTTTGTTTTTGCGCTGTCCAGTGAAATACGAGAGAGGGACAGAGAGAGCGCGTCGCGCACAACTGAAGAAGAAGTAGGAGGAGTGTTGCGGAAGAAAGAGTGCACTACGAAGCTGAGAACAACAAATAGCAACAACAAAAAATGTCTGCGACAATTGTTCAAAAATCATCAGCAACTGCAAATATGGTCGGCAAATCACACATTTTCGGCGACATATTCCAAGCGGTAAGTCTACACACAAAAAAAACCTTTAAGCAAAGCTCTCCAAAAAAAAAAAAACCACTGCTCATCCTGAAGTCTACACAAGAACGAACGGTTCTCTTCGGCTTGCCGAACCTAGCAAATACCCTTCCTTACAGCAAATACTTTCAACAATAATGGCAAAACTAAAAGAGATATCAAAATTATATAAACGCAGCTTGTTAGCCCTAAGTTTTAACCTATCAAATATATTTGCATTTACTTTTTATGCATTTTTTTTCAAAATGTTTTTCAACAATTTAAAACAAAAAATGTATGTACAGTGTACCACTAATGTCTTCGTACAGCAGCAATTTTGTACCTTGTTGGCTTATAAAATCAAATCCGACAAAGATATATAAAATATTTTAATGGAGTATGTATGTACATATATGATGTACTCCTCCAGATAACAGAGCATTATAGAGTGTAATAAATCTGCTCATAGGGGTACCAAATAATAGTAATTCGACCATTCTTAAATATTTGTACATTCGTTTTTTGCGGACATTTCAGTTTCTAGTAAAACAAGTAAGAATGCTCTAGTCGAGTATGCCCGACTACGAAACTTGCCCCAACCGAGGTCTTAAACTTTCAGACACATCTTCGTCCACTCACACATACACAAAGACGCACACACAAGCGACAACGCAAGCGAGACTTTTTCCCTGCTTTTTCCCCCTGAATCTTTTTTCGTGCATAACTTCCGTGTTTATCTTCCGATTGACCTGAAATTTAGACTGTAGATTCAGAGTGACTAAAGTATTAGACGTACCAACTGACAAATCTATAGCTTAAAATTGTGGCTGTAAACCGGTTTTTAACAAATAAGGGGGTGTGTTCCCGGAGGGGGGGGGAGTATTTCGGATCCAAAATAAACCTGATCTGCGCCTGCTTTACACGAGCCTACATTCCAAATTTGGTGTCTAGCTCTGTCGCTGAGATCGACGCGTTCATACAGACGGACAGACAGACGAACATGGCCAAATCGAAATCTCTTTTGATACTGATCAAGAATATATATACTTTATAGGGTCGAAGATGTCTCCTTCAGCCTGTTACATACATTTGTACAGATTTAGTAGCCCCTACCCCTTACCCATTTATGGGTACAGGGAGTAAAAAGGTTAGAGTTATTTTCGCTTTCTTTTTAGTCCCTAATCATATGTACATAGGTCTGTATGTACGTATGTATGCAGACTAACATATGTACATACATGTATTTATGTATGTATGTGTGCTCAGGATCTACAAAACAACTTGCGCTCAATTGGAGATTTTCAGTTGCATACATGTGTACATACATACATACACACATATGTATGTACATACATACATACATTTGCTTGTGCATTTATATTTGCATTTCCGTTTCGTTAAACTTTTTGTTTGTTAATTTTTTTATTATTCGCTGATTCATAATTATTTTGGTTGGTAAACAGTCACAAATTTGACTGGCGACATTAAAACTAAATTAAAAAAAAACAAAGAAATATAGTATAATGAAAACAGGCTGATAAGGCACGGCGCGCAGGGGCGTCGTGATAAGTGGGCAGGTGGCAATCGTCCAGTTTGCTATCTCTATCACACTCGCGCACCCTCTCGCTCTCTCGCTGTGCTTGTAACTGTTAAACAGTTTGCATTGTCGTCATCGGGCAGCATCATTAAAAAAAAAAAAAAAAAACAACTCATGATCATATGTATTTAAGAGTGCGCTGCTGCGACGTCGACGTCGAAATGAGCGCTAGCAGCAAGCAGCAGCAGCAGCTGTTGTTATTATTGTTGTTGCTGTTGCTGTTGCTGTGGTGGCTGTTGATGATCGACAACAAATTCGATTAAGTCGGTAAGTTCCGGGTTTGGATTTTCGTTAAGTGATTTTTGCCTTTTGCTTTTATGTGGAGAGGCAGCAGCTAAGCAACCACAACAACAACAACAAAAGTCAACGAAAGCTTTAAGTTTAAAGTTGTTGCTGCGACTCGATTGCGGTTACGTGCAAAGTTGATGCCCATTAACAAGGTAAAGTGTCCGGCTGCTGGTGGGAGTGGAGAGCGGAGAGCAAGTGGGGTCTCTCTAAAACAAAAAAAAACATTTTTTTTTCTCTTGTCGCGAAATTCGCGTAAAAAACTAAATGCAATGCCGGGCGGGTCAAGTAGAACCAACTAAACATGTACTAGAGATGACAAAAACAGGCATTGCTAGTTCTCGATAGTTGACAGTTAAAAAATCATCGAAACTATCGATAGCACTGATAATCAATTGCCTTAAATACTTATAAATGTACATACGTATATATACTAGCTTATACCCCCCACTTTGCTCGTTTATCAATGAAACAATTAGTAAGTATATATGTATATATATATATAAATATATACGTATATAAGAGTTTGGTCTGATTTGGTGACAGACTGATTGTCAAACATCGCACAGATCAAACCGTAAGAGCTAAGATGCTAAAATTTTCACAGTTGCTTCTATCTATGGCGAAAATGCACACGAAAAATCCACACACAAGCGTGGATAAACGCGAAAAACTGATGTATACAACTTTTTTGTTTACCTTCCAATCGGCTTTCAACTTATTTTCCAAGTTTTAACCAAAAAAATATCATTTGACACATATTTCACCGAATTTGGAAAATTTACTCCATTTGCGGAAAATGGGAGTCTCAAAGCGAAAGTAAAGTTTTGGTCCGTTCGGGCACAAACTCATTTTCAAAGCTCTACACATTAAATAATTCGATACGTGTCTCACCGATTTTGAAAAATTTAACTCCACAGTTGGAAAATTGATGAAAAACTTTATTTCAAGCGATTGAGTTCAAACTCATTTTCAAAGCCTCCACACAAAAACATAATAGGCTCAAAGATTTTTAGAAAATCTGCCGGGCAACGCTGGGATTTTACCAGCTAGTATTAATATAAATAAATAAAATGTTTAAACAATTATTATTTTGTTGGTGACAGATAAGAATAAACCCAAAACATCTTACGAGCTATTCATTAGGGGAAATACACATTTCCATACAAAATAGTAATTGAAACTCAAGGCTGAACCGAACCACTTCGAACTGAACCTTGAACCTAGCTTGAAGTAGTTGTTTAGGAAATTCGTTGTGCTCGAAACGTTTTTATAAATATGTAATGAAGTTTTTTATATATTTATTTATTTTTTAAATGAAATACATACAGTAATAAAATGTAAAATTCAAGGTTATGTGATAGGACGCTATCGTTATCGATATTATCGATAGTTTCTTCAATACTGTTTTGCCAGTTTTAGTACATAAAATGTAAAACAACAACACACACACACAGACAGCGACAGACACATGGTCAGACATTTGTCACAGGTTGATGTCCGATTAAAGTTGCAAAGGTTTGTATATTTTTTTATACATACATACATACATGCATACATACATGTACATATGTATATTCTGTGTGTTTGGATTTTGATTGGCTGAACTTTGATTGTACGCATTTTACTGTGTTATCGATTATCGAGTCTTTAGCCAGGCGATTATTGCAATGCCATGGAAATTTTTTTGTTGCCTTTTCATAAGTACATGTGCTCATAATCACAATCGCCTGTCATTACGCAGCAGTTTTTTTATTTTATTTTTACTTATACATAATTTTTGGTTGGGTTTTTTTTTTCGGCTCAGACAATAACAACAATTGCAGCAGCAGCAAGCAGCAAGAGTTGTCTGGCAACATTTGAATTCAGTTCATTTGAACTAGTCCTCGCATGCAGCAAGTTCCTGATTATCGTTCATTTAGCAGTCCCACTTTACATCAATTAATTAGCATCCAATTGAGTGCCATTATCATTTGAATAACAAAATGTTTTTCTTTTTTACAACAAAAGGAGGAATTTATTTAATGTTTAACCTTAACTCAACAAGAAAGAACAGTCATCTTCGGAGTTCCAAAGCTATATACCCTAGCAGCAATGTTTTTTATATAAAACTTTTCGTCTGATTGTTCCTATGGGAGGAGCTGTGATCAGATGTTGATAAAATGATAGAAAACTTTTAAAACTATCACTTAGTTTGGATTTTCACCAAAAACTCGTTTTTTACCCGATCCTATAGCAGCTACATGTGATATGGTAGTCCGAATCCGAACAAATTTGTTTAGATTGTATAAACTCTTTAGAGACTCGGTCTGGGTAAGTTTGGTAAGGATACATTCATAAATAAAAAAATTTTTCATACAAAAACTTAGTTGTCGAGCGATCATTCCTATGGCAGCTATATGTTTTAGTGGGCCGATCCGATCGGTTCCAACATATGTACTGTCTATGGCAAAAAGAAGGGTCTGTACCAAGTTTCATTACCATAGCTTTAAAACTGAGAGACTAGTTCGCATAGAAACAGACGGACATCGCTATATAGACTCGGCTATTCATGTTGATTCAGAATATATATACTTTGTTGGGTCGGTAACGTCTCCTTCAGTCAATTACACATTTCGAGACAAATTTGTAATATCCTCTGGTAGGGTATAAAAAATTAAACTATTGGTCGAGTGCCTGAAAAACTAATAGGCTATTTCAGAATTATACTGGACTACTGTCATTCTTTTTTTCCTAAAAATACTAATCGATATTAAATATTGTTAGTTGTGTTGATTTGAAGTCGAAAGGGATATGAAATGAAAAGTAAGCGGAAATGGGAACACAGTTCCGAATACATTTCTAAACTCTAGTTCCAATTACTAACTCAAAATGAAGACTAGTTCGTGCAGTAGAAACCTAACTACTGAACTAGTAACTCAACGAATTGAACTAGAAAGTACAACTCTAGCAACAAATTGCTGCCGAAAGCGAAAGGGCGCAACAAACACACAACACACACACATACAAACACATGCATACTTGACTGAAACTGAAACTGCTGCAACAAGCGATCAGCGCTGCCGCTGCCGCTGTTGCCTTTGCGCTGCCTCTGCTGCTTAGTTGTTGTGCTTTTGTTTTCTTGCGGTCGCTGCTTCTGTGTTTTGTCCGCCTCGCCTCCCTCTTCCTACCACATGTACAGTGGCTTGTAGTATGCCAGGCGACAAGTTAGTCAGCAACGATATCGCAATGCGCTTGCTCAAACACGTTTCGTCGTTTCTATTTTGTGCTTTGCTGCTTTGCATGTTGTTGCTTTTTCTGCGCGCTCAAAATGCGTTCACTTTTCTTATTTGTTTTGTTGTCAGGTGGATGAAGCTGCTGTTGCTGTTGCTGCTGCGGCCGCTGCTGCTGCTGCTGCTACTGCTCAGCTGAAATTCACTTTTTCGCATAACTTTTGATTTCGTCGTCGTCTCGTTGTTTGCTGCTGCTGCTGTTGTTGTTGTTGTTGTTGTTGCTGTTTCGTTACTTTTATTATGAAATTTATATGCGCAGCTCTCTTTGTGGCTGTTGTTGTTGTTGTGTACTTGGTTAGTTAGCTGCTGCTGCTGTGTTGTTGTTGCTATAATTTTTTGCTTGCGCCCAAAAGCAAAATGCTTAGCTTGCAGCTTGTTATATCAAATCCTCAGCGCGCTTCGTAATCATATTACGTTTCAACTTTACAACATACACATACATACATACATACATACATACATACATACATACATACATGCATACGATCCCTATTTCTGCAGTCTGCCAAGTCCAGACAGTTTATGAAAGAAAAAAAAAACAAAAAACAATTAATGATGCAGTTTTGTTTTAAAGGTCATTTTAATAACATAAACAAGAAAGAATATGTTGTTATCAAAGGCATGGCGAAGACAAATACCCTTTTTGCACCCTGTAAACATAAAATGGGTAAAAAGGGTATATTACCCTATAAAGAAATTCAATTTCAAGTTGGACATGTTCGTCTATCAGTCCGGATAAAGTATAGACGCTAGAGACTAGAGAAACCAAGAAACTAGAGACGCCAAGTTTTGCATGTAGGTTCCTGTCTACCATACACAGATCAAGTTTTTCTCCGATTGCAGAATATCTCCCTCTGTACTCCCGCAATCCGATTAAAATGTCTTACAGCCACACTTTTGAAGTTATAGGCCTGAGATTTTGCATGTATTATGCTTGAATCACTCCTAATCTACTGTTAAAATTTCAAATCGATCGGATAATAAACACGAAAGTTATTCGAGTGTATGTGTCAGTGGTCGAGGATGTGTTTGGAAGTTTTAGACCTGGATACAGGGAGTTTCGTAGTCGGGTATGCTAGACTAGAGCATTCTTACTTGTAAATAATGTTTATTATTTATTTATATGATCATTCCCAGTGCTACAAGCTAATTTTTATAGGTTGGGGCACTAGTCCCTATAAAATACAAAGAATCCATTTTCTACGGATCTTTCATTTGTCAGTTATGAAATGTATATGTGTATGTACATATGTATAAATATATATAAGTATGTATGTATGTACATATGTATGTATTATGCTAGTGTGGAGAGTTTTAAGATGTCGCAAAGATAATAATATAAAAAAAATAAAACCACACAGATATCATTTTAACATAACCCAACAAAATGAACAAACATTCCCGAATGAATTTTTTCAAAATTGACAATAAGATATAATATTATTTTGCCACTTCAAAAATATTGAACAAAAAAGGTTTCTACAGTAAAAATTTTATAATAATAATAATTAACATTCCCAAATGAATGTGCCAAAATTGGACATGATTTTGAAACTTTAAAAATATATATAAAAAAAAAATAGTTTTTACAGTAAAATTTTAATAATAATGATAATTGAAGTCCATGACATGGGTGGTATATGCTTACATATATATAGACTTTTGTCGACCACTGTACCTACATACATACATACATACATACATATATATTTGTACATATCGACACGAAGCGGCTGCTTGGCCGAAGGGGCAAACAGGGACGGGACAGGGGCAGGGGCATGTCAGCGGCTCTCTCACTTACGAGGCGAACACTTTTTACGAATATAATTCCATTTCCTGCCAAGGCGATAACAACGCCAGCGCGAACGCTGCATTATAGACATCATGCATTTATACATACATACATACATACATACATACATACATATGTATGCATATGCATGTGTTGCCAGTCTCTGTGCGTTTTTATTTTGTTTGTGTGTGTGCGTGCATGTCCCGACGTCGCGTCGTCGCCATTGCCTGCGTGGCTGCGACGCGACGCGACGCAACGCGTCGGTCGACGGCGACTACCTACCTAAGAAAATGTATAAGAGGAAGAAAAGATGGGCAACTGCAGCTCCAGCTACAGCTACAGCTCCTCCACAGCCTGGAACGTCAATTCATTTCATTCGTTGCGATTGAATACAATTCGATTAATATGCAGTCCAGGCCTGAATTTCCAGTGTGTGTGTGTGTGTGTGAAGTTGCGCGCGCTGCGCTCACCCACACTCATACATACCTACAGCCATGCAAGCAAGCAAACATACATACATGTGTACCCGCACAGCAACATGTTGCCAAAGTAGCCGCCATATGCAAGTTGCCGAATGTGCAAGCTTGAAATCCCAAAAATGCACGCTTGATAGAATGAACTAATTAAAACCAAAAGTGCTCACATTCATATAAAAAAATGTCACAGAGAAAATGAGTTTCGCTTCAACATGTATTGAAATATTAATATGTGCATATGTAAACAATATCTTAATGTTTGTAAATCGCTCAATATAACCAATAAAATTGTTCACTCTTGCGAGCGTGCACTGTAATATACATACATACATGCATACATATGTATATTTTTTTTTGTTTTGACTGTTTTTCTGTTTTAACTGGAAGTTTAACAGAAATACAAATTATAAATATATGTATATATATTTTTTTATTTTTTGCGTGTTTGGGTTGCAGCTTTATTATTATTATCGTTGTTGAGTTGTAAAATAAAATAAAATACAAAAAAAAAAAAAAATATAAGCGAATGGCAAACGAGCTAAGCGAAATAAATAAATATACATACATGCATGCATATGTATTTACATACACATATTATATGTTTGTATAAGTTGTATGTGTATGTGTGTGCTAGTGTGTATCAATAACGTGAACGTCTCTTCGTCTGTCAGTTTGTCTCACTGTCGTTGAGTGTGTGCACTCGTGCGATGTCGTCGCTCATCGTTTGCTATCTCCCACACCAGCAGCAACAACAATAACAACAACAACGGCAGCTATGTGTGAGCTTCACTCGCCCGCGCTCTCTTGCTCTTTCTTACACACAGTCGCTCTCACGATCTTGACTGCGACGCGCTTATTGTGTGAGCGAGGAGCTAAACGAGCGCCTGCCTGGCCTGGCCTGCCTTCCACTTCATATTCTATTGTCATTGCCTGCCGCTGTTGTTGTAATCTTAAAATTGTCTTCATATGCGCTTTATGATCATGTTCGATGTTGTTGTTGTTGTGTTTCTTGCTGCTGTTACTCTTGTTGTTGTTGTTGTTGTTGCTTTGCTAATGGCCGCTCAATTGAGTGCCAAAGTACACATACTATACTTACATATGTATATGTATGTATATATACATATCTATGTATTGCATTTATGCGTGTGTGTTTGTTATTTCTTGCGGTGGGGTCGCCGCGGCTCGTTGGGCGCCTTCAGGGCCAGAGACGGGACGGGATGGGATGGGATGGGGGGTGGGGGAGGCAAGAATAATATACAATATATTAAAATTATTGAATCTTAGGCTTAAATGTCATTAACTTACAAATACTTTGTGGGGGTCAAACACTAAAGTACATCTACTTCAAACAAACAACTGTATATGTATGTATGTATTCGTACATATGTATGTATGTACTCTCTTATCGCTGTGTTGAAATACAGAGGTAGAGAGGTTAACTACAGATTGATTACTTTGAAAACATATTTAAATTAATCGGAGTATTGAACGCAAATCCTCCATTGAAATGCACAAAATGTAAATAATTTATGTATGTATGTAGTATAAAAATGTTTGTAAATGTGTGGCAAGCCTTGGTTATCAAGAGTTGTACAACCTACGTAACCTCAAATCAAACTGAACGACACTATACATATGGACTAGATTTTAGTGCCAAGTTCGCTTCGTTAAGTTATTAGTTATAGGGTAGAGGTGTAGAGTTGTAGGTTTTATACGCTTCACCCTACAAACAAAAACTTAACGAATAGAATTAACACTTTTTTGGAAACAATATAACTATTTTTAGGGTATGTACAGTTTGTAAGAATGTAAGCTGGAAATACATACATACATACAGTCAAGGGAAAAATAATAATAATAAATAAAAAGAAATAATAATAATAATAATTAATAATAATAAATAATAATAAATAATAATAATAATAAATAATAATAATAAATAACAATAATAATAAATAAAAAAAAAATAATAATATTAATAATAGTAATAATAATAACAAATAAAAAGATATAATAGAAACGGCATATTATTTTCTTTTCTTATTTTTCAAAATAGTAATAATAATACCAATTTAAAAATAAATAAATAAAAACGGCATATTTTTCTTCTTATTTTGAAAAACTGAACAATTTTTTTTTTTTTTAGTTTCATATCTTTTACTTAGTCTAATACAGTATTGTATTAAAATATAACAAACTAATAATATTCAAAGAACTTAAAATAATGAAAATTAATTAATGAATTCATTTCATTTCTTAGGCCTGGAAAAGATAATAGAAACTGAATAATTAATTTTTTCATTTCTTAGGCCTGGAAAATATAATAGAATCTGAATGATCCATTTTTTCTTTTCTTAGGCCCGGAAAACATAATAGAAACGCCAGAAAAAAACATTTTTGAAGCTTCTCAAAGGCTTGTAGATTTACTTATCCATTCAATATATGGTTGTGGAAGATCGACGATCCGTGGAGTCTACCAGTTTGTCACATTTTGATGGATCCATTCGGATGTAACTTTTTGCCGCAAATCATTCTTATTTCTGAACTTTGAGACAGCAAAACTTCTCTTTAAGATCCCCCAAAGGTGTTCTATGGGATATAGGTCATATGTCTGTAAAATGTGACTTAAAGTATAGCACTTCTATATTATTATTATCTTTATCGGGGGGGATTTTGCTGTGACTGCAATTATTATGATGTTTATAGGCAAGTATATACATACATATATATGTATTATGAATATTTTGCTGGCATTTTTGGTGGATGAAAGCGTTATTGTTTGGGCAAATGTTTACTTTAATTTTTGTATGTTGTTTCTTCTTCTTCTTTTTTTGATGCGGGTCCCAGACACAGCAACTGTTGCTGTGAGAGAGAGAGAGGGATGGCGGGGGGGACGCGTGATCACGAAAAACCCGAAACGCAGGCAACACAAATTTATTTATTATTTTATTTTGCTTGCAACATCACTTTTTCCTTCTCGTTGCTTAATTCGCTTGCCAATCCACAAAAAACCAAAAAAACCAAAAAAAAAAAAAAAAAAACAATCGAATTCGAATCGAATCTATTATATAATGAAGTCGCCGCCTGCGTCGACGTCGACGTCGACAGCGACTTCAGCGACAGCGCTTGCGTTTGTTTTGTAGATTTCCATTCACATTCACTGTCGCTTTTTGATTACTTGGGTTTGTTGTTGTTATTTTTGTTGTCGGCTGTTTTGCTTTTGTGCGGGCAGCAGCCGCAGCCGCAGCCGCCGCCGCCATCGTCGTTTGCTCTTTCAACTGGTTTTTACAGGACAACAACAGCAGCAACATGTGAGCGGCGAGAGAAAACTGTGTAGAAAGAGCGAGCGAGTGAGAGATAGAGAGGGCAAAGCAAAGATCTGTTGGAGAGTGTGTTGTTGTTGTTGTTGTTCTTGCTGTGTTCTAAACAAGCAACCCCCGTAGCCGCCAGTGTTACTGTCTCCCCCCCGTCTCGGGGCCAACCCCTTGTAACCGACCCCCCCGGTTACCGTATCCAGACACAGTTTTGTTTTTTCCGTTGATTTAGTTTGCCGCTCACGATTCGTATAAATGCGCAAACCCGGACCCATAGCCCCGTACCCATACCGATACCGATACCCATAACCATACCCATACCCATACCCATACCCCGCGGTCCCTTCAACGACCACGTGTTCAACATATTCTTAACATGTTGGCCCCGACTTTAACTCTGTGTTTGCCTGCCCCTGTTCCTAGCCCCCCTGCATTGCCCTGGCCTCTCCTTTACTTCTTAGTTTAGCCTGTTTAGCACTTTGTTGTTGTTGCTGTTGTTGTTGTTGTAGTGCCTTTACTTGTTGTTGCGTTTTTGGTTCGGGTTATCAAATTGCCGATATATTGGCATAGGCAACAACAAACAGGCATGCATCGCTTAAGTAAGGAGCTGGTGGTGGGGAGAGGCAGCGATCAACACCAATACACACAAATACACACAGGAAGAAACTTCGTCAAAACATAAATGAAAAGAAATAACAACTATGAAGGCGGTCAATTGCTTGTGTGTGTGTGCGACTGCAGGCAGCTGCTGATAATGCATAAATGACGCTGTTTACCCCACCTCCTGCTTTTGCTCTGCTACCCTCCTCTCCCCTCCCCAACACACTATTAAGTGATCAATTGATATCGATATTATCGATAACAAGCAATTTTGCCTGCTCTATTGTTGTACTCAGAAACGTCCTTTAACTTTAGCTGAGTTTCCTTATTATAACCTAGCAGACGAGGGTATTATAATTATGTCTATAATACATACATAATACAACGTGTAGGCTAACAGCCTGGCAACGCCAAAGAAATAAGAAGAAGAGCAAGCGTCACTACGAGACCGATTCAAAAGGAGATCAGATCACGAAATTACCAAAAATCCAAAATTGACAAAAATAATAATGTATAAAAACTTATCATCAAACAGATGATCATTGTGCTTGTGTTTTACCCTGACAAAACTACCAATATCCCTAGTTACCCTGTTGCTCCTCTTTTACCCAACGTCTAGCCTTATCTACTTGCAATATTTGGACTGTCATCTTTGCTCTTCTATCTTCTACATTTTTATCGTCCTTTGGCTAAAGATAAGCCTCGTTAACTGTTGCTTCAAATATACATACATATGTATGCATGTATGTATGTACATATGTATGTATACATATATTTACGTTGATCTTGTTATGTCTTTGGCCTGCCCTTTCTCTTGTATTTTCTACTTGCTGCTGCTTCTTCTCTTTGCTCAGTTTTGCTTATCGCGCGTCCAGCAACAACAACGGCGAAAAAAAAGGAAAAAAAAAAAGATTATTATATGAACTAACTAACCCAATAATAAGTATTCTTATCGAATTAAATCATACACACACATAGAAAGACACACTTACAAATGTATGCTTGTATGTGTGTTTATTTTGTAGATATATATTTATGTGTATGTGTGTGTGTGTGTGTGTGTGTGTGTGTGTGTGTGTGTGTGTGTGTGTGTGTGTGTGTGTTAAACAAAAAGTGTCAGCAAGGGGTCTCGGAGTTGGCAGATAACAGATAAAGATTGACAGTAAGGGTATGGGTGAGGGATGAGCGGGGTAGCGAGAGAGAGAGGTAGCTTGATACCGAACTTGACAACAACAGCAACATGTGCACATGTTTTTTTTTTTCATTTTGTTATTGTTATTCTTTTTATTCTTGCTCTTCTCCAAATGCATACTATTTTGTTTTTATAGTTTTTCTTATGTCTCTTCACGTGTAGTAAACGCGTGAGAGAGATGGTCAAATTGAGCGTAAGCGGGAGTGAGGGAGCGAGAGCGTAGGCAGCCAAACTGAGATTGAGTGCACCCTGTACGTGTGCATGTACATAGGTGTGTGTGTGTTTGTGTGTGCCCTGAGCTGCCATGTGCCGCACGTATACATATATACAGACACACAAACGTGTGGTTGTTGTTGTTGCTGCTTGCTGATAAGCGCTAAGAACTTTGATATAGAGCAGAGTAACAGAAAACAACAAAAAGCCAACAAGTGGTTTTTGTCTGGCACACATGGTTGCCTGAAGAGGCAAGGAGGTGTAAGGAGGGAAAGACAGAGCAAGAGCAAGAGAGCGAAGTAGAGGAAAGTGAATGAGTAAAGGATGTGATAATGACAGCAAAAGCTTTGAGCTACTGCATATCAAATGAGAACAATAATGCCTCTATACAAAGGTGACACGCTGAGCGACACTCGATGACGATTGTTGATGACGATAACAATTATGATGATGTCGTAAATTTGAAAGCAACGCACTGAACCTATGTATGTATGTACATATACTAATGCACGTTCACACACATACATACATATGTATGTACATACATATGTATTTATGTAAGCACGCACAGAGTGAGACTCCGATAAGGCTTGACACCCCGCCAGAGCGCTGATAGCCGTTTGACAGAAGGGTGTGGGGGGCAGTGGGGCGATTGGAATTGATTTTCAACTGAGAGCAAGGACATATACGTATGTATGTTTGTACATATAAGCAAATGGCACGAAAGTCACGGCTTTTGTTCTATCGATATGCATGACTATCGATTATTATACAGAACCTGCCACAGAGGACAGTTGCTTATCGATGACATTATCGATAATATCGCTAACACTTAAGAGCTCCCTCAGATCGCCGCTGTCTCTCTTCTAGTGTGCCTTACTTTAATTGTTTATTCTTATCGATAACATCGATAATACTCCGTAGTGTCTCCGTAATGTCTTTTCTAGTGTGCCTTGCTTTAGTTATTTATTCTTATCGATAATATCGATAATACTCCGTAGTGTATACCCTAATTCTCTTCGATATTGAGACTTCCCTTTATTTTAGTTATCAGTAATATCGATAACTTTATTTTTGAGACACTAGCGAAGCTATTTGCACTAGTTGATATAAATAAATCGATGTTTTCCAATGTTTTTCATACAAAAAATCGATTTTTTTACATCACTGATTTGCACTATCGATAACCACTTACTTACCCATCTCGAAGACTACTTTATAAATGATTACAGGCCTATTTTGATTTTCCCTATCCAGTTTTAAACTGTGTTTGATCCATAAATGAATTCACTTGCCGTTAGGAAAGTATTTATTTAACGAGATCGAGGGGGGGAATTCTGAAAATCTGTAGATCACAAAAAGAAAACATTTGTATTTAAGTCGGCCAGAGCTTATCAGTTTGTCAAGATGTGTGTTTTTCTGTTGTGGGGGTGTGCTAATTAAGAAAATATCAACAATAAATGTCATAATCTTAAGTAGACTCGTGATCCCATGAATAGATCTTTATATAGAGACAGATAAAATGCGCAAAATACAGCCACAAAGTGAGCTTGAAATGGGTTTTTAAATCATTTGATACTCGTTTAATATGATAAACGGGTATTCACTTTAAAAACTCAACTTGTGTTCACTTTTTAGCTGCATTTGACCTTAAAGCGATAACCTTATCTTTCTGATACATAATAACTTTAAAGCTTTGCATACAATATACCATTATATTTCCCAAAACGTGTTTTCTGAACCAAATACAAAGTTTTCCCATCATTTATGCGAATAAATATCTTGCATTTAGTTGGAATTATTTATTAGTTTATCTTGTACTTCACTTTGGGTTTATTTAACATAATCTAAAATGATTGTTTAACCAAATTATCAAATTTTCTTATTTAATTGCAACTTGATAATGAAATGTGTTTGATTTTATATAATATTTCTTAGAGTTTGGTGAAAATTGTAGCCCTGTATCGTATACTACATGGGAATTATAGGGCGAAAGTTGAGTTTTTTTGTATAAGGAGAACTTTCAGCAAGGGTGTACATGCAAACATGGGAATTATAGGTCGAAAGTTGAGTTTTTATTGGATAAAGATAACTTTTAGCAAAGGTGTACATTCAAATCAGTGTGGCCAACTTTTTAGAAGCACAAAAAAACCTGTTTTTGGTGGGAAAAATACCGAAAAAAGCTATATAATTTCAAGGAAAAAAAAGCTGAATAAAAATCTGATTTTTTCCGGGAACTTTTTTTGTGTTTGTTGTTAACATTTGTTCTACAAATGTTCAATAATTTCATCTACTTCATTTAAAATTTGTCTCTTTTTCATATGACTTAAAATTTCCAATTAATTTGAAATATTTTTTGGGCCAGCAACATTTATTTGATCTACGCAATCCACTTACGGATTAAATCAAATACGTTACTGTTGAAAACCTTCGTCCGCAATTTGTTGCAGATAACTCGAGTTTTGCAGCAATACTGCCTTTGCAACAACCTCCCTGCCCGCTGTTATCGTCTTTTTCCCCCAATTGGGCTTTCAAAAAAGCCAGATTTGACGGGAAAAAAGCGGAAATGGCAACGGTGATACATATATTAATATGTATGTATCTAGGCTCGACACTTTCTTGTTTCTATTTATTTATTTAAGCTGAATTAATTTCCCGATAGACTTATCGAAACTATCGATTAGTGGCGCATTGCCACGTCTAATAGGGATGTAATTCGAAACGATTGTTCGCTATAGCAAATGCGCGCCGTAGCTGACTTAAATGATATGTATATCGAAAATCGTATCTACGCGAGATATACTATAATCGATACAATTTCAAATTTGCATGCCATTTGGAATGCAACTAACCCACATGCATAAATACATGTAAACTCACTCACACATTCATATATATGTACATATATTTGTGTGTATGCAAACTCACACATTCATATATGTACATATGTATGTATGTTTGTATATTGACATTTCCTCATACATACATTTACACACACTTCCAATATAATCTGCCCTCATTTTGCGTTCTCTTTTTTTATATTTTCTTCCTTGCTTTCCCACTCACTCACACTTACACTCAGACTCACGCAACTTGCAATTTCGATTACAACTTTTAACTTCAACTCGGAAACTGCAATCGATTGCATAACATTTCTATTTGTGTATGCGTGCACAGAGAGTGAGAGAGGGAAAGAGAGCGCAAGCTTGATTTAGCCTTCCAGAGTTTAATTGTCTTTGTTTTTTTTTTTTTTGGTGGTTTACTTAACCAAAACGAAACGAAACGCAACAACAATTGCAAAATTGTTTTTTTTCTTTCTGCTTTGCCTTGTGCGAAAACTGCGCAAACGCAGCGCCAATAACAACAACAACAACTACAGTGCGCGCTGCATTGCGACAGCGATGTAAGCAGCGCAGCAGCAACAGCGAGCAGAAGAAGCAGCATAAGCAGGTAGAGAGCAACAACAACAACAACAGCTACAGCAAACGTATAATATATTTAATTTATTATATGGAAACCCTTCGACTTTGTGGCGGATTTGGTTTTTGTTTTTGTTGTTGTTTTTTCGCTTGCTTGTGTTTTTTTTTATGGTTGTTGTGCTCCGAATTTAGCAAGGCCAAGTTATTGTTGTTGTTGTTGCTGCTTAATGTTTGTGAAGTTTTCTTTTATTGTATTGTGTTATTATTATTATGTATTGTGTGTGGAGCCGGTTCGAGCAACGACATGGAAAGAGGAAGCCAAGTCAAGTTGCGACGTCGACGTCAACGTCAACGATTGGCAATGAAACGAAACTGGCACGGCGCGACGCTAGCAGCGGCGCATGCGTCGACGCTTCTTCGCGTCATTGCGTCAACGTATTGTGTCTCGCTTGCGCATGCGCAAAACTCTCTCTACCAATGCGCTCTCTCATTCGCGCTGTCTGTCTCTCTTTAGCTGCTGCTGTTGCTTGACGGCGAATGTGCCTGTATGTGTATGTGTGTGTGTGTGTGTGCGCTTACCAAATATTAACAGCGGACGAACAATGAAAACGACACGAAAATGTGAAATGCTCAAATCGACCTAGACCTCAATCGATGGATGGGCCAAGTTGGTCGCCCTACCTAAACACACCCCCCCTTCCCTCGCTCAGTGCCTTCGTTTCTTACTACTTGTTGCGTTAAGTTGAGTTGCGTCCAAGCCTTTGGCAACATTATGTAAATTATAACGTGGCGATTTCTTCTTGTTGTCGTTGTTGTTGTTGTTGCCTCTGCCTGCTTGCCAGCCTGTTGATTAGCTGGTTTGTGTTGTTGTTGTTGTGTATTTCTCGATTTAAGCTTGGGTTTTTCTTTTGATGTTGCTGTTGTTGTTAAAACTTAACGACAATTGTTGGAGACGTCATTGAGCGAAAAATTGCGAAATGTATGGATGACAAACATATGTACATACATATGTACATACATACATATGTATTTACAATACCTACAGTTACTGAGTTTTTGCTCATATTTACATACATACATACATACATACATACATACATTCATACATACATACGTACGTACAGAGGATACATGGGCCAATTCCGCGTTGCGGATGTGACATTTAAACTTATATTTTATAATCCTATCCTCCAAATGAAATTTTTACTCCCTGTATCCACAAAATGAGTAAAAAGGATGAACTAAATCTGTGCAGTTGTATGTAACAGGCACAAAGATATACCCGGAAACGAAGCAGCTGATGAACTGGCAAAGTTAGGAGCAAGAAAACCTCTGGTAGGCCCAGAACCGTTTTGTGGCAAAGGAAGATACATCTTAGGATAGAAGAGGACACCACCAAGTCTACGACAGGCCAAGACACCCCTAGGAAACTACGATCTTAAAAGATTCAAGCAACTAGTACCATTGGGGAAGAATTCACTTAGAATAGTCACCAGCCTTTGAACAGGGCACTGTAGACTGAGAAACCACCTAAGCAAGCTAGGAATTGTAAGAAGCGGGACATGCAGATTCTGTGAAATGGAGGTTGAAACCTTATCGCACATACTAACAGACTGCGCTGTCCTTGCCAGAAGAAGAAACAGGCACCTGGATGGGTTTTTCCTTCAGACAAACGATATAGGTACTCTAGATCCGACCAAGATCCTTGTATTCATGCAGCAAATAGGGTTGATGAGTGAGGCTCAGAAAGGGGCACAATAGATCTCATAGGTCGCAGTGCAACGCCCCATCACTAATAATAATGTAACAGGCAGAAGGAGACATCTCCGACCCTAAAAAGTATATATATTCTTGATCAGTATTAAAAGAAATTCCTATTTCGTCATGTCCGTCTGTCTGTGGGTATGAACGCGTCGATCTCAACAATTATAAGAACTGAAAACATCAAATTTGAGGTGCACGCAGATCGAGTTATTTTCCGATTGAAGATATCTGCCCCCGCTATTTAATAAAAACGTTTTACAGCCACAATTTTAAAGGTTAAGTCCTGGGATTTGGCATGTATTATAATTGGGCCACTCTCAATCTACTGTCCAAATTTCAAATCGATCGCTTAATAAACACGGAAGTTATTCACGAAAGAAGAGACAGTGCTGCAGCGCCAAGGGAGTAAGAACCAGCACAGCCAAAACTTAAAATGCCTCGCTTGCACTGTTGCTTGAGTGCGTGTGTGGTTGTACAAGTGTAAGTGTACGAAGTTGTGATTGGATGTGTTAGACCTGGGTACAGGGAGTCTCGTAGAGTCCGGTATATACACCATAACCTTAAAGAGAGAGTAATATTTAAAGTTTGAGTACAGTTCCTATATACATATGTATATTGTATATTGTATAATGCATACCTGCACACACACGCACACCATCCTTGAAAGTGGAAGCTTTAAAGCTTAAACTATCCTGTTCTGTTGCACTCCCGCACTCAACACTCAGACACAAACACAATCACATTCACACGCATACAAATGCAGGGTACATTGCACGCGTCACATCGCATCTATCGTGTTTACTTTATCAGCGCGTTGAGTATTATTTGAGTAGCGTGCTTGTGCTTATGTTTGTGTGTGTATGCGTGTGAATGAGTGAGTGCATTGATTACTCGCCAACTGGATGGATGACAGCAGCCGGAGACGACTTAGAAACAGTACCAATAATAATAATAATAACAAACAATAACAACAACAACAACAACAACTTGACGAACGTAAGAACGACAGACGAACGCGACTGTCAAATCGATTGAGCAACGTCGTTATCGTCGCCCCCCTTTCACGCCTTTTTGCTCCTGCACCTCCACACTTTAGTCTGCCATGCTCAATTCCATTTCATTCCACATTTCCAGTCGACGACAGTTGACCAGTTGAGTTGAGTTGTTATTGTTGATGGTTGTTTGTTTGAGCTGTATTGGGGGTAGAGAAGAGCAGCGACTGCTGCTGCTGCTGCTGCATTCGCCTGCTCGCAGAGGGATGCGGCTGAAAAGGGTGAGAACGAACATGTAATAGTTATTTAGTTCAATTCACTTAGCACAACTTATACTGAACTAACTAATCTTTCACTTGAGTCTGTTTAGTTCCCAAATGGTTCAATTGATGCCAATCCCAAAATCTTTGTAATATATTTCCATTTCAGTGTACTTTTCAAAGGCGCTTTTCCGTATGGCATCTCACTTGTCTTTACTGTTTAGACTCTAAACATTAGAATCTTGTTTGAAAACAAGTCTAATACAAGAAGAAGGAATGCTATAGTCGGGTAGTAGTATGTATACCCGACAAACCGACTACAAAACTCACTGTACCCAGCTCTAAAACTTTCGAACACATCTTCGTACACTTACACATACACACGCGCATACACAAAGCCACACACATACAAGCCTCAGCGTGAGCGTGACATTTTAAGTGGCGGCTGTGTTATCCAATTGCGGATGAACGGGGGAGGATATTGTATCCAATTGCGGAGGAACGGTGATGGATATATGAAATTTGAAACAAACTTGATCTGCGTATGGTATTGAGGAACCGACATTCCAAATTTGGTGACTCTAGCTCTAGACACACGGACGGACATGGCCAGATCGCAATCTCTTTTGATACTGATCAAGAATATATAATGTCGGAGATGTCTCCTTCTGCCAGATTTTGTACCCCCTATTTACCTATTTTATGGGTATAGGGAGAAAAAAGTATTTTGAAAAATGATAATTTACCTTCATTTACCAAAGCGTAAGTTTAACTTACCAGACAATGAATCCTTCCTTGGCATCAATGACCTTTTGCACTCGATTTGGCATTAGCTTTACCAAATTTTGAAGCGACCCTCGAGAAATGTTCTTCCAAAGAGATTGTACCTTTGATTGTCTCCTTCCGCATTCAAAATACTTTTACCGACCATTGTATATACGTATGCACACTAGTGATGTGAAATCGATGTTCTCCGATGTTTTTCATACAAAACATCGATGTTTTAACATCACTAATGTACACCCTTGAGGCAGGTATAATGATCTGATCTCAAGGAACTATATAAAGTACATATAGTATATGAAAACTCTCAATAACTAAGTTTGTTTGAGATATCTGGTTCTTTATTGACAACAAGGTCTATATTGTCTAGAGTCTAGACTCTAGAACAAAGAATATGTTTCCCATTTGAATATACCCTTGATGGTTTTATTTGAAAACTTTAAGTAAACATTCACAGTTATTTGCTTGAACCTTCAAAAAACAATCGATGGCCTTACTCGTAACTGTTTTCATTGTTACAATTTACGATTCTAGTTAAATCTGGTTAAATATACAATCAAGAAGAAGCAGAATGATGAAAAATATTGAAACACAACTTCATTTGAAAACCGGGAATATAGTACTCGGAAATGGGAGAAGGCCTGGTCTTTTCAATTCCAATCAACATTCAACTTTCCCATGTTTTCCAATGAAGTGAATTAACCTCAAACTGGTTTGAAAAAACAATGGAAAAAAACAAGAAGCAGAGAAACGTCAAGGGTCGAACAGAACCAACGAATCAGTTCTTTCGTTCAGTTCAGTTCATTTGAACTTATTCAAAATGATTCAACTCAACTCTTTCGATTGTTCTACTCTAGTCCCAGTCCCACTTCATCCCCTGCTCTCATCGTTACACAACGCCAGACGAAGACTAAAAACAAAAACTCCAAATATGTACCCTTCCCTTCCCTTCTTCCAACAACATGCTCCCCATCTCCTTCCAACTTCCCCTATATCACTCACTCACGATATATGTACACACGTCGATCGTTTTAATTGTCGCAAGGCAAATTTGACTTGGTAATTAACACATGGGGCGCCCAGTCGGACGACGACGACGATGACGACGCTGGCAGAGGCAGAGGCAGCAGCTTCAACGTTTTACTAGAGTTGCATTGAATCGCCCCGGACTTGGATCGATTGAACTAATCTTCGTACTGAACTTATGAACCAAGTTCCTGATTATCGTTCATTTAAGACATTTAGAGACTCATTATCGTTTATTTGAGTTCCATTATCATCCATATAAGTAAAATCGTTCTTTTGAATTTGTTTTTGAATTTCGGAAAACAATTAAATACGTGGGGTTGAAAAGTTTTCCCTTTTTACTCCCTGTACCTATAAAAGGTAAAGGGGATAAAGGAGTAAGAGTTAAGGGGTATTAGATCTGTGAAAATGTATGTAACAGGCAGAAGGAGACATCTCCGACCCTATTAAGTATATATATATTCTTAATCAGTATCAAAAGAAGTTTCGATTTGGTCATGTCCGTCTGTTCGTCCGTCCGGATGAATGCGTTGATCTCAGGAACTATAAGAGGTAAAGACACTAAATTTGAAATTTGGGTTCCTCTATACCATACGCAGATAAAGTTTCTTTTAGATATATTTTCCCTGTTCCCCCGCAAATCGATAAAAACGATTTTTTTAAGGACAATTTTAGGGATATAGCCTTGGGACTTGGCATGTTTTTTAGGTGGTATTTCTTGATGTTATACGATTTTGTTGTTGATATAGATGTTTAATTTTAATTAAGTTAAATGGAAATAGACTAATCCCAGATCGACTAAGTTGCATTCTATATTTACTAAGTATGGACAAAAAATACTTTCTTTTCCTATATATTTTACTTTTTGAAATCCCATCGATTAGCATTGCTATGAAAGCGTATGTTTTTTTTTTTGTTATGTTGAAAAATACCCTTTAAGTTAAAAACGATTTGAAACTTATAAGACTGCAATTAAAGCAAACGTTTTTAAGAAAAATAAGCTTTGTTGAACTATATCTTTCCCCAAGTATATGGAGGTTTTAAAACATTGAATATACATCAATGCATCGAAGTTCCAAACCGATGTATCAAGCCAACATCGATTTTTCATTTTGAAAACATCGTTGAACATCAACATCGTTGTTTTTACTCTAATTACATCACGGGTTCGTTCTTTTAGTTGTTCAATGAACGAAACGAACAATTTGAACTAATTTCGTTCAGTTCAATTCGTTGAATTTGAAATAGAGTGTAGAACTTTAGTGAACACTAATTGGAGCGATAAATATCGATAGTATTTAAGTTGGTGGCGATTAGTTTCGTTTAATTATAAACTAAATGAACAATTGCTGTGATACGATCAACGATAATTCGTATTATTGTATTATATGTATTTCAATATTTATCGAACTAATTAATGTATTTTGATAATTATACTACAACATTTTAAGATCTTTTGCCGATAAATGTGATGCGTTTTGTTGTTATTGTTGTTGTTTTATTATGTTTAGTAGCTCGTAGCTGAACTTCCAGTTTTTGATAAACATATATTCGTAACTAATTGCTAATGTTATTCCCCATCCAAATATGTATATATATATACATATGTATATAAGCGCCAATTCCTTCCCCTCGCCCCTTATATTTTGTTACCTGTTTCGTGCAAGTTATTGTTGTTGTTGCTGTTATTGTTGCTGCCTTAAGTTAGCATTATAAATAACACCTATAATAACTATGTATACATTTTCAATTCGCATATTAAAAAAGCAACAACCCCTCCCCCACAACCTGTTGAAAGCTGTGATCTGTTGTGTGAGCAGAATAAAGAGCGACTTGTCTCTTGCTATCTCGCTCTCAAGCGCGCTCTCCCGCGCTGTGTGCTGTGTGTGCGCGTACGCTTGTATTGGTGTTAGCTCATCGAGGTTATGGTTATTGCGTCGTCGTTGTTGCTGTTGCTGTTGTTGTTGGCGTTATAAACCAGTTAGTCAGTCTCAGTCCAGGCAGTCTTCAGCATCACACACACACACGGGGAGCTGTGCATGTGTGTGTGTGTGTGTGTGTGTGAACGTGTTTACGAGACAACAACAGCCAAGCCAAGAAACAACAACAATACAAAATCTTACCTAACATTTTACATAAACACATACACATAATGTAATCATACGTATGTATGTGTATATGTGTAAAACTATGCTTAAAATTCATAAAATGTCAATTGTGTGCTATTGTTTTTTTTTTCTTTGAACCGGAACTTTAAACAACAACTCAATATATAAGAAGAAGAAGAATAAAGGCAAGGTCTTTGAGCCAATAAAAGCTCGAAACAAAACAGTGAGCTTTAATGTCCAAGCATTAAAACAACAACAACAACAGTGTCAGACGACAACTAATAACCATAACAAGCAGACCAACAACAAACTTGACGAAGAAATAGTAAAAGAAGAAGCAGCAACAGCAGCGTGATCGTTCGGTTGGTAGGGGGCATACGAGGAAGCAAAAGCCAGACTGCAAAGAAAAGTAAACTTATTTTCATTTTCAAATGAAAGGGAAATTCTCACCTAGATGAAAGATGTGGAGAGCGCCAACGGCGCGCGCGCAATCGCACACATACACAAGCACACACACATAATATACAAAAACAAAAGTTGTAGCCATTAAATATGTACATACATAATAAAACTCATACATACGCAAAAAAAAAAGCAAAAGCAAAAAAACCACAACTACCACAATAATAAAAGAGCAGGGGGCCTCAGCTGACGTCGCAGCGGCGCTCTGATCTATTAGTCTGTTTTTCTTTGTATGGCGGCGCGCGCGACTTGAGCCCCCGAAGAGATCCCAGCCGGAGCACACTCCCTGTGTACACCTCTACTCCCGCTAGTCCAAAGTTGGCTGTCTGCCTGCCTGCTGTTGCCGAATTGGGCACAGGGTACACGGGTATCGGGCACTGTTGTGTATGTATGTATGTATATATGTATATATGTGTGTGTGTGTATGTGTACTCGGTACTCCTGTTTATCTTGTCTTTTCGTACAAGCATACACACACACACACAAGCAGAGATGAATGCGCGGCCAACTTGAAGTTGTTTTTGAACACGTTTCGAGCGTTGTAGCCTCTCTTGGCAGTGCTCGGTCCCCTCTGTCTCTCTCATACACTGTTGCGTGTATGTGTGTTGGTACTTTATGCAAGCAGAGCTTAACAGCGGCAGCGATGATGCCGTAAGTTGGTCATAACAGTCGTCAAAGTTTGCCAACTTGTTGCGCAGACTTGGGCAGCGTTGCCAGGCTGTCGCCATATCAGCTGAGCTATTGTGCCTGGCAACACAACGGAGTTATCTGCAAAGTAATGCAAATGCAATTACAATAAGTTCATATGTATGTATATGTATGTACATGCATATGCATGTGTATATTCATACATTTGTGTGTGTAAAATATGCATAGAAAAGAGGACTCAACTGGAAGCGTTCAATGATGAATGAAAGTCAAATATGGGCACCGTTATACTATATATGTTCATACATATTTGTGCGATAAATGACAACTGAAGCAATAAATGATGCACAAAACAGATGGACATAATGTTGTCTGTGTATCATTGAAAATGATACGGTAAAATTCATACAAATTAAATAACTATTGAAACAGTTATACACCTTCATATATGTATATATGTATGTATACAATGAATCAGAATTATCTATAAGCAACTGAACTGATACAATTGCCGAAATGAATCATAAAAGAATCATCATCAAATTTGACTATCGATCAAGTGCTGCCCCCCTCTGCTCCCTCGTTGGTTTTTTTTAGTTCAAATAAGTTCGCATTTAGATGATGATTTAAACTTGCGATTTTAACTAAAGGGTTTTTTTTTTGATTGTTGGTAAGAGGGGTATCGGAGTCGTACAAAAACTTGTCTTGAATTTGGCTAGAATTTGAATTTGGCTAACTTTCATCAAAATCCAGAGAAAATCAATAGCATTGTGTAATTTAAAACTCACCATCTAATAAATGCAAGTAATTTTTCCCTAGTTTTCAAAAAGAAACGCAGACTAAGTCCGCATTTAGACGATGATTTAAACTTTTTCTTTTCATGGGCATTACATTAAAAATAATAGAAATTTGCTTAGGTGTTTTTTTTTACTGATTACAGAACAATGTGTCAGTGAACAAGTTCACTGATTCATTTGAATAGGCCAATTGAACTTATAGTGAACGAAACGCCATAACTCGTCATTTGAGCCAGTTTCAAGGAGTGCTTGGTTCGCGCTCACGCCCGCTCTCATCATAATGACTCAGTTTGAAAGCTCAAACTGTTGTTTGTTGGGTGCGCAGTCTGGCAACGCTGTGCGCACCGTACGCCCGCCGGCCGCGCACGCGTCTTTTAAACGCTCGCCTGTTCAGCCACTCTTTGATTTCTGTGTGTGTGTGTGTGTTTTTTTTTCGGAGTGCGTGTTAACTGCCAACCCGTTTTGGCTGTTGTTGCGGCTGCTGGGCCCCAAAAATAAAGTTTTATTTTATTTTAGCCGCGACGGCGGCTTTAGCCTCAGCTTCAGCTTCAGCTCCGTCTGCGGCCTGTTTCGTTTGCTTTGCTTTTGGCCTGTTTGGTGTTTGTGTGTTGTTGGCTTGAACTTGAGCTCTATACATATGTAATTGCTGTTGTTGGCAACCACAGCGCCGCACCTCTCTTTCTCTAGCTCTCGTGTTTCTTTTGGTGTATTTATTTATGTATGTGTGTGTGTGTGTGTTGGTTGGCTGGTTGCATAACGTGTTACAGCATCGCACGAAAATTAACAACAACAATAATAATTTAAAAAAAAAACCGAAACTGATGACGACACACGCAAAGTCGGATTCGAGTGGGCTGCCTGCCTGCTGGAGTGCAGTGTAGAGAAGAAGAAGTAGGTGGTGGTTGGGAGGGGAGTGAGTGGGCAGCAGGAGGTAGGTGGAGCATGCCGGATTGAGCAGCTGTGTAGAGCTTTGGAACGCTTGCAGCGCAGCCGCCTTTGTCCATGTCCGTGTGCGTGTTTGTTAATTTTGTTGCTATTGTTGTTGCTATTATTGCCATTGTGGTTGTAGTTGTTGTTGTTGTTGTATTGCTTAATGGCTGGAAAATTACATACATACATATATAACAAATAACATTTGGCATTTTTTCTTGTATTTTTAAATATATTTTTTTGCAATATCATTACCATTACAAGCGACTGACTGTTGGCGGCCCAAAATTCAAATTTCCAACTGCTGCAAGGCAGTGCAGTCGACGTCGACGTTGACGTTACAGTCATAGTCACAGTTACAGCTACAGTCGAGATAATAGCGCAGTCACAGTTACATTTCTGAACAGTGCTGCCAGATTAGCTTTTTTCTGGACAGAACTGTTAATCTTTCAAGTTGTTTTCGCCGGAAAAGTAAGCAAACATACTTTTTGCTCGAAAACCTATCCTTATTTGCTCTATACTGAAAAGTAACGTTAACATAAGTTTAAAATACAATATAAAGTGATTTGGAACTAAAGGTTGTGTGAATATTGTGATTTTATTTTGTATACACAAAATTAACAACTAAGAATACTCTAGACGAGTATACACGACTACGATACTCCCTGTACCTACAAAGGTGTACAACTTCCAAACATATCTTCGCACAGTTACACATACGTATACACAAAAACGCACGTACACAAGTAAAAGCACTAGCGAGACCTTCTAAGTGGTGACTTAGCTGCTCTGCAGCACTGAATTTTGTTTGTTGAATAACTTTCGTGTTTATGATCCGATTGACTTTAAATTTGGGCAGTAGCTTAAGAATGACTAAAGTATTATACATGCCGAGTTCCAAAGCTATATCTTTAAAATTCTTGCTGTAAAACATTTTAATCGAATTGCAGGGGTTGGGGGGATAAATATAAACTTGGCGTCTCTAGCTCTTGTAGTTGCTGAGATCGACGCGTTCATCCGAACGGATTGACAGACAGGCGGATATGACCAATATATATATTTATGAAGAATATATATACCTTAAAAGAAAATAATTGATCGTTCTAATCGTTAATCGCTCCTGTTAACGGATCACAGAATGTTACTATAAATTATGTTAATGTTATAATAGATAGATAATATTTGAAAATGTTGTAAACAGTAAGATCTCATGTAGATCACTGTCACTGTGACTGACCGACTGTGATCAGTGAATGTATCAGTCACAGTTGTAACTGCAGGAAAATAACGCTCATCTCTAATGGCTAGACAAACGCAACAACAACAACAAAAACAACAACAACTACTACACAAGCTGAGTGAGCGCCTTTTGCTTTTGCTCTTTACTCTTTACTTATAGGTCAAGTTAAAAGTAAAAGTATTATGTAGCATGTATGTATGCAAGTGTGTGTGTGTGTGTGTGTGTTTGGTGCTCATTTGAGCGCGTCTCTGTTTTATCTCTCTGTGCTCCTCTATCTCCTTTGCCTTCTTCTACTTTTGCCATTTGCCATCATTTTGTGCCACTCTTTGTGTTGTTGCTTTTGCGAAATGTGTGGGGCTTTTTACATAGATAGGGTAGGGTGGGCTGGGGTGTAGATGAAGAGCAGCAAAAAGAGAGAGGGGACTTACGTATGCGAAAGCCGAGCTCAAATTAATTGTTTTTAATTTTTGTATTTTTTCGCTTGGCTTTTATTACAGGTTAGTGATCTGCATCAGCAGCAGCAGCAGCAACCGGATCATATCCTGGACGCCAACATGGAATCGCAGCAGCAGCAGCACGTAAACGAACAGGAGCAGCTACTTCTCCAGCAGCAGCAGCAGCAGCTGCATCATCATCGTTTGCATGGAGCGCTCACACGCACAACCTCACAGCCCGCACAGCGGCAGGTGAGCCAGCTGCTGAACCAGGTGAATCAGCTGAACTTGAACCAACAGCCGCCGGTCGCCTCGCTGGTGACCATCATTGAGAATCTGGGCAGCTTGAATCTGCAGCATCGCAAGCTGGAGCGCACACAGTCGGAGCCGCTGCCGCCGCAGCAGCCAATGAACACATCGCGGTAAGTGAAGAACGAACCTTAAGCAAGAGAGTGAGAGAGAGCGAAGCGGGAGAGCGCAAGAGCGTAACTGCATACTCTTTGGAATGATCCTGTTGTTGTACTCGTGGACGCGTGCAAAAATATCGATAGAATTCATAGTTCGATAGTTTTTGCAAACACAATCGATAGTATAGCGATAATGTTCATTAGTTTCGGGGTGTCGTAGATATAAATCCCTTTTTTAACACACTTTTACACACTAGACCCGCAAAAAGTGGTAACAAAATCAGATAATCAGTTAATTCCCAGCAAAAACTTGTGTTTATTTTGAGAGTAAATAGAACAGATAATGTAGGAATTGTTTAAACAAACAAATAAAAGTCCACTGCGCATTGTTTTGTTTATTGTTTTTGATAATTTGATGTTTACAATTTTGCAATAATGCATATGAAAAGCAAATAAGTGAAATTCTGAATGATTCGTCTAATGAAAATTGATTCTTTTTGAATTTAAACAAATTAGAAATGGGATACTTGCGGGAATTGCGACCAAATTTGGAAATATTGTATCTTAAAAGCGATAGATCTGGGCAGATATACGCAGTTCTTCCAAAGTTCTTCTAAATCCTCTAACATAACAGACCATCAATGAAATAGGTTATGTTCGAATGAACATTAACTTTTAACATTAACATTCTTCGAAACCCTGTAACATAACAGACCATCAATGAAATAGGTTATGTTCGAATGAACATTAACTTTTAACATTAACATTCTTCGAAACCCTGTAACATAACAGACCATCAATGAAATAGGTTATGTTCGAATGATCATTCACTTTTAACATTAACATTCTTCGAAACCCTGTAACATAACAGACCATCAATGAAATAGGTTATGTTCGAATGATCATTCACTTTTAACATTAACATTCTTCGAAACCCTGTAACATAACAGACCATAAATAAAATGAGTTCTGTTCAAATGATCATTGACTTTTAACATTAACATTCTTCCAAAGTTCTTCTAAGCCCTGTAACATAACAGACCATAAATGCAATGAGTTCTGTTCGAATGATCATTAACTTTAAACATTAACAAAAAAGCAGCGCATGAAAAAGTTAATATATGAAGATGTTATCACAGTATTCATTTAAATTTTAATGTTGCGTTTCTGGTTTTAATTTTTAGTGTACAGACATACAGACATAGTATGTTTGTTTGTATGTATATCGCAATATTGATTGTACAATAATGAGTTATAATTTATAACTCATGACTGGGATTCGTAATTGAAGCTACAGATTGAATCGCTGCAGACATAATGACATGTATTTGAAATAGAATTCGAATGGATAACAATGGAAATAGAAAGGAGTTGAGCTTGCCGGGAACGAGTTAAAGTTTGACAGCTAACTGAAATCCAATAGGATATGTTCATTTTTAAATACAACATAGAATTATTGTTAAACAAAACCACAACTTCTGATCCTTTAAATGAAATAAGCCACATGAGTGAGGAAGGAAGTCAAAAGTACTTATACAAGGAGCATTTTTAAACACTTGTCACTCAATAAGCTTTTTAGTTGTTGCTCTTGTAAATAAGTTACATAAAAGAAAACTGTTGTCAACGTTTTTAACAACTTGGAGAATCAAAAATGAAGACTTCTCGTGTGACAAATGCTAGTTGTGTAAATACTTTTGACTACGCCTGTACATGTCACGGGCAACGCCGGCAATATCAACCAATTAAACATTAAGCCCATAACATAACAGACCATCTTGAACATAACCGCTCATTTGAGTTCCTTTCGAGAGAGCATTAACATTTGTTGAAAATCTATCTTGTGTGTAGGTTGTTCCGTGACTCCTTGACTCATTTTTAGGCTTACTAGGTAAAAAATACAAGTTGCTCAATTGGCAAGCTGTATATATACTAACAAATGTGCAACATCTCATACCAAAGGGAAAGAGAGTGAGCTTTGTGCCGCCCTCACCTTTATTGCATATGTGGCCCATTCACGAAGATCATAAAAGAACATCAACGTGAATGGGCTGCATGACTTAGCTTTGCCTGCTTAACTTACATTTATCCTCTCTGATTTTTGTTCTCTCTCTCTCTCTGTAAATAGCTACAAGACGGAACTTTGCCGTCCATACGAGGAGGCCGGAGAGTGCAAGTACGGGGAGAAGTGCCAGTTTGCCCATGGCTATCACGAGCTGCGCAACTTGCAGCGTCATCCCAAGTACAAAACCGAATACTGTCGCACCTTTCACAGCGTTGGCTTCTGTCCCTATGGACCGCGCTGTCACTTTGTGCATAATGCGGACGAGGCGCGTGCTCAGCAGCAGCAGCAGCAACAACAGCAACAGCAACAACAACAGGCAGCAGCAGCAGCCGCCGCAGCTGCACAGGGCAAAACGTTCCAGAAGCCAACTCAGCTGACCAGCAACAACAACAACACTAATAACACTAACAACAACAACAACAACAGTCAATACTTTTTGCCACTAAGTCCACCGCTAAGCATGAGCACTGGCTCCGATCGTGAATCCCCCACTGGCTCCCTGTCGCTCTCCCCAACAAACTCATTGACAAATTTTCCATTTCACGATGCGTCGGCCTATTTGAATATGCCCAATATGAATACTAATGCCAATGGCAATGCCAATGTGACCGTTAATGGCAATAACGGCAACTGCTCATCGGCATCCTCCACATCGTCCGCATGCGGCCTGGCGCCAGCCACCCCGCCCGATAGCCCCAATGCGCTCATACATACGCCCATCCATACGCCGCCGCCGCTAACGTCTGCGTCGACACAGCAGCAGATCTTTGATGGCAGCACTGCCATTCAGGCCAAGCAGCTGCTCCAGAAGAGCATCAGCACGCCGGTGCATCAGCAGCAGCAGCAACAGCAGCAGCAGCAGCAGCACGAGGAGGCGCCCAGATTGCCCGTCTTCAATCGACTGAGCTCCGCCGTGGAGACCTATCAGCAGCACTCAAATCTAGGACTCTAGAGCCTCAGGATGTTAGCACATCACATGCACACAAACATTCACACACACTCACACTCCCACACACACACACACACCATCAATAACCAGCAGCAACAACAATACTACGAGTATTGACAAAATCTCAAAAAAAGCAACAAAAAAGTTCATCATACACTTCATTTCCCAAAAGAATTTCCTTTTTTAACCTAAAACTCTTCCACCGGACTTTAATTATCCATTCTTTGTCTTTCTCTCTCTTCACATATCCCTCCCACACTCGTTAAGAAAAAGGATCTTTTATGGCATAGAACACAAAGTGCATAAACCTAGTTAAAAGCCCTTCTAATTTATAAATCGACTATATATATTTATATATTTCATAACTAAATAGCTAAAAAGCAAAAACAAAACAAAAAAATAATGGACATGAACTAACTAAAGGACACAAAACAAACAAACAAACAACAAATGGGACTGTACACACGCTCAACCCTAACCTCACTTTCCTACATAGTAACCTAACCTAAAAATTTTGCTCAATTTTAAATGCCAAGTTGGGCGCGTGAATTTCAAACTCAAATTGTCTGTCTGTTATTGCATTTATCGATTACATATCGATAAGCCAAAAAGAATGCACTTTGTCTCGCTTTTGTTTAGTATTTATATATACTATAAATTATTAGTTTAGTAGCTCGTCTAAAATTGGAATTTTGGTCGCGTGTCTTCCAAAACCACACACAAAAAACAAAAAAAAAAAAAAAAACAAAGAAAGAAAGAAAGAACAAGAAAAAAACTTTAATTTATTACTAAATTTTATGTAATAAAGCAAATGTTGTGTACATATATACTGAGAATTGTTTTTTTTTTTTTTTATATATATTTTATATAATTGATAAAGTTTAGCGATAACGATAACAATAAAAAAAGCTACAAAATGTTTATGGATATGTGTTATTTGATATGATATACCTCTAAAGTTGATGACAAAAACAACAACAAACAACAACAAAAGCAACAACAAACAACCATATTTTTTGAAATTACAACTAAATTATTGTATTGTTTTCTCTATATAATTTTTTAATTGTTTTTTGAATTCCTGCTGATTTTTTTTTTTAAATGAGAAATATAATTTATTTTCATACATACAAATTACTGTTAATAATTTATGAAACAAACACACACACACACACATACATACACACCAGACATACACACACACAAACACACACATATTTTGACCATTGATAATTTTATTATATATATGTATGTATATATATATATATATATACGAATACACTATGATAATTTTGTTTATTATTATTATATTTTTTTAATTTATTTTACCAACATTTTTTCTTCCGGGTGCAGTTATATAATTTATATACTTATATAATACGCATTAAAAATATGTAATGTAAACTATTTAAACTATTTAAATTGTGAAGCGGTAACGATAAGCGATCAACGATATCACCGCACAACAATTATCGATAGGCAGGAAATGAATAAAACGTGTAAAAGTTCGATTATTCTTTTGTACGTAGAGCTGAGCTGTAAAAACGAAACAACAACAAATACAAAAAAAAAAACAAAAAAACTGAGTACAGTGTTAAAAAATAATAATTAATAATAATCATAATAATAATACTATTATTAAGCGTGCATCTGCATGAGAAATGGTTTAAGCATTAAACAATTAATTAATTAAATTATTACCTTTTTTTGTAAACATTTTTTACCAATTGCCTTAGTTATCTTTTATATACATATAAATATATATATATAATTTATATACACACACACACACAGACACACACAACCATATATATCTATATATATATATATATATATATACAATTTACAAATTTGTTCAATTAATTTATATAAGAAATCGCAAGACAAACTACAAATCAAATGTGAAAAAACTGCAACAAACTAAATCAAATATTTAATTAATTTTTTCCTATTTATTATTGTTTTTTTTTTTTATTTTTTTTGTTTGTTTTTTAAACTATTTATGTCAACAACAATAACAACAAGAAATGGAAGTTGAATTATATATATTGAAAGAAATAAGTTAGAAAACAACTTGAAAATGGGGGTAATTTAAATTCTCAAAGTGCCTTAACAATAATTTTATTATATGCGAAGTAGAAGAAAAGAATTAAAAAAAATGATACAGAAAAAGAAAAGTAAAGAAAGGAAACGAAACGAAAGGAAAGGAAAGTGCAAGCTGCATATTTATTATTTATTATTATATTATTTTCATTATTATTATTATTATAATAACTATATCATATATTTACATTTTTTTATTGGTATGTATTTAAATGAAAAGGTTTACGTTTACATTCTATCTTTTATATATTTACTGCTATACATAAATCGTACATATATATATATGTATATATATATACACATGTAATTTATATATATATTTTTCTATATTTTATGCAATTATTTAAGATCGAGTTTTGGTTTATGAAATTTGCTCTTCCTTTTTGTACAACAAACAAATTGAAAATTGAAACAAATCTATGGCTTTTTGAGATAATACGCGCAAAAACTGAACCGATGTCTTCCCCTTAACCTAAACGATAACGATAATAATCGATAACAAAACCAAGTTTTTTTTTCGTCATGCGAACAATCAATGCCAGTTTCTTTTTTTATACATATATTTTCTCTGTTTTAAATTTAAATAATGTAACTATTATTACATTATCGACACAAACAAAACATCCCTATATTTAAATACATCAACTATGTACAAATAATAAAAACAAAAACAAAAACAAAAAAACACAAAAAAAGAACAACGAAAAAGACAACAAAGTGACGATAATTCGTTTCAAAATTACATTTAAATGTACAATGGATTTTGTTAATGATGCAACAGTTATGCTTCCATTAAAAACACTAAAATGTGTGCGTATTTATATATAGTTAATTAAATACATATGTGAAGAAACAAAAATTTAGTTTATGGCGAATTTTAAGTTGAATAGCTTTTAAAAATAAAAGACGTTACAAAAATAAAATAAAACCTTGTCTATTTATTTTGTTTGGATGCTGCTTGAGGATTCAGTACAGGGTATTTGCTGGTCAGTCATTATGCATATTGTTGCGCAAAAACTCACGCGTTCTTCGTTTTCCAGAGAATGGTGCATAGTTTTGGGAGCAGACAGCAAATTAATGTACTATTTTTGTGTAGCATACTTTGCGGCTTAGATACACCTAGCCATAGATGGCGCCACTTAAAACCCACATGAAATGAGAAACAAGCTCTAATTCGGCCATATTCCTGTAGATCCTGAATCCTTTCAAGGCTGCAAGGATACAGCCAAGCTACGGTTAATTTTGTTGAAAGGTCTGGATCTCTCCTGAGAGTATGCAACAGCATAAGTGTCTCAAGATGGTATCGCAAAATGCTGGGCTAAGTACCAGGCGAACATAAATGCACAGAACGTAGCTGCACTAAATTGTTCAATGGAATTGTCCAGCTCAATTTTCGACAAGAAAAAAGGGACTACAATCAAAAGCTCGCCTGTAACTTGATTTAATGTAACTGTAACTGTAATTTGATGGATTATCTTGGTGATTTTTGGCCAAGAGATAGTCCTTTTAATTTTTAGTCTGAAAGTGAAACTCAAAGGACAATAGTTGTCCAAGGACACAAGTTACAAGGATTCTTTTTGTACACAAAAAAGTAGCTATAGTTCGAATATTTCCTTGCGAATCCATGCGTAACTTGTGTCAAGCGATGCGTCTCGTTCAGGAAAAGGATATCCACATCGTCTATATAGGTTTCACCCACCACGAACCCAAATAAATAATTAATTACAAAATTCATGTATTTTAAATGGAAAGAGACAAAATATAGTATTATATTAAATAATGAAAGCTATGTACAACTAGCAATAGGTAGATAGTAGACTAATTTGATTAAACCTAGCCAAACTAATATTATTTACAACTAACAGCAGCTTAAAAAACAATATTAATTATATAAAATTTCTACAGTTTTTATGATTTTATGGTAATACGAACAAATGTATATAATATTATAAGATGCACTTAAGATTAAAAAAAAAAATCGAAGGATTGCACTATATATTGATAGTTTACAATTCTTGACATTAATGTAGAGTGAAGTACTATCCCGATAGAAATATTTGTATAGTATGTACTCGTAATCGTATAAGCATAAAAAATGTGTTAATACTTTCGTTCAATGTGTAGTATTTTTACAAATCAAAAGACCATACAAAACTAAAGGTTTATAACATTGATTTGGAGTTTCGATTTCGAGAAATTATTGATATTTTATTTTTTTTTTTAGTGGCAGTGAAGTTCTACGATATACGATTAGTATTGTGTATTACAAACACGATTAATTCGGAATCTATCGCCTTAACACATTAACATACATATATTTTTGCGATTGTTAAATATACTTAAGCATAACATAAATAACAAATATAGTACAAAGTTGGGGCTCCCTAAACGCTCAAGTGTTACATACCACGCACTCTTATGATTTAAACAATTTCTATCCAGTGCTAAAGCAGTAACTGGAAAATCGATAGTTTTAATGCTGAAATACAGTATTATATTCGTAGACTTGAAAGCTACAATGTCCTCTCATAGGTCTAATATGCCAGCTTGGGATTTTCATGATATTATCAGGCCAGGATAAAGAGCTATCAATCAACTCAATCAAAACCAATCCATAGAGATGAACTATTTTTGAATTCTTTCAAGGGGGTTAGTTATCTAGGAGTCATCCTTAATACCAAAGCTCACTTGGAATTCATAGGTTCTTTGAATGTGGTAGATCAAGGGAGCTCAGTTCCATAAGAATCTGCTGTGAACAGACGAATAGCTCCTTTGCAGGAGCTTCTCTGCCCCAGTTAGAAGTAAAGAGTTTGGGAATAACTTCACAGAATAATGCTATTTATATTCTGGGATATACGCACTCAGATCCTTTTCGATCTCATTCAAGATAGTTGAGGATTGTTTTCAGCAACTTAACATGCTAGGCGATAAGAACACCCCAACAATCGGATGTGTTCCATGATAATAACGAGATGTTCTGGATGTTCTGATCTAGCAAGGGAGGGATTTTATGGAAGTTCATGAAATTGTTCAAGAAACATTAAAACATGTTCTATGTGAATATTTGGCAGATACTGTTGTATCTTCTTAGGGGATTTTTGATCTTAGGCGCACCAAAGTGCTAGCCTTTCTACAAATTTGGAGAATACATGGAGTATTCTAATATATTATGCCGTGAAGAAAACCTAGTAACTAATCGGCCTTATAAATAATCATAATATTAACTAGTACCTAGCAAACTAGGATTATTACTCGAAGCCCCTAAACTTAAGCTAAACTTTGCATTTTTCTTAATATTTACAAGTTGATTTTGGTATTTAAAACTAAATATGTGCAAGTAAAAAAGTGTTCGATCTGGGATATGCAGCAGGACAAAACCAAATTTGTTAGCTTGCAACATCATACTAGGTCCTCCATGGAAAACTCGAGATGATTTTGATGAAAGTGAAGTCTTGAAATTATGTTTTAGTTGGAATAGACATCAGTTCAAGGGTTTAATTTGATTTGGTTATGGAGTTTAAAAGAGTGCGTGCTATGTACTCGTATACTCAAAGATGTTAATGGTATGATGACGAGTCCTGGGCGAATGACAAATGACATTTGGTCATAGCCCACATAACCTACATAAGTATAGCTAGTCTTTAGAGTAAACGGATGGTGCAATCAGCTGGCAACTCAATTGGATTCCAAATACTTTGCCAGCTTCGAGAACAACTAAAGTAATAACATAATGGCACGTTGAAAGTCCCACAACCAGAATCTGTGTCTGCGTTCAGCTCCTGCTCCTGCTCCAGTTTCAGTTTCAGCTTTAGCTCCAGCTCTAGCTCCAGCATTCACATGTGTCCCCACCAGTTAGCGCTGGCCTGGTAGTAGCCATCGCTGCCCCAGCTCAGCACACTCAGCGGTGGCGGTGGTGGCGTCAATGAAAGCACATCAAAATCAGCCTCATCCTCATCCCTTTCGCCATTATTATTATTGCTGTTGCTGTTGTTGTTGTTGTGAAGCCAATTGCATGTGTATGACGTCTGTTGTTGTTGCTGTTGCTGTTGATATTGTTGCGTGGAGTTGTGGATCAGCATCCGCTTGAGCCTGTTGCGCTTCCTTCTGCTTCTGGGTGCAATGCGGCGCACCAGATCCCAGCCGATGGTGCCCTCTTGTTAGAAAACATTATGGCTGCTCTTCGTGCCAAGGAAGGGCTTCTCCTCGTTCATCTTCTCCAGATTACCGCTCAGCGTTGGATCCGTTGGTCGCTTACGCTTGAAGAATCCACACTTCCACATTGCGAATGTGAATACCGCCAGCAGTACCAGGCCCCCAATCACCGCCAATATAATGATCCACATCGGGGTATATGTTTCGCGCTGTTGATCCAGCAGCTCCGGATAGGCACGTGTTTCCACCTGAAAGCCATACAAAGTTACATTAGTTGTGATCTCTAGTTATGTTTAAGCTACTTTACCGATCTCTTACGAACCGTTGTCAAGAAATTGTCTCTGTAATACTGTTTTACATCTGTAAAACAGATTTGGGAGTGTATCTAGCGGTTCGAGATTGATTCTACATCTCTGTTCCCACAGATTTTGAATGGTTAACTGATTCAGGGAGCGTTGCTATATAGTATACTGATTTAGAAGTGGTTCACAGAACGGTTCACAGCCGTACCGAATGAAGTATTTAGGATATTGAAGTATTTAGCGTATTGAATTAAGACCTTTGCTCGAGTGCAGGAGTTTTCGGCTTAAAACTGTTGCGATATCATATAAAAGAAACCCATGAAGACTCCATAAAAGAAAGTTATTATTATAGGGTTAAAAACCAGCTTGGGTTCGCTTTGAAATCGGTTCAAACCGGTTCAATAACGCTTCAATATTTAACATAGATGGGTTCAAAGGTGGGGTAATAAGAGAGGTCTGCTCAATTGGAAGCAACTGACTTGCAAACGCTTTCGATTCCAAATTGGAGAAAGGAAAATTGAAATGTGAGTAGTTCTTTCTAATCGGAAAACTAGAGTGTGATTCAAATTTAAGCTGGTTACGGTTCGTAATGAGATCGGCGTTCTGTTCGAGTGTTAAACATACCAAAATATTATCATTATTCTCCATTTGCTCGACACCAAAGTCAAGCGGTATTTTGACATGTGCCGTGGACATTATGCGCACAAGATCGACACGGGGATATTCGGCGACCAGTGTCGAGTTCCAGAGGCGGGCTTTGAGGATCACCTGAGCCTCCGTTTTGGCTGGCATGGCATAGAATTCGCACTGAATTTTGATGCAGTGCGCCGTCAGCTTGTCGCAATTGAGCTCCACGATTTGCTGTTTCTTGCCCTTGACGTTGAACTCGCGTCCGTCCATAAAACGCTCCGGCCGAACAATGCGCTCCAAGGTGTTGCGGGGCAAGCGATTCGCACGGCCATTATCCTGGCTAGACTTCTCCTCGCTCCAGTGCTGCGTCTGGCTCTGGCTCTGGCTGATTCGGAGGCTTTTGTTAAGCTGTTGCTGCTGGCGATTGGTGGGCCACTTCATCATGGCAGCGGGCGCATTTCGGTAGGAGGTGCTGCGCAAATTGGATGCCACCTTGGAGGTCAGCTTGAGGGGATTGACATACTCGGGCGCGACTGTGCATTCGCCCTGGCCGGTCTCAATGCTCGGCTTATCCTCCAGATACTGCAAATACTGTGCCTTATGTCCATGTTCCAGCTCCTCTGTGTGCCCGCTCTCAAGCATCAGCGGCAAGTAGATGACCAACTGGACTTTCGGTGCCGCTGAGGGTCCTTCGTTGAAGATCGAATAGGTGTGCATTAGCGGTGAGCCCACATCGTCCAGCTCCATGGGCGAATCCTGCTGCTTGGAGGCGCCGCTATAGAAGCTCTGTTCCGGATTAACCCAGCCACGTAGCGTCAGCTCGGCCCGCCTAACCACGCGCACTGGCAGCTTACGCTCGGGCAGCTCTTTGCCCACCAGCTTTGAGGTGGTATTCGCAAAGATATGGAACACCATTTCCGTCTCCTCCACTTCCAGGCTGTTCGGATCGAAGCGTATGGTCACAAATGTTGTGGTGCCACGTAGCATCGGATTGCCCAGGCTGCATGCCACCAGCGTTGTGTTGAAGCTGTTGCAAGTTGCGTTCGTCTAGGGAGACCATAATTTTAGTATTCCAGTTGTCTAGCTTGAGTTCAGACTGCAGACTTACCGGTTTCTTGGTCGCTATGTAGGAGACGCTCTTCTGATGCACTATGAATAGCTGCGCCTCGTAGGCCGAGTCAGCCAGATTGCTCACATTCACCATAACCTCTAGTTCCGTTTTGTTGCCCAGTATCAGTGCGTATTCACCATCTGCCAAGAGGGGATGGAAATGAGATGTTGGGTGTTAAGCAATTTAAATAAGCTGGGTGTTTTTTTATTATTGTGAACTAGTTCAATGAACTGAACTAGTTCTAAGAACCGAACTAGTTCCAATCAGTTTGACAATGCAAGGAAATAAACTATTTATTGCAATCAAGTAGATCTCATAAAAGAATTCAAATGCTGTTCTTTTGAACCAGTACTGTGAACTTAAACATCTCATTGACTCTAATAGTCGTAATCTAGTTCACAAACATGAACTTGTGTGCCATTGCTCTGAACATTTTCCAATGTGTACCATAATTTTGAATGCTGGTGTTCAATTGAACTGGTTCCAGCAAATGGTTAAAGTTCAATTAATCGAATACTTACCCTCTTCCGTTAGATTCGGTTCGGCATGGAGTCGCAGATCGCTCTCGCAGAGATCATCATCGCCGCAGTCCTTCTGGAATGTGCCCTCGAACTCGATGTGGGCCTGCGTCTGATCCAGAATGGGATTCAGCCGGGTGAGCGGTGAATCGGCAAGTTCCGGCTCCTCGAGCTTATAATCCAACCGGAAGCGTATGGGTGTTTGTATGTCACGAGTGTTGGCCTTGATGTAGGCTGTGACCAATTGACACTCGACGCGTCCATCGGTGCGGACCTTGACCAGGCGGCTGACGACATTGCTACGCTTGTTGTCCCTGTCGAAGAAGACGCGCGAGAATTTCTTGTGATGCTCAAAGGTCTCCGCCTCGACGGTGTACTGCAGATTGAGCTCCTTGCTCAGCTGATCGTGCGGATCAATGCTGCAGCAGGCCTCGAACGTGAAGCAGGTCAGATTGGTGAAGGCATCCATGCGGCAGCCCGACCGATTGGGATCAATGTTGCGCGTCTCATTGCTCCGATATGTTGTCTGTATGTTGATGATGGCTCGCGCTAGTAGCACCACCGCTGCGGGTGGTGCACCCACCACAATGTCCACGTACGAGTTGCCATCGAGATCCGTGTTGCCCGCTATGGAGGTGCCAAAGGTGCGTATGGGTTGGGGCAGATTCCTGCCCAGCTCGGAGGCCTGGATGCGCTGTGAGGGCTTCTCACTGAGGCCTTGGCGCGAGCCCAGGTAGATGTAGACGACACCATCGCCCTCATAGGGTGCACCCACAGCCAGATCCTCGCAGCTGTCCTTGTTGAGATCGCCAATGTTGGCCACCGCCAGCCCGAAACGGCTCTCCAGGGCGCCCGTCAACCGCAGGCTGGGACGTTTTGGCAGCATATCCTTGTCGTTCTGGTAGATATAAACGGCACCGCCCTCGCTCTTGGAGAAGTAAACGGGCGCGGCGACAATCAAATCCGGTTTCTGGTCACCATTGATGTCCGCTGTGGTCAGTTCGTAGCCAAAGCTGGACGCAAACTGCTCCCCATCGATGATCATGCGCACGGGTATGGGACTCGTGTTGGCCTTATCAAAGATCACCACCTGGCCGTGACCATTCGAGCGGGGTGCGCCAGCGGCGTAGGACATGCGCTCACCAAAGTATCGACCGCCGGTGACCGCCATGCCCAGGTAACTGTACTTATCGACGGGTGAGGTGAGATCCGAGTGATCACTGTAGTACATGTTCTTGTCCCGCTCCAAATACTCGCCACCAATCTCAGTTACAAAGATGGCGCCACGCCAGGTGAATGGTCCCGGTGTGCCCAGCACCATGGTATTGTCATCCAGCAGCGCACCCGACGTGCCCACCTGACAGAAGCCATAGTCCTCATGTTGTCTGCAATATTAAAACACACAACGTGAGATGTTGACATTAATGAATGAGTCCAGGGTCAGCCTAGGTTCAGGATGAGTTGCGACGTTTCGGGTCCGAGGGGTGTCTTTTGAACGTGGCACACGCGATGCCAGCGCAATGAAAAATTGCATGTCCATGTCCACGTCCACGTCATCTAACATATACCACGTCCTATATAACATATACCACCATACAATCATACCATATCTACCAGCTCTTTGTTTTCGGTTAGCGTTTTGGGTGCGGTGCGACCCTGTTTGCCCGTAAACATCCTCCTACTCCTACTTCTGTGCCCCTGCCCCTGCCTCTGTCTCATACGCTGACATTTAAATAAATGAAAATTCGCCCTTATGACATGGGTTCCTGCACCGACGACGTCATCGCTGTCACACCTGACCAGCTAGACCCCCTTACCATTTGGTTACCTTTCTCTTTCCCTTTCCCTTTCCCATTCCCTTTCCATTTTCCATTTCCCATTTCTCAATCTAACACACACGCTGCATGCTAATTGGCTTAAACTGAACCTAGACACGCGCTTAGTTCCCAAGTTTCCCCATTGAGTTTCCTGAGAGTTAAGAGTTTCGCTTCCCACTCCTCACTAGTTTTTAAATACTTTATACATACTTCACCTTGACACTTTTTCAGTATTCAAATCCCACTAGCCGTGAATCAAAACCTGACCATGTCAAATTCACCATTTCAAATTGATTTATTCACCAAAAATTTTACTTATGCTTATAAAATCATGATAATTGCCAGCTAGGTTTATAGTGATGTATAATTTGTTTATGTACTTATAACTCAGGTCGTCAGAATCCTAAGAATTTGTTTGGGTATTACTCCTGTCTTTGGGATAGGTATACCCTATACATAGTTTCATTTCTTCTGTACTTACCTTTGCACGGATCGTCCTTTGCATGGCTCGTAGACCTCATCGAACTGCAGATCATTGGTCAGCACATAGCACAGACCCTGGCCATAACGATTCTCCCTCACAATGGTCACATAGCGATGGGCACAGACGAGAACCTGATGGGTAAATGGAATATTAGAACCGTAAGGATTCACATCCCTCTTGATAGGGTTGAGTCGAATTGACTGAATTCAATTGGATTACCTTGCCGCCCAGTCCTTGGGAACGTACTGTAACGCCCATCCATTGTCCTTCCTTGATTTCGTCGCTAGATGGCGGTATTAGATCATCTACATCGTAGGCTGTAGATGGCGCCAGCAAGGAGAAAGAGTGATCGGATTGGATTTTGTTAGCAAAGTGTTTAACTTATGAGTTTATATGCATGTGCGGGTGTATCTGTGTGTGTGTGTGTCGCATCAGTTACAACAACAACAACAACATCAATAACAACAATAATCGTGATATATGCATTAAAAACAATATGTAATTATGTGTTCATATGTACAATTAGATATAAAAATTACAACAATAAATTCATTTACATAAACAAACAGCTGAAAATAGTAAATTTTAAACGAATTCTAAGCTAAACTCAAATTTACAGTATTTACAGCGAGCAGCAGAAGCAAAAGAAGTACTTTGCACTGTTAAGAGTTAACATATGTTAAATAACATCATTACTATCAGCAGCAACAGTAACAGCTGTAACAGGGATGCTGAAGTTTACCAACACTGGCTTAAATCAATTTGGAGAACTACACAATTGATGACAAAAGTATAGTACCCTCTGTAAAGGGTATATACCAAGAGAAACAAGAGGAAGGCGTGTTCAGGCACCCGTCGCGCAGATGTGAAATTGGGGTGCTGGGGAACTGAAGTTGGGGGGCGCCACCGCTCTACTTATAGAACCACATATTAGTCCGTTGCTCAGCGCACATGTGGGCCACAAGACGAACAACAGGAGCAGGAACAGGAGAATTAGCAACAGCAACAACAGCAACAAGAACAGCCGCAACAAGTGCAACGAAAATGCTCAATTAAACGAAGCATGAAAGAAGATAAAAGCGCTTTACATGCGACTGCTGGACAAGCAGATACCACGTAATGAGCGTCGATCTAATTGTGAGTGATCATATAGTAAACATTAAATGAGTATTTTCAGATATTTCAGCTTTTCTAAGCTCTAGCATAAGGGAAGCAGAGTTTATTTATTGCTGAACTACTAGCTTTTCATGCAAGCAAAACAAATATATTTGATAATTTAAACTGGTTTTAGTAATTCTTAAGTAAAATTAATTAAGTGCAGAACTTTCGAAAATTAGTTAGCTTACGTTAACTATTCAAGCGATTATTATTGAGCGTTTTAACAAAAATATATATTGAATTGTATCTTGGTGAAATTCATATTTTTAAGATCATATTACCATAATATGGACCTAATAATTAATACTATTCTGTATGTAGACACAATAAGAAATTAAGAAAGCTATATATCTAGCGGGCTGAATAGCCTATTGGCCTATCTAGTTTTATTCTCCTACTCCTATTTATTTAAAAAATTAAATTATTGAAGGAGAATTTCAAAAAAGATAACCACACACTTACGATCTCAAGATTACTAAACCTACAAAATAAAATAAGATTTAACTCTTCTAGAATTTTACTTTTATTCATATGTGCAGCAAAGCTCTCTATGGCATCATTAATCTATATATATAAAGAAGTTCATGCTGACTGATTGGCAATCATCGCACGGCCCAAGCCATAATAGCTAGAATGTTGAAATTTTCACAGTAGGTTTCATCTATGATGAGAGTGCACACACAAGCGTGGAAAATCGCGGAAAACTGTTGTATGAAACTTTTTTGTTTACCATCCAATCGGCTTCAAACTCATTTTTAAAGCACTGCACAAAAATTAATTTGACACATATTTCACCGATTTTGGAAAATGCACCTCCATGGGCGGAAAATGGGGGTCTCAAGCTTGTTATACATACATATATTGAATAAATTAAGATCTGTCTGTTTTTATAATTTCAAGCAAGAAAATGTGATTTGATTACTTTAAGCATAAAACTATCGATAATATCGATATTTATTTATTAAATATCTAAAGGTATACAAAAGGATTTGTAAAGTTTCTTGGGAAATTTTAAGACAATCAATATTCTATCCATCGATAGGCTTGGCTTACTTGAAGTATAAAACTATCGATAATATCGATATTCATTTATAAAAAACCTAAAGGTATACAAAAGGATTTGCAAAGTTTCTTGATAAATCATAAGACTACCAATATTCTATCTATCGATAGGCTTGCAGCGTGAACAGGTTCTTCAACAGCTCTCAGATTGACCCAGAAATGTGAGTACCCTTTATAAGAATTTGCATGCATGGCATCATAAATGGAAAGCGCTGCCAAAGTCGCGGCGCGCCGCGTCGTGTCGCTGTCGCTGTCGCTATTGCTGTCGGCTTTTGATAGAATGCAGCTGGCAGCGACTGCGACTGCGACGCATGTGCTTAAGTTGGGGCCGCGGTATTTGCTGTTTGCGCCTGCTTAGGCGGCTTAACAGCATCTCACGCACATGCTCTCAAATATAATCGAGAGAGAGAGAGAGAGAGAGAGCGAAAGGAGGAGAGAGGTAGCGAGTGTGTGCGTGCATGTGCATGTATGTGTGAAACGTAACGAAATTGATTTAAAATGCATTTTAAAGCATCAAAGTGTTGAAATATGATAAATGTTTATAACAGTGTGCCCGCAGCGCGAGGCGGCCAAAAGAGAGAGGGAGAGCGCGGTAATTGCAGTTTCTTTGGGTGAGAGGTGAGCGTTTAACATTTATGAATGTCGAACTGCATTTTTGTTGTTGTTGTTGTGTTTTGTGGGGCGCTGGGCGTGGGTAGTTCTGGCGGCGGCGGCGGCGGCTTTGACAAGTTTGACGCGTTTTAAAACGCGCAAAGTGAAAGTCGCGCAACGCGCAGGCGCAGCTGACAAAACGCGACAGCGACGGCCCACGCGTCGGGACTGCGCAGCTGCAGCTGCAGCTACAGTTGCTCTTGTGTCTGTGTCCCTGTCTGCGTCTGTGTGTGTGTGTGTGTGTGTGTGTATGTTGTTGTCCCAGGCCCAATGAACTTTGCACTTTGCGCCGCGTTTTTGACATTGACAGTGGGGCGGGTTATGGGGCCCCTGGGGCAGCGTGGGGGCATGTGTGCTGTCTTAATAGGTATTTGGGGTATGTGCCTAAACAATTTGAGACGTTGCGCGTAAAACTTCGCAAGAATTTCTTCATGCCACACAAATTTGCGTTTTTGCCGCAGTTATTTTTATGCCTTGGCTGTGTTCTTCTTCTTATTCTCGTTTTTTGTTGTATTCAGCTTTTGTGAAATTTGTCACGTTCTGTTGTATGCGGCTTGGTGGCAGCATTGGGCGCCGTGGCAGTGGCAGTCTTCTGTGCCAACAACACGCTCTGATTGCCGCGTTACCATTACCAAAGGCCACAAATAAACAACAACAACAACAACAATAACAAACAGCAACAAAAGTCCGCAACGTTTGCAATGCGAACAGCACACTGCAAAAGCAGCGCAGTCTGGAGAGGCGGCGGGAGAGGGTGAGGAGGGGGCGACACTTCACAGCTGCTGCATTAAGCGAATTTGCATATCTCTTTAAACATGTGATTCTTAATTAATGCTAAATGAGTCGCCAATGGGAAGAGAAAATTTCCCCTCCCCCAAAAAAAAACAGATGCGACTGCGCAGACGCCGAAGCCGACGCCAACGCCGACGCTGACGCGTTGCGACGTCAATGTTGACGCAGCTGTCAATTCCCCGAAGCAATTTGATCATGAGACGGAGGAAATGCCCAACATGTGATGACAACAAAAATCAAATGATAAAACTAATGAGTAGCTGTTTAGCAAATCAAACAGACCACAAGCGAGCGACAGAGAGAGGAAGAGAGAGGGAGAGCGATAGTAAGAGTCTCTTCAAACAACAACAATCTTTCAGTTAGGCATCTTACTTAATATATCTATAAAAGTCCACACAACTTTAGAGTGACACCAAATTTGATAACGGGATTACTGAAACTAGCTTTGAAATATGAGACAAACAATGTTTTTGCCACGCTTACGCCCGCCCCCGCAAATAGGCAAAGGAAAAGAACTGAAATCAAAGTATAGTCGTATCTATCTAAAATCTATCTAATGTACGCCTTAAATGGGTAAGAGGGGGTTGCAAAAATTAAGCAAATGTATTTAACAAGCAGAAGAAGGCATTTCCAACCTTTAAATTATATATATTCGTATTCCCAAGTCACTATTGAGCTGCTGTACAAATTTCAAAAAGATTGAATAATATGTCCCGAAGTTATTCAATAAACTATTTACGCACTGCAGAGGGAAGCAGCGCAGCCGCCACTTGAATTGCACTGCTTGGTTGCACTGCTTCTAAGCTGCTTGTAGCGGGCATTTTGGGAATTTCGTACCTGAGTACAGGGTGTCGCGTGGTCTGGTATATGAGGGGAATTTTAACTTTTTCTAAGTTGACAACTTCACGCCATACAGGACAGACGTGTAAAACTACTACCCTGAAGACGATTACCGAGGTGTAATCGAAATATATCGGAATAAGAACTAATTTTGTTGTTTTATTTATTAAAACTGGATTTCGAGCCGGCCAAACCAGCATCCTTTTCTAATTTATTTTCTGTGGTCTTCATTTTTCAACACTTCGCTAACTTTTTGACGACTTTTGAGTTCACAAAGATATATAATAATACGTCAGTTTCCTGAAACAAGTTGGTCAAATATTGCTATATCCTACACAAAGTCAAAAATATAAATATTTTCCTAATGTTTATCTCTAAAATAAAACCAAGAATTTCATTGGTAGCTTACAAAATGTTGCTAAGATTTCCTCCTTATAATCCCTTGTTTTTTTTTTTTTTTGTTTGTTGTATGCTAAATTTATAAGACCCTGGGGAACGATAATGAATACTATGGCCCCGAAATATTTCAAATTTGATAGAAGTGGGGCCTTCGGTATGTTTATAATTTGAGATTACAGATTTCTTTATGCAGCAAATTCAAACCAAAAATCTCCCTGTTGTTGCTTAAATGCATATTTCTGCGACTTTGTGCCAGAGTATTACGTGAATTGTGTCTGAATTCAAAGTCACACGATGCTCTCTAGTTGGCTAGCCGGACTGGAAAGTCTGTTATAAATTGCACAGGTCAATAGCAAACAAGTTACTAGCACAGAGCCAAGCGAAACAAGCCCTAAAGCCAAATACAAATTCCAGAGAGGGTTTTAACCTCTCGTTCTAACTCAGATCGAGTTCTATACGTTCTCCCCATGCTATGCGATAATTTATGCAGTGAACTAGTTAATTACAATGATTGAGCATTCAAGTGATGTCAACTAAATGTTGATAAAAGATATAATATACTATAAACGTAGTAAGTATGCAAGTAAGTAGCTGTAATAAGTAGATAGTAAATTAGTTAAACATAGATATTACGATAGATTATATAAGTACTATATGTATGTAAATTAATGCCAGTAATATGTATGTATTATTAGCTAATTAATAGAGTAACTATATATATATATGTTTTGTGCTTAAAGTTTAACTGTACCTAATGGCGCATGCATTAACAAAATGGCGGCCAAATGATCAGCTTTTGGCATGCGTGCGTGACTGTACATTTGTATAAAAGTACAATTTAGCATATGTTATCCATTTATTCATATTTATTGTTTAATTATGTACAAATTATGAGTGTGTATACATTGTGTGCGTTTTCATGTGCTGGGATTAGCGTAAAATTAGCCAATTTATTGAGTTCTTGATATTTTGTATTTATCAAATGGGTTGCATTTCATTGGTTAATTGTGAGAAATTGAAAGCGCAAATGCAAATCATAAAATAAGTTTTAAACAATTCAAATGATATGCTCAAATTGTGTATTAGTGTTTTTTCTTTTTTTTATTTTTAATTTATGTTTTTGTTTGAATATGTGGGCAAAACAACAACAAATAAAGCACCCATACCACTTACTAGGTTCATAAGCTCCGCCAGATGCTAAATGATAAATTCGTTTTTATTTTTTTGTATTTTTGATTTTGTTCAGTTGAGTTTTTGGTTTGGCGATTTAAAAATGTCGAAAATAGTTGGTCAATAATTTTGATTTTAGTTGGTTGATTGGTTTGTCGGAAGGGTGGGGGGTAAGGTAAATGAGTTTTCCATATGCGCACCGAATATAAATATATATGATATATATGTAAATATATTTTTGTTTTTTTTTTTTGGTTTGGGGGGGATTTACGTAAAGAAGAGAACGAAAAAAGAAAAAAAAGTAAAATTAAAAAATGGAAATCAAATTACAATTGATAAATAAATATATGTGTGTTGGCATTTAAATTACTAAATTATATATATATATATATATATTTGCTAGTAGTTTTATACAATTAAAATAATACATACTATGGCTATGTATGAGTATGTTCATATAACTATAGTAAATTACTAACACTTAAAGTGTTAAATAGTTTAGTCACAGCAGCAAATTGACAAATTGTTTATATACATACGGAAACTAACAAAAAAAAAAGAGAATAATTATCACTATATGATTATAAAATAATAAGCCTAGCATTATACTGCACGCAATCTTAGCAAATGGGTTAGTCAATGAGAACTTCCCTATAATTAGGGAGAAATTTTAGGTTAGACACGTCCTAAGCATAACTCTTATTTTTGTTTATAAGTTAACCTTTTGCACTTTCCTCCAACTGACATGGAAACCTTCACCTCTCGAGTTAAGGGTTTATTAAACGAGTTGAAATTACAATATATATATGTATATATAATACTTAAGATGAGTACGTACTAAAAATTCGAAATATCTGTATATTTTTCCAATGTTCTGTGTGCTCGATAAACTTAAGTTGAACACAAACAAAACTTGGCAGCGATTAATGAATTATATATGTACTATATATATAGTTTTTGTCATAATACAAAATTATGAAAATTATTAAATTATAAACGTAGTGCTAACAGCTAATAAACTAGTATGGATAATATCTATGGGTCTACTTACATCGTCGACCATCGGTTATAACCTGTACACAATCGCTGGAGTTTGTCGATATGGGGCACATATAGAGGGCGCCCGATTCATTAGTATTTGGCTGTCGATTCCGATCCAATGGAGCCCCAACCAGCAGGCTGCAAATAGACCAGATACAAGAGATATATATTTTAATAAATATTACTTGATAGTTGTACTTGATAAATGCAAGTACAAATAGGATCAATTGGCATGAACCGCAATAAGATCACTGTATCTATGATCGAACGATCAATTGATCAACTAACGCTGAAATATGCTCTGCGGTGTTTTGGTGGCTCTGAGGTTCGGTGGTTCGTTGGTTCGTTGGTTCGTTGGTCAGCTTCGGTCTCAGGTGTCGTTCGGTTGGTTAAAAGTCATAAGGCAAGGCAAATTGTGCGGCATGAGAGACTAATTGCATGAATTGCCACAGGGCAGAGTGCAGCGGGGTACAGGCGGGTACACAGTGAAAAAATATGAGTACACAACTGGTCAATCAAATTGACAATATTATCATATTAACAAATTTTATTTTTTTGGTTAAAATTTGAATAATTAAAATATATAGTTAGGTACTCCTCATGTGGCAAGTTAAGCTAGTTATATATAGATACAAAAATAAAAACTAAAGTTGACGATCCAAGCATAAAATTTAAACATATTTTAGGTATTTTATATTTAACCTATTTGACATATTTACATATTTATACAAAAACAAAAGTAAATTTCATTTGAATTATATTTCATACTAGCTTATACCCGCGGCGTTGCTCGCATTTCCTAACTATATTTATTTAAATTTTGATTCTTATAAATATTTATTATTGTCGATCGAGGGCACGGTAAAAAAATTGCTATGAAACTTCCTTTCCCACACACTTACACACACTAACACTCGTGGATATTATAGTTTTTATTTAATGTAAAATTATACTCATGAATATTATCATTTTTCGTTTATGAGTGGGTGGTTGTGTGGGTGTGGTGATGACACAACAAACTATAGCTATAAACATTCCCTAAACTTCAAGGAATATATTATAAAAGATTTCATCAAGATCCTTTAAACGGTTTTCAAGTTTATCGCGAACATACAGACAGACATTCACTTTTATATATATAGATTATATCATATTTCATTTCATAAACAGGGTCCTTCTGTTTGGAAGGTCTTGGGGGTATTTTCATTTCTGCCATATCAATATCAATATTTTCAAATATATTATAAAGTACTTTAATCAAAATAAAACAATTGATTATTTGTACAACTCTGTACATTTCACCAGAGATTTTAATAATATGAAACAAGTTCATCTTATAATATTGATAAGGCCTGTTCACACTAAGTATCTAATAGTTAAGTGTATTATTTTCTTTAATTTTTATCGCGCAACTATCAAATATTACATGCAAATATTACTTTGCGTTCAAACCATTGCACAATTCATTTTTATAGTGTTAGCAGCGGCAAATGTGTTGCCTTTACAACACTGTAAAGGTTTAAAGGTGAGTGAGTTGAGTGAGCTCATTGGGAAACATTTTACAAAAGGAAGATGTCCGGAAATAGTCTCAGAAGTAGCATTATATTGTAGGTACATACATAAATAGGATATAAGTAATAGAAACAGGTCTTTTAAGCTATATCTATAAAATATATGTTTCAATCTCAGTAGAAACTGATTATTATGTGTGGTAGGTGCCACAGCCTAGTGATAGATGTTCGGACCCTGAGCCAAAGTTCCAAAGTTCGAACCTTAGTCAAGTTATAGCTATTATATACCAGTAACTTTTAATGTCAAAGTTTCCATCAAAAATTGCAAACTATGCTATAAAATTGATATTGATCTGTCAGTTTCCTTTGGATACTGACAATCAAATCGATTTATAGGTGGCGTAGGCAGCCAAAGTACTACAAAGACTTCGGTTCAATGCACCATTTATATTATAGGGGCTTGGTCGCAGCCAAAATGTAATTACTTAAGACTCCTTAAAGCGCAGTCGACAGCTGTTGTGCCTGTGGTGTGTGTGTGTGTGTGTTTGTTGCACAAGTTTGGGACTTAAGTTGGGGACTTTGAACTGGCAAATGGGCGCGTCAGCACGAAAAGATGTTGCTAATGAGAAGGCAGTCAGCCAAAAAGCTTCACCCACGTTGCACAGTGTTAACATGCAACTTCATTATCCTCAAACAGCAGAGGCAGCGGCAGTGGCTTTGGGTTTATGGCTGCCATTAAGTGTGGCACCTACACGTTGCCACATTGCCACATTGCAACTTTTAGTGCCCCCAGCAGCAGCAGCCGCACCAGCACTAGCAGCAACAACAACAAACAAAGTTGAGGGCAGGTCCAAGTCATTTGCTGTTGTCGCCTCTCAATTGACACTTGCCCGCACGTTTCCCAACACTGGTCTGTTATTTTATGATGTCTCTTTACGTGTTGTTTTTAAGTGTCTGCTGAGAACACTTTTAGCTCTTTGGAGTCCGTTGCATTTGCCTAAGTAATCCACAGTGTTAAAAGTTATCGATAAGTATCTCATTTAAAGAAAAATTAACAGGAAATGTTAATAGCCTGAGTTGGCTATATAATATTTTAGTATTACGGTTTGAATCCTTGTTTCGAACTGATTGTAAGGATCTAATAACCTTGTACTACTATCCTACTACTTATTTCGAGTTAATATTTTTTAAATTCAAGAAATAACTAATGCCTAAAAAGTAACTTTTATTTATATTACTTAAGGTTCCTGGTTGAATCTATGTAACTTAAAGACCAGATGGTTTTACTGTTTTTTGGATCTCTGGATTCTTTAGTTAATGTACCCATGTTTAGTGGAAATAGCTAAACTTTGGTAGTAACCAAATGAAGCCATTGCTGTAAACCATAAGACCTAACTAAGCTCTAGTTCTATTTCAACTTAACCTCGCATATTCCCCCACAAGTTGGTCAAGAAGAAGAGTCTGGAATCATCGCATCTCTTTACAATGTTAAGAACTAACTAAGCTCTAGCTCTATTTCAACTTAACCTCACATATTCTCCCTAAAGTTGGTTAAGAAGAAGAGTCTGGAATCATCGCATCTTTTTACAATGTTAAGAACTAACTACGCTCTAGTTCTACTTCAACTTAACCTCACATATTCCCCCACAAGTTGGTTAAGAAGAAGAGTCTGGAAGCATCGCATCTCTTTACAATGTTATAAACTAACTATGCTCTAGCTCTAGAGTCTGGAATCATCGCATCTCTTCACAACGTTAAGAACTAGTTCTTGATATGCAAACATGGGAACTACTTAGCAATTATCATGACTTGAACGCATTGAACGATTATCTTTGAAATATCTTAATGCACACCCACTGAACTGAACTGAAAGCAACGGGCTAGACCTGATTCCGACACTAAAAGACTGGACTTGAGCATTTAAAATGACCCCGCTGCAGTTGCCGTCCCCCTTTCGCCCATACCAAGTCGTGTGGCCATTACATGTTGACACTCTGGCAACATTCAACAGGCCGCATTCTCATTCAGTTTTTTATTGTCCCCTCGTGTCACGTTTGTGTGTAAATCTCACCGAGATTGAGCTAAAGAGCGCTCGAGTTGCGGGGCACCCCGGCCTAAACCTTGTTATTGGCCAGTTGGTTGGGTCTTTTGGGTCGCGGCTAGTTGGTTGCTCACTTAGCATGTTCAGTTTCATGTCAACTTGCGAGATTTCGTAATGAAATGTAGAAAAAACCAGCCCCAGACTTGACGACAACAAAACAAATTTTGAAAAAGGGGAAAGACAAACAACAAGACGAAGAGGAAGAAAAATCATCGTAGAACATAAATCTGGACATAGAGTGCCGCTGGGCCATAAATCTTGGGATGCTGCACCGTAGAGCAGTCCATAAAAACAGTTTTAATGATCTCATAGCCCGCTTGGAATTTCAAGTTTGGAATCTGAAGTTTGCTTTTGATATAGTATGTACATATATAAGGAATTTATTGCATGGTATTCAGTTTAGGGCTGATATTATGCCACTTAGCTTATCAATTAGTTGGTGTATTAGGCTTACCAAAGGAGGATGGGCATTGGGGTTGGATTTCCTATAGAGATGGTTGGGTGTTCCACACAAATCAATTATCGTTTTGAATTGAATGAATGGACGTCGCTCCACTTGCAACTTGAATGCAATTAAATGCTTATGAGCTTGACGTTTCAGTTGCTCTGCTCGCAAGTGCCCCGATGCCATTATGAATGAATGCACTCACTCACACACTCAGACACTCAGACACTCACATGCACTCACTCACACTCAATGGTGCCAGCTTAGAAGGCATTTAATTAAATTTAAGCATTAATTGCCGCATAAACGCGCCGCGCGTGTCGTTTCAATTGCCACAGCCAAAAGCAGAACCCCAACCAGAAACCCTTTCAAGTGGCTTTTGGTCAGGGCAATCAAGTGAAAGCAGGGCACCCCATCCCCCCATCACCGCATCCCGCTAACCGCTAACCCACTCTAAACTCTTCTCGATTCTCAGTTCTCAGCGGGTAGCCCGCAGCTGAAGATTTCATAGAAATTTGATTGCTTTGGGTCTTGACTTACTATATTCGTAATCAAATATTGAATTAAATGCAAAAGAGGAAAGCAATTAAGGATGTGATGTGGCCAGACACACTCTCCAATTCAATTCTCCCTAAACTTCCTGAATGCTAAAATTATTAGAGAGGACCTGAGAGTAAGGAGGTCTTTTCTCATGTTGAAGATGATGCTAAAAGACATCGTGTTCTTCAGAATAGAATTCTTGCCAAATTTCCTATTTTACAGGGAGTTTTAGTCAAATCATTGGAAGGGACCCTCCGAGGAAAAGCTCTCCAGTTTTAAGGAGCTTAGCTCTGTTAGTTCATATGTTTGTTACCAATTAAATCTAGCTTTGTTATTTATAGTTGTACAAGCTTTTCCAGTTTCATAGGTACACAAATTGGAATAGGGAAGGATCCTCCAAGCACAAAAACATCCTAAAGCAGTTTTCTCGTTCAATGGATCTATCGGAATTAGCTCAATCTTGATCTCTTAACAAGATTATAACTGTGCTGTAACTTACCAAATAAAACGCTTTAGAAAAGGATATTCAGACAATTGGAGATGTTTTACCTTCCTGGTTGGGGTATGGAAAAAGGTGCAATAGTTTCGGGTGATAGATAGACTAACAATATTTAGAGTGATCCATGATCTTTGGGTTTTTCTTTGATTTATTCTCCCGCACGATTCAGTTCGATCATCGACTAGTTCTAAACGAGTTTGGCAAGTAACTGATTGAGAGAGGAAATGATTTGATTACTTTTATTAGAATCTTTGTCAAAAGAAGTTTGTTGTCTTTTCAAGTTCCCCACCAACCCTGGACCCCAGCTGTGTTTGTTTTTTGTCTTCTTCTGCATTACTTCATCTTTTTGTTTTTTGACTCTTTTTGGAGTTTTTGCTGGTTTGTTTGTATGCCTTATTAGTCATCATTATCACAAGTGTTTTCAAGTGTTTGCAGCCAGCCAGCCGGCACACAGCACTCGTCTCCCGTCACCCATCACCCGGCACCCGGCACCCGACACTTGTCGCCCTCTCCCTGTTCCTGACACGAGAGTGAATTGCGCTAAGTGATGCAGCATGCCCCTCTGAGTCCCCACTCCACATCCATATAAGCGAGTCCCCAATGCTCTTTTATAATATTTATTATCATTTGTCTGCTGAGGCTGCCACCACCCCTGTCCCAGGCGTTGCCTCCCGCAACTTGCCACAAGAGAATTTCATATAATTTTCATCTGTTTAGTGGTCTTTGTTTGCTTGTTGTTGCGACAACTTCGTCTTCCCCTTTCGGTATTATAAATATTTATGCTTGGCTTGGAGACAACAAGAAATGCTGACAAAGTTGCCCCCATTGCTGACGTCTTCTTCCTTATCTTCTGGCAATTTGGTCCATTGAACCGTTTCTCTCAGCCATCGAAATTCAATTTCAATTTGGCTGGAACTTCCGCCTTATATCGCATATGTATATTAAATACCAAATGGCAAATGGCAAATGCATCTTGAAAACTCAACAAGTTATTTATTTGATTTTTCCTGCTGCCGGTGACGCAGGTTCCAGAATGTGTTAACAGGTCATGTGTATGTATTCTTAGTCATATACAGAGATATGATTGTGGTGCCAACTTGCCAAGAAGCAAATTGAATCACGCCAAAACAAACGTGGTCTATATAATGTAGACATATATATATGGTAAATGAACAAGTCAGGCGGCGATGGAGAGGTTCAATTAGGTCCTTTATCGGTCATTTATCGAGCTGAATATTTTAAATATTGTAGATATCATATCCCCATTCGTATCATATCCATATCGGCACAGCTTGCCGGCGTGGCAAATAATCTTCCCCCATCGGGTCGGAGATTCCCACTCTATGTCCCACTCTATTTCCTATTTCCTACTCTACAACTATTATATTCTTTCCCATCCCTTCCCTTTCTAGGTACTTCCCTCCTTAATGTAATCTCTAACCAACTTCGCTGTGAGTTGAGGCACAGCTTGCCGGACTGGCTACTAAAACTTCCCCCACCGGGTTGGAGATTTCATTCCTATTGTCTTTCTTTGTTCTTCTAGTCTTATGCCTTAATTAACCTCAAATTCTATAAGTTTTTCTTAATAACTAACTCTATTCTATCTTGCTATAGGCTCTAATAACGCCACCGGCAATTCTTTGCTGTGAATAGGGGCATAGCTAGCCGGACTGGCAAATAAACTTGCCCCAACGTGCTGGTGTCGTTATTAGATTTCAATTGTAATTTTTTTCCTTATATCTATGTATTATATTATATTTTTTGGTTCGAGGCAGCACTGTTTTGCCTTCGTTAATAAATAATAATAAAAAATCTTCTAGTTATACTTTTAGCTAACTATTCTTTTATTTAAATTAGTTTCAGTTTTTTCCTTATATATTTATCCAATTTGATCAAGCTGTCAAAATAGCTAGCAAATAACATATTTAAATACAAACAAGAAAGGACGGCTATCTCCTGAGTGCCGAAGCTATATATCCTAGCAGGATATAATTTTTATACAAAACTTAATTCTAGTCTGATTGCTTCTATGGGAGCCATGTGATCAGATTTTGAGAAAATTATAGGAAACTATATGAAGTATAATAAAACTCGCACTTAGATTGAATGTAATACAAAAAGTTTTTCATACAAAAACTCATTTTTGAGATATAGTCCGATTTTGACCAAATTTTGAAACTCGGTTTTGGTAAATTTGGTAAGAATATATTTATAAACAAAAGAGTTTTTCATACAAAAACTCATTTTTCACCCGATCCTATGGCAGCTATGTAATAAAGTGGTCCGATTTTGACAAAATTTGGTCAGATTGTATGAACTCTTTAGAGACTCGGTTTGGGTAGGTTTGGTAAGGATACCATTATAAACAAAAAAGTTTTTCATACAAAAACCTAGTTGTGAAGCGATCATTCCTATGGCAGCTATATGTTATAGTGGTCCGATCCGGCTGGTTCCGACATATGTGCTGCCAGCAGCAAAAAGAAGGGTCTGTACCAAGTTTCATAACGATAGCTTTAAAACTGAGAGACTAGTTCTCATAGAAACAGACGGATAGAAGGACATCGCTATATCGACTCGGCTATTCATGCTGATTCAGAATATATATACTTTGTTGGATCGGAAACGTCTTCTTCAGTGCATAACACATTCCAAGACAAAATTATAATACCCTCTGGTAGGGTATAAGAACTACTTCAGATAGAGGACAATGTGTTTGCCCAGGTAAATGTTGAAACAATTAATATCATACTAATTGAGTTGAGAGTAGTTGACCGAGACAGGGTGTGTACTTGTTGTAGTTACCTAGAATTGCAAAGAATGCCTCATTCTAATTGTGGCCACGGGCCAATAGGAATTAGTCACGTTCGGTATGCGAATCGTGGCATCCTTGTGCAATACATCAAACAGCAGGCAATTTACCATATCCATTTACATTTCCATGTACATTTCCAATGAATGCGAAACTCACGTGATTTCTTGGAGTTTCCAAGCACTACAAACAAGAGCAGCCTGCAGGCAGGCAGGCAGGATGGCAGGATGGCAGGAGGCACAACCAGCAGGCAGCACTTCCTGCTGGCAGGACTCGCTTTACAGCCTTGCAGCCGGCTCAAGATGAAGTTATCTAGGCCCCTACCTGGCGGCTGCTTGTTACTTGTCAGATCGAACGCGCCGATAGGCAATGTGCGGTGTCGTTTACCTGCAGCTGCCTCTGCCTCAGCCTCTGCCCTTGCCACCACTGTGTAGGTGTCCTACGGGGCAGGGGCAGGCAAATTGGAAAGCAACAAAACTGACCAAAACCAAAACAACAACAGACCCCTCTGAATTCCAAGTGCCTAATTCAATTTGCGCATTAAGACGACGCCAATGACCCCAAAAAGCGATGAAAGCAGCGCAAACAATGTGAATGTGAATGAGGATTTCAATGTGGATTGTGATTGGGATTGTAATTGTGGATGTGGATGTGGACGACGATTGACACCCGAAGTGATCAATGTCAAAGACGCTGCGCTACAGGTTCAGGCATAGACGACTTGCCTCGACATTTCTTTGAATAAATTTCAAATAACACAAATATAAATCCAATAGAAGACATTCCAAAGCACTTCAGTTTTAATAGACTTGTAGAAATGGCAGGATTGTGAAGAAGTTTTACAACTCATTTGAACCAAAATAATAAAATAATCCCATCGGTTTCCCTAATCGATTAAAACCAAATCATTTCATGTCTAAATTGTTAAGTGTTCTGTATTCAAAAGAACAATTGATTATACGGCTTGAAAATGATTGCCTGTGAAAACTATTTGAGCATATCTTCAAAAAGGAAAGCTGATTTCTATCCATATATCATTCAAAAACGGGAAGAGAACATCGAAAATGGATTGTAATGCAAAGTATTCAGGCCTCAATGTCTGAGTATAATAATATCTACAATTGTTTAAGAAATTAAATTAGAATGACTTTATTTGCTGAAGGTTTGTGTTAAGGATTAAAGATTAAGAAAAGAGTTCCTAAATAGTTCGGATCACTAGATCACATCATTAGATTGGAGCCAGCCAAGTATGAATGGTCACTCTAGTAAAACAATTATCAAAAAAGTTATGAAATCAGCAGGATTATACCAATCCTTTACCACAACTAACCTTCACTAAAGCCAACAAAATTAACCCTCTAAGGCTACTTTCAAAAATAATGGAAAAAATGAAATCGAATAATTTTTTCTAAAGTGAATTGTGGCTCCAGAAATCAAAAATGTAGTCAGAAAAAGTGTAGAAGCTTTCGTTTACCTGTAAGGTGAGAAATATGAATAAGTGCCTTAAGGCACTCTTGGGGCTCTGAGTGTAAAAATAGTCATTTCCAAATTACGAAGTTAAAGTTTATTTATTTTTATGATACTTCACGAAAAAAATTATCAGCTGAATTGCTTTAATATATTTACTTTTATCAGCACAACAAAACACAACGAGCAGCAGGACAAATTTTACGCGCGAAATAACACATGTTTTGTGCACATGAAAATAAAAAGTACCGTTAAAAGCTTCTGAGAGCTTTCAAAGCTTCTAGACATAATTTGGTGTGTTTATTACTAACAGTCAAAAAATATTCAAATGATGTAAAAGCTCTTAATTTTTTTATTATTGTGAATAATATAATAAGTGTCTATAGACACTCTTAGGTGTTAGAGGGTTAAAAATACAACTAGATATTGAAATTTCCAAGCATTGCAGCGCATACAAAAGCCAAACTGACCTAAAAATGTTTGGAAAAATAAAGAAATAAACAACTTTGACAATAAATCCGAAAAGATTTGTCAAAAATTTGTCTCGTACAGTAATTCAATAAATTCTGTTGTATTTTTTGTTGTTTTTTGTTTTTTTTTTTTTTTCGATGGGGGGCCAACTTAAAATTCAAGACAGGCAGTCGTATGCGCATAATTTGATGGGATTTTGGTTAAGTCATTCAAGTGGATGACAGGGTTGCCAGCGTGGCTGGGGGTTAGGGTTGGGGGTTGTCAAGGTGTCAACGCATCATGGCTATAAAAAGATTTTTGGCCCACGCCCAAAAATATGAAGTCATAGTTACTATAAGTAAGGTATTCAGAAGCAACTATGTCTCCAAGGGTTTTTTTGTTTTTGGTTTTTGGCGAGCTCATTAACTTTATATTTCATGCATTTGGCGCATTTTTCACATATTTTTTTCCCCTCCCTATTCTAGGGAGGGGTTTGATGTTTTCATTTGAGCTGGCCAAATGCGCGTCCAGCACGCGTTTCCGGCCAACTTGGCCAAAAACAACAACAATCACAACGGCTAACATAATGTGTCCATTAAGTTAGCCCAAAAATGAAATTAAATAAGTGTGTTTAGGTCAAGAGTGCGACTGCAAGACACCCTGTAGCCAGCTGTAAAATAGTCTGATTCAATCTGCTTCAACTTTTTTGTTTAGTTTTGAATCATCATGAAATTTTAGGCATATAAATATAATGCCCTAAGAAATAAGTGTGCCAAAAATGAAAGCTATAACTATAGTTATGTGTTGGAAATCTAATTTTATAAAATCCTTGGGATTGTAGCATAAGATGGGACAAATAAATAATCTTGATCTGTGTAAACAATATGCCTATTTGAGTGTTTGTTTTCTCAATGAATAGAGATCTAACAGGCCTTCTGCCTGTTTAAAATACCCATTACATCATTTTAATGGGTACAGGGTATACAAAATGAAGACAAGACAACGACGTCAGCAACTTATGCTCATACTTGTATATATGTATGTATGGATGTTAATGGCGCCGTCAAGAAGTGTGGAAATTGACATAAAAAAAGCTAGTCAAGGAAATTGGTGGCACTATGGCGGTAGGGGGAGCTAGGAAACAGTCCCAAAGCCAGTAAAGCCCCTACTCATTGCCTGACTGACTGTCGTTGAACCCAACAACGCATTTCGACCGAATTTCGAATATGTTTAACGGTAGCACCGACCTCGCTCCAGATAACCAAGTTTGGGTCATAACTTATGGGCTCATTAATGTGGTCAACGGAATGAGAAATTGATGCGTTGCAATGAACGCCAGCGGGCGGGGCACAGGAAATGCATTCGAACCGAGACAGTTGGACAGCGGGAGAGCGGGAGAGTGGGACGGACAGCTGGACAGCTGGACAGTTGCTGGTTTGGCAGTTGGTGGCTGTCAGCTTAGCCAACAGCTTTTAAGCCGCCTGAGCACCACAGCCCACGTGGCTGCGGCCTCGCTCCAATTGGAGCTGCCAGCTGATAAGATTACAACTACAAACTGCAGACTGTGGAGACTGCCAGAGGCTCTCTGCTTTGATTAAAAGTGGATCAAAATATAGAAATACAGTTCAACTTCTCTATAACAAATGCTCAGCAGCAAACAAAATTTCGTTATATATAGAGAAAGTTTATAATAGATAATAAAAAACACAAATTTCTCGAATATTTATACATTATTTATTATTTCAAACAATAAATAATCGAAACTTCTTCCGGTTTTTATAATAAAACCTTAATGTCAAGTGAATTAAATCCGCAAAATGCTGTCAAAAGTGAAAATGGAAGTGTTTTTACTTACGCAAAATGTTGCAGAGAGTAAAAGCCAGAACGCGTTCAATGGGGAGCAACTAAATATGCTTAAAAGTTTTGAAAATACTGCATGATGGGAAAACTTTTTAAAGCTCATTTAAAGGAAATATAAATGTATATTTAAAAGGAGTTTCACTATGGTCATTCATATATTACGTAATCACGTTTTAGCTTTTTTTTGATGCCCTACCTCCCATGTCATCAAGCATAACCATTTGGCTGACCTCCCCCCCTATGATTACGTAATCATTCAAAATTAATATCTTTCGAAATTTGAAAACAAAATTATTGAAAGAAGGCTCTTATATAGATTACGTAATCATATGCCAAGGACCCTCCGCCCATGTAATTAAAAGTAATCTCTTTTCTGAACCCCCTCCCACTCCCTTGATGATTACGTAATATCTGGACGACTCCTTATAAGGAAATTCTTTATTTTTGGTATGTAGATATGTAGTAAGTGTGTAGAGCTTCGTTATAGTGAAGTTTCACTGTATATCTGCTGCTCTTACGATGCACTCGAGCGTCAAATTGGCTGCAGCTGCTGCCCCAGACCCCTCATACCCTGCCCCTCTCCGCCGTACACTCGTTAGGCAACAAAGTAGCACAAATTGCGGGCTTTCAGCTTATCGCGTATTTTTTGTACTTTGTAGCTGACAAACAACAAGAATAACAACAACAACAACAGCAGCAACCAAAATGTTGGCTTGTAACAAATTTCATCGTTTTCCATTTCCATTTCCATTTTCTATTTTCCATTTCCATTACAAAAATTGATGGCAAGGTCAAGCGCTTAGTTCAGCGCTCAAAATTTGTCGAAGCTGCCACAATGCGCAGGCGCAGCTTGCCTCATATTGTTGTTGGTTTCTCTTTTGTTGCTGTTGTTGTTGTTGTTGTTGCTTGTCGCTCATAAATTGTTTAACCAACTAAATTTTTGTGTCTTGTGTGTTGTCTGTCGCTTTTGTTTTGTTTTTTGTTGTTTGCCGCCAACAATGTTGGAAAGATCGATGATTATGGAGCGTCATCTTCGTTTGAACCCTTGCGGTCGTAGTGCAATTGGTTGGGTTGCTAGTGGGGACGGGGAGGGGTAGGGGAGGGGAAGGGGGCGTTGTGGGGGCTATGAACATTTGATATGTTGCATAAGCAAGTGATAGTGTGGGCTGTGCAGTTCGAACTTCAAAGTTCAAAGCGAATTAAGACAACAAATTTAAGATCGTTATATTTTGATGAAAGTTTACATGATCTTAACTTATATTCTGGTTGTTCTATGGAACACACATTTGTCCACCATGTTCACTTTATTATCGCCCAAAAATAGGTTTTAGTTGCCCCTTATGTTCACATTCAAGTCATGTACTATTATTTGTATTATCTCTATCATCATAATCCACCCCTTAAGTTACTTTAGGAACATTGCTCCTCCATGTTCACTTTATTACCCCCAAAAGCAGGTTTAGTTGTCGTTGTGTTTATTCACTTTCAAGTCATATACTTTTAATTGTATTATGTCTATCATCATAATCCCCCCCTTAAGCTACTTTAGAAACATTGCTCCTCCATGGTAACTTTATTATCCACAGAAAAACGTTTTAGTTGCCGTTGCATTTATTCACATTCAAGTTATATGCTTTTAATTGTATTATCTCTATCATCATAATCCCCCCCTTAAGTTACTTTAGAAACATTGCTCCTCCATGTTCACTTTATTATCCCCAGAAAAACGTTTTAGTTGCCGTTGCATTTATTCATTTATACTCACATTCAAGTCATTTACTATAATTTGTATTATCTCTATCATCACAATCCCCCCCCTTAAGTTACTTTAGAAACATTGCTCCTCCATGTTCACTTTATTATCCCCAAAAACAGGTTAAGTTGTCGTTGTATTTATTCACATTCAAGTTATATACTTTTAATTGTATTACCTCTATCATCATAATCCCCTCCTTAAGTTACTTTAGAAACATTGCTCCTCCATGTTCACTTTATTACCCCCAAAAGCAGGTTTAGTTGTCGTTGTATTTATTCACATTCAAGTCATTTACTATTATTTGTATTATTTCTATCATCGTAATCCCCCCCTTAAGTTACTTTAGAAACATTGCTCTTCCATGTTCACTTTATTACCCCCAAAAGCAGGTTTAGTTGTCGTTGTATTTATTCACATTCAAGTTATATACTTTTAATTGTATTATATCTATCATCATAATCCCCCCCTTAAGTTACTTTAGAAACATTGCTTCTCCATGTTTACTTTATTATCCCCCAAAAAAGGTTTAAGTTTCAAGTAATGTACTTTTATTTGTATTAAATATATTATTATCATAATCCCCCCTTAAGTTATTTTAGAAAATCTACCGGTATAGTAGTAAAAACATCAGCAAGTATGTTTTAAAGAACTATTTCTGACATTTTCTACGAATTAGCTACTATAAACAGTCATATGGCTAATGGATTGGCATACCTGTTGATGAACATTAGGGAGAGTACCCTTACACTCGAGGCAAGGTCGAATTCGCACCACACCAGGGGATGTTTGAATACCTTTGTTTAACCTAAGGGTTGGGCCACTCAAAAGGTGGGTTAGGTCAGTGGCTGGTCACTGTTGAGTGGTCTCAGAAAACCGAAATGGTTGACCAAATGAAGTGTGTGTCGAAATTATTGCTTGGGACCTTAATGATGGCATTAAACCGTTTGACGGGCCTTAGAAACGCACTGGGGCGGAGTATGTACAGTATTGGTGTTGTTATACATACAATGATAATAAAAATCGTATAACACGCCTTGATAACTTGGCAAGGTAACGTCACTATTTGTTTTATTGCTATTTTCATTTGTTCTCAGACCCTTCGAAGATGTTGTTAGAGTTGGATAGCGGAGATAGAGTCGAGTCTTTGGCATATTTAAACATAATTTGGTATTTTTATTATCCTTTTATGCCAACACAAGCCGCCTCGTCCGGTCTTGGAGACAATCGACAGTTAATAGCCGGCCGCTAAGTGGGCGCCCGAGCAGGGACCGCGAGGTCGGGGACAGCAAATAGCGTTGAGAAATGCCGGCAAACGAGTGTGTGTGTGTGCGAGTGTGTGTGCGTGTGTGTGTGTGTGTAGGTAAACAAAACACCGTGCAGGTAAATTACAAAAGGATATGAAACGTGCGCATAAATAAACAGAACTGAAAAGAATCGAAACGACGGCTTGAACGTAGCTGCGGCTTTGTTTTGTTTTGGGTTTCGGTTTGCTTTTGGGTTTGGTTTCAAATTTGAAAGGAATTGGCATAGGGCCGACCGATGCGACGCGACGTCGCAACGCGCAACGTTCAACATTCAACGACCAATGCCGCTGGCTGACATGACCATGCCACACAAGTTGGACGCTGCAGGTAACGCATTGCCAACTGTGCGGGCTGCATGGCAGCAGCAGCAGCAAGGGGCATACTGCATGGGGGGTACGGGGCAACGTCAACTAAAGCGGGGGCGTGCTCCATAGAAATTGATAGGCGTCACTGGCCGCCTATTTGGTTTTGGGGTTGCTCCACACAACCGCTTCAAATGCTCTTGGGTGTTAAAAGTTGAGCTCAGACAACCTCTCAAGAACCTGTTTCTTCACTGCCTGGCGTCAGAGAGATGCCACTTAAGTGTATATTCATCTCGTTGGCAGAGGACCACAAAATAGTCAGACTCTCAGGAATTTCAAGATTTAAGTAGTCACAACTCTGCTATATATTATCATTTATAGGTATCCTGGTCTGTGTTTCGTACCCGGAACTTAGCTCTTGAAATTATTTAATGGCCCGTTCACTTGCACAACTCAGCTAGCAAGGTTGATAGAGTTTTTGCATGCTAGATATAATCTTATGACTTTCTGGCAACGCTGGCAAATACTTATATCCACAGCAAGAAACTCTTTATATAAAAGCAAGAAACAAGTATGTCCGTACATAGGGCAAGTAAAATTACAACCAGAAAGAACGACTTTCTTCGGAGTGCCGAAGCTATATACCCTAGCAGCAATGTTCTTATACAAATCTCAATATTCGTCTGATTGCTCCTATGTGGTTCGATTTCGATCAAAATTATAGGAAACTATTTGGAGTATACTAAAACTCTTCACTTAGTTTGAATATAATAAAAAAGGTTATACAAAAACTAATTTTTCACCCGGTCCTATGGCAGCTATGTGATATAGTGGTCCGATTTTAACCAAATTTGCTCAGATTATATAAACTCTTCAGAGACTCGGTTTGGGTAGGTTTGGTAAGGATACCATTATAAACAAAAAAGTTTTTCATACAAAAACATAGTTGTCGAGCGATCATTCCTATGGCAGCTATATGTTATAGTGGTCCGATCCGTCCGGTTCCGACATATGTACTGCCAGCAGCAAAAAGAAGGGTCTGTACCAAGTTTCATAACGTTAGCTTTAAAACTGAGAGACTAGTTCGCATAGACGGACAATGCTATATCGACTCGTCTCATTCAGAATATATAACTTTGTTGGCTCGGAAACGTCTCCTTCAGTCCATGACACATTTCGAGCCAAAATTATAATACCCTCTGCTAGTTATACTCAGAGTCTTTGTAAATATGTATGTAGTTATATACACATAACTATCGATAAGATAATGAGCATAAAAACTTGTCATCCCCTCCAATATGTTCGTAATTTCGATAAGCCTCACAGTTCCATTCAGTTGTGTGTTGTAGGTACAGAAGATTCAAAATATAGGGCTAGCCTGGCTAAAGGGAGTGTGGACTGTCAAACTTTGGGGGGTTCGACTGACCGATGAACATGCTCGTAAGCATGATCGATTATTTCGATCTGTAATCGTGGTAATTAAGTCTCAAATTGTATGTACAATACATGTGTGAAAGGGAGATAAAGTATGAGTCTGATAGAGGGAAAGAGAGCGAAAAACAGCAAGCCGTTAAATTATAGTTATAGGGTTCAAAATTCCATTTGAGTATTTGTTATAGGTAAGTTTTGGGTACTGAGAGGGAGAGAGAGATAGGGAAACAAAGAGCGAAAGCTAGAAACTATTAAGTTATAGTCGTATCAGGTAAAACTTGTTAACGTACACGCTCAAAATCCAATACTGAACTAGCTGAAAGATACCCTGTAATGGGAAATCATAGGTTCGACTGACTAAATACAAAACTCGTGACCAAGAGGAATCGTTGTAAATAGGTCTATAATTGAGTGTTGGAGCGTTATATAGCAAAATATATGTGACTTTAGCAGAGAGAACTCTTTCTCGTATTGCCTGCTCTTTGGGTGATGTTGGACTTAACTCTCTAAGGCTACTTTCAAAAATAATGGAAAAAATGAAATCGAATAATTTTTTCTAAAGTGAATTGTGGCTCCAGAAATCAAAAATGTAGTCAGAAAAAGTGTAGAAGCTTTCGTTTACCTGTAAGGTGAGAAATACATATGAATAAGTGCCTTAAGGCACTCTTGGGGCTCTGAGTGTAAAAATAGTCATTTCCAAATTACGAAGTTAAAGTTTATTTCTTTTTATGATACTTCACGAAAAAAATTATCAGCTGAATTGCTTTAATATATTTACTTTTATTAGCACAACAAAACACAACGAGCAGCAGGACAAATTTCACGCGTGAAAAAACACATGCTTTGTGCACATGAAAATAAAAAGTACCGTTAAAAGCTTCTGAGAGCTTTCAAAGCTTCTAGACATAATTTGGTGTGTTTATTACTAACAGTCAAAAAATATTCAAATGATGTAAAAGCTCTTAATTTTTTTATTATTGTGAATAATATAATAAGTGTCTATAGACACTCTTAGGTGTTAGAGGGTTAATGGATCTAATGGGTCTGTTGGGACTGTTGGGATTGTTGGGACTGTTGGATGATGCGGATGCCGATGCGGATGCGGGCGTTGCCTGGCATCATTACGATTAATAATTGCCACATTGCCATTGTTGTAAACGAATCGGCATTGTCATATAAATTTTAATTATGTCACCATTAACTACTAAATGAAGTCGTCGTCATCAGCATAGCACCACCCAACCCAGCACATCCCTACCCCCCGCCCCACAAGCAATTCTAGTGGTTCAAGGCAATCATTTTGCGTGTCTTTGCGTTTTTGTATTGTTCTGTTCTGTTCTGTTCTGTTCGTTGTCGTCTCTTGTTTCAGTCGCACACAATATTTGCATAAATTACAAGTCACACACCATACACACACACACACACACACACACACACACATACAGACCACAACACACACTTTATGAAGGCCTCTTTGTGACGGCTTTAAACCATTATGTTAATCAGTTTTAATTGAAGAGCCAAAACCAGCAATGAAATATTATATTGTACTGCGAACCCATGTGTAATGTCAGTTTCAAAAATTTATTGAATGCTACTCTTATGTGTGCACCACTTGGTACACCCCTCCACCACTTAAGGTTACAGATTGGCAGCTCATCCTGCATTCCGAATTGTCTGCTCATCCTTGAAACAAAAGCAAACCAAACTTGGTACACATCTTGGTATATGGGCAAATCCCAGAAACAGTCCACCAGCGAGTAATTTTTGAATTTAGCCTTTTGTTATTTTTTTTTTGTGTGGAACATTAGAGTCGGTTTCCAATTTTAAAAATGTATAAGAGAAAATCATTTTGAACATTTCGAACATTAAAAAAAAAACATTTTGAACTTTTCGAATATTTTGAATTCAAAAATTTTTACCGAATCCAACCCAATTACAAAAAATTTTTGATGCAGATCTGTCAGGAATCTTAACATTAGTCTGTATGCCAAATTTTGTGACTATAGCTTGATTTTTACATGTATGCATAATGTATAACCATATTTTATTTCTCAACTTCATTTAAATTTCATAAAATTTTCATAAAATAAAAAGGTTACTAAATTTGACAGATGAAATGATATTCTACCAAAAAAATAATGTTTTGTTAAAATAAAAATAATTTTGGTATATTTATCTGCTACTGGAAAAAATGTTGCGTGCGCTACGTAGCGTGCGACACTATGGGTCCGAGGCATTTGCTAAAAAACCGTAAACTTTTTTGACTCCAAATAAGTTATTTTTGCATTCTATTATTCTCATCTTTCTTTTAGATATTGGGTTGTCTGTGCTTTATTATGCATAATTCGCTACAAATCACAACTATTATTGAAAATTTCAATGTAACTTCCATTTTGTGTAGCGTGCGCTACAGCACTTTCTGAACAATTATTTCACAAAAAGTAACGATAACGAAAATTTACTTTATGCCATTCGAAAGTACACTTAAATCCCTCTAAGAACTATACAAAAGTGGACGGTATATCTTTCAAAATCCAAAAAAAATTTACATTTTAGTCAACTAAAACGTACGAATGTTACGTGCGACACGCAGGATTTGCCCATATATCCTCAGCTTATGTTGTCTTAAGATCTCCCACATACCAATACTTTCTTTCCAGTAAAAGAGCGAAGTCTATATGTCAGAGATCCGTATAGCTAGAGTCATTAAATTTGGTATGGGCACTACTGATAGCCGCCTTGAAAGTTTTGGCAACAAATATTTTTGCTACGCGCACTTCTGTCCCCACAAATAAGCAAAAAAAAATACAGTCTGGAAACGGATAACATTCGACTGAGACGATTATACTTATTTTTTCGATTATACTTATCATTTGTTAATTGTTTTGAGTAGAATTGTTGGTGTTTATTATAACTATCGGAAGTATGAGCTGCAGACACCGTTGCTATAGTATGCAGCTCTATTGGGCTGTTCAGGTCTTTTGCCTGAACTAGATTGTTGATATGAGTTTCGATAGGGCTTGGCAGAGCCACTCTTGGCTATCAGTGAGTGGGTCAACAGCTGCACAAAACATAACCGAACATCTGCCATACTTTTAGATACTTCAATGGAGCTCTTCCCCTGTGCAAGCGGAAGTTGCCGCGTTGCCACTCAACTCAACTCAACTGAAACGAAAATTGGGGCAACTTATGCTATGTGGGGCGGCGCCATTCCTGATAGTTGCTATCAGCATGACAGAGCAGCACCACCGCACCACCGAACTACCGCACCACCGAATTCAATCGAATGTTTGCTATTGCTATTGATTGTTAGTAATGAACTCTAATCCATATCGCAGCATTTCATAGATTGATATTACTAGGGGCCAAAATAGACGAGTAATACGATTACACGCATGAAACAGATGCCTTATAAACACGATTATGTATTGGGGCACTTTATATGATCGTATAAGTACATACTCTCCCCATACTTAAGCAACCACATTGGCCTTTTGACCGGCGAGCTGGTTTCGTTCGATTCTTCTATAAATATACCCTGTACATAAGTAAGGACGGGTCTCATGTATTGTATGTAACAGTTTGAAGAGCATTGTCTCTATAAAGTAACATCTCTACTGATATACTATGAGTCTGAGGAAGTTTAGGGGCTAGGGAGAGTACATTGTGTAGACAGGTTCTAAAGTATATACACAAGATAGAACGGCTATCTTCAGAGTGCCGAGGCTATATACCCTAGCAGCAATGTTCTTATATCAAATATCGATTTTGATAAAAATGATAGGAAACTATTTGAAGTATATTTAAACTCTCACTTAGTTTGAATGTAATACAAAAAGTTTTTCATACAAAAACTAATTTTCCACCCGATCCTATGGCAGCTATGTGATATAGTGGTCCGATTTTAACCAAAGTTGGCCAGATTATATAAACCCTTTAGAGACTTCTTTTGGTTAAGTTTGATAAGGATACCATTATAAACAAAAAAGTTTTTCATACAAAAACATAGTTGGCGACCGATCATTCCTATGGCAGCTATATGTTATAGTGGTCCGATCTTGTCAGTTCCGACATATGTACTGCCAACAGCAAAAAGAAGGGTCTGTACCAAGTTTCATTATGATAGCTTTAAAACTGAGAGACCTGGTACGGTATGCCTTTTTGGTCAATGAATTTTAAATAAATATTCAATTTTCAATATCCTAAAATATCATAGATTCCATACTAATCAATGATAATCAAATGCTGAAAATTTATATAGGCATCTACTATAATTGCTTAGAATGGGCAACAGGGTATCTTATAGTCAAGCACTCTTCTTTACAACATTCTTAGTTCACTTTTTTATGAGCTTGCTTAGTTTTTGGAGCTTGAGAATTCTTGGATTTTGGGTTTCGTGTTGCAAGCGCTGAGATTACAGATTACAGTTTAAGATTCAAATTTCTCGGTTGATTTGATTCGATTTGCCAGCAGAAAGAAACTACAAACAGTTTCAGCTGTTTTTTTTTTTTTCTTTAAATTACAACCTTTTTTTATGGTTAGTTTCAAATTTGAAGTTACCATGAAATCACATAATAAAAACTTTTATGCTGCTCAAAAATTTAATAATATAAAAAATATGATAGGAAATGCCTCAAAATGCATTATAGCAATCTGATATTCCTGAAATGCTTACAACTTTCTCAGAAAATAAAAAACTTGGTATTTATTAAATGTTAGTTAACTTAAACTTGAACCCCCTATTGATAAGAATAATAAACTTGAACATGGATATTCAATATGGGCGAAAACTGAAAGAAAGCTACAGTTAACCTGAAGAAGACTCGCTTCGTACACTGAGAGAATGCAAAGTAATACTCAATTTCAGTCGACTTCAAATCTAATCAAGCAGTATATAATCTATGATAGTATATTATTGTATCATGATAATTCAATTATAAATTTTATATTTAGAATGTGCTTTAAAAATACCACTCCGTAAAGAGTATATAAGCTGTTAATATGAGACTTATACAAACCAAGCTATTTGTGGCGAATAAAATATGAATATAATATATAGAATAAGTGAATCTAATTCAATATTCCCAAAATATAACACTGGTAGAAACATATAGTAAGTTCTGCTTAGAATCTATTACGAAATATTTCATCAAAGTGTACAAAACTTGCATAAAATGAAGCTTAAACTTAAATTCTCTTGCTTTGAAAGTGTACAGATTATTTGCAATTTAATTTGAAATACTAGAATGTTCTATTTTCTTAAAAGTGTTTGGAAAAAAATGATACTTTGTTGAATACAATAACTGCATATTCTTCTTCCTACTCTTCCTATCTTTATTACTTCTCTCTGTCTCTCTTTCTTGTCTTATATTTATTGTATATTCCTTTAAGGCCTGCTCTCACTATCTAAAATTTTGGTATAATCTCTTCTAATATAAAATTCGTGCAACTTTCAAATTATAGCCTGCTAATATTACTTTGCGTTCAGTCTATTGCGCAATAAATTTGACGAATGTTTTTTTTGTAGTGTGTTCAGCGGCAAAAGAACTGCGTTTACAGCACTGTGAAGTTGGAAACATTTTTACAACACTGCTAAAAAATCACATGGAAATCTGACACAGAATTAAAGCGGAGCTTTCATCACAAATGATGAGTCTCCTGGTTGATGCCAGAAAATGTTGCGTGGCTACATTTGGTGACGTTAGAAGTGGCGCAATATTGCATGTTAATATGGCGTAGTGTGAACAGAGCTTTAACTTTTCTTGGACGTTAGAAGTGGCGCAATATTGCACCTCAATATGGGATAGTATGAACAGAGCTTTAACTACTTTTGGACGTTAGAAGTGGCGCAATATTGCACGTTCATAAGGGATAGTGTGAACAGACTTTTAGCATTCTTGGACGTTAGAAGTGGCGCAATATTGCACGTTCATAAGGGATAGTGTGAACAGACTTTTAGCATTCTTGGACGTTAGAAGTGGCGCAATATTGCACCATAATATGGGATAGTGTGAACAGAGCTTCAGCATTTCTTGGACGTTAGAAGTGGCGCAATATTGCACCTCAATATGGGATAGTATGAACAGACTTTTAGCATTTCTTGGACGTTAGAAGTGGTGCAATATTGCACCTCAATATGGGATAGTGTGAACAGAGCTTTAGTATTTCTTGAACGATAGATATGGCGCAATATTGCACCATAATATGGGATAGTGTGAACTGAGCTTTAGTATTTCTTGAACGATAGATATGGCGCAATATTGCACCATAATATGGGATAGTATGAACAGAGCTTTAGCATTTCTTGGACGTTAGAAGTGGCGCAATATTGCACCTCAATATGGGATAGTGTGAACAGAGCTTTAGTATTTCTTGAACGATAGATATGGCGCAATATTGCACCATAATATGGGATAGTGTGAACAGAGCCCTAACTTTTCTTGAATGTTAGAAGTGGCGCAATATTGCACGTTCATAAGGGATAGCATGAACAGACTTTTAGCATTTCTTGGACGTTAGAAGTGGCTGCAATATTGCACCATAATATGGGATAGTGTGAACAGAGCTTTAGCATTTATTTGGCGTTAGAAGTAGCGCAATATTGCACCTTAATATGGCATAGTGTGAACAGAGCTTTAACTTTTCTTGGACGTTAGAAGTAGCGCAATATTGCACGTTAATATGGCATAGTGTGAACAGTGCTTTAACTTTTCTTGGACGTTAGAAGTGGCGCAATATTGCACGTTAATATGGCATAGTGTGAACAGAGCTTCAGCGTTTATTTGGCGCTAGAAGTAGCGCAACATTGCACGTTCATAAGGGATAGTATGAACAGAGCTTTAGCATTTCTTGGATGTTAGAAGTGGCGCAATATTGCACCATAATATGGCATAGTGTGAACAGAGCTTCAGCGTTTATTTGGCGCTAGAAGTAGCGCAACATTGCACGTTAATATGGGATAGTGTGAACAGACTTTTAGCATTTCTTGGACGTTAGAAGTGGTGCAATATTGCACGTTCATAAGGGATAGTATGAACAGACTTTTAGCATTTCTTGGATGTTAGAAGTGGAGCAATATTGCACCATAATATGGGATAGTGTGAACAGAGCTTCAGCGTTTATTTGGCGCTAGAAGTAGCGCAACATTGCACGTTCATAAGGGATAGTATGAACAGAGCTTTAGCATTTCTTGGACGTTAGAAGTGGCGCAATATTGCACCATAATATGGGATAGTGTGAACAGAGCTTCAGCGTTTATTTTTGTCAAGTTGGTTGCCTGTCACGTGTTGGCAGCAATGCTAAATTTGCTTTTCATTTTGTTGACTTTGCAAATTTGTAGCCGCTCTGCTGCTGCTGCTGTTGTGGCAAAGGGCGCGCGCGCAGGCGTTGAAAGAATAACAACAGCAACAGCAACAGCAACTGTTGTTGTTGCTGTTGCTGTTGCTGTTGTAGCAGCAGCAGCATTAACATTAACTGGAATCTGATCTTTTGCATGCTCAATTAACTTTGGACTTCGACTCGACACATGACCGCAATGCGACCACAAAATTCATGCGAAACTGCAGCCGTTTTGTGCATGTGGCTTGTTTGCTTGGTGGTTTGGTGGTTTGGTGGTTCAGTGGTTTTCTTGCTTTGCATTGAGTATGTATCGCTTTGCAGAAGCTGTCAGCCAGATGAGCGTCTACATGGCAGCCGAACAAGTCGCCTAGCCCGGCTAAAGTTCCAGCTTTAGCTGCAACTTGCAACTTGCAACTACAGCTCCAACTTCATTGTCGCCACAGCAGCCACAAAACAATGCCCGGTGGCTGTTGCTGCTGCTGCTGCTGCTGTTGTCCACTTCAGTTGTATCCACAGCAAACTCCACACAGCACCACTCAACTCCACTCCACTCCACTTCACTCCACTCCACTCCACTCCACTGGCGAGTCCTGTTCACCAAAAGCTCGTTAAATGTATAAAAAAAAAAAGAACAAAATAAATTTGAAATTCAAATGCGTTTGCAGTTGTTGCTGCTGTTGTAAAACTTTTGTGTCGACATTTGCAACTGTGCAACATGCAGCAGCAACAAGCCAGCCACCTCCTCTACAGCCTGCCCCCCCCTCTCAGCGCCCGCTCATCCTGTTCTGGCAACAGCTTCTGCTTTGTCTTGTCAACGGAAGTGTTGATGAATTTATTTGTCAAAATTGTTTTATGAAGTTGACTTTATTTAAATGAGCCTACAACATTTACATATATTTATCCTATACAAAGCTTATATAGTATATTATATCGATTGTTATTCAGTTATCAATTGGCATTATTTTAGAAAAAGTAAAGCATTTGATTTTGAGCAAGAGAAATTCAATTATACTAAGATCTTCAAAGTATGTCTAAGCACTTGAGAAAGTATTTATTTCCGATCAGCATTTATATATTGTAGTTCATCTTCGTAATCATTCAACTAGCTAAATATCGATATTATCGATAAGTTTTCATGTAACATGTGTCAAACACTTGAGAAAGTATTTATTTCCGATCAGCATTTATATATTGTAGTTCATCTTCGTAATCATTCAACTAGCTAAATATCGATATTATCGATAGATTTTCATTTTCCATCACTTTTGTTTTTCCACAACAGCGATAGCTTAATGTTATAGGCTATTCACACTGAGCACATCATCGGGGAACGCATGGGAAGATGGTGGATGGTGGAACACCGATTCACACTGCCACCATCTACCATCTACCATCAATTCAACCTTTGGCGACAGCTGACAGAAAAATTTGTAAAATATTAATTAAAATGAATTTCATTAAGAAATTGGCTGTTGTTGTTGCTATATCGTAGCATAACAAGGATTTAATTAATAAACTAATGACGGAACTCGACAAAATAGACGAAAAATAGTTTTTAGAGCAGCAGGCAGACGACAACGATTCTTGAAGTCCTCATTACGGTCATTTTGTAATTCTTGGAGCGATATATGTATACGTTCTACTTAGACTTCAATCTACCATAACTTTGTCGAATCCGAAGGCATATTGTAATAAATTCAATTTTGGTCATGGTTTATTCCCTAGATGGACTTGGCATTTCATAATTATTATTTTCTTGAAGTCCACATTTCGGCCATTTTGCATATTTTACAAACTTATATATATATACGACTCGGTCATTTCTCATTCGTTTTTTACTCTTGCTCTTCTTGTTGTAGCCATTCATTTTTGTTGACATTGTTTACATTTTCGTAGTGAATATCAAATATTCAGTGTTGCATACGAAAACAATCGGCATAAAATCGAAAAGGCATGTTTGGGATAGGAACATCCAAATGAGATGGTGGAACTGATGGTCAAATTTCGGCACGAGTAAAACTATGGGACCATCATGCCAGATGATGGTGGATGGTAGATGGTGGCGCAGTGTGAATAGCCTATTAGCGCTAATTACTCAAAAATCTAGTAGGAAACAATACTTACATATATTGGGAGGGGGATTGTAAGAAGCAGCACAGCCTCCACTTAAAATGCCTCGCTTGCGCTGTCGCTTGAATGTGTGCGTCTTTGTGTATGTGTACTAAGATAAGAGAGTTTTGTAGTCGGGTATACACGAATATAGCATTCTTACTAGTGATGTAGAAAAATCGATTTTTTGCATGGAAAACATCGATGTTTTTTATAGAAAAAATCAATTTTTTTAACATCACTAATTCTTACTTGATTCAAATTAGATTTGTCTTTTTTTCAAAGACTATCGTACCTATGGCTTGGAAGCACTATCTTTATTTACAATATAAAACGTATTAAGAAGTTATCAGTTTCAATGGAAAGTAACTTGTTCAGGAAACTTACTAGACTTCTGACAGGACACTCTAGGCTGGGCATAGACTTGGGGAGAAAAGGTCTTATGTAGTTCTTGACATAGGTTATATTATTGAAAATTGAGTTAGCACTCACTACTAACGTCTTTAGTTAAAAGATCACAAAATGGATACCTTATAATGAGGTATTCGAGCACATTACCTCATTCCTTGGTTGGTTAAAGGACTTTATCAACTGATCTATAAGGAACGACAGCATAATGTTTATCTACCTCTAACATTAGTGTTATAGAACATTACATTAATATGTCGATATAGGCAGTATCGATATAATATAGTTTCTATACTCAGTTTCAAGTTTTCTAATAAAGAGTATATTCGGTTTGTGAAATGTCTTTCTGTCCGTATGAATGCAATTTATTTCCAGACTTGTGAAGCAAGAGCAATCAAATTTGGTACACATGCTGCTACCATATCCTGAGTCTATAAAGTGTCAAGATCTTTCACGGCTATACAGGTAGAAAGTTGAAATACACACTACTGTATCTCTCAAGTGTGTTCCCACCCCAGAAATAACCATATTACGAGTATACCGGACTTGGATACGAGTATTCTGCTGTCGGGTATGTCCGACTGCAACGTTCTTAGTTGCTTTTTTAATGAGAGCTGATAAGTATGCTTATAATCCGGAAGTACACATCCTTCTAGAAGGAAACTATTATATTGTAAGATATATCGATAAATATGAATCTTTGTACAAATATGAAAAAGTCTTGGAGCAATTCAGGTAGGGCTCATTTAAGGTTCCACCAGTGTTTAATCAATTGTTGAACGCTTGCACGCCTCCGCCTCCGCACCCTCGCCCACGCTATAACCCTCACACCTCGTCTCCCCTCACCACCTTCTCTCGATCACATCACATCACAGTCACAATCAAATCACAATGTCTGTCCGGAACGTTCACGTTCACGTTCACGTCCATGTCCATGTCAAAGTGTTGCTGATTGACATTTAAATGGAACTGTCAGTGTTGTTGTGGTTGTTGTTGTTGTTTTTGTTGTTGCCCCCGTGTCCGTGCCACAAGCGTGTGCCCATTGTTGGCAGCGGCAACAACAATGGGCTATATACACCGCTGTATGCATTCACATATCAATTGTTGTTGTTATTGCTGCTGCCGCAGCCTCCGTTAATTAATCAGAGATCTTGTGGCTCAGATGCCACAGCTGCAACTGCATCTAATGGGTTTATCATTGGGATCCAAAGTGTACATACCTGCAAGCAGATAGAGCGAGAGAAAGAAGCGTGAGTGAGATACAAAGAGCACAAATATATATAATTAATATAAAAAAATAGAAGAGAATTGGCGCAAAAGTTCAAACCCGCTGCCGGCCGGCTGGCCGCCCGGGAACAGGGTGAGACAATAAACAAAGAAGCTTCATTCAAATACTACAAAAAAAATTATAACAAAAAAAAAAAGGCAGTTGGCAGCGTTTCAACTTAACCTCAACTCGGGGCAAGCAGCTGGGGAGCAGCTGAGGAGCAGCAGGCGGATCTCGTGATTGGACCTTCGATATCGTTCGAGGGCATCAACAATGGCTATTGGGCCGAAATGGTGGGGTATCATGGCAGCAGGGGGGAGGGAACGGGTTGCAGATGTGGCAGCAGCCGCCAAGAGCAGCTAATTTAAATTCAAATTTAAATTGTTTGCCGCTCGTTTTATTGGACAGCAGCAACAACATTCGCGATCCTGCGCATTTAGCTTGAGAACTTTAGCTTGTTTATAGCCAAACAAGTAAGAATGCTATAGTCGAGTATACCCGACTACAAAACTCCCCGTAGCCAGGTCTAAGACTTCCAATCATATGTTCGTTCACTTACACATGCACGCACACATACACAAAGCCGCACACACGCGAGGCATTTTAAGTCGTGGCTGTGCTTCTTCTTCCCCCCTCGCTCCAGTACTGAATATTGTTCGTTGCATAACTTCCGTGTTTATTATCCGATCGACTTGAAATTTGGACAGTAGATAAAGAGTGACCAAGGTAGTGTACATGCCAAATCCCAAAGCTATATCTATAAAACTGTGGCTGTAAAACGTTTTGACGTTTTGCTCCCGCTATACACGAACCTACATTCCAAATTTGGTGTCTCTAGCTCTTATAGTTGCTGAGATCCTTGCGTTCATACATACGGACAGACAGACGGACGTTTGCACAAATCCAATACCCCCTTTTACCCATTTTATGGGTACAGGGAGTAAAAAGAAGTCTATATCAGGTCAATTTCCATATCAGATTTTGTGCTCCAATTAGCAAACATTTCACCTTTCCAATGTTACTTTCGTATAACATTTCATTGGCTCAAGTTGTCAATAGTTTTGCGGAATTGAGAACAGCTTATTTCAATTTGTAATATCTTGACTGGTATCTGAATTGGGAACAGACTTAATGGGCTGCATTTCGTAGCTCTAGGATTTCAGTTCGTTTTCTATGCCTAATCCAATTTATTGTAATCCATTTTCAAGAGTTTGGCTACAAGTATTTTCAATATAAAACAAACAGCATATACGTATGTTATTTGAGCACCTACATACTAAATTTGCTGACCTTAGCTCTTATAGTCTCTGGAATGGACGCGTTTATACAGACAGGCCAGCCTGTGGATGCTTATCAGAAATAAGGATAATTATTTCCTGCATATCCTGACAATACAAGCTTAAAACTTGTACGTTACGGCGCTTCCTATTATTACCAAGCTATTTTCATAAAATTCTACCAACATTTTCTTTTCTTTTCTTAACTAAACCTAACTAAAAAGACATAATTTTCTATACCAAGTATGTACAATCTTGATATATTTATCTAAGTTTCTTTCATTGGCAGTTGGGATTGACTTTTGAAGTATTTTTGGACATTTAGTTAATTTTAGTTAGTGTAAGTTTCAGATAAGATAGTAAAATGCTTGAAACTATATTGCTGTGATATAAGGGCAGGAAATGTTTTATGTTGGGCTAGACAAACGAGTTGGCAGCACTGATTAATGTTGCCAATCGCCTGTTTGTTGCATGTTGGCGGTTGCATGTCGCTGGCGCATTATGGCAACACGTCTGCTCAGATCTCAGATGCACGCCGCGCGATTGGCAACGTACAAAGAAGGAGGCACCCAAACCCGAACCCAACTAAACTGAACCGAACCGAACCGAACCTATGAGGGATATCAACTAGCACCCACGCAAACCAAACAAAAATATATAGAATTGAAGCTTCCAGGCGCTGCCCACGCGTCGATAAAACCAAATAAATATTATTTATGTTTATTTGAGGTTATTGTTGCAATGGTTTTGTTGTTGTTTTGTTTTTGGTGGACGCCCACACACAAGCTCCTGGCCACGCGGCTGGAGCTGTCAATTAATGTTGGGCAAGCGTTGATAATCGCTTATCGGTAATCGTTGATCGATAACCCTTTTGGGCGCTGCCACTGATAGGCCAGACAAACGGCATGCCGCTCATTAGAGTGCGAATGCGAAACATCGCCATAGACATCGCCCAGCAGCGTCGCCGTCGTCGTCGTCGTCGTCATCGTCGTCATGCACTGCCATTTTTGGTATTTTCTGCCAATTAGCGGCGCAAAGGCTAAAAATGTTAAGTAAAAGCGAAACAGGCGAGCAAAACGTAACGAAGGAGCAGACCCAACCAAACAAAACAAAGCCCAACAACAACAAACCAACTACCAATAAACCAACAAGCCAACAAACCAACAAACCAACCAACTACCAACTGGAACTGGCCAAGCAACTTGCATTTTTAATGGCATCAGGAATAATGTACAGGAGGGGGGAGAAGGTAGGGAGCCTGTGCATGGCTGGACGATGAGAGAGGTTAAGAGGATGCTTTGTTGAATTTGTCATAGTGGCCAACAAATTGTGGGCAGACAGCATCTTTCGTGGCTAGAGATGAGCACGTGACACGACAAGAGCAACACATTTGGTTGCAACGTTTTCGTTTTCTTATTTTAAACAAACATTTCTTCATAGTCTAACGGATAATAAGTTATGTACAGGATAGTGGGTTAAGTTCATATCTGTACAATAGGAAGGTCCTGAATGACTAAGCCTTAACCTTCTTCATCTTATTGTGAATCATCCCTAAAAATATAGTTTAAGGGGGTGTACTGTACTACGACACAAACAAACATTTCCTCATAGTCTAACGGACATATAAATGAAATAGGCTATGTTTCATAAAGTTCCGTGGAAGTGCATAATGAGTTATGTACAGGATAGTGGATAGGATAGGAAGGTCCTGAATGACTAAGCCTTAACCTTCTTCATCTTATTGTGAATCATCCCTAAAAATATAGTTTAAAGGGGTGTACTGTACTACGACACAAACAAACATTTCTTCATAGTCTAACGGACATATAAATGAAATAGACTATGTTTCATAAAGTTTCATATGTACAGGATAGTGGGATAAGTTCATATCTGTACAATAGGAAGGTCCTGAATGACCAAGCCTTAACCTTCTTCATCTTATTGTGAATCATCCCTAAAAATATAGTTTAAGGGGGTGTACTGTACTACGACACAAACAAACATTTCTTCATAGTCTAACGGACATATAAATGAAATAGGCTATGTTTCATAAAGTTTCATATGTACAGGATAGTGGGTTAAGTTCATATCTCTACAATAGGAAGGTCCTGAATGGCTAAGCCTTAACCTTCTTCATCTTATTGTGAATCATCCCTAAAAATATAGTTTAAGCGGGATGTACTGTACTACGACACAAACAAACATTTCTTTATAGTCTCACGGACATATAAATGAAATAGGCTATGTTTCATAAAGTTCCGTGGAAGTATATAATGAGTTATGTACAGGATAGTGGATAGGATAGGAAGGTCCTAACCTTCTTCATCTTATTGTGAATCATCCCTAAAAATATAGTATAAGGGGGTGTACTGTACTACGACACAAACAAACATTTCTTCATAGTCTAGCGCTCATATAAATGAAATAGGCTATGTTTCATAAAGTTCCGTGGAAGTGCATATTGAGTTATGTACAGGATAGTGGGTTAAGTTCATATATGTACAATAGGAAGGTCCCGAATAGCTAAGCCTTAACCTTCTTCATCTTATTGTGAATCATCCCTAAAAATATAGTTTAAGGGGGGTTGTACTGTACTACGACACCTTTGTGACCTCATTTGTGACTCAAGATTTCTGACTGCTAAGTAACAAGAAAGTAAATAAAATATTATCTATAAAATCTCGGAAAATGATAAGTGTATATTTGTGATGCATTTTGCAAATATTTTAGTAGGAAATTGCAATCATCTAGCTTATTCTTAAGATAATGAAACAGATTTTTATGAGCATATTCTTGGAAATCATAAAACTTATTATCTTCTAATCAAGCTAACTATAAAGGATTTCGTTGCAGTGAGACTTTAATTTCCTAACTCTAGGACGTAAATGAAATGTTATCCTTAACGAGTATATCATCTCATGTTATCCATATCATGTTATCCTTAACGAGTATATCATCTCAGTGAGTTATAAATTACTGCTAGTGATTAATTTTAATAAGAAATTGCAGTCATATGAGGCTCATACACGTAGTAAATCAGAATTGTTATCATCTGAATGGACGTTCAATGCTAACAATGATTACAACATTTTCTAGAAAAATGTATCATGTTAAAGTTGGTTGGTTGTTGACGGAAAGCTAAGTAGTGCAGCGGAAAAGTCAATAATGATAAATACCACAAGGAGAACAAATACACGTACTCATAACTCGATATTATCATAAGAGTTGTTAGTGTCTAGTAGAGTCGATATCGATAGTTCGATAGCTACTTAGAGCACTGTATAGTCTGCTCAGAAACTCAACCGATGGGTTTTAGTTTATAAATCGAGTTGGTGAATATAATTCGCAATGTTTCAAAGACAAAAACCGCTAAAATCAATGAATACTATAACGATCGATTAGAGTACTTTATTAATCGGTTACAAACGATTAACCAACACTTGTTGCATCCCCACAATATCGATTATCGATTATACGATTAATCTGTGCGTGAGTGAAAACCAATGAATACTATAACAATCGATTAGAGTACTTTATTAATCGATTACAAACGATTAATCAATACTTGTTGCATCCCTACAATATCGATTATCGATTATACGATTAATCTGTGCCTGAGTGAGCACTCACGAGTGCATCACTAAGCTCGTTAGTGGGCAGGCTCCCAATCAAATGAAATTTATGCGATGCGGCCTTAGAGATCCCTGCGCCAGAGAGTGACAACTCTGGCCCTGCGCCCCAAATATGGCCATGCCCCGTTTTAGCAGGACTTTTAATGAAGCTTTAAATGTCATTGATGAAATAACTGAGCGATCTGTGCGCGCCGGCTGCTAATTAAAATTGACCATCTATGGTGCTGTGTTTACTCCACCCCCCCAACCGTCCCCGCTGCTAGCCTTGTGCTGTCCCCCGCATAGCCTCTACAAATTCTCCTACTCCACTGTCTGCACAATAATTGGCCAGATTTGCACAGTAGCGAAAGTGACAACGATGCCAAAGGCGATTGAAGTTTTAGTTTGGATGTTGCTGAAGCTGGAAAGGAGTGTGATGTGTGTGGTGGGGGGGAGATTGTTCGGGGTGTGCGGACTGAGCTTGTGTAACTTAATACTTTGGCTGCCTAATTGGCAATTGGTCTATGCTTAATGGATTTTGACGCCGTCCAGCGGCTGCTTCCGGCAACGTTCCCAGCCACCCGCCCCCCTATCCCGAAAGGCAGTTTTCCCAGCAATTGAGCGCGAACAATGGGAGGCAAAGAGGTAGCCCGAACAGATTTTGGTCAGTTGGTCAATTTGTGCACAGCTGGCTGAGCAGACGGGGGGAACTGGCGACAAATTAAGCAGCTGCAATTCTCACAGTTCGACTTACAGTGACTTATCACGCCCTGTGGCATCGCTGCTAAGACTTGACGCATCTGTAAGCCATCTGGCAACACTCGACCGGCAACCGGCGACCTTGGACGCGCCTTTGGGGCATGAAAC